>JARYHS010008074.1:127631965-127946550 GCA_031002005.1 Vandiemenella viatica
AGTAAAGAAGATACATTATCTTACTTTGGAGACTCTTATTTTCCAGAATATTTTTATTTTTTTATTTTTAAGTTTAAGTAGAGAACTGAGAAGAAAGTTTTGTGGTAATAATGTTTGCATATTCTGTCGGCAGTATGAACGGACTTTTTTCTTCATTACAAAAATAGTAATAAGGTAACTGAAGAAGCATATTTGGAGGATCAAAGACTTCTGTTCGTTTTTTTCTATTGTATTTATTATTGTAATAAACTGTACATATATATAAGATTCGGCGAGCCATTGCTTCAACTGTCAAGTTTAATACCGTATAAATAAAATTATTTTTAGACAATGCTTAAAAGAATGTTTCATCTGTTCACCAATACGAAACGGACGGAAAAATCTCTCGCACAAATGTAATTAATGTTATTCAGGCACTTATTGTTTAATGAATGTAAAGGAAGAAAAAACTATATTTGTTCCATATTTTTTTTCATCGCCTTTATAAAATTATGGCCAGTTAGTTGTATGATACATACCAGAGGTTATTGTGAAATAGATAAAGACCTGCGTCGCATCTACACATGACAACGTAGCCTTTAAATGGAAAAGAACGAACGAAAGGAGATGGTTGGTACCACTGAGTTGGAAAAACGATGGCAGTCATCTGAAGTAACGCTATTATCCGCGTCCCTCCACTACTTTCACTGCCAGAGCTAAAAGTAAATTACTGGACAAGTAGGGAGGGGAGACCCGTTCAGCTGACAGCTGTTCCCGGCCAAGATTCAATTGGGGCTGGGAGGCCCAATCAAATTTCTTGCTTCGCATGGGCGGCTGGTAGTTCAACGACCGCAGTCCACTCTCTCTCCCAGCTGCGCTGGGATACCAGCAGATGCTATTGACAGACGAGGAGATGGTAATCAATTCTTTGACAGCCAAATTTTTTCTTCGGAAACACTGCAAATATTAGCACAAAATCATATATATTATTTCTGAATGATGTTTTTTGTCATTAGTCACCTATCTCCCTTCATACGTACGGTAACCGAAATCAATAAATAAGGTATCATTTCATAGATTGAGGTCTCCGATTTGGCAACATCATAAATTAAAAAAGATTTTTTTTTCTGAATTCGACCCTTAGAGGTCAAAAGTGTAATTATTTTTGAAACGTGTTTTCTGTCATGAATAATTTCTCCCTTGATACCTCACCGAAATCGATAAATGAGATATCATCTTAAAGACTAAGGTCTCCGCTTTGGTAATATCATTTTTTTAAGAACAAAATTTTTCTGCATTCGACCCTTAAGAGCAAAAGTATTAACTATCGAGGTCACGCGTATGAGACAGTTCAGTACCAAGCTCTTAGGTTTCATTGGCAACGAAAATATTGATAGTCTTACCGCTAGATAGCAACACTACATATCACAGAGATATAGAAATACTGTTTGAATTCCGGTGAGGTCTGTGACACTTCGGCTTTCGGGAAAGGTTAGTTTCAGGTGTTAACGTCAAACTATAGGGCTGCAGGATAGCAAAAATTAGATGAAATCAGAAAGATACTGCAACAGATGAGACTTTTCTTTAACTTATTGCAAACAACCACTATTCATCGTATTTTTATTCACGAAATTTTCGCATGGGTCAACTTGTTTCTATAAATGACAGTAAAGAGGTCTGTGTTGATATTCCTCTACGCCGGCCATCCTGATTTGGGTTTTTCATGGTTTCCTCAAATCTCTCCATGCCATTGTTTCCTTTAAAAGGCCATAGCCAAATTCCTTCCCATTCCTTGTGCACCCCCTCCCCTCCCCATAAACAATAAGTGGAAAATGGTATTAGAGAAATTGGGTGTATCTACTTATTTCATACCTATTTGAACATTATGCTGCAAATGTATTTAAAAAATCAACTACAAACCGAAAAATACAGAAGAGAAAACCTATGGAATCTAGATTTATTAATTTTAATAATGACAGAAGAAGAGAAGAGTAAGCGACTATACATTGTTTTTATAATCTACATATGGCGGAGGATATTGAAGACAAAGTTACTTTCAATGCACATAACAACAATGGATTCTATGTAAAGAGTAGAGAAGTTTTCTATTGCGAAAATAGGAAAGAAAATATCAGACTTACCTAGATGACGCAGAAGAAATAGCATTTTTTTAAATTTATTCTTAACATGCTAAATTACAGAGTATAATCCTATATGTTTCAGCATACGAGTAGGCAGTGATTGATGCCGTCTGTCGGTGAATAGTATAAAATGTATTATTTTGTAAACTATGTAGTGACCTTGGCGGATAGTGGGGAACATTATATTTGGCACCTAATTTTTTGTGTAAAACCACTGAATTTAAACCAAATATCGTTATAACACTCCTGAAGACATTGAACAATTGAAACTTAGAATTGAGTTATAAAGTCTAACGTCATTAATTTATTGTAAAGCATTTTTGTATTTGAACCAGTCTGGGTTAACTAATATTAGTATTTAGTGTAATGTTCTCAGGTGACTAGCGGCATGAACGAAGTGTTTACATACGATATTTCAGTGGTACAAATCTCTGTCGCCAACTTTTAGTGAAGTGATTACCAGTAGAGGGCGACAGTGTATTTGATCACCGAATCGTTTGTAAACACCTCTCTCACCGAGAACACCATATGGGAATGGTAAATATTGAAGGAGGTGGTAGTGTGAACAATATTGAGTAAAAAATTTCACATAAAGATGTGTCCGATATCCATTCGTTTTGGAGATACAGGTGCTGGAATTTTATGTATAAAATTACCAAGAACACACAAAAAACTTATTGAGGTACTTTATTCATTCAAAAACATACTCATATTTTACAAAAGATTCAATTAAATATTTGAAAATCCCACCATCGACTTCAATACCATTTGCAGCTCGCGCCCGCATTGGTAATGTACGTGTCGACTTCAAGCTTCAATAAAGTGCTTCAATTTGTCCATTGAAGTCGACGGTAGAATATTCGAACATTTAATTCAAGCTGTTGTAAAATTTACGTGTGTCCATGAATTAAGTACTTCAATAAGTTATCTGTGGGCCCTTGATCATTTTCTGAGTTTTATTTGATGCATAATATTCCAGCACCTGTATCTCCAAAACGAATGGAAATCGGACACATGTTTATACGAATCGCGCGTACTCAGAAAGGCAAAATGTCCATGTTTTTTCCGAAAATATCTTTTTTCACTAAAATTGTTCCCAGATTCAGGATGCATCATTTTTTTTTTTTTTAATGGCATTCGGCAACGGAGGCCATACAGCCAGCTCAATGTGTATTTTTTCCACAGGACGGACAAGACAATCACACAGACACACAACACTTAACATCCATGCCCGCGGCCGGATTCGAACCGGCGGCCTTCGGCACGTGGAGCTAGCACTCTAGCCCCTACGCTACCGAGGCCGGCAGGATGCATCATTTACTGTAGAAAGGACACTTGTCAGCCCAATAGAATAGGCATGGCAATGTCTTTAATTTTCCGTTTACTGCAGATAGGGAATCAGTCCTGGACAAGTTCCCTGTCTGCAGTAAACGGTCTTACTGGTGGCGCAAGGAGGCATGAAGCGGAGGACAACATGGGGGCAAATGAAGTCTGTAATATGCGAAATAAGTACACAGAATATAAAGTTGTCAAAGAATATAAGAATCTCACATATTTTTGGAGGTAACTGTTCGGGCTAAAACATCAGCAATGGTGAGAATGATGATACATCTGTGTGAGATAAGGAGGCTTGGTAACATTAAACTTATTTTCCCCGTTAGAGAGCACTCTTATGCCCAACGATAGGTATTTTAGTATTATTAGAAGGGACCGAGGGCGGTGGGTGAGTGGTTAACGTTCTGGCCTCTCATTCGGGAGGACGCTGGTTCGAATCCCCGTCCGTGCACCCAGATTAGGGTTTTTCCATGGTTTCCGCAAATTACTCCAAGCGAATGCTGGGATGCTTACTTCAAAAAAGGCCGTGGCCGAATTCCTTCTGGTTCCTTGGCCCCCCATTCCCAACCTACCTCTAATGACCTCGACGCCGACGAGGCGTGAAGCAAAAAAAAAAAAAAAAAAAAAAAAAAAAATAATAATAATTAGGAAAGAAGAAAGGTATTACCCATTGGATGAATTTGTTGCACTTACACAGATTCCTGTAAAAATTCTAATAAACTTTCAATAGTTGAAATGAAAACTGATGATTTCATTGACCACAGCTCGTATTGGTCTAACTTCTACAAAAAAAAAAAAAAAAAAAAAAACTTGTCTAACTTAGGATTCATTTGGCAAAAATGACCCCGGAAATCAAAAGAGATCTTATATGATATCCAACTACCGGGAGATGAGCTTTTCGGTAAACGATCATTTCTGGCTTGACAACGGACACTTTTAAGCTTCGAAACACAGTTTAGTCATTGCAATTATCTACACTATTGTTTTGCCCATAAATAGTAAAACAATGGATGACATAAAGAAAGCTTTGGGTTAAAAACCTGAAGAAAAGATGAAGTTTTGGAATACCACATTTCATGGTCTATAACAATGGCATCTTTGGACTAAATTGCCAATAATGGAAACTTAATCGTTCTAATTATATACTTACTGTACTTACAGTAATAAAATGAATTTTTATTGAAATTGAAATTTTTACCCATAAATTTTCCCTTCAAAATCCTGTTTACTACAGAAAGGGGACATGTTCACAACACAAAAAAAAAAAAAAACCACAGCTTTGTGATGTGTCGTTCTGATTTTTAAAGCACATATAATTAGAGGTTGCCTTGTTACTTGAAAATAAAATATAAACAAAACAACAAATTATCATATGTCTGGTTGTATTCAGTTTTTTGTCTCTCCTGTAAATTTCAGAAATGTGGACATGTTGCCTTTTGCAGTTAGTGATTGATATGAACTGTTTTACCCATTATTGTTCATACTACCATTTCCTTCAGCATTTACTGTTCCTCCTGAATCATCATGTGTTTATTCTCAACGCAGAGAAAAACTTCGTTCTTAACAATAGTTTTGATCTGTTAAAATTTTCTCGTGTCCCACTAATTTGCATTAAATAAACCGTTCTGTTAGGTGTAGTATTCCACTAGGCAGCGAATGGCAGTGTCTAGGCAGCGACGCATCTCTGATAGAGCAGACGATGCTACTGCAGTACGAGGGCCGAGTAATTATATTTGGTGCCTTAACGAGCGGCTGATGCGCCTCGCAGCCCAACTCTCTGGGATTAACGGCTCGCATGATTTGTGGCGCTCAGCCTCGCAATTAATGGTGAGCCAACCTCGGCAGCGGGCGGACACTCCAAAACCTGCGTCTGGGGCAGACGAGTGGTTTCACTCAAACCCCACAGTGCGAGCAGTCAGTCCTAACTTCCTACGACCCGCAGTTACCAGGTAACCGGAACACAGCTAGCGATTTTATGATTTAAAGTTCAGTTTGACTAACTAACTATTTTATACACAGTCCGAAATTTCGCTACTAAAACTTATTTTCAATTATTATTAATTTCTTTTTATAAGGATATCGGACGTGTTAGTAACTCTGTGGCCTTCAATTCGATAGGATGCGGGCTCGAATCCCCGTCGGGCCATACAGAATTGGGTTTTAAGTGGACAGACAAAGTACGAAATGAACGAGTTTTGGTAATGATGGATCAGGAAAGACGTTTGTGGAAGAAGCTTACAGAAAGAAGACAGAGGCTGGTAGGTCATATTATGAGACATGCTGGATTTGTTAATTTGTTAGTAAAGGGAACAGTCGAAGGTAAGAACTGTAGAAGACAGAAATTAGAATATATGAAGCAGATAATTGAGGACGTTGGTTGTAATGGGTATATAGAGAAGAAGAGGTTAGCACAAGATAAGAAGGGATGGAGGATTGCATCAAACCATTCGAAAAACTGATGACAGCAAAATAATAATTAAGGGAATTAACTGATCAAGGTATCATCGCTCTAAATCTTACTGAGTTAGCAGCGACAGGAAAGTTACTTTGATGATGTCGATTGTTTTGCTTCAAACATCAGGTACTTTTAGGGTCTCACTGTTCATTTCCAGTAGCTAATTTGCAATCCACGAGTGTAGTTGCACGTTTTGTAGAGCCAACACACTGGGTCGGGGATATACAATGGGCGCAGGTTAGAGTCCTGACACCCTCGTACCGGCCGTCCTTCTTACGGTTTTAGGTGATTGTGATGTTTATGTGGTTTCTCGCAATCACTCAGGCGTATGACGGACCGCTACGTTAATCTCTGTCTCATAAATACGGAATTTCACAAGCGAAATATAATTTCCTTTCAGAATACAAGTTAAATGTTTCTGTGACGGGTGGCAGTACAATAAGTTCCATCGATCAAATGAAATCATCGTATGGCATTGCTGGACGGGAGATCCAGAATGATTCTTCGGCCGCCAAGTGACAGTTTTTAAGATTTGCCGCTGATGCGCCTCTTTTTGTGGGTAACTAACTTAATCCGGTAATCCTACCGGTATAAAGGACCTACAGTGGAAACCGAGCCAAAGAAGCATTCTTGCATGCTTCATATTACACAAGCTGTGCCATAGTTGGAGGTCGTGTTAAGAGGCTTTAAAAATACCAGACGACATCGGGATTCGTACCGGGGTCCTTTCGATCACTAGTCAGATGCCTTAACCACTGAACCTCCAGAACACACGTGCTTCCACCGATCGACGTGGCAAACGCTTAAAGGTGTCGTTGGCGTATTTTGAAGCAACTACATTCGCAACGTACGTAAAGTACTATAAGTGGGAAATTCATTATATAAGATCAATAACAGTATAGCTTTTAAAAAACGACAATTATCTTCTGAATACATCGGGGATGTACCTTCTAAATTACTGTAACTAGCTTTGTAATAAAACCAAAATTGGAAGTAATATTTATGCGTTAGAATCTTATAGACACATGTTAATATATGCTTTCTGTATTGCTAAACTAATTATCATTTCTCAGACCTTATTACGTGTATGTGAGTATAAATTTAAGCTTTAGGTTGTATACATTAAACACTGCCATTATAGGACACAGGTATTTACGAAACTGAGAAAATGGTATAACGAGAAATGCTGGGTATTTATCTATTGTAATGAATGGTTTAGCTACAAAATCACATCCAAAAATTTTATAAGCGCCATACAGACTTATTGTATAGAATCTTCTCGAGCTTTCCACCAGACAGCGCGTCAGTAAGAGGCAAGGTTTCGGAGCCTATCTCTAGCTCTATCTAATGCTGAATTGTTGGGTTCCCCGCTTATAATACTTGCGGTTATCAGGTGACGTCTGTCACGTGCGTCGGGAGCCAATCAGTGCACAGAAGGTGGGACAGGGTAGGACCTGGTGGGGCGGCTGAGTAATGGGGCCGGAGGCGTGGTAGGGGTACGCGCGGCGGAGGGGAGTGCTTTCGCCGGAAGATACAGCGAGTGTCAGGCTCCGAAACGTCGTCTGTTACTGAGGCGCTCTCCCGGTGGAAAGCTCGAGAAGATTTTATACATTTCATTCTACGAGAAAACCTATATTCTTTCGCCATACAAACATATTTATAATTATAATGTTTAAGTCGTTTCCAATTTACATCAGGTTTAAGTGGATTAGTATAGTGCTCAATTTTAGATTTTATATACATCCAGCCTCTATTGTGCTTAGATCCGAACCATGAGCGTGCTAGTATACTTATATGAACAAAAGTAAAGTCCAAAAAAGTTTATGCTCACCAAACAATTTTAAAATATAACTTTAAATTTTTAAGGCGAGCACCTCATCCATAGAGCAACAAAATTTCATAGAAGAGAATAATTAAACAGACATTTCTGTCCTTTTATTTCTGTTACCTGAAGTATAAAAGTGTCGACAAACTCATATACGAAAAAAATCTTATCTCTTTGCAGCAGAGGTACGTTCCTGTACGCTGAAATTCTCCTCACATCTGCCTGTGTTGAAGCGGTAATGAAACATTCATGCACCACAGATTTAAACAATCCAGCTTGCTTTAATTGTACAACTCACAGGTCATTATGCAAACACGAGCGTTCATCAGGCGTAAAATTAACAATTCACCGTTATTACGCCTCTGTAAACAACTTAATTATATTTCCGACATTTTAGGCTAATAATCACTCCACTGTATGTATATTTTAACAAAACACTTGGCAGTAGTTTTTTGATGTCTGCAGTTTGTTAAAACAGAATATTCCTTTGCAGGCATTTTTTTTGTTAATATAGTCGCCGCACACAACGATATAACGTGTCTGAAAAAGTTTTAAAAAGTAAACAAATAAATAAAAGTTATTAATACCTATAACCTACATAATTAGGCTTGAATGAATGAACTGCAACCATATACACCTATATTTGCAAAAAAAATTTGTGGAGTGACAATAGAGAGAGAGAGGAAATTAATATTGATTAATATTGATTTATCACATACAAATATTTGTAGAAATTGAAATTTCATTTTCTCCGAATCTATTTAAATTTGACGGTTCAAATTTCGTAGCTCCATAGAACTGTTATTGTTATATTAAAAAATTGATTTTTAAAATAAAAATATTATTTAACAATATGTTAATGTACCATCTAAATTGACAGTTAAAAATATATCGTCATTAAGGTCTTTATAATGATAGAAAGCATAATATTTGAAATTTCGCAGTAGTCTTTTTTAAATTTTGTAAACTAATATCGAGGTAACTAGTTAAACCAATAATATAAAACATTTAACTTTATATTTGTTCTTAAACAAAATTCACGAAATTAAAATTCTTGTTTAAACATATAGGCATACTTTCCATATTTGAAAAGCTACATAAACAATAATGGTAGGGATTGTAGTAATTAGTATGTAGAACATGTTATCCAAATCTGAAACAGATCTATGCATGTGGTAAGAAGTTATCTTTAAGATCAATTGATGAATTGCTGTTCTGAGATTACCTTCAAGTGCAGTAAGATTTATATGGCTGTCAATCTTGCAGGACTTTGCTTAATCACGCATAATTCCCACACTGTCAAAGATATATTTAAGGAATTTTTTCACCAATAAGAAGTCAAAAGTAAAAACTATTTTTGTGAATCAAACTACTCCCTTAATGGTTTAAATTAAAATGTGCACCACTGTTTGTGAAAATTGCAGCACCAAGAAGACAATAAAAATATTTCTACTTATTAGGGACATGACAGTACACAAACTATTAGAACTATAGAACTGTATAGCACTTTGACCACGAGAATTCTTTAGGATGTGAAACCGCCACATGCTGTAAACAGAGCAAGGAGGCTTGGTGGCATGAAATCAAATAGGACCTCGATATGCTGTGGGGGAACACATTTCCACGCTGTTTGTAGTCGCCTACGCAATATATTGACAGTGGAGGACCGGTAGCAACAAGTTGCCGACCGGCCATGTCCCAGACATGGAGGAAGGAAATATATGGAGACGACGCAAGAGACCTTCACCACGCATTGAAGTGAAGCAGGGCGGAGGAGGAGTGGGGGGGGGGGGGCATGGCCGGAGTGGAGGGGCATGGCCGCTTCCATACAGACACGGGGAATATGTACAAAAACCTCAAGGGGACTCTAGGATAAAGGTGACGCCGCAATCTGGTGATGGATTATTATGTAACTCGATATGACAAAGAAAAAATGAAGAATAAATTTTTTTGATATCCTGCTTAGTTTTCGAGATATTCTGTCCCAAATGTGAAATGGTTTTGGTTGAAATTCAGAAGAAAAAATTGGTTAAAGTCAAATTTGATGATGGATTATTATTTAAAAAGATGAGGCAAATGAAAAATAAAGAATAAAAATTTTCGATATCTCACCTAGTTCTAGAGATATACTGTATCCAAAGTGAGGTGTCTTGAGTTGAAATGGAGAAGAAAAATTTCGCAAAAGTCAAATTTAATTATCAATTCTTATGTAACACGACGAGACAAATCGAAAATAAAGAATAAAATTTTTCGATATCTTGCTTAGTTTTTGGGATATACTGGGAACATCGCAATTGTTTGGAAGCGCAATATCGCCACTGCCGCCACTGCGCATGCGCGAGCCTGCTTCACCAATTTAACGTCACTTCTCCTCCATATATTTCCTTCCTCCATGGTCCCAGACATGTTCTGTGGTTGATTTTTACCCTTTCCTTTCGTCGTATTACGTATTATCTTTTTGTTAACCTATGGTAGCTCAGTGGTTAAAGACTCTTGGTTTCAAAACGGTCACTCTTACGGTCCCGCGTTCGAATCCTGACAGGCGCAGGAATTTAAAGAGTTGTGTTTGACCATATGAGCTTCGTCAGGGTTCGTGGTTCGGATTCCATGTGGAACTGTAGGTTCCCTCTAGGGCTAACAACCTCAATTGTAGCACTATGTGTTCACATCTACAGAAAAATTCAAGCTACATAAAGGCTTAACGTGGTACTAGTTATCCCAAACGAACATATATACATACATACAAACGTGCAGAAATAGATTGCAGAAAGCTGATTTGTATTTCGCTTAGCAAATCTCGTTAAAAAATTTCGGAATTCTACGGAGAGTTACAAATCTACTTTAAATAATAAAAAGTTTGCCGCCGCGACTGCAGGGTTCACCTGAGGCTAAAAAGTTAAATTTACTGCCGATTCGTCATTTATCATACGAAGTGTTGCAATTCGACACAATTTAGACAATGGTTAGTAACGTATTAAATATTTATGTTTATTCCTGTCAGTATAAAGACACAAATTATGTCGTGCTACACAGAATCTCTTTCAGGGAAATCTACCTGCAGCTTGTGTACATACGATAAAAAGTACGACGTGCCGACAGAGTTTTGGGCGTTTTATCAGCACCGTTTGCAGCGATAGACTCCGAATCATAATACAAATGGTAACTGCAAAACAGCTGCCGACCAGTCGATTATTACAAACCGCAGACTGTCGGGTGACGTCATCAGTGTCGCAGGCCCTCCGGCTAACGAGCGACAGGTCCGGCCAACATGGCCGCCGCGCGCACTCGTCGTAATATGCCGCCCCATGCATAAACAACGACGGCGCTTGTGTCCACGGCTACGTGAGTGTTCGCACATGTTTTGTCTGTCCGTCCACGCACATCCGCCTCGAAACACCCTTGCAAAAGAGACGCGTTCTACCCACTCTTCGTATCTCCCACACGGGCTGTAGTGTTCACCTACACTCATCGTTGCCTTCTTCACAGGAAATTTCCAGCATGTCACAAGTTAGGTAGGAATCAGCAACTTTATTAATCCGAATTACAACTTCGACTTGCTGATATAAAGTTATTGATTGTTCACACCGTCTTTAAGAGATGGTATAATAGGTCAGGGTGTAAGATTACAAAGAGAGGTGTCAAAGTTTAGTTATGGCTCATTTAATCAATTATTTATTAATATTTCTAAATTAAAGTCCGGGTTACTAAATAAAATGAGTATTTGAAATGAAAAGCGTTTTGACAGATAACAATCCTAAATATCATTCTATGTTCAACTCTTTTTGGAAGTAAACACGTTTATATCTACAATTCTAGCCCAAGCAGTGAGCAGCTCTCCGCAATAGATAGAAGACTCCATTGTGTTCCACCCAACTCAATACAGCAGTCACTAATTATCACACCCATAAGAAGTGGACTTTTTTGTGTGAGTGGAGAATTTCCCGACGTATTAATGCAACAAAATCCTCTAGAGTGTTCAGATGGATGGTCTTGTATAAACACGATATTTCGACAGCTAGTTCTGCTGTCTTCATCAGACTGACTTCGCAGACTGACTGTCACCACCTTGACATTTGGCTTCGAGGCCGCACAACCAGCATTATGTATTTATGTAATTTATATAATTTGTGGGAGCACTCAATGTATGCTAGATTCCGCATGGTAAAGATGACACAAGACAAACACAACGCTTAATTAAAACCACCCATGCCCCCGGCTAGACTCGAACCGGTGACACTTGAGACGCAGACGTGGATCATTTTCCGGGTAAAATTCATTATCACCTCTTGTGTTTCCTCTTCCGCATATCACAGCTTGCTGGAAAATCAGAACAATTCTGATTAGTTTCTGTGATTATGGGAGGCGTAGCATACATCTTAGGTAGAATATTCTCAGACTATGTGCAATTCGGTTGTAGTAATCAGTTCTGCACGCTGAGCAGAAGGAATCGTTCTTATCACTTTGAAACGTGTTACAGCAGCTAATGTAGAAAACTTCCCCATGTCACTCAAGGGTATCGCTTTTAATCCTGGGACGGTTTTGATGAAAGTACGTAGCATATTCATGTGCATTGTTGGCTGGATATCTGGTTGTTTTTTTTATGAACTTCCATTTTGCAGCTCTCTCTGAAGAAAACAACACAAGAAAAGTTCTGGCATACCATTTAACTTTGGGCCTCCACTCGAATGTCTGAACTTGGCAAACGTGACCCCACAATCTGGGAGTGGTCGTATCCTGGCAAGCTACCCACTGAAAGGAAGTGACACAATTTTTGTCTAGCTAAAGATTGTGCCTATTAACTTTCGATAAAGTATCTCGTTGTAATTATCCCTACTGCAACAAACTGTACTATCACAATTATTCTAATGCAACAAACTGTACCATCTGAAGTTTGAGACCGAGTGGTTAACCTTCTGGCCTAGCATTAGGGAGGTCCTGGGTTCGAATCCCCGTCCGGGCAACTAAATTTGGATTTTCCATGGTTTCCACAAATCACTCCAGGGGAATGCCGGGATGCTCCCTTCAACAGGTCATGGTCCAATTCCTTCAGTTCCTTTTCCCCAGTCCTTTCACGCTTCTAATTACCTCGACGTCGACGAGTCGTAAAGCCATAAGCAAAAAAAAAAAAAAAAAAAAAAATTAAGCTGGAAATTAAAAAGAATCCAATTCGAGCTGAGTAAGAAACATAAATCCTCAGTTGGTATCTTAGTGAATGCAAGAGACTGTAAAACGAACATCAGTCAAAACAGAATAAAGCTAACTGATTTCATTGCTACTACAAAAGTTCGAAAAAAAGCAAATTGATATGTAGCAACCCACCCCGTTAGGTCAGTTGGTTGAGCACCATCATGGTGTCCGGCTCTAACACGGGGTTAGCTTTTCATCATCAGGTCTTGGCCGGGAGGGTAGGAGAAGTAATTGTGATTCAAAATCTCCAGATTGTATGCCGAAGTCCTGGGTTAAATACCAAACATCTCCGCATGTTGATGAGGCGTCCGCCGAATGTGGAAGTTTAGCCTTTCGCCCCCCCCCCCCCCCGCCCTTTTGGTATCTACCGAAAGTTTAGGCCTAAAAGGGGTGACACCGGGTTTCACCCCTTCCCTTCTACATTTCTTATTTCATACAACACAAACACAACACTATACTGAACATACTCATCATCACAGTGAGCCATACTTTCAATAACACAGACATACACACGCTGTAGAAGGCAATGGATGACCGCTCCATCTCAAGGAGAAGATGTAACAGCTGTATTTTTTTTTCATATAATCGAATGATTTACAACATCATGGTTACCTTCACACTGTACGAAATAAGTGACGCGCAACCTAAATTCAAATTAGAAAATCAGCGAGTGGCATTTGGCATGCAGAGACATATTGCTGGAGGAAGGTTGCATGTACAGCAAATTCTGTCTTAGCTATGTATAAAACTAGTTGTGAGAACAGATTTAAACGCAATACAGAAACATGAGCTAATTTCCGGAGTTTGTATTCCCAATACGTAGCTTGAATTTGAACTTACCAGCAGAAAGAAGGAAGTACAAAAATTACAATAAAGGAACCAGAGACACTTGCAAATGACATAAAATTGTGGTTCATAACAATTGAAATATCCCTTTTATAAAGAATGATTTGAAGTATGAACAATTTTCTATATTATCAATGTTTTTGTAGGCCATTTTTTACAGTTGCTGAGCGGTAGATTTTATAAATAAAATGTGGTCTACAGACAACTGTTAAGGTGAATATTTTTCATTTTCCGTGTACAGTGCTCTGATTTCTTTTGGGATCCATCGGTTTTCTAAAATTGTTTCTGGCTCATGAGGAAACATTCATCACAACAGTTGATTGTAGGCGATATTTTGGTCATAAAAAGAACAATTTTTTATATCTGAATTTTTAGGTTAGTATGTCACACAAGATTAAACTTTTATCAAACTAGCAATAATATCACAGAAGTAACCTCAAAAATAGTTGGCATCATTGGCTGCAGCTGTGATCGCTTGTTTCATCGTGTTTATACCTATTTAGTTGGTCTCTCTCGTCAAGGTAGGGTTGCTAGATGGCCGGGAAATCCGGGAATGTACCGGAATTTTGTGTCTGGTCCCGCGTCCAGTAATTAAACGTTACTGTCCCGGAATTCCCGATACCAGTTTTTTCTCAAACTTAAGATACCACGGTGGTCATTGCCGCGCTGGCAGAGGGAGTTAGAGGAGCGCTCCACCATACCGACGACCAGAGACAATATATATAGACTGTTCAACTGTGACGTAGTGATTTTCAACCAAAGTTGAATTAATAATCTTATACCATATATACAACTTTTTAAATTAGTTTGAATATTTGTTCACTCCTTAAACATACCACTAAAATACCTTTTTTTAACCCCATAAATGTCCCAGAAATTATAATCCTGTATCAGAAAACATGCTTTTCAAGTCCAGCGCCAAGAACCCGATTTGTAAGATCTCAAGTGTTATCCAGGATTTCGTTACAGATTGTAAATGACTTAGTAGATCCAGTAATTCAGTGGAGTCGGCTTTGGAATAGACTATTTCGAAATGCGGTTGTGGGTGAAATTATGGATGTTCTTAGCATGTGTTTCACCGGTGACAAAGTTATGTTTCCGTATTTGAAGCAAGATGGAATGTGTGCGTGGTGGGCGTTACCTGTAAAACTGATTGTCTTTTCGACCAGACGGAATTACCGGAATAATAGTGGTTGAATATTTTATACTTCTCCATAGGTTGTTGCACAGTACAGGATATTGGGATTCTCATCATAGATTTGATTTTTCGTTTTGCTAAGTTTGAATTTCTGGTTCACTGTGATAGAGCGCGATTGACTAGTTAGGTAGTCACGTCAGGTGTACGGAAGTTATAAATAGGGACCCATTGTTGAAGCGGGGCTTCTTATCACTGGCGAATGCTAGGAAGAAGTACATGTACATTCGTATAGTATCAAGGAAAGTTAGGTGCAGTTTATTCATTAATCATATAGTATTGAACTTTTAATGCAATTATTTCCGCGGTCAAACTTAAAGGAAAATTCTGAATCCTTTTGCTGGTTATTAACGTAGACTTCTCCTGCGATCATTTAGATTTTTCTCTGTTATCACGACTGATTTCAGGAACATTTGTTGTCCAAAAATACTGCAATAAAAAACAATCAAGATGAAATAAAATTTTAAAACATTTCTTTCATCCGATAAAAAAATATCCGATAAACTGGAATTTAATACGCGGATTACCTACGATAAAAATGAAGGCTAAAAACGTCACGTAAGCCAATCAATTTATCTATGTGTCTTAATAGACAGCATCAAACATGTTCTAAAAAGTGACACCCTCAAGCAGTACAGGTATAGATCTAAAATATATTTTCATGTACCGTCAAAATTCTCGCTAAATTGTTCCCTCAATTTCATATATTTACCTAATGTTATAAATGATTTTTTATGTGAATTTCCTAACTATTTAAAGTTCAGAAAGAACTGCTATTTGATGTCTTTAAAACAAATTAACAATTTCAGTTTCGCGGAGAGCACGAAATTTCCCCTTTTGGTTCTGCTGACAGCTTATATCCCGCGGGCGTTTACACAACCTTACACTCGCAATGTTGACACATCGACGGGGAAGTTCGTCGAGATTCTGGCTTAAGTCGGGTAACCGATACTTGCGGTTATTTCCGTCGGGGAAGCTAACTGCGGTTTTGCCGCTCTCATTGAATCTTTCTCACATTCATAGCAGGGTGTATTTAGTGGCTTTTAAATCAAGAAAATAACTTTTACTCTGCTGAGGAAATGGTGAAACCACACAGTAGTTTCCCATTTAAAACTAGTGTTTCGTTTATTATTATTATTAATTTAACTGCGATGGAGCACACAATCCGTCGCAATTCTCTTAGTCATATAATTACCGAGCGTGGTGGTGTAACGGCTAGCGTTCTGGCCTCGCATTCGGGAGGATGGTGGTTCGTATCCCCGTCCGGGCATCCAGATTTGGGTTTTCCATGGTTTCCCAAATTACTCCAGGCAAATGCCGGGATGCTTCCTTCAAAAGGCCATGGCCATTCCTTCCCATTCCTTGGCCCCCATCCTTTCCCGTCTCTAAAGACCTCGCTGTTAGAGAGACGTTAAGCAGGGAAAAAAGTATTCTAATTACTTCTTTTTATTTATTTTTCAATTATCTTTTACAATTTTAGTGTTAAATTCCTTAACGATCTACTTTTGCTATTTACGAATTTTAATTTTAAATTCCTTCAGCATTTTTGGTAAATTATTCATCGCTTCACTTGGTAATTTGCTCCAATCCTTGACTCATTTACCCTCGAAAGAAAATTTTCCCACTCCCTTATGCATGAAATAGACTGCCATCTAGTGGTCATGGTCATCTTTTCCCTTCCATGCACTATTCCTAATTCTTCGACAAATACCCCTCCAAGCCCCATTAGCATGATATACCATGATATACCCTGTACGTTCCCAGCACTCTCTTCACAGTCCTCCTGCCCTCCAATAACACCCAATCCAGCTCCTTTGTCATACCAGCTACTGATTGGTTCCTGCGATAATTTTCACAAACAAATATAACTGCTCTTATCTGCACGCCTTCTGTCTGACATATTTGATAACCCTAATGTGGGTCCCAAACTACAACATCATATTCAACCAATGGTCTGACCAAATATTTGTAACCCAATTCTCTATCTTCTCTGGACACCCTCTCATCACCATTGGCAGTAAATGAAGAATTTTTTACCTTTTCCTATCACCTGACCAATATGTTCTACCCAGTTGAGTTTATTATCAAAAATATGCAAAGATATTTACACTCCCAGCCTTCAAAAAACAATTCTGATCCCACCCTATAATCATAATTAACCTTTAGTGTTTTATCTGTGAAGCTAATAAGTTGATTCTTCTTGGTATTTATCTGCATTCCATGCTTACCTACCCGATTAGACGTTCTACCCAGGTCACCCTGCAGCATTTCACAATCTCCTCGTGTTTTGATCCAATTATATAGCAATATTTCATCTGCGAACAACCTAAATTCTGACCATAAACAATCAACACAATCAGTCATTAGAATAATGAACAAAAACGGTCCCATTAGACTACCCTGTGGCACTACCACATTTACTTCCACCTCTTTTGATAATGTATTTCCTACTCTGACACTTTGCTTTCCGGCTTTTAATAATTCTTCTGCACAGCAAGTATCTTTCTCATCCAATCCAATAGTTTTCAGTTTATTTAAATCTATTTAATGGCTCACACTATCAAATACCGTATAAAGATCTAGTGTTGTACTATCACTTGGGCTCCCTCGCCCAATTCATCCGAAATACCTTGGATTTGGCCCACCATCTGATAATAACATGAATATCCTTGTCTGTTGTGGATCTACAAACCAGTTTCTTTCCTCACAGATATTTCTGATATTGCATATCAGTCTCTCCTTCATTTTTCCTATCACTGACGTCAAACTAATCGGCCTGTAAGTCATTCAGGTTGTGGTATAGGAATTGATACATGTGAAATCACAATTAAAATGACCTCACGCGATTAGTGAGCGAAAAAACTGTTATGTAGTTTTTCCATCACGTTTTTCTTCTTGTTGCGGTCGAAATATCTGCTTTACACAAATCAGTTTCGACGAATTACTTGACTCCCCCTCTTATTATAATAATTACATTTTATGAACTAGATGGATTTGACAATATTCCACAGATAAATCAAGTTCAAAGCATCAGTCAGCTAGACTAGACTCAAAATGGTTTTATACCGCTTGCAAGAAGTTACACGTACATTCTAATAACGTGCTACCAAAACCATGGAAAGATTCTACTCTCATGCCAAGGCACGCTGAAAGTCACTAGCGACGGAAAATTCTCCGAAAACGAAACATTAGTCAGCCAAATTGCAGCATTTCATTCAACCATCGAGAACATTAACAATACTTGAAATTCATACTCCTTACTCCCTCGTCGTGGATAAGTGTAATAAGAGTTAATGGTTACTAATGTCAACTGAAAATCTGTAAAAGTGATTCAGACATACATGTTAATAACTAATAATCATTCTGTTTCCAGTTTATTTTTCAATACCATGACATTTCAAAATATAGATTTTTTTACAACTTCCTAATTTCATTAGAAATTAAAACTTCATATCCATAAATCTAGTCCTACAGCTTTAAATATTTTAAAGCAATCGATCCATGAACACTTCTAACAAGAACGTTATGCCAGAATTATTAACATGATGCGTCAGGTTTAGTGTGTATTGAATTTCGTCTGATAGTACAAAAAAAGATTCAAAGTGTTCCACATTGTTAACTTCAATACAACCATCTTTGCTGTGGCAATTTCCCTGAACATTGTGGGTGATACTCCGAAATGTGGTGGGCAATATGACAGAGTTTGAGTTTTTACTTCGAAACTCTGAATATTATTATAAAACATTCTGACGTCCCTGTTATTTTTTGTCATAAAAAATTAAAATTAAAAACGCTGAGAGAAATGTGATACCCCGAAACAGACTGACGTGTTATGAAACTCTGGCAAACTTTTTTTTCTGGAAGGATATAAACATTTTAAAGTTGACATTTTTAAATCCTGTTTCAGAGAAGCACCTTGTATAAACGCGACTGCATGTGTGGTGTAGTAGTACCCTTAGTTTTATATATTAATGTGATTACCGAGAAAAAAATACACAAAAATGGCGTCGGTGTTTGATACAACAACAAAAAACACAATCGTTTATTGCATTTTTTTTACTAATATCGTTGTATACACTGAAACCTAGTATTTATCTGTTATGAAGAGAAAATTTTGTTACATTTTAAAGGAGAGGAAACGAGATGCATTTTAATTAAATACTAAAATTTAAATAGAATTGTTATTTAAAAATTTTCTTGCTAGAAAGCAATAAAAATTACAATATGTACCGGGATTTTATAATTAAACTTTCCCTATTTAACACGTTATAACATAGAAACTGATTACCGTACGACTACCAAACTTGTTAGCATTAATGTCAAGGACAAGAGGAAGAGAAATAATGAAGAATCAATTCAATTGCAACACTTTTAGTGTTCTGCTACGATACATTATACCATTACATACCGGTACCATTACTGCTATAAATGGGGCTCAATATGGCGCCCACAAGTATCCAGAAGAGTCTGAAAGCGCACAGCAGAACGAAACATATGCTGCCCTTCAGATCAGCACATGTGTGAATGTTCCCCTGGTAAACTCTGTCCTTCAGTTAGTCCCAAAACCAGAAATCACAGGGATTGAGGTCAGCTGATCGTGCCGGCCAAGCATTTGGAAACGATCTGCTGATAATTCGATCGTTTCCCAAATCACAATGACTGATCACGGCACGTGGTGGCCATAGTTGGAACTGGACGGTGGCGCTGTGACGCATGGAAATCATGCAGCCCATACTCTGGACATTAATGCTACCAAGTTTGATATTCGTATGATAATTAGTTTCCGTGTTATAACATGTTAAATAGGGAAAGTTTAATTGTAACCACCCGGTACTTCCAGTCATACGAGAGAATACTGCATAATAATTTAATCCGGATGTAATTTAATCAACATATCATCATTTTTTCCCTGTGAGATGGTATTCAGCACTAACATGTAGAACCCACAAGACCAACTACTGGCTCAATGTCTTGAAAAACAGTATCCTTTTATTCTGACATCTGTTTTCCCTTTCAATTTATTCGAACGTTGAACTCTTCTTTTTAGCATACCCATTACTAACTACGCCCTCAATTATCAGGTTCAAATATTCTAACCGTCGTGTTATTCTGCAGTTTATCCTTAAGACTCTTCCCGCCACCAATAAATTAATTTTAAAAAATGTAACCTACCATTTAGTTCTTCTTTCAGTGAGACGTTTCACATAATATTTACCACGCCTAACATTTCTAAAATAAGACCATTTCGAACTTTATTTGTTCAATACTATTCTATAGCATCCTATTCTGAACGCTTCGTACCCTACATTTCTTTCTGTGTGGTATTGCCGAATGCCAATCTTCACTTTAATATAGTGCAGTATTCTGGATATACAATTTTGTAAGTTTATTTAGAAGCACTAGGTCAGTTATTAAAAGAAGAAAAAAATGACTTCTCTTCGAGAAAGTCTTTTCGTTAGTGTTGAAATCATTCTTGATTCGCCAATTAATTGTTATTTTACTTTCTAAATTGCAGAATTCTCTCACTTTTTATATTTAGATTTAAACTTTTGTCGTTCTGCCATTTCACTGTTCTTGCATTCGATTATATCTTCTGGAAGCTGTGCTTTAATTATTTTGTTCCCGCCGTTCAGTAATTTCTCAATGTCGTCACACCAGCCTTCTTACAGGACAATGTCATATTGAGATAGTTGTATACTTTTTTCCTTGTGGTTTTACGCCTCGTCGACGTCGAGGTTATTAGGGAAAGGATATGATTGAGGGCAAGGAACGGAAAGAAATTCGGCCATGGCCTTTTCGGAGGAACCATACCGTCATTAGCATGGAGTGATTCAAGGAAACAAAATTCTGGATGGTCGAGTGGTGATTCGAACTCGCGTCCTCCAGAATGTGAGGCCATAACACTGTGCAGCAGACTTTTTAATTGCAAATTGAGGTTCTTACCGCTCCAACCACTTCCCGTGTCGTTAACTGAGGTAGAGATCCATTTACTCATTTCAACTTTAGTATTGGGGAACGGTGACGTAGACAGCAAAACGCTTCCACCGTACTTGTTGCTTATTTAACAGAAAGCTTTAAGTGTATTACTAATCATCCAGTGTACTTCAGTTTCTTCATAGCTTCACAGTGTATTATTTTCCAAGTGGCTCTAGACACAACACGATGGATATGTAATACAGACAACACATACACGAAACACCCATGCCCTCGGCCGGACTCGAACCGGCGACCTTCGACACGTGGAGCTAACACTCTGGCCCCTACGCAACCGAGGCCGGCTAACAGCAAGCTTAACGGTCCTGGAAGCTGTTGTGGATTTTAAGATTCTAATAAAAATCCTCGCCTTAGTAGGAGACAGAATACAGGTCATCCACCTGCAGTCAAACACACTACGAACTTAGCAAGATGTCCATCCATCCGATTGTCACAGCCTATAAGAATTCTGCTGACTCTGCTCCTGTTGAGATGAAATTCAAAAGTGCAGTCAGTGTAACCATGGGACATATGCGTTCCCAATGTCGTTGAGATGAGTTTATACCCCTTTCTAATTTACCAATTCATTGAATAAAAAGTGTAAAAAATTAAAAATGGTGGCGTTTAATGAAAACGTCAAATTAAATTCGTTTAGATACGGCGATTTTCACATTGTCATATTACCAACAAAGAGCATCGTAATTCCATCACCTCTGTATCATATCTGATGAAATTTAAGAGGAAAATGTGACCTGTTAACCTTAAAACAGATCAGCATGCAAATACACTAAAACAAGAGCGTACTTCCCATTTCAAAATATGAAAGTAAGCGATTTTTTGTTCACCCTGTCGAATTCAGTATTATTCAGCAAGTATTAAAAAATTCAAATAATATTGTTTTGGGATATTTTTATTTAGTTGTCTATTTCACGAGAAATTAGTTCTCAAAGTCTTTAAAAATGAGTCCTCTCATCTAAGTTTTCATCTCTATATAAGGCAAATTTCAGTATGACTCCTTTAACAAGGAATTTCAACAAAGATTGTTTTGGATGTAAATATTTCTTTTTAGATCTTCACACTTTTATACTAGCAACAAACTTAATTTTGTTTCCGTGAAATATGTCCAGTGTCTAAAAAATTTGGTTTATCTGCTTACAGGTCAAGCATCCCAGTGTTGAAGCGCTTATTTCGAAAATCCTGTTTCGCTGTACCTTAAAATTTTTGTGGGAACTAAACATGACAAAGCATCTTTTTGTTCATTTGAGGCACGCTAGGAGTCTGGATGGTTCTGATTCCATGTTAAGTATCCGCGGAAACTTGAAGCTATGGCAGCAAGTCGTAAGACGATAGGAATTTAATTTATTTAGTTAAATAAGGGACGTCGAAAGAAGATATTTTAACAAATTATTCAATTTCATAACCAGAAAAAAAATGATATCTGCTGTGTAACGATATGGTATGCGAGCCCGATACCCGTTATTCTGATATCTTAATTTTACTATCCAATAGTACTGCTATTCATTCAAATACCTATGCCAGATTTGTTGTTCGTACAACGCAGATGATTACCCAACACTGCCTATAAATCTGCAGAATAACATAATGTTTCGTGTAACCCTTTTAAAGGGTACCTAATAGCTACTTCAATTTCCTAACGTTTCTACCTTCGCCACGAATATTCTTAAGAAATATAAGCCTCTTGTTCAGTCAGTCAAGAAGCTGGCCTACTGACTCGCTGTTTTTACTGTTTACAACACAGGCTAGTCAGATATCACTGAAATCATTATTAGTTGAATAAAACTAAGCTTCGTATTCAGCTATTAGGTATATACTTAGCCTAATATCAGAGGTACATCGGTCAGTTCTCTTCATCCTTACCTTACCTAACTTGGTAACCTACCGCTATAAGAGGACCTACAGTTTAACGTAGAATTATAACCAATGAAGTGTTCTGGTAAACGAGTATTTCACATTACTCAACCAGCTGTGCTGGATGTGATGGTAGGGTTAAAGGCTTTTCTAAATTTCCGACGGGACCTTTCGATATCAAGTCAGGCGCCTTATGCACAAAGCCATCATATCGCTCCTGCATACTTCGTATACTGTAAATAAAATATATGGTACTCAGAGTTCAGTGAAATCCAGCAAATTTTTTTAAATATTTTTTCCACAAAACAAGACGGTAGATAACATTGCAAGAGTTTTATCAGGGCAGTACATTTTTCGGTTCTATAACATCAACTGTAACACAAAAAAATTTGAAATATACGTGACTAAACCCTCGATGCTTTTGTGCGCAGATACCATCCTTTGAATTTGTAACTGAAACCCCGTGAGTAAGTGAATGAAAAGAACTTCAGTCAGATTTTCATTTCCCTGGAAATGGCGTAATTATCTAATTCATTGTTTTGAGTTTTTGTTGAACCACAATACTCCACTCGTTTGAGAGTTTCTCCACTCTTCCGGATTTATTATTCTCGTATTCAACTGTTTTGAAACTGAGAATTTCTTCTTAACTGGCCATATTTGAGTTACGGTGGAACCTGGCATGCCAGATGTACTCCAACCGCAAAGCAGCTTTACTGGAACGATTACAACAGTAGCGGGCCTCCGGAGAAGTTTTGCGGTCTCTGAACAAGAGAACTTTGGCGGAAGGGGGAGGCTGAGGTTGCAGACATCCCAGAGAGTACTTGAATTTTTACATTTCAAATATTGGTTATATTGTAAACAATTCACTTGCAAGGGAATTATTTTCTTCTTACTTTATAGCTTTGTGGTTTAATGTCCAGTCTTAACCGAATTTAAGCTCGGAAAATATACTGTCGAACTACCAGTCTGTTATTGCAAGGTTCTATTTTAGCATAGTGCTCAGTTGCTTGGTTAAAATTTTATTGTTATTGATATTCAGATTGTAGGAAATATTTTCAGTTGTCTGTACATGTTGAGTAACACTCCTGGAGTCTCGGAAGTACTGAGTACCAAGTTTCCTGAGGATTTTAAATTTGTGTATTCGATTTCCCGTGTTACCACCTTTTCAAAAATGTAACATAATTTCGATTATTTACCAAGCGAACTTCGTTTATATTGTAAAAGACAAAGAACGACGCTAAGGAGATAGAGAACCAGTGTAAGCCCAATTTTGTGATAAACCATGAAATGAAAGACCTATAATAGCAAGAGATAAGTTCATCAGAACTTTGAGAAGGTTACGTGAAGCCGTAGAAAAAAATAGTTAGAGATATATTTTTCAATAAAACAAAAATTAATTTTATAATTAGGTGGTGGCGAAATCTACAAGGCTACCTCCGTAAGTGCAGGATACAATGAAATTCCCTTAAATACTGACAAACATTCGAAAAGCTTTTATTATAAGAAAAAATTATTTTTTTTTTTTACAGATCGTTCAGTAACATAGGAACAGAAAAAGCAATTATGTTCTTCTGTTTGTGTTTGGCGTGAGGTGAAGACCTAAGAGAAGATTGCGACGAACTCTTTTCTCTCTGTTAGTGGACGACGTGTCCAGCTGAGCTCACGTTTGTGCCAAGGTTCCTCGTTTGCTCTGTGGCTCCCGCGGGAAATCTTTCCTCCCCGTGTTCGTTATTTATCTGGAGCGAAGATTGGTGGACTACAAAAACTATCACGGCGTTGTCAAATCCATCTGCAGTGCAAGGATGGAACTTGCAAGCTCATATTGCATTTTGTCATCTCAGGCTGCACTCTTACCGTCCTGTGAGAACCTCTTAATCCCGTTTACGACGTTGAAACAAAGCAATTTTATACTAATAAAAGGCTATGCTTGGTCATCCGTGACGCTGACGTAAGGCACCCAGCCTTCGACGCTCGATTAACAACGAGTCATGATGTTACAACATAGTGGATGGTTATGACCGTTATTTCACTATAATTTGTTGTATATAGTTAATCAACTGCGCAGGAATCATTGCCAGAACACTGTAAAAAGTAGGTATTGCGTTTGAAATTAACACTACGTGACCGATCTTCACTCTGAATCTTTCGATTTCAGTACACAAGATTTCATCACAATCTTTAGAAAAGTTTGTGAGAAATTAATTTTACCCAACGTAGTTCATATAGTAGTATTAGATTGGATAGAATAGGTATATAGACAATGTATATCATAAAAACCTGACTTAGTCCACAACCAAAATGTTGGTTGGATCCTCCAGAAAGAGGCATAATAAGCCATTGTAACAGAGGTAGGATGGCCAGTTCATTTCCTCTACTCCCACACTTTTGCGTGGAATCTGAACCACGGAATGTTCTAGCGTAGCTCATATTATTATATACAATCTTCAAAATTCTTGCCTCCACTGGGATTTGAACACGGACTCAGAAATTTTTGAAAGCAAGTGCCTTAACCACTTTTTTATTATTATTATTATTATTCCACTAATCACATTTCAGCTGCCAGACCGCCCCCTATTTGTTATACATTCAATATATTTCATACCTTCCCACATAAGAACTGCAAATCGACTGAATAAAATTCATGTATGCACATAGTTCAACGTTTTATTGTAAATAATCAACTATATTATGGTTATATATGAAATATTCTCGGGTAACTAGTCGAGTTAATGAAGTGCTATAATCACACGATAGTTCGGCGGTTACATTCAGAAGATGGCGACAGTGATTGTGATCGCCGAAATATCGTGTGATAAACTTCCTTTACTCGGCTAGTTACCCGAGAGCATTTCATATATTCTCAACACCAATCTTCATTTTCACTTTACGTTCATTTTCACTTTACGGTTATTATCAAAATATTTATGGCAGCATCAAGCTTACTGGTTCCTCAAACTTCTATGACATGACGTTAAAACCTTTTCCGAGATACCAAATACAAGAAATGCTCTTTCATCGTTTGTAAAATCGTGTTTTTTGAAGGAAGACACCTATTTAGGCAAAACGTTATCTACATATGAAATTTCATCCAAATCGTTAGAGCCCTTTCTGGGATACCAAATATATACAAGAACTAGCTGACCCGGCAATGCTTCACTATTGCTGGACTTGAGTAGGTACATAGTTTAAATGAAAAAATATATACATATAAATTTTAAACTGCTGTTTCATTCATTTTCAGTTGGAAAGGGTGATAGAGAATGCGCTTTGGAAAACATATGGAGGCAGTATTTTTCTATTTGTTTCAAAGTATAAGTGTACAAATTCTTATCTAAATCTGATAAAAAATGTGTTATTGCCTAAATTATGGGGTAAAAACGTAATGGGGTTGGAAAGGGGGAGAGGGGATGAATATTCGGAAACCATACGTAGGCAGTATTTTTCTGTTTGTTTTAAAGAATAAGTGTCCAAATTCTTATCTAAATCGGATAAAAAATGTGGTTTGACTAAATTATGGGGTAAAAACGTAATGGGGTTGGAAATGGGGAGAGGGGATGAATATTCGGAAACCATACGTAGGCAGTATTTTTCTGTTTGTTTTAAAGTATAAGTGTACAAATTCCTATCTAAATCGGATAAAAAATGTGGTATTGCCTAAATTATGGGGTGAAAAAATTATGGAGGTGGAAAGGGGGCGAGGGGATGAATATTCGGAAACCGTATGTAGGCAGTATTTTTATGTTTGTTTTAAAGTATAAGTGTACAAATTCCTATCTAAATCGGATAAAAAATGTGGTTTTGCCTAAATTATGGGGTGTTATGGGGAATAGGGGGTGACATTTTGGAAAAAAAAATTCACAGGAACCTTCGTAGACGCACACTCGAAAACTCTCCAAAGTTTCATTGCAATCTGATAAATGGTATAGGAAAGCATAGAAGACGAACAAACCCACAAACATTGATTTTTATATATAAGAAGATTGGTGCACAGTTCCTTGCTCTAACCAAAGAGAAATTAACATCAGTAGGCTTACTGGTACCTGAAACGTCTAAGAGATGGCGTTGGCGGCGTTTCCGTGATACCGAATAAAAAAATTGTTCGTTTTTTGTAAAGTCGCATTGCAGGGAAGACACCTATTTGAATCAACTTGAAAATCAAATCGTATTCTTTGTGAGATATCAAGTAGATATATACATACAAAATTGCTCGTTTAAAGATATAAGATATTAATTATGAAATGCTTTTTGTCTATTTAAAGTAGATGTAGATGTTTTTTTACACTCTCTGTGCAGAGAAATCAATGTTATAGCAAGATTGGAAACATAAAATCACGTTTGTACTGCGGTGCAGTGAATGTATTAATGCGCATGCGATGGAAACTTTCATTTCGAGAAGAGATATTAGCAATCTTTGTTAGAGATGAAGGAATAAGTTATTCAAATTAGTAAAGATTAATTTAAGATGCTTTCATGAGCGCCATTATATGAAATAATTATTTCATTTGAATGAAAATAACTACACACTGATCATCAACTATGCGGCCTAGACCACGGTTAAAATTAATATTACGTGGCATAACTTAAGTATGCGCATGCGATGGAAACTTTTACTTTCTGACGGCATTATTATCGCAGTTTGCGGAAAACGTAAAATGTAGTATGGTCAAGGATAACAGCTGAAATTTTTTTTACAGTGTAAGGTACCAGGAATGATGGTGTGTTATTTTATAAGTATTAAATTTAAATAAGTGCCATAACATTCCGTTCATCCGGTCATTTTTGCGGGCTTTGAAGCTATTGTATATAATGTTTTACTTCCATTTTTAAATACTTATTTCATGATATTACAATAAGAATCGAAAGTGTTGGAAGTGATACCATCAATCATTGAAGCATTCACATGAAATGATATCACTAATCGGACATTTGAGCCAACGAATTGTTTTATTTCTTTCTATCGTGTTTATTACTGAAGTATGTTGCCTCCTAATACTAAAAACGTAGCCTAAGGAACTGTTATTTACAACATTGTCCATCTAAGTATTAATAAATTGTATGGTGTCTCCGATTGGTACTTCAGATGCGGATTGAGAGGCCCCAAGTTCGAATCCGCCAGAAATTTCTCTAACATTTAATTTGATTGTATTTCTAGCTTGGCTATGGTAACCATTTTCATAATTTTGTTTACTGATAAAGTTTCGTATTTGCTTGCTAATAAATTCAGTAGCTTTATTCCATCCATGATAAAATATTTTGTGCTCGAATTCATTTAAGTAACCTGCATAATCCCACATGCATTTGGAAGCTTTATAGATCGGAAGTAAGGTGAAATGATCTTTTTGCATTACGGTGACCAATAACATACGTTCAATTAGAAAATGGTAATTATACTATATATCCCATTTATCCTGTGGGATAAAAAAGGCAACAAGAATTGTCAAAAAGATTAATGCTTGTGTTGATCTTATTACATCCTAGTATCTCATTAACTTCATGAAGATAGCGAAAAGTCCACTAAAAATGTGCATAATTGGGGATCAAGTACAGGAATTGAAGGGGGTACAAGATTTGTCTCTGGAAATTTTCTGCTGAACACCATCAGTAACTGATGTGATAAATGAACTGGAATGGGATTCATTGGAACACAGGAGGAGGCTGAAGAGGGAATGTAAAAGGAGTATATTGGTGATGAGGCATGGCAAGATATTGGTGGAAGAATTAATACTGTTGCATCAAAGGGGAAAGATGACCATTACCAAAAGCAGGCATTCAATTTAAATATGGGTAGTATTTTTCATACCTCTAGGTTCCTGTTTTTATTTTTAACAGGGAAAGGCTAGATAGTTTTTGAAGATCCTTCTATAATCATCTATTTTCTGAAAGATACCGTGTCAATTTCTCATACGAAAATGTAGTACTAGCATGTTGTTTCAGTGAATCTCAGCACAACTTTTATTCCTGTCTCATTGTCAGTCACGATAATAGCGTAAAAATACTTCTAGGAGAATCAATTACATTGCATTATTACTTTTTAATATATATATATATATATATATATATATATATGGGAACGCGACTACACATTACTACCATTTCTTTATTGCACCGATTTTTATAGCTGTGAACAGCTTACTGATTGTGTGTACCATGCACATCATAATACAAATTCAATAATTAGTTACAAAATTCGTTCCCTACCTACTTATTATCAATTTGTTTTGCTGACAGGTATTGAAGTTTCGTAGATGGCGTTGTAGTGTTGTCTGCAGTGACCGGAGCTGTGTAGTTCCCTGCTTAGCCGACAGATGGCCGGGTAACTCGACCGTTGTTCAGTTCTATCTGCGTCCGCCCGATGGAGCCTGCGTCAGGCTTCCTGCAGGTCGTGGAGAGAATAAGCGTCCGGGATGTGTTTTATTCAAATTAAAGCCCAGGGATTTGTCGGAAGAATCAAGAGCTGGTTACGAGCGGCTACGAGTTCTGGTTTAATAGCCCTTAAAGCACTTCCTAAAGGAGAAAGTATGGCGCTAGGGGGCGTAGGCTTGAAATAGAGTTTTAACTTGATTTTCATATA
Organism: Vandiemenella viatica; assembly: GCA_031002005.1. NCBI lineage: Eukaryota > Metazoa > Arthropoda > Insecta > Orthoptera > Morabidae > Vandiemenella > Vandiemenella viatica. The sequence continues at coordinate 127,661,342 of JARYHS010008074.1, forward strand.
TAACAGGGTTTAGATTATAATCACAGAGACCAAAAACGGATTCCTAAACTCACACAATTTCTCGCTTTAATCTGTAATTAATATTTAAGAGAAGTCGGTACTTTCTCGGCTGTGTTGGAGAATATACGTTTGCACCAAAAACGAAAAGAGATGTTCGTAGTTACTTTGCGTACGAAGCTGTACAAAAATATGTTGGCGAAATTATTTTTGCTTAGTATCATAACAAGCCATGATCATCTAAAAAAATAAAATGTAAAACCAATGCCTTAAATGTTATTGTTAGCTTAAAGGATGGCATAAAAAAGGCGATTTTCTCTTTCCTTGACATAATTATTCTCTAAACAGTCTATTCTCTCTAAATCAAAAACATTACAACCGTTTGTTCTAACGTCATGTTGTTTTTGCACAACTATACAGTTTAAAATATTAATGGTTTTGTTGTATATCTTGCTTTCAATCTTGCTGATATATTACAAATACGTTGCATTTACTTTGTTCATATTTAATATCTCATCCGTTTTTGAGAACTTCGTGACACGATACGATTTTTTATTGTGAAAAATTATTAATGCGAGTATTAAAAACACTGATCGATTTAATTAATAGTTTCCAGTTTGGCCTCATTGACTATCATCCACGTTTTAAAACATTCTTCTCAATGGATTACATCTACATTGTAAATTATGGAACAATTTTTCTATCAGAAATAATGTAGAAAATGGCAATAACTCAAAATTAATCACAAGAATATGAGAAAACTGACCAAAGTAGGATAACCATTGTAATAGGTAATCAAGAAAATGTAGCAAGAATAGGAGGAGTTAAAAAATGCTACGCAAAAGATTAATATTAAAAAAAAAATCATGATCATTTTCAGAAGAAATCGTTTATTTTGTGACCTATTACGTGCGTGTACAGTGATAGCGAATATGCTGAAATTTTCCATAACGTAAACTAATAGTCTATTTCACTGTATTGAAAATATATTTCAAACTAGAACATGCCCTCAACTTCGTTATCGTAGGACAGTATAGCATACACTATTCTCTTAAAACAACGTAGCAATAACTACAAGACACACAGCCTTCGTGGCAGTCACGTAAAATTTATCTTATCTGCTTTACGCTATCACATCAAAATGAAATATATATTACTTTAGGCGTGTGTCACAGGTTGTACATTAACCAAAATTCCTCAAAAATTAGACCAGTAGTTTTTGTACGACTTACAGTCAACAAAAATTCAACCTAAATTTTTCATTTTTCGACCTCAAACGCAAATGAAACAATATACTATATTAAATGCACAAGCACGCGCTGAACATTAATCGAAACCCCATCAAAATCAAGTAGTTTTTAAGTGAATAAAGTTAAACGATAAATTTGAACTTATATGTTAAATTTCTTAGCTTCACAATGAAACTTACCCTATTTTACACAAGGCGCCATGTTACTGTACAACAATAAAAATTCCCTCAAAATCCTACCAGTATTTGGCTTAAATCACGTTCGAAGAAAATTTATTATAAATTCTAAATTTTTTGACGTTCACCTTAGCGATGATGGGCTGTACATTAATTGAAACTTCATAAAAATGAGCCCATTTTTTAATCACTTTCAATCATAAATGCTAATTATTTAGTAAATTTCTCGGTTTTACAACTCACGACAACATGAAACATACCCTAGTTTATCTAAGAAACCCCAAATAAATTCAACCAGTAGTATTTGCGTGAATCGGGTTCAAAGAAAAATTATCCTTCATTTCTCACTTATTATACGTCACATCAAAATGAAACATATCCAGATTTATCCACGGGATCACCGGCTAAATAAATTAATGGAAACTACCTCAACTTCTCACCATTCTTTTCTTTTTCAGTGAATCTCATTAAACTGACACAATTAAAAAAAAAAATAGTCAGCTTTCCACCTTCACGTCAAAATGAAACATGCCCTATTTTACTCGCGAAACCATAGACTGTGTATTAAACGATTACTCATTAAAATCCATCCAGTAATTTTTGCGTGAATCCCGTTCATCGAAATACAAACAGAGAGACAGACACACAGACAAAAAAAGTTTATAAAAATAATCTTTCTAAATAGTTTATTTTTTCCTGGTTAAAGTTTCATTATAAGTATAGCTTGTTGTCATCATACATTAGGGAAGCTATTTTTTATAATCTCGAATGAAAACAGATTATTTTGAAGAAAATCATAAAAGTTATTTTAATGTTTTGCTCTTTGATTGGTTGTAGCATCAGTGACATCACTTGCCAGTAAACATTGTGGCTAACTATTATTTGGTTATTTCCTGTTATTATTGAGTTTTTCGTTTTGAATAGCTGACTACGGGAAATTAAAAAAAAAAATTGCGTAAATGGTCGGGTTTGATAATAAAACAATCCTGATTTTTATTCTGCATAAATGGAGTTGTAAATATGCAATTTAATTAGCTTTTATGTTTAAAGTATAATCCAGTGATTAAGAGAAATAGTTCAAAAGAATGATCAAAACTACAAACTAAATTAATTAGTTATTTCAGTTTGTGTACACGGAAAATTCAATTGCGGCCTGCTTGCTACAATTGCAGGTAGTAAATTATGAAACAAGTACTGAATTAATCCAACTGAAGTTAACGTTCATTTATTTAGAGAATCCGTTTCATTCTCAAAAGCAAGTTCAACGATTTTTTTGTTGTTGAAAGTGCTTTAGTAAGTGTTCAAACAATATTGCTAAAATAACGAAAAAAGTGGCTGCAGCTCTCTCGTAGAAATCTAGTTGATATTGGGTCTTCTTCAAATATATTTTACTGTGGAGATTATTTGTACCATAAATTCATGGGGTGAAATATACTACTATTTAATTTTTATTTAATTGCTGTGGACTGGAAGCTCGATGGAAATTTCCCTACAATCTGTTTGTTTTACCCTTTCTAGTACCTGCCCTCTACAAATTTTAATTTTAAATTCCTTCAGCGTTGATTATAAAATTATTTTCATTATTTCCCTTGTAATAAATTGACAATGATGGTAGCGATGTCAAAACTAAAAATTTTAGACCTCGCGTCACCTAAAAACTAATGGACACTATTAGCTTATGACATACGTCATGGACAAACATATAGAATACTCAAATCCTCCATAGAACTTCCGTATTTTCAATGGTAATTAATATTTCGAGTCCGTAAAGGCTTATGCCTGTGCACGCATCATGTGAAAAGTAATGAACGCATTTCAACTAAAATTCACTTAGTATTAGCTTAGATCGTGAGTAACAATATAGTAAATTTTTTGAATCCATGGTTTACTGACCTCACGGAAAAATTAATTGATGGATCTCAGCGAAAACATCAGTTACCATGTACGATACTTTTTATCCCAGTTAGTGTCATATTTTTCTATACGACAGAGACCAAAACCATAATAGTAGTTTTTATGTGTGTGCACGGATCAAGTTTCAGTGGGTCTGTACATAGAGATAGCACAGTTCACGTTAGTGAAGGCTTAGTGTATGTTTCGATATGGCATCGACATAGTGACAAACAGACAAACCGTCCACTGGTTTAATTGTTCCGTGACAGAATCTACGTATTTAATATTGTCTTTTCGCATTCGAAATGTTAATTACCATTAAAAATACGGAAGTTCTATGCAGTATGAGAGTATTTTTAGAATAAATGCGGGCACAGCTATTATGTATCTTTGTAAAGTCATTCATTTGTATCCTTGGTTGTTAATCGTTAGATCGATGTTAGCAGATTAATTATAAAATTAATGGTGGTAATATCACCGAGAACTTCTACAGTCCATGTTGACCGAGACACTGGCACAGCTAATCTAATCTATATAAATAAAAATGTAAATGTTCGATTGTTGCTAATCTCAAGTCTCCAAAGTTATTCGCCAATTGCTTTGAAGTTTTGACACAACGTTGCATTTGAAATAGAGGAGGTCTTTATACATCTATGTCAATTACTTCGTTAATATTTTTTTATTTTTCAGTTTTTTTTTTCCTTTTTTGTGTTGTTTGATTTTGTATCAGTAATTTAATGTGATTTTTTTCTGATTTTCATTTTGATTTAATTAGTATTTTTTAGTATTTTTAATTATTTATTTTTTGATGTAAATTGTAAGTAAAAAGGTGCCGGTTCAATCTCAGAACAAATTTCGATGCCCTATAACTTCTGCAATTTCCTAACTTCAAAAGAAGATTTCGCTTAAAAGTATTTTCCAAAATTCAGATCTACATAAATAAAAACGTAAATTTTCGTTAGTTCAAAATCTTAAATCTCAGAAAATTCTTCACCGATTGCTTTAAAAAATTTTAGACTACTTTGTATTCGAATTCACACATGCTTTTATATACCAATTTCAATTATTTCTGTAGTATTTTTTAATGTTTTTTCTCATTTTTTCGTTTCGTTAATTTGTTCAGTGTTTGGAGTGATTTATTTTCTAATTTTCATTTTTATTTGATTATTTCGTGTAACATTGCGTTGGAGTTGAGGTTTGTCATTTGCAATACGTTCATTTCGTGAGTATAGTTTATAATTTTAAGTTTTCATAAATTGAGCAGCATCAATTTATTTTCAATTCCATTATTTCGTTAGAATTTCATTGCTTCATATTAAAAGAAGAATTGGAAGACGTCAGCGAACTTAAAAATTAATTCAGTCTAATATTCAAACCGGGACGAGTAGATGTAATACCTGTTTTCATGGAAATTAAGTTCTTTGACAAGCCGAAGAGACTCCACTCATCCGCATGACGTCACAGTTTTAAGTTCTTTGCATGGCGGTAAATTTGAATGGACCAATATAGGCCAATGTCGTATGACGTCACAAGATGGCGGACCGTTAGTTCACTTGGGTGCTCGACAGGTGCCAACCGACGCTGGACCGTTCGAATTTACCGCCATGCAAAGAACTTAAAACTGTGACGTCATACGGACGAGTTGAGTCTCTTCGGCTTGTACAAAGAACTTAATTTCCTTGAAAACAGGTATTACATCTACTGGGACGCTCACATACCAGTCCGTCGACACTGTTGTGGAAGCAGATGAAGCAGTTAGCTATACAACAAATTTTTTGAATTCATTCGATCTGCAAGGGATGCCACCAATGGCACTGCAATTTAAAATCGGCATGGCAGTTATCATGTTTCGTAATATCAGCCAGCCAAAGCTTTTCAACGCCACGAGGCTCGCTGTAAAAAAAAATAAAAATTAATGAGCAACGTTGTAGAGCCACCAATCGCACCAGGACCTTTCAAACATCAAACTGTTTTCATTCCTCGCATTCCTACAATTCCAACGGATAAGCCATTTCAATTTAAGAGATTGTAATTCCCAGTTTGATTGGCGTTTGAAATCACCATCAACAAAGCTTAGGCCCAATCGTTACAAAAGTGCGGTTTAGATCTAGACACGGATTGCTTCTCACATGGACAGTAATATATTGCGTGTTCTAGTGTCGGCAAACTGGACTATCTCTACATCTGCACAGACAATGAAACAACAAAAAATATTGCATACCCACAAACATTGTGAAATTAAACATATCAGAAAAATGTGCATTCTCCTTTCTTTCTTTTCTATTTCACCAGATTGACCCACAGCAACGCGTCGCCGAGTACAGCTATTCTGAAACAAAATAACTCGGGCTGAGACCAATAAAAACAATTAAATAGTCCTTCATTTGAAAACAGAAGTTACTCGATCTAAGCTGACTGTATCGAGCAGTTCTGTTGCCGTATGAGACTATATATTCGGTCCACGTTTCTAGTTATTCAATAGTTTCCATTCATACAGACAAAGATCTAAAATCTGGGAAGAAGTAAACGTGATATGGAAGCTAAGATGAGATTAGCAATTGAGGTTCCAGAACTAAAATCACTGTAATCGAATAAACCTTTAACAGAATAATCAAAGCGTGAGGAAACTTATTGGACGCAAAAATCGAAAACTAAATCTTTCTAGGGCAAAAAAACTATTTCTATGCTATTACAAAATCCCCGAAGTAGCACACTTTTCTATTCTATAATATTCTGTTTACTCCGATCTGGCGGCTAAGGTAACATTCCCGTGGCTCCACTCCTCACCTCACCAACCCCTCGCTTCCTACCTCTCCGAGCTGACATGTGCACATTTAAGCGAGTGGAAAATTTCTCCTTCGCAAGTAGGGGAAACGACAGTGGAGTGGGGATAGAACAGACTAACACACTGACCTTGAGTCGCTTTTGTTAAGTGAAAGGCTGAAGCCACCAGCGATACATAAATGACTGCTTAGCAAAGAGAGTTCGTCAAAACTGGGGACTGACGTCTTATTAGAAATACTTTGGAACTGAAGACAGAAACATGTGCAGATGTTTGATTATGGGTTAATACATTAATTTATTTATAAAATCGTATTAATTTCCTCGCGAAATATTATGCTGAAAGATCTATTGCGTTTATAACCAAAAAGTATGTTCGGTGTGTCCCTAAAGAAACATATGCAAATTAACAAATGTTATATTTACAATAACCATTAATGACTTACGTGGAGAAGATATTAATATTCATTCCAAACCTTTTGCAACATATCGGTAGGGATTTACTCTACCCAGATGCGACTTGCTACTTTTAGGAAGCAATGGGACAAACACATGGTATTTCACATAACCCCGTAAGAAAAATCACACGGGTTAGACCTGGTGATCATGGTAACTATCTACACAACGCGTCATCATCAGCACCTGCACGGCCGAACCATCGTCCGGACATAAGAGTGTTTAGGTGTTCCTGTGCAGCCAAGTGCCAGTGATAAGGGCACCACTTTGTTGTAAGATAAAGTTGTTCGAGTATTCTTGCAATTGAGTCAGAAACCAAATAAAAAGCATAACGTGGTAGCAAATACATGTAAAAAAAGGGCGTACATCTTTTCCCTTTGGTGAATCTCATTTATGTTTGAAGGTGAAGTGGGATTTTCTGTTCCCTTAAACATGCACATTGTGCGAAACGTTGCTCCGACACTAAAAATTAAACTCTTTCCCAAAATGTTGTCATTGCTCATCCTTGCCAAAATCTCAAATTCAAATTTTTTGTATCATCTGTAAATAGATAATCTGCAGATTTGTGGTGAAATTGCTACTGTCTACAACAGCATTTTCTGGAAGCGGCAGCCTCGAACAAAATAATTGATCCCATACGTAAAAAAGTTTCACAGATATTCTATTGACAGGGAAAGGTTCAAAACGAATAAGATTTTATTGATTTTTGAAAGTGTTAAGTTCTTTTGTGCTCAACCTGTAAATAGTAGAATATTGTAGCAACCTATTAATATAGTATTGTAGTGGTTTGTCTTTTTTTTTTTTTTTGCTGAGTAGCAAAGTACAGTAGTAAGGCATGCGTCCGAGCAGATGAGTAGTAAGCGTTGATAGGTAGTTTGGCGCGGTTTCTTTATGAAGATGAATTGATGAAACATTTGTAAAATTTACTTGAATATAAAGGTTACATCACACAGTACCAAATATTGAATTTTGATTGATCGTAAATTCCAACTGTTGCCTAAACAATTATAGATCCTCCCCAGTTACTGACTCACGTAGTGAAACACTGTAGTCACCTCCTGTGGATTGCTGTAATGTGAGAGTAGTAGAGGGGCATGCGTCCTCCAGAGTGAGGTAGTTAGCACACAGTAGGGTTGACGCGGAGGACACGGTACAGTGTTGGGGCGGTGTTGCAGGGCCGAGTGTTGCCGCCCCTGTCACATTCCCTCTCGGGTCTGCACGACCGGAGAGCAACGCCTACACCAGCACCCGCCAGCCCCGTCGAAAGATACGGCTACACACAGGTAATAACACCACCCTGTATCCTACAACTCACAACAGGTTCTATGCTACAGGATGAACTTGGAGTAAGGTTGTCTCCTTAACCGACACCATATCACTTAATTGCATATCACCCGTCTTTCCATTCGCCGGGAAGGAAAGGACCGTCAAAGGAGGTACTTGGAGAACTAACCCTTCTTCGCACCCTCTCCCGTTGCGTACGGCATCATATAGCAAAACTATCTGCCACTAAGAAGCCAACGCTTAGAGGCGGCACCTGCTAAGCCCAGTGGGGTTTTCCTTTAAAAGAACTTTAGTTCCATCAATTACGTATGGTCACTTTGCCTTAAGTAACTGAATGATAGGATGCTAACAAAAGAACGGCCATCCCAAAATTCACGTGGACGTATTTCAGGGTAAAATCTACGTTTCAAATTAAGCGTGTGACCATATTTTACATCAACATTTTTCTTTGTCTTAATAAGTGTTCAGTGCTTTTCGAAATTCGCATTCGGGAGGACGGCGGTTCGAATCCCGGTCCGGGCATCCAGATTTGGGTTTTCTATGGTTTCCCAAATCACTCCAGGCAAATGCCGGGATGCTTCCTTCAAAAAGGCCATGGCCGAATTCCTTCCCATTCCTTGCCCCTATCCTTGCCCCCCATCCTTTCCCGTCTCTAAAGACCTCGATGTTAAAAAGAGACGTAAATCAGTGATTAAAAAAAAAATAATAATAAAAAATTTAAAAAATTAAAAATTTAATCGTTATTAATATTAAAAATTTCTCAACCCATTATGCGTTATTCATACTCATATATTAGGTGGAAACAAAAATATAAAAATTATACTGTACATATTTTGTTTGTATACATAAAAGAAACGAAGTTGGGATAGAAACTGTATATTATCTCAAGAAACAAGAAATTTTTTTGATAAAAAAAATGTATGAGTTGATGTAGTAACCACTTGTTCACTCGACTGTCAACGGGGAGCAACAACCTCTTCGTGCAGTAAACACATACATCTTTCAGCACGCTGTCTGTTGGTGGGGGTGAGTGTTTTGGAGCCCAGCCACTGAGCGCTCTCACCCCCACCATTCCGAGACGGTAGCCGTCGGAAACCACCCCCCGCCGACAACTGGTCTGGCGCCAGTGCACCCCCCCCCCCCCCCCCCCCCCCCGCTACCATCGATGGAAACACAGACCAATGACGTAGCGCATGCGTCGGACTGGCCGCTGTTGGCCACACAAAAAGCTCGAAAACAACACCGGAATGTCAGTTACAAATTTGGCATCTGTACTTGGCGCTTATAATAGAATTCCCCACAACTCCCAGTCAGACTCCCTAAAATTGGGTTTAAGCCCAAATACTTTAATTTAAATAATAATTTCAGTTATTAGCATGATAAATGTGTTGTAACGCTCGGGCATGGAATTGGAGAGAGGCTGGTTTGAATACCCGTCCAGCCATCCAGATATTGGTTTTCCGTGGTTTCCAGAAATCACCCTAGAAGAATGCCAGGATGATTCCCTCAAAAATTTCATGGCTGAATTACTTCCCGGTATTTTCCCGCCTCTAATAGCATCGACGTCGATGAGACTTAAAGTTATATGGAAAGAAAAAAAAAATCTGCTCCACACTTAATACGAATTGGTGATTGTTACTTGAAATCTATGAGCGGTCATAGATGAACACCTGGAACTAATAAAGAATGATTAACAAATAAACAACTACAAAACAGAAGTAAGTAGCTTGTGTCATACATATTCTGCAATGTATTCTCCTCGTAGATAACTACTTCGTGTTACAAAGTGATGAACGAACTGATTCACACCTGTGATCATTGAGGTGAGGAGAGCGGTGAAACACCGGGGTTGTGTGAGATATAAAATCCCATTGAGCAGCCACAAGTGCCTGCCACCAACCTTGTACGGATAATAAAAACAGTATTTTTGCCAATAAAAGTTTTTTATGCTTATGGCTTTACGCCTCGTTAACGTCGAGTTCATTTGGGGCGGGGATAAAAGTTCTATTTAGATTGTTTATAATAATAGAGATCTGTCTGTTAGTTACTCAGGGCGTTCTCGTAATGATGATACAGACTTTCAGTGGTAATAGAGAAGGGCAAATGTATCTGTTTAAAATAGCGATTATCGGTCCAGACACAGATGAGTCACAGGTAAAAGCCAAAATTATTTTGGAATACTTAAGCTAAGCGTGTTCCTCAACGAGAAGGATGGTTGGGCCATCTGAAGGGCGCATACTAAGCCTGGTATCAGAGGTAGGAAAGCCAGTTGACTTCCACCTCACCAAATCTTACCCAGTAATCTGACCTGATAATGGGACATACAGGTTAACGTGGTATACTAAGGACGGAAGCGTTCTGACGTACTTCACACTACAAAACAAGATTTGTCAGAGGTGAGGTTCGGTTTAAGGACTTTTGAAGATCCAAGTCGAGACAGTAAAGCAGAATAAAAATACTTACCAATCATATTTCTCTGGTCAACTTTCGCAAACTTTTAATGAATTTACAACAGTTTTCAGAATAACGTTCCTCGTCTTGGAAGCAGGCTATCGTAGCTAGTGATGTTCTAACGATGTCATGGGCAGCGAGAATTTTTTCCAGTAGATCCTCTAAAGCCTCTACACAAGAGTTCTTAAATAAACCCACGAGAAAAAAATTGAATGAGATCAGATCAACTGAACGAGCCTTCCTAGCCATTTTTCAAGGAACGCCTGTCTCAGGATTTCACGAGCACTGAGCTGTGGCTCGGTCATAATGGTCACTTACATGTTACATCGCCAGCAACCTATGGGAATGGCTTTGACTTACTCGTCATTCTTCTGTTTGTTTGATGACGTAAAAATTTGTGGTTACCTATCTCAGAGCTCGCGTGAAAATACAACGTCTAAAAAGCCGTCAGGGTGGCTGCGCGCGTTGTGATGCCACCACAGTGGATCGGAGCGGCACAACGAGACTAGTTTCGAGTCCTCGTCCCCGAGTACCGGCCGTCCTGGTTGAGGTTTCCAGTCGGTTTCCCACAATCGTCTAGATTCTAGGCGAATGCTGGTGCGGTCCCCAGTCTCCACCTCATGAACTATACACTTCACAAACAAAAATACACATAATGCAATGTTGTTTTAGGCCATTTTTTCCGCAGTTGCTTAGTTAACTAGTTGTTGAATAGATAAGGCCAATGCAATTGTTTTTCTTTTATTTTATTTTCGTACGTGTTTCGCCTCCCATGAAGGTATCATCGGCGACGAATTATTTACATTGATTGATTATGGTATATACAGTAGTTGCACATCTCCGCTTTTTTACACAAAGCATGTTCCGATTGGATTATAATACCCACAGTTTTTGCAATCTAGTGGTTATGGATTGCTTGCTTTCTCAGACAAGTGAGTAGTGAGAAAGTACACGGTCCATAACCACCAGATTGCAAAAGCTGTGAGTATTATGGTCCAATCGGAACATGTTTTGCGTAAAAAAGTGGAGATATCCAGCTACAAAACATAATCAATCATGTAAATAACTTGTCGCTGAAAGGCCTAAGAGAGTAAAATAAAATAAAAACAGTTTTAGATTATAAATCAAAATTCCGTCTGGAACAACTGTTATGGTCTAGAACCACCCCCCTACTTCCCTACAGACAGACATGATGATATTAAAAACTAACAATCACAGACAACACTTGTTAACAATTCAAGAAAGCTACCAAATAAACAAAGCCATAGGAATGAGAAAATCACTATTGAATGAATTCACCAATTTAACCAATAAAACACTGTTTAAATCACTAAAAATAAACACTACACAGGGAAACTAATACAAACTATTCAACTCAATAAAAATAACGACCACTCACATACACAAAACAGCTGATGAAAACTGAGAAATAATTTAATACAGCTACACAGATACAATAACAAACAAAAAAGAAAACAAAGTTGGTAGCACTGCATTTCATCAAAACAACATGTATATAATCTAGCAGACAAACGAAACAAGAAGTTTGCGGTTGCAATGGATACAATGCCAGTGTTTATTCAGTAATATGTGTAAAACAGTTTTTATAATTGTGAAATAGAAGATCTGTAAGATGCATAAAGTGCTGTTCCAGATCGCCATGTAAATACCATCACTCCAGCTGTAAGTACAGTGTAAATATGTATATAATAATTTATAATTCCTCTGTCAAATGTAACATATCACATGTAAAAACAAATTCACAGCCACTGACGATGCCCCACACCATAAGGGCGAAACGCGTATGGAAATAAAGAAAACAGTAACATCAACAGTTGTTCTAGACAGAATTTTGATTTATAATCTATTATCCAACAACTGCGGAAGATGGCCTACAACCAGATTTGCAAAAACAGTTGTGTCTACGTTATCTATTTAACAAACAAAAAAAGATATCACACATAGAAAATAGTTACACATTTCGCAGACAGATGGCAACAGATACAGTAATGACACACATTACAGCCTTGTACAATTACATTAAGTGGCGGTCACGCAAGTTTGTGAACGGATTTGAGAGCCTGTAGCTGGCTGCCAGGCAGGTAGTTGTCATCCAAGGACGCACAAAGAATGCAGCTATCCTCCCAGCCCTCAAACTCGCTGGACCGTTAGGCGGGAGGGTGGCAGGACACTCGGTTGGAGGTCACCAAGCTGTGAGCCTTGTGGAGCACAGATGGACATTCGAGTATTATTCATGAGTGTGAACGTGAATCGCGCTCCCGTCTGTGACCTGCTGGAAGAGCTTTCCAGCCCAAATCTCCGAGGAACAGGTTTGTCGCCAGAGGATACCTTTTCCCGTCCAAGCTACTTGAGGCGGCTACTCTATCTCCGTAGAGGCTTGTGGATAACGAACGAGTCTTACCGAAAGTCATCAAGTAAAGAAGACTCATATTTGCCAGGCTTCTGGGATGAAGTTAGTGGGGCTCCTGGGGAGGGCAGTGAAACCACAATTCTCTTGATACGACCGTAATCAATTTTCCAAGTGGGAGGAGCTTCCCTTTGTGACCGCTCAGCCGATTGAGAGACTCACCGGAGTGGAACAGTGGCCTTGTGAATACATTAATCTCCTTGATTCGTCGAATAACAGTGGTATTCTCAAACACGCTGTTAGGTGAGGTTACATACGCGTGTACTGTGCTGACTACAGTAGAATGGCGTGAATCTCGGAAGCAACACATGCTGGGAGGAAGTTTAGTTGTGTTATAGGAACATCTGTTTATTGTATTGTGGCAGCATACGATCAAAACACGTACAATTTGAAAACAGTTAGATCTAACGTTAAAAAGAAACAAAAATCTGTGCTTGATACATTATATTAGTTACATTATGCATTACATTCATATATCCAGTTTATTAATACCGTATTTAGTAGCAGCTACTTTCAAATGAAAGTTGTTTAGAAATTCTTAAAATATAAGTTAAAAAAATATTTAAATTGTGTAACACAGTTACATGTATTTTATTCAGCCCACAAATTTACCAAAGTTTTTAATTCTTCTTATACCAATCTAAATAGAAGAGAAGATAGGAATTGTGAAAATTAATGAACCTGTACCTTTATTTTTGTAGTTTAGTTGAGATGTTTGAGCCGTTTATATGGTATCACTTTCTGGTGGCGATACTGTATTCCAGATTACGCAAATGGTGATTAAGAAGAATTTCGTATGTGTCTATTCAAATTACCTCTACTTACTTCATTTTTCAAGTGATTTTTATGTGGATTTTTTTCGCCACATGTGCACAGGCTTCCAACGTGTAATTATATGTGTTACAATATGATATGTCAGATCCGGAGTATGTATGCCATTAGAGGAATGTTGTTTTGCCGTCTGTCTGCGTATCGTGTAACTGTGTACTGCGTGATAATTTTTTTGTTCGTTGTGAAATGTGTGGATTTATTTTACAATTGCTTTTACAATTGTTAGAAACAGTATTAACAATAACAGAACAAAACATAAATATACAAAGAAAATGGTATCAATGAGCACCAATGAATTCATATTACGGAAGAACAAAAGTCAGCAACTTGTATGGCATTGTCACTGGCGGGAAGGTTGGCAATCGGCCTGTAGCCATTCAGCCAGCACTCAATTTATTTTATATATCGTCAATGAAGCTTTCCAACTTTGTATGTGATCGCTCAATTGGTAGGACAACACAGGACACATGCGACACTTAAACACCCATGCCCTCGGCCGGACTCGAACCGGCGACCATCGGTACGCGGAGCTAGTACTCTAGCCCCTACGCTACCGAGGCCGGCGAGTGCAGGTTGATGGGCACTGCGTGTTTGTGTTTTTAGAAGCTTCTGAAAACTTTTGTCAGTTTCTTATGTGACTACATGGTACAAAAGAAAATGTTAATATAAACATATTTTAATAGTAAGAACATTAACGTAAGTTAAAGACATGAATAAAAACTACCATTATATTTGAATGATTATGTACCAGGTCCATTCAGAAAATTAGATTCACTTACAATAATAGCCGCTGACTCCCACTTCAGGTGATTTAAAAAGGCAGAGGGGCAAAATGCCAACATTCCAATCCTTGCTCTGTCTGTTTACAATCTTAGAAGAATATACAAAACATCCACATATAAAAAAGAAGAAGATGATGCTGATGATATTAATGAGTATATGCTGGGTAAAACGCTTTAATAATAGAACTTAAAAAGTATTATATTCCACAATGTGATTGACTTTACATGAATAACGAAGGTTCAGTGCTTGAAGTGGTAAAGAAGATTTGAGACATACATCAAGTCATCATTTCTCAAGCATTTTTTTCCACAAATTTTTCTGTGATTTTTCTATAAAATTGTGACTGATAAACTTTGTTTTCTGAACTTATGAACTAGGAGTAGAAAGATTTGTATCTTGCAACAAAAAGTACCAAAAAATGGCGCAGATAAATAAAGAAGTAGTATGTGTTTATGTCTTAACTTACAAAACAAGTAATCCAGACTTGTCCAAGAAACCATCGAAGCTCGACTTTAGGATATACCACGTGTGAAAGATAATGATCATCATCAATATAAATATTCTTTTCACGTTTATGTGTCAGTCCAAACACTTCCTTTTTCCAGAGGCTTTTACTTATTTTGAAAGTATATTTATCAGTTCGACCTCCGTCTTGCAAGGTCTGTCGACGTCATACACGGAGGCGAAGGTATTGCCATCTCTCTGCAAAACGTATAACTGTGCTCTCTGTTTGTTTGTGTTATATGGTGTTTATGAGGCAGAGATTGGGGACTCGAACCTTGTCCCGTTGTACCTCCCTGATCTAGTGTTGTGGCTCCTTAAGGCGCGCAGTCCCAATGGAGAGAGTGACAAGGTATCTTTGTTTATTAACAGTTATTGCTGGTGAGTGCCTCACCAGAGTGATCATGCGCGGTCGAATCACCAACACATTGGCCTGGGGAAGGAAACGGTCACAAATTTATGTTCCTAGCCAGGCGTACTGGCTGTCCTAGTTCCGGTTTTTACGTAGTTTCTGTAATTATCTAGTCGAATGTTGTGCCAGTCCTCGAACTTTGCTTCAAAAATTATACATTACACAAACATAAAGTATACTTATCATTTAGAACGTAGGTTATACGTTTCGCAAACAGCTGGTGAAATTTCGTTTCCCCCAAAGGGATAATTTTCAGGGCAGTGTGTGACCACGCAGGCAGTAAAACTCTGCCCCAAAGAGGCCAAACAACCCCCAGAGGTGATCTCCCATCAAACGAGCTATTAAAAAAAAAAATCATTGCTTTGATGGTTCACTGGTTCACAGTTAAGGATTCTGACTCGGCTTCAAAACGTCTGTCGTTTCGGTAAAGACTTTACAGATAATATGGTGCAGGTTTTAGAGACATTGATATTAAAAACTAATAAGGAGTAGTCTGGTAGCTCGGTAATTAAGGCGGATGCATTAGAAGTCCAGCGTCCAGGGATTAAATCCGGATACCTCAAGGGATGTTTACAAGTTTAAGTTTGTTGATATGAGAGATGCCGGAACGCTCGTTTGTTCAGGTTACACACTAGACTAGGTTTAGGTTCAACCACAAGAAAGGAGAAATGCGCGTCAAATAAAACCCCTGAATTTGATGCAGAATCCTTCGGGTATATCCTGATCAACAATTCATATTTAGTTTTACAGCTAATAGTCGGTTCCAGCTCTTTTGATTCATTACTCGAGCATAAAACTTTTCACATACTCACTGAAGTGTATTTGGCCTCCCATGGTGAGAGTCACCCTTTTTGGCAACTCATTTGAGAAACTAAATCATGATGGTTTATCTCTCCCTTCCCCAGCATGGATGTGTTACTTCTTCAGTATGCTACTGGGGTGTGTATTTTTAGTTTAGTGGTTTGTCTGTGTTGTGAAAGGAAGATGAAAGAAGGGAGTGAATAAAAGTCTGTTTTTGATCGTCCAGGCCTACGCATCCGAAGTACATCTGAACCGCCAAGTTTAAAGAACGAGTTGCCCTCAGTAGTATCGAAAGCGTTCACTGCAAAGGTACGAGTATTTCGCAAAGATCTGCAATTGAATCAAGGACCATGGAACATAATCTGGTGAACCATTGCACCTCAACAATTTGAGCCAACAGACAGTTTCCCATATATTTATTTATTTATCTCATAGCTAATACAGACGCTACGTCACGAGCAATTAAATAAATAAACAGAAAGACACCAGTACAGTCTTTTGCACAGGAAGATCCCACATCGCTGACATTGTGAAGAATGACCTGGCGCATGGGAGTCATTCTTTGGAGACAATAGTTTCTTCCACAGCATGCATCTGCTTCACGCATACCCTGTTCTTATTCTGCTGAGTGCAGTGCAAGTACTGCGGGGAATTTGGTATCCATTAGAAAGTTTTCTGTCGTATGCGTTCATTTTTACCTCTGTTTATGGTTGATCTTCTTGATAAGGGTTCAACCGTTAGGTTACTATGTTAACGGCATCAATCAGAAACTATACATGCAGGTCAATTCTCACTACCTTTATATACACAAAACTACTTGCGCACAAAGTTTAAACATTCTGTTTTAGAGCCAGACCTTCATAATAGGAGATTTCCCTTGCGTTTCAAAGAATTCATTTTATTAATGCTTTATATGAACTGAATAAAAAGATCACAGCAAAGGATTGACATTTTGACGCCGGTAATTGTTTGTATTAGACTGAAAATTTATACCGTCGTGTATGGAACTTGGAAATCTGTTCTTCTAAAGTAAACACAGCTTTACGGTGGAAGAAATGATGGAAGCAAAGGTTCAAGTTTCTTTAATTGTTTTTAAGAATAAATGGTCGGCTTGTTATACTGTAGTCAGTTTGATGTTCTGTAATAACTTCGAAACAACATTTTTCATTTATCGATATTCGGTTATCGGTATCAATTTATTTCAATAATTATTAAATATGATAATCTGATAGAGGACAAAAACGTCCCAGCCTATAAGATGCCGTGCTAATGTAAACAGTTATTTTTGCTACGTCAGTGAAATTGATCTTAGTATACGCAAGCCTCAACGAATAGTAAGGGAGAAACAATATGATTTGAAATACAGCAACAATCAATATATTATTGTTACCTTGGTTAACTGAGATACATAAATGGTCAGTACCCAGTGTCATTCAGTCACTGTTAGAATGTAATACAGTATGGGACAAACAAAATATTCAATTACTAATTTAAAAAAAAAAAAAACAGTTTTACGCTTATATTAAACCAGTGAGGTGCGTTAGTAACTATGATGCTGAGGTTGGCTTGTCCAAGCTGGAACTATTTCATCGAGAAATAATTCGTATTGTGGTTAAGTTTGGCACGTACCGTTTCTCTAAAGCTCTGTAGCCATTTCCAGGCGGATGATGGCTATACTGTCCTCCGTCTTGCTGGGTCGATGTATTCCACCGGCGCGGACCCCTGACGCGCCGTTTCCATGGCGACAGTCGAGATGGGCCAGCTCCGTGGCGCCCGACATCAGTTACACGCTATCACGTCTGCTGCGCGGGCTGTCGCTGCCCCCACCTGCAGGCGCAGGGTTCGCGAGTGAGAAGCCGCTTGCAACAGGTTAATAGCGTTCTCTGTGACGTACGTGCATCGTGCTACTACGTAGTGAATTGAATATACTATGCCATGAAATCATAGGAAAGTTTATTTTCTACAACCGGTGTCTACTAATAAAGATGTTACCTTTTTTCTTCACCTTTGTGAGTAATTAATGCTGAGGTAGTAATTTTTTTACTATTTTTGTTATGTTCTAAACTTTCAGATATTTTTGATGGCGTAAGTTCGCTATTATGTTCGTACATAACTTAAAAGCAGTTGGTTTTTCGAATAGTCAACTTCATTATCCCTCTTCATATTGATTTAGCTGTAGTTTTGTCTATACTGTGACTACAAAGTGGTACTATTCATTATTCTATTACACTGATTTGTTAGTGGTCTTTGTCTCATTTGTATTCGACGTTTCATTGTGTTTGTAGAATCTTCTATATATTGGTGTGCTGCTAGTTAACATGTTTTATTCTGAGTACAAAAAGGCACTGAGTGAGGTATAAAACGGGTTTACAGCAATAGTATTTCAATAGTAATTTGTAAATTTCTCTAATCCTACTACTTCTTACAGTGGTAATTTTATTGCTCATTAATGTAGGTCATGAAATTATCAATGATAGAAAATAGAGTAAAAATAGAAATAAATACGCTCCTCTACTATTATCATATTCACATCAGCTCCTAATTTTTTAATATATGGACATCTATATTTCTGCTTAAGTATAAATTTGTATACCTGATGTCCTCTTCCTTCTCGGCTCGTCCGTAATTTTCAGTTAATTGCAATTTATGGACGTCTGTGCCCAGTAGTATTGAATTTTATATGATTCGTCACAATTGTTTTTTTACTATTTGGAGTCATACGACAGCTGATTTAAAGTCAATGGTCCGAAAGAAAAGAAAAAAAAATATCATTGGCTAGTATGTTGTCATGCACTGTGACCTAAGGAATATATCTGGCAATGGGTACTTAATGGATACATTGCTACTAACGAAAATAATTTATAACACTAACGCAAGTGTCTGGTAAACGAATATATTGGAACGAACATTATGTTGTGCTTTGATGTTAAATCTTAAAGGCTTTTACCATGAATATAAGTGTACGAATATATTTCAATATTATTTTTTCCTTTAAAATTTTTAATATCCGCTCGTTCTTTATTCTCAGCGTTCTATAAAGACTCTAGAACCCAATTGAGGAAAGTGAAAGCTATTGGTTTATAAATGTCTTAATTATCAACATTTCACCGATGAAAATGCCACTACAACATATTCTTTAGATTCATGCATGTGTATAATGTATGAATGCAAACCTATGTTCTCTACTGGGTCAGCCACGAACCTTTCTCCTCCTCTGAAGAATGAATCTATTACATCGTTGGTAAAAATAGTTGCACGTCGATGACAGAATACCCTGACGTTCTTACAAACTTCTTATCCTCAGTAACACAGGCTCATAATTTTATAACTGCTTACAGTACGATATCAAATTTTTGTGGTGTATAAAGTTATATTATGGATGCCTAGAACGTAATTAAGGGTTTTGGTCTCGATGGTGAAGTGTTTCCTATTTGAGGATAGCGACTTCTTAATCATAGGATTGAGATCATGAAAAAAAAAATCAAGGTTGAATATTATTAGTGATCATGGGCTATGCATACATAGTTCTGAAACTCCTCTTTTATATTTTTGAGTACTGTGTCTTGCGTTTCAATCCATTGCCAACGCATTCCTCCTTTTAATAATTTATACAATCTATTAAGCATATCGTTGAAATTAGGCATATGTGCCCGGTAATAAAAACACATTCTGACAAATTGTCAGACTTCTCTTAGCTTCGTCGGCAGCGCAAAATTAACGATCTCTTGTGTCTTATTGTCCACCGGCCGTACTCCAACTTAGTGATAAATCACACGTACTTTACTTACTGAGTGCAGATGACAGTTTTATCCACTCGGAGGGCAATCCCATGTTTTTCCATTAAGTGCCACAGGTATTTCTCGGAAGTTTCCGACGTCACCAGTAGGTCGTTCACATAGGTCATACATAATTTTCATTTCTGGCGTAATTATTGAATAAATTACTCTAAGGCCTCGTATCCACATGAACACGCTTAGGCGAATGAGCCACTCAGTGAATCGAGCGGATCAAGTGTGGACGCCTGAGCACGCTCACCTTGAATGACTGCGAGCGCGCTCGGGGCGAGCCGATCGCGTGTCTGTATTTTAGAATGCTCAAAGGCGAGCCAGTGTGTGTTCGGCGCTGAGTGTGGACGCTAGTTTGGCGATTTTTACAATGAGCGCGAGCTTGCGGGACAACGACACTTGCTTGACAACAATTAATCGGTACGCATCAAAGACGTCATTACGGGAAAGTTCATACGAACAATATTTTTAATCCTAGTAAATAGGAGGATGCACGGCGTGAAATCAACGAGGTGTTAAACCATGGTATTGATGATGTAAAGGAAAAAAATTAAAAAAACAACACAAAACAATATGTGAATATATATTGGTAGTAAAGGTCTATAAAAATAATAAATAGGTACCAACCTAAATTTAATTTTGGAGTGGCTGAACAGTAGCACCACAGTCTACCCGTACAGAACGACTGATGCTGTAGGGGACTTTGCAGGTTTGTATAGGAATCCATCGAAGGCAGGAATCTTAAAGTTATTATTAATTTATTTCCTGGTGGGATCGCCTCAAACATATGTGTACAGTGCTATTTAATAAGTTTTGAAATGGCTCATTATCGCCTTCAAAAGTCATTGCGCGAATTAAATTATTAAGATAATTTCTTCGCTGACTGTAACTTTTTATAATCCACCACCTTGTTACTTTTCTTCTTTGGCATCGTATGTATAATAATAAAGGCCGCTTTTGCCGCGCGCAAACGTGACGACACAATACCCGAGTGTTTTCTGAGCACTGGCACCAGGCTCGTTCGACCAAAATTTCCTTTTTCCTTGAGCACGCTCAAACGAGCGCGCTCAAAAGAATGAGCTTCTCATTCGCCTGAGCGTGCTCAAGTGGATATGAGGCCTAACACACACGCTTCTGGAATGTTTCAGGCCAAATGGGACGTCCTTGGAAAGGGAAAGCGTTATATGCAAGACAATCCCCCCCTCCCCCCTCCCCCTCCTCAGCGTGGCACGTAGCTTTTTTCCCTATTGATTCCAAAGGACATTTTTTTACAGTTTTCTATTGTCAGACCTGTACCTTATTTTAACTGTAACAAATAATATGAACGAAAAGCTACGTAACTTGGTTCCGAACACTCCCCCCCCCCTTACCCCACGTAGCCCAGCGGAGCTTTCTACCCTACCTCTCCACCCCCCCTCTTTTAGACCAAGCCACGTAGTTTATTTAGCTCCCTTGTGATCGTTGTGGGACAGATTTCTGTTTCAGTCATCACTTTCGACCACCTGGAGCGTAGCTTCAAACTGGGCCAATGTTTGTATGACTGCCGGATTTACCATGTTCTGCACATACTGTGGGAAATTTGTTTCCGAAACGTGCCAAATGAAAAGCGAACCTTAGATTTTTACGATGGGAAATAAATCCATTACAATCCAACGCCAGGTGGATTGTTTATTCACCAACCGGACGTGGAAATCTGGGATCGCTTTGTCCCGTCAAAGTTTGATTCATGCAGTACTTCCACAATCTCGCAGACGCTATGTGAACACTCGGTACCTTGTAACACCAACACTCTGTAGTTATTAATTCATTTGAATGAAAATTACAGTCAAAAGTTAAATATTGATCGATAACTAGATACTGAAGCTTTTGTGTATAATTATTCGTGCGATAACTTATACCTAATATAGTCTTGATATAATTGTAATATGACAAACTAGAAATAATATTACCCTAGAGTTTTTACAGAAACGTCGATTGAATTTTAAGTATTTGATGGATGATAGCATTCACTAATAAATCTCGAATAGAAATTACCTTTAAAGTAATGAGAATAACAGGACGTAGCTGTGAAATTATTTCATTGTCATCGGTTCTGAATACATATGAAACATTTAACACAAATCGGACGCATGGGAGTGACATTGGCCATTTTTCTGTTGTAATAGTCAAAGTAATGAGAATACTAGTAAATACATATAAAATTATCTTATTGTTATCGGTTCTTGATATGTGTTCACAATTTTAATCAACTCTGACGTTTGAAAGTGGTTGAAAATTCAATTAAAAGAATCGATTACAGTCTTACACGCAAACATACATACAGGGTGTCCAGAAAAGGACTCCCTGATTTCAAAATTAAATATCTCGAAAACAAAGATCGATAGAGGAATGCAGTAAACGGTATGTTTATTGTGACAGCTGTAAGAAGTGTATACAGCAGTGTGAAATTATAGTTGCAAAAGCTGCTAACAGATGGCGCTGTAATCGCCATACGTAATGCCTAAATAGTGATCCGAAGCTCAGGGTAGTGCCAATGGTGAACATTTTGAAAACATTGTGATGTGATTATTTGCAAAGATTGTTTTCATACGATTATTTCACTTATGTATGCTGATATGAGCTGTACAGCGTACAGCGCCATTTGTTAGCAGCTTTTGTAACTATTATTTCACACTGCTGTATACACTTCTTACAGCTGTCACAATAAACATACCGTTTACTGCATTCCTCTATCGATCTTTGTTTTCGAGATATTTAATTTTGAAATCAGGGAGTCCTTTTCTGGACACCCTGTACATCTAAACATAACATATTTACATACAGGCAAAGCTAATAAAATGCGTGTAAAAATAGACATAAAAGAAATTGCACTTCTCATAAATAATGGAAAAAAGTCATTCTGTCACGATACACTTGGCCCGTTTAGATAAAGCTACTATTCGAAAAAGTGAGAATCATTTTCACCAATAACAAATAAATTTTACCCTAGCACATAGAGCATAAACAAACCTGTAATTTTTGGCTGACTTTAGAAATTAAAATTGTTCCATTTTGTACGGTGACTACACCAGCTGAAACTGCTCTTTATCATCAAATTTGGATTTCTTCCAATAATAGGCATAAACATATCTGAAAATGTTCTGCTCTCCATCTGTTTAATGCAAATGTTCTTTGAGAATTCACTGCAAAGTACTTCTGAGAATGGGCAACTGATTTCTCCCGTATAACATGCACACCTTCTCTCACGACGCCCATGTATTTATAGAGCGGTTGCGTGGGATATGGAGTGGAGAATTTAATGTCAATAAGTGAATATGTTGCCTCGCACTGTCAAATCAGCCTCAGTCGTAGACAGATGCGCATTTTGCTGGAAAAAGCACAAGAAAGCTGGAACCACAAGAACAGTCCCCCCGTGGTTCGTTTGGATAGTGCTTCATGATAATTAAATCAATAAATGAAAAATGGTTAATTTCGCCCGTTTTATATGATGAATTCTTTATTTGAAAACTTTTACTAAGTGAATAGATTTACAATAGTTACCATATCCACTGTAGAGATGTCTGGTGGCTCAGGGGTTGAGACGGCTGATTGGAGATCGGAAGGATCTCGGTTCGATTCCCTGTCTCAGAGGGAATGTTCAAAGGCCCTTAACCATCGTTCCACCAACCCCATTTTCCACTCTCCTTTCACTATGTTTCCATTATAACCGTGCACCGTTCCTCTACTCTCTTCTCCACACTTCTCACAGTCATGTGCCTTTTGAACTTTCACGGCACCGTTAATCTTTTATCTTGGCATTTTGGTTTCGTAGCAGGCTATAGTCTCAGTGATATGGTTCACTAAGCCATAAGACGTGCGACTATTCCTTCATTCTTTATGTTATTTCAGACATCTGATTTACTTGCGTCAAACCAAATGTGGTGGGCAGGAGGTAATGAACTAGCCTCGCATTTGGGAGGACGCTGGTTCGAATCCCCGTCCGGGCATCCAGATTTGGGTTTTCAATGGTTTCCCCAAATCACTCCAGGTGAATACCGGGATGCTTCCATCAAAAGACCATGGCTGAATTCCTCACCTGTTCTTGTCCCCAGTCCTTTCCCGCCTCTAATTACCTCAATGTAGACGAGGCGTAAAGTCATAAGCAAAAAAAAATAAAATAAAGACTTGCGTCATTTGCTTTGCATTTCAGTGGGCTGGAGTCTTGTGATCGGAGTGGTCGGTAGATATGGGTAGGAATTACGTATTTAAAAGGAATAATAACTACATGAAAGTTTTAGTTTATTACAAGTCCAATGGTCTGCAGAGGTAGCACATGTAATGGAATATAAGTGTTTCACCAAGCGTTTTAGAGCTATACTTCTAGGTAATTAATTTTAGATAGCTACTGCGAAACGGGGTAAAAATTAAGATAATTGGTTCTAATACATAATCCATGTGTAGAACTCACTGAGTTATATGCAACTGACTGTAGTATGTGGCATAGAGTGTGCCAAGGTCACTGAATCCAGCACTGACTGTCAACTTAAGTGGCAACCATTCTCCTTTTGCTTGTAAAAAAAGAACGAAAATTACCGCGTCTGGCTGAAAATATTGTAGATACTATTGGTACCCTTACAGTTCCTTCATTTTTACCATACCAGTACAGTTGTTGCCTTCTGTGTTCTTTGCTACAAGCTTTCTGTTTCACTGTGTCTCTCATCTTGTCCCTGCTTAAACAACTGATAATCATTGGGAACTGCCGACGAAAGTGAAAACTTAAAACTATGAATATCTTCTGTTTTCTACTTATGGCTATACACCTCGTCAACGTCGAGATCATTAGAGGTGGGATGGGATTGGGGACAAGGAACGGGAAGGAATTTGGCCAAGGCCTTTTGAAGAAAGCATTCCGGCATTCGCCTGGAGTGATTAAGGAAAACCATGGAAATCCCAAATCTGGATGCCCGGACGCGGATTCGAACCGACGTCCTCCCGAAGGCGAGGCCAGAACGTTAACCACTCCCCCACACTATGAATATCATATGCGCAACATGTCATAAGCCTACTTGTAGCTACAGATATACTGTATACATTAGCTTGTCGGTGACGCGAACTCATAAGATTATACCCATCCAAGAAACGCCCAACGCGACTAAAGAAGTTTTAAGTTCAAAAAAAATTTCTCCTATTATGGATTCGACCCCATAACCTTCCATTCAGCGACACAGCGCTTTACAACTTTAGTCACGGCGACCACCAATGGCTACAAACTTATAACATTTATTTCTAACCAGTCAGGTTGGCTATATACAATGTATTTGTGTACCTATATATGTGTTCTCAGGCCACTGTGCACGTGCCAGCAGGTATATATATTACTAGCTGATACCCGCGAAATCGTAAGCGTGGATTAAGAATTTTGCAAGGCACCTCGCGTATTAGCGATAATTCTGAGTCCTGGTGGAACGATTCAATACGGTGTGTTTAAGTTCGTGATTAAATGTTCCTATTACTACAGGTTCAATATTGTCCGGTCGCCAGTGGGGATTCCACAATTAATACTAAGAATTAAAGTTATTCACAAAACTAATCACTTGAAGCAGCACTTGGTGGCAGCTATACTACTAAAATGAGTAGGAATTACTACCACACAAATCACAAAAGTTTGCATTCAACACACAACTTTATTATCTGGAGAAACACGAAAATACACCGCCGAAGTATCCACCAGATACAGTGACCCGTGTAATCGAACTACCATCACCAAAGTTTGCAGGATTCGAACCGAGTAGGCGAAAATAGTATGCGGTGCCGCTATCACAATAATTAGAAAGTTCGGAACACTGTCCTCATCCGCGTACACTGAACACTCTGAAAAATACTTGAAATTACAGTACACGTTAGTTGCGCCGTTACAAACACTTTTAGATTATCGTTCCCGCGGTATTGTCCTCAACAGTCAGCAACTCCCGCCATTAGGTCCACACGGTATTGCCGCGTACTGTAAACTGTCGCCATATTGTTTAGACTCCGTCAAAGATATCCCCACTCACAGATACTCCTCTCGATGTGTATTATGTAGTTCGATGGTATCGTTACAATTTCTTTGCCAGAATTGAATATAGAAAGTTGTTGGTAACGAAGGATTGGTCCCAAACAACACCGAGTTGGCATAATATGACAGGAAAGCTGTCAATATATCATTCTACCGTCGAACGTGTCTCTTGAAGAGAATCAATTTCCAACATATTTCTGTCACCATTCGATAAGTTCTCAAAATTTCGTGACTACAACTGTTAACCATTTCTTGTCAAATTCTATCAATATCGATATAGCCATTTAGCCTTCAAAACGTAATAAAAAGACAGAGATTTACTTCCGCAATTATAGTATTATTACTGCAGATCACACACACACACACTGCGAACAACCCCTGGGGGATCATTATAACGTAAAAAAGTGTACACCTACAGCATTGCAAGACAACCTACGATTTTCCTCGCATTGAACCCCTAATTTGTGATATATACAGTTTAAAATTCAATCTGAATAACCAACGGTCCAGACGTGATTCTTACGACCAAAAACAATTTTTAAAAAGCTTTGCCTGCACGGAGATTTGAACCGGAGACCCCGATCCAAACAGCAGTAAGCAAGTGCTTTAAGCACTGAGCTACCAGACCGCTATATGGAACGACAGTACAGAGACCTGCACATCCTACGCGTCTATCACCGTTCAGTAATTTTTCGAAATTATAAGACAACTTGTATTATTTATACAGATAATTTTTCAACCAAATGTAGACAGTTTTTTTCTCCTTGTTTCAAAGGATAAGTGTGCAAAGTTTCATCGAGATTGAATGAAACCTGTGTATTTGTATGAAGAACAAACAAACATACATTCATCTTTATATATATTTATATATGCAAGTATGATCTATACTTTCACTGCTGTCCAATCGCAACATGTCATACTTATAGCTACAGATATATGCTATTACAGCATGATGGTGACGCGAACTAATAAGATTTTACCCTTCCGAAAATCGCCCAGCGTGCCTAAAGAAGTTTTCACTTCAAAAATTGAACGAGGTTCTAGTTTGCTCGTACTTCCGAGAAACAAAAAATATTACGAATCTTTATGTGCCGTAAACTAGGACACGGTGTTGTAACCAGGGTGTTGCTAGTACCTTCCAATACTCAATCGAACGGTGTTGCCAGGCAGCAAATTTAATTACTTTCAATCCCCGTCATTATCACATTGAAATATCTTAATAATAACAAACATATAAGCAGAACTTTACTTAAACCCTCCAGCTATTAACTTGAGGTCGGCCAGCGGTGTGGTGTCCGTCCCAGTGCTCGAGCGCCAGTGACGTCAGCCAGTGCCTTGTCAGCATAGCGGCTCTGTTCCTTTACGAAGAGCCGCAGCATAATGGATGGCTCCGGCGCGTGCCTTCATCACACCCACCTCAAGTCCCACGCTTGCAGGACTCATTTTCTACTGAGGTGTAATTTTGTCTTTAGAGGTGCGACGGCACAATGAGAACTTCTTGGATTACTTTTTGTCACTAGCTTTGCAAACGGTCTAATCCCTTTTCACTCTTAGAATAGTAAAGGGATCTTGCCGCTGCAATTTAACGGCACATTAATTTTGGAGACGATGCTTTATGCATTCGCTCGGGCATGGCATCTGAAAGGACGTTAGTTTAATCCTCCATTCAGTCAACCAGATTTAGATTTTTAATGGTTCCCCTAGATCACTACAGGTGAATGCTTGATGAAACTTAAATCTCATTCCTCACCGTTTCTTTCCCACATTCATCCACCAGTTCTATTGACCTGGTCATTTATGAGCCTTAATACCCTAATTAAATACACAGAAAAAATCGTAAGAACAAAATTTAAGTCGTTCTCACCTTCTGGGGGAGACTATGTTAGACGTGTAGGCAACATCTACGTGATAAATCTCTCTAAACGCTATAATATCATTCGAAGAAAATATTTATCATAACTATTCCTTTCCATTCTGTCTGGTCTGGTCTTCGCCTTTTTATATCACGGTTATTATTTTAAATCCCTTTCTTACAGCAGTTTTCTTCGATATCAATTAAAATCAAACTAGGAATAATTTATGAGATTTAGACGTAAAAAACAATCAGCATATTAAAATAAGTTTTCGTAAAAAGTATAATTGTTTAGAGTGAATGCGTTTTGTACAATAATGTATTTACCAAATTCGTCTGCAACCTTTGACCAATCCCACAGTTCGCTCTTTGAATGTTAAATCTCTATACAATTTACTACAACGTTTCTTTATGGCATTGCCTAAATGTTATAACGCTCCTCCAATTAGTATGTTCTATGATCAACATGTTCACCGACTCTTGGTTACTTAAAAGTATAATTAACGTAATAATTCTGCAGGAATTTAAAAAATTCCTCAGTGTTTTTTTAACGGTGAATGTAGTACTTTATGTAAAAAATAATGCCTTTAAAATTTTTTCAATCATGCATAAACATATTTTTCGATTCATTTAAGTAAGAAAGTGAAAGAAAAAGTACGAAAAGTTGAACAAAATTTCTTATACACTATAACATACAACTAAAACCTGACGATGCGGCGTATATATTCATACGAGGTTACTTTGAAACGTTAATAATGTATGCTGTAAAACACGTATTGTGCATAATTTCTACTATTACCTGCAGTATCTATGTTGGCTAGAAATGAAACAACCATCTGACAGAAGAGAAATTGTTCTGGAAGGATCCAATGTAATCCAAAAAATAATTTGCCTCTGGCCAAAAAAAAAAAAAAAAAATGAACTGCCGTGCTTAATATTATGCTGTAATAATTCATTGGGTTTTAAAGGAATCCTTGGCGGCAGTCCATCCAAATCAATATCATAGTATTCGTTTAATATTCTAATAGACAACGATGGTTACATCCAAACAGAACGCTGTAAAGGCGTACAGTTCCTTCTTCAACTAATGTGTGTATGAGTATTCGATAGTCAAAGAAAAAATAACTAAAGTAGCTCTACCTCTATCTGTCAGTAGCTGTTGGCTATTTCTGCAGCACTGGACATGGTGTTTACATTGCATTCAGCTTGCAGTTTCACAATATAAAGGCACAGTTTGTTTCATGTCTACTTGACATGATTTGTGCCAGGCGGTATAAAGGAAGTGTGTAAGTGACTTACCGCCAACAGCAACACTATTCATCATTCTGGCGGTGTCTGTAACACTGCAAATAACCACCACGAGAACTCAGTTTCTTCTGTATAAGTGACTGCGGTGTTGGAGTAGACTATAGCATAGTTCTGGAGCCGTTAATTCTGGGGCTGTGACTAATTGAGTGACGTAGAATGCTCGTGCATAATAGACGTGGTGTTTTGCTTCAGCAGATTACTTTACTATCATCACAGAGTTTAGTTTATTCTACCATTGTTTGCTTGGATAGTACTTTTCCGTTGTGGCGCCGTCGATGTGGTATTTTGCTGTCTTTCCCGGATATCCAACACACCAAAACGTGAACTAACATGTCGCAGTATGTCAGTGGTGTATGCTATATGGTAGGAATAATGTGAATTTTTGTTTACTCTTTGTAATGTAACAATTATCTTTCCATTGTCATTAAGTTGCCTTGTGAATTAAATAATTTTATGTTTGTAAATTTTATTATTATATTTATTGAATGAAAAGAAGAAGAAAGAAGTAATAATAAGACATGCTTTAGTGTTTAATCAACGAATTGTATTTATTCTTGTAGAAAATAACCAAATACAGTCTCAGCTTAGAAGTTGTATTATGTATAACTACCGGACTTCAAATTTTAAGAGTATTCTGGCTGTTTTAAATAAAATTTGCATTGACTTGTTCGTAGTGATTATATACACCAGTGAATCTGCATACTTTGATAAATAATCAAAGAAAAATATATGCAAGCAGTATGGCTTCAGGAGCATACAGAATAATAATCACATAAGCTGACAGTGGAGTTACTGGTGTGGTATTTGTAACTGACTATAGGGTAAGGTGTCAGTGATAATTAGAATTTTAGTGACAGGTTTATTCTGATGAGGACAGAATCTAAAGCTGTGACAACCAGGCTAGTGAAAGTGTAAATGCCAACGTCAAAAAATGATAATGAAGAAAGAGAGAAAATTACGATGAAATTGATGAAATAATCCTAAAAATCATGAGTGATTGGAATGCGGTAGTGAAAGAGGGAAAACAGAGGAATACTGTAAAAAGTTTTGGTCCAAGAAATAAATCAGCAAAGAAGCACATTGTTAGAATGTTTTTGGAAAAAAAAGAACTGATCACAAAAATAGACTAATTAAGAATCATACAAGAAGTAAATCCACGTAATATAACAAGATGTCGGTTAGATCATATCAAAATTAAACAGAGATACAGAAACCAACTTCTAGACTGTACATCTTACCCGTGAACTATTATATACTCTGAGCACAATCTAATACTTTAGAAGTGCAGGCTGCAGTTCAAGTGAATAAAGGAACAACGCAGACAAAATAGACTTTAAGTGAAGAAATTGAAAGAACTTCCCATTAGAGAAAAATTCGCAGATATTATAGGTGTTAATCCAAAAAAATAATTCCGAAGAAGTTCATCAGAAGAAGAACAGACTGCACTGAAGAACATTCAGTGCTGGCAGAGAAAAATTAGGAATTGAGAAAGAAAATCTGGGATAACAGAATAAAGGTTTGGAGTTGATAAATCAGAGTGAAGGCACAAATATGCGTAGGATGAGACAGGAAGAGAGCAGTACAGATGTTTCAGAACTCAGATATGTAGAAGATATAAGGAAGTGAACGAAAATTGGCTGCAAATAAAATGGGAACAAGTAGAAAAGCAAATAGCGGTAGGTAAGACAGAAGCGGCCTGAAGGAGGATCAAACAGAAGTTTGAGAAATAAAGATAGGATGTTTAAACACATAAGTTGCTGATGGTAAACGTCTTTTAAGCTTAGAATATAGAGCTAACTGATGGAAGGAATACGTAAAGAAATTGTGCGATGGGAATGATAAATACACAGTGTGCAGGAAAGAGAAGACGATGTCAACATTGATGATTACGTGATTATATTTTTGTGGACAGAACAAAGCTCCGAAAGATTTTAACTCAAATAAGGCAGCTGTAATCGATGAGATTCCTGAAGAACATTTAAAATCTCTAATATAAGAAGCTAATAGATTATTAAAACAGATACTTGTAGATTACAGTAGGTATTCAATAAGATATTAATAAAAGCATCATATTCACACTCAAAAGAAATCACACTCCGACAAATATAAAAATTGTCTCTAGGTTTAATTTCAGATTCTTCAAATCTACAATGATAATATACAGAAGAATAGAAAGAAACCAGAGATTAAGTGAAGATCAGTTTAGGTACCGGCGTACAAAAGAAGCAATACAGGTTTTAAGATTAGTACTGGAATGGCGAAAGAAGAAAAACTTAGCGTTTGTTGGCTTGTAAAAAGCCTTTGATAATAATTTATTTTTATATGTTTTTATTAACTCGCTTGGGGCTTTGTCTTTCCGGGTTTGATTTTGTAATTGATTTTAAACTAGCTTCTCGATGAGCTAGAGACTTGAAATTTTGACCATAGCTCAGAACTGGATGACAATGCATGAAATTGGGTAAAGTTGCCCGGAAAATTTGAAAATTCGGGAAAAATTGAAAGAACTCTTTTCTATGGACCGATTTGGCTAATTTTTTTAAATGTTCGTAATAGTCCGAATAAGGTTTTTAGTAAATGAAAAATTGTAAAACATTGCCGGGAAATTGGAAAATTCATAGCAAACTGAAAGTCTTTTTTTCTGTGTACCGATTTTGCTATTTTTTTAAAAAATGTTGTAATAGTCCGAATAAGATTTTAAGTTAATGGAAAATTGGAAAAGTTGCCTGGAAAATTCTGGAAAAAGACTTTTTTCTATGGACCAGTTTGGATATTTGTTAAATGTCTTTAATAGTCTTTCATAGAAAGAAAAAAGTAAAAGTGTCGCGGAAAATATGAAAATTCGGTGACCACTGAAAGTACGTTTTCTAGGATTAGATTAGGATATTTTTTAAAAAATGTTTGCAGTAGTCTGAATAATGGTTTTTTTTTAAAGAAAAATTGGAAATCCTGACAGAACTAAAAGTGTTTTTTTCTATTGGATTTTTGTTCGAATTGAAGACCATGACTCATGATTCAAACGATGGATATGCATTATTCTTTTTTTGTTTTGTTCCTTATTTCCCCAGGATGGATATAACTCAATTAAATGTTTTGTATTAAAAAAACTGGAATTTGTAGCATGTCTCTTTGATTATGTCATCAAAGTATTTGAAATCAATTCCAAATTTTCACTCACATAACACTAAAAAGCATAAAATAATAATAAAATAAAAAAAACGTTTTAGTATACCATGTTTTTATAACGGACTAAATAGTATAAAATAGCTTTTCTAATCCTTATGAAAGATAAAACCACATACAGATTTCTAACTTCTCCTGAAAATTTATAGTCGGAAATATGTGATACATATCAAATTACTTGTAAGATTGATGACGAAAAACATTGGGCGCATGGAATACATAACTATAACAAATGTAGAGAGTTGCTATCAATGAAAGAACTTACTTGTCAGTTGCGGTGCAATAAAATTGTTAGTAGAGCTATTAATGCATCAGTTATCATTTGCATTTGACCAATGATTTTCTTCAACAATCTTACACGTATTTTAATAGCTATAAAAAATTTCGAAGTATAAATTTTCAGGACAATTTAGAAGAAGTTAAATCTGTATGTTGTTTTATCCTTTATAAGGATTAGAGAAATTATACTTTTTAGGCCTTTAAAAAAACATTGTATATTAAAAAGTTTTTTATTTTATTAATATTTAATACTGAATACGATATAATTTACAATTCGTAAAAAGAAGGATGAGGGAAAATAGTAGTTATTGAAATGTTTTGAAATTTTTTTGTAGTTTCTTTTACATTATATACGTAATGTCGTAATTAATACCTGTATTTATGTGGTTATACAGTATATCTCTGAGTACCCGCATTACAACGTTTCTAATAAACAAATCCTTATTTCTCGATTATTAATAATTGCTGTATCGACAAGCCTTTCATATGGTGGTATTACTGTATATGTACATTGCTGAGTGAAATGAGAATATTGGCAGTGGCTTAGTATAATTATTTCATGTCAAAGACTACCATGTAATAGCAAAACTTAAATAATTTCTGTCTACACCGGTTCCTGCTAGTTTAATTAGGCACCAAAATTCTTCGACAAATTTAAACATAATAACGTAGAAACAGTTCACATTGACCCTACAGTAAAAGTAATATATGATTCGACAGATAAATTCTTGTTACTAAATAAATTCTAGAAAGTCAATACAAATGAAATACAAAATTTTGTACGTAAATTTAAAAGAAAATCGTAAAACAAAACCTTATAACGACCATAATTTATAGAAAAAAATATAACATCCGAGGCAATAAGGCCAAAGTTGCACTTAATGGAAAATACAACAAATGAAGTAAGTCTGAACATTTTATCATTATCGGTTCTTTTTAGTTTGCAGTGGAATTAAATTTAGCACAGCCAAACAGAAGAGGTGTAGGGACTATTGGTATCAGAGACCCCTTTAAAGGCTGTTACTTTGGAAAGTCTTAAGATAAAGCAAGAAATGAAACAGAAAATTCACAGATTTGATATTTTACGAAATTTTGTGATAAATATTTTGCCAGTATAATATTCTCGATGCAAGTCCAAGTCTATTTCAAAAATGAATCGAGAGTTTTTGTGAATCATTGAAGATGAGTTCACTAAGGAGAGGTCCGTGTAAAACAATCGCTAGGGAAATAGGTCATGGCCCTCGGAAATAAAAAATGATGTAAGCATACTTCTCTAGTGATTTCGGCAAATTACCGAAGAAACACTGAATTTTTAATGGACGGACCGGGAATGGAACCAAAGTCCTACCGAATGCCAGTTCAAACCGTAGCGTGGCAAGTATTGGACGTAGTTTTTACCGTAGCTCCAAGGCGGTCCAAGGTCGAAGCGTGGAGGTGATCGATACAAGGCGTCGACGTACAAGAAACCAATTACCTCCTGGTGGGGCCCGTCGAGACAATTACTCGGCCATCTGCACGCCATTCTCATAAACAAACGCCGTCAAATTAACTACTAGGCAACGCGCTTTGCCTGTCTTGGTGCTAAAGGCTGCCGTCGTAATTGAGCAGCATCTGCCGAGTCACGATAGCTTCTCTAGCTTAACCCTGATGGTAAAATCTCTAAATACTGAAAATCGAAAACCATTTTGAGCTGCTGTTTCCAATTCGCTGTCAGTAAGTCAATAGACGTCGATACGTATTCAGAAATTAACTTGAGCTATCTACAGTCCAGTGGATTATCTTAAATGACGCTAAGCTTAGTAATTAATCTGATTTTGGCATCAGTCATGCTTTCATGAGGATCTCCCAGCTTTTCATCACTAGAGAGGAGACGAATAATGGTATTCGATTACTTTCCTTTCTTAAACTTTCTGTGTTTGTGGAGTTTATTTTAGAAAAATGTCAGATAACAAAGAAGGATATTAATAAGGTTGATGAAGATTTTATTAGCAGCTAATGATAGACATTTTGCAGTTGCGGATAAGGACTGAAAAAGAGAAACCATAATCGCCTACAGCCTGTTACTTTTTACATTAAACGACAAACACACACAGTTTCCCTCAAAATTCGCAATAAGTGGGGCTGCTGTTGACAAAACAGGTGTCTTCTAGTATAAACCCAAGAAAAAAAAGAATCTACCACCATTTGAAGGATAAATCCAGTACTAACAATTTTCGTTTCTACCACTCCATTAGAATACTGACACTTGTATGGCGTTATTCTTTCGAGCCTGTATTACAGCAAATCACATAAGGGCATCTATAATCTACATTTTTCTGATATAAATCTTCTCAAAACCATTATATGGTTATTTGACAATGTTATTATTAAATAAACTACTTACTCGTCAAAACTATTTTATTATTATTTGATAATGCTGCTATTAAAAAAGCTATTATACACACAACAAAATGTTTACGGCTAGTTACATGCTGATACAAAAAATTGAATATTATTTTGAATAACATGTTTTTTAGAGGACGATATTAATTGAAGACGCTAACGAGTTTTTAACGAACATGTATTGGCTGGAGCATTTACTGAAATTATAAATTGGAGGAATCGTTATATTATTCTCAGTCTTCGAAGATCTAGTCATCCTAACCAGTTGATACGAGATGAACCTCGGAGTTAATGTACTGAGAATCAATAAAACTTGAAAACACGTTAATCGGTCGTTTAATGGTATTACTCCCTACTAGAGTTATTAACTATTTCGGTTGCGACTATAAGGTAACTTTAAACAATAAAATTCTAGATGAATTTTACTTTTTATTTATTAAAAATCAGTTCCAAAATAGAAATCAAGCTCTTTAACGAAGACTACCAAGCCGCATATGACAAAATTAACATAGCTTTCGTTTACTCATATTTCGATGAACTCCGCTGATTTCTGTCAGAGCGACAATTTATAAGTCACATAGAAAATTTTCGAAGAAATTAAAGAGTCCTCACTCATTTCCAAATCAGAAAACAATGGCCTCAACCACAGGTCATTAATAAAAAAGAAAACTTACTTAATACTAGTTGGAACTAAATGGAAATAATATTAATTGCAATTATAATGAATCCTTTTGGCACCGCCTTGGACAAAATAAACAAATTGGAAACGTCGAAAACATATCTGCCACAACATTACATACTAACGTCTTTTACTTAAATCTTAGGTTTCCAAAAAAGTATTAAAAAAAGCTTGGCATAATATTTATAAACAAGTTCGTATTAGATACAGAGCAAAATATCATACACACACGCTTAATTAAATAAAAGTTCTATTTTTGTATTATATATATATATATATATATATATATATATATATATATATAATTAGCTGACAGTAGAGTAATGAAAGGTAAACTAGCTTACAGTTTCATTTCAGAAACGTAGTTAACTGAACTGCTAACCTACTGAAGAAAAAATTTCATGAATGCTGAAACAAATAGTAAGTCCATTTAGAGTCAGCTATTGAAAAACTTTGACACTAATGTTACTGACACATATGATATAAATTTATGCAATTGTAGAAGAATTGTTAAATGGAAAGTCCTGAATGTAATTCCATATTTAATATTCGGGACGCAATGTTCATATACATTGCAAGCCAGAGAATACTACGACATTAATCCTTTACTCAAAACGTAATAATAATAATAATAACATGATGGCATTGTGCACCAGTTGTTCGGATAGAATTTCTACTTATGCATCAAATATATCAGTTCTCGGTAAGGACGATGAGTCACATTTATAGATATGAGGGTTTTGTTAATTTGTTGGTGGGTGGAACAGCTGAAGAGAAGCACTGTGGTGGAGCATGGAGATTAGAATATTTGTTGTACTGGGTATGTTGAGATGAAGGGTTTAAATCAAGATAGGGAAAGGTGCAGGGCTGCAGCTGTTTGATAAAAGAAAAAAAACGTAGATCTCCCGTTTCTTTTCTTTTTTTTTTAGTATTTAAAACATAGTTTCCTTGGTTCTAACAGTAACGTGTCTGATGTTACAAGTCTAAACTTGACTATCAATTTGTCTGTGTAAACAAATGTGTTAAGCCTTCCCACGGGCTGACTGGCGGTCTGCCTAGGTCTTTGACGCCGCTAGTGTTTTACATGCTCGTAATTTTTTAGCCTTGACAGCGTGGCCGACAAATGTTCCTATAAAACATCGTAGTCGTGGGAATTGTAATCATTTAAACGGTAAACCAAAATATTAACAACAAAAATTAAAACAGTTTCTTCTGACTCCATATGAGCGACGGTATATAGCTACAGTCATTGATATGAACTTTCAGAGACACCAACAACCAGGGTACAGATGTTATATTAATGAATTTGGCAATAATCTACTTCTTTAATAAGTTGCCTATTGATTTTGACGTTATTTATCCAATCTGATTTTGCAGAATTTCATTTAGTGTAAAATCTGATATATTGTTTCAGCAAGTATTTTATCGTCGGTTGATTTTAAAGTTACATAACTTTATGATGTACTCGAATATGATTACATTCAGATGAAAAACGTTTGGTTGGAGTTGTATCTACAGAATGTTAAAAA
Organism: Vandiemenella viatica; assembly: GCA_031002005.1. Lineage (NCBI taxonomy): Eukaryota > Metazoa > Arthropoda > Insecta > Orthoptera > Morabidae > Vandiemenella > Vandiemenella viatica. The sequence goes on from JARYHS010008074.1 coordinate 127,698,414, forward strand.
GTACAAATATTTTAGGATGTATGCATCAAAATAGCACAAAAATGTCTAATTATCACTGGGCTGCAAACAAATACATACTGTAGGAGTTGTGCAATGTGGAATCTGGAGTGTATGTGACTGTTTACTTCGATGATTATGTTTACCAACGACGCGGTGTTTATAAGAGATAGTGTTGTGAATTTCTATAATGAGCATGTGTGGGTTGCTGCCATCCTCATGCAGTTCAAGGAAAAGTCACCAGCACCGCTGTTCGGTCAACGTATGGGCTTGTGTTCTTGGTGATAGTATAATATGGTCATACGTGCTCCCACAAAGGTTAAATAGGACTTGTTATCCGGAAATTTTTCATAACAAGTTGTGTATCCTGCTGGAGAATGTCAATTTGCAGCAACGACAACAGATGTGGTTCATACACGACAGTGCACCAGCACATTTTCATCTGAATGTCCGTCAACACCTGACGCTGACATATCAGGACCATTAGATTGGTCGTGGAGGATGCAAACCGTTTCCTGCACGTTCTGCAGATCTCAGTCTAGATTTAATATGATTATTTTTATGGGGACACGTCAAGAAGATGGCTTTTGCAATTCCAGTTAATGATATTCAGTCATTCTGGGATTGAGTCTTCAATGTATTTCAGCACCTACAGGACCAACCAGGATAGTTTCAAAGTGTGCATGTTTTCTTACGCCGAAGGGCAGAGGAATGCATTGCCTTTGACTGGCGTCACATTGACCACCTGCAATGAACTCCGGAAGCATGTGATTGCTGGCCAATGTTTAGTAGACACTTTTGTCTTATTTTGGTAAGTATTATCGTCACTTAAAATATCTGACACTTTTTCAACACTCTGTTTGTAAGTAATGATCAGAACAGATTGCAGTTTACCTCAGATTGATTGGAAATTCACTCGCGTATGTTATGCCATTGCCGAATTTCTTCCGTTCCTTGCGGCCGGTTCTTTCCTCCTCGATGTCTACAAGTCGTTAAGATCTAAGCAAAAAAAAAAAGTAAAGAGATAGAAAAAGAAGCCCCACTTTTGGTCGAGGTTGAGAACTATTTGTGGCAAGATGGAGCTGAATCAGCCAGCCGAAAAGACGACCTCTGAATGTGAAGGAGTCGTTGGTGGGGCAGCCACAGCCGTCCATCAGGCGGAAATGCTAGCCGGCCAGAGAGTAAACAGTTTACTGGGCTGCCAGCAGCGCGGGACAAACACCGGCGGAAGGTGCGCCGTCTTACTCGCTCTGCTTACTGCACCGAGCTGTAAACAGTGTCGGGTGGCGCCATTGTATACCACGGGTGCTATTCCTGACCGGGAGACGCCAGACAATGGACTCGACCGCTAACAGCCAGACGACGACAGGTGGTGATGGCCAGCGGGCAATTTTCACGTCTCCATAAGTTTCTCTTCTTTCAGTGAAACACTCTGTTTATCCATCGAGCTTCAGTCACCACCGTTACCAGTATAAAAGTACAAAACTCGCAAGACAGGTTCCTTTCGCCGACCAACTAACTCTTTCATCGAACTTCCTCAAGAATATCTTTCCTGTTCAGTTTCTATCATCACAACGATCATTAAAATCACGTACGAAATTTATTTCGCCAGAATCTTCTTTCGCAAAAAGAATAAGATTACTTTGTGGCAGCGTTTTTGTTTATCTTTCCAGCAAAAACTTCTATATCACATAATTGTGGGTGCCAGTGTATCTACCTATAAACTCAAACGAAACTTATGTTATCTGTCTCCCAGACAATGCTAGCCTAATCTCCGTTTCACTTCATGCAAATGCCGGGATCTTCTTCTTTTCTTGTCGATGGCTGCGTCAGATACAAGGTAGCTTTTCGGCTAATGCTATGGTTTTGTCACTATCTGTTTAAAGGTCAGACTGAGATACATTTAATACGAGTTGTGGGCATGACAAAAAATGTACCATAATTTTGATCTTGCCGCAGGAATATGTGGTATATGGTTACTCTCCCAAGTATCCCCATGAAGCGGGAATGTCTTTGCAGCGGCCAACTCCAACTCGAAGTTTGTTCAGCGACTTCCATATAGACCATGGTTGTTCAGACCCAGGTGGTAGACCCTCTTTCATGTAATGCAATGCAATGCAATGCAGGGATGGTTTCCTCAAAAAACCCTAGATAAATTCCTGTTGTTTGCCCCAGTCCCTTCCATCCATGACCAAAAAATAAAATTAAAAATTTCGCAAGCTTCGTTTTGATTCTGTGACCTTTTCGCAACGGATATGGCAAGCGGTCTAAAATCCTACGACTCTGCTATGTAATTTATCAATGATATCAATCAATCCTTCACGTACTGTTTCCAAAAAGCATAACAGTGCTCAATATCATGGCATTTGATAGTTTTGTGTACTATCTCTTTGCATATGCGTTATAATTGAGAGATGCCACGAATAGTGATTTTGCTGAATACCGAATATTCGGCCACGCTCTCGGCCGAAGCGCGGAATATTTGGCAGGCCGAATGTTCGGCAAAAATGTGTACTGCTTAGCTTTCGCGGGTGACTGGCTCCGACCTGTCTCATGGCGGCATCCATAAACCACGTTCTCCATTTTGGCCTCCTGTGAACCCAGCCTCCCACCACGTAATCCGACGTGGCTTTTGCCTCCCTCAGCTTGTAGTGAAGTTCTCATTCTCAATAAATTTGGTGTTCTATATGCAGTTTCTTCCTTCCCCAGGTATGTGACGATACGTGGAATCACTTCAGAGATGCAGGAAATACCTGAGCTGCTAATTCTCGTAATCTCCTCGAACGGCTTCAGGAGCTTGATACATTGTTCCATTAGCTGTAACAGAATTGATTAAACACTCGTGATCAGTTATGTACAAAGAAGCAGCTCGCTTTTGTTCTAATAATCTCTCCATTAAATAATATGTGTAATTCTATCGAGTGCTTACATCTTGAACTATTTGGCGGTTTGGCAAGTCGAGTTCTTGGCAATGAATTTATCGCTTGTAATTTTTTTTTGGGGGGGGGGATATCAACTTGTGCAATATCAGATTGGTCAAAATGGGTAGCAATTCGTCTTGCAGCAAATGAGATTGATTTTTATGTGAAAACTGTTCGCCTACATCGGACGGCAGACCCTTACAAGTGGTGGTCAGCAAACACTGAACAGTATGCAAGACTGACAGAATTCGCTCGAATATACTTATCGTCTCCTGGCAGTACGGTATATAGTGAGAGGCTATTTTCAGAAGTATTTTTACTTTATGAGAAAAAATGCAACCATGTTCTATCAAAAAGTGCTGAAACAATTGTTTTCATACATCACAACTTACCGCTGGTAGTTTTTAAGTATTAAATGTAATAATTTGGAATTAAAATAAATACATTTTTGGGGAATATGTGAGTTTTCTTTTTTCATCATTCGGTATTCGGCCTAATAGTACGCAACATTCGGCCGAATACCGAATATGGAAAAAAGTGGCCGAATAGGCCGAATAGTAGCCGAATATTCGTGACATCTCTGTTATAGATCTTCAGAAGTCTACGACATGTTGGTATTTTATATCGTTAATTCAGTTATCATTTTAATTTTCTTCCCTGATTCTGAAAACCGTCCAATAACCCTATCCAGAAACTAAATCCGATGGCTCAACATCTTTCGCTTAGTTACCTTCACGTCTGGTACTACCGTCAAGCAGTATTTTTCCTAAAACTTTTTTCAGAATCGGCATATATTGTTTAACTAATGTCTTATTGCGTCTAGTTACTTAAAAATTAGTTCAGCAATCGTTTTATTTGAATATATTAGCTGTTTGAAGCATAGGACAACTGTAACCAGTACTTAAAAAAAACTTCGAAATCTCTCCTATGTCAAAATTGGTCTATGGTATTATAATGACCGGTACCGAATGTGGCTACGTCCGCTAGGTTGGCACGATGAATTAACAAACTTTATTTTATCTTCATTGGTCAGACAGTCGCCGCTTGCTTGAACTGCTGTTCGTCACTGCGTAAGGGCTTCTAGCCGTCCACGACACAGCCATAATCGCATGGTCGGTCATTGCACAGTGTATTATGTTTGCAACTCTTTCAATGACCCGTATGTAACGATCCTGAGAAATTAAAAAAATAATTTATTAACAATGTAACAAGTTTCAATCAAATAGCACTGTAGAATAATGATGTATTAATGAATTTTGTTGCTTAATTGAGAACCGATGAATTAATTAAATAAAAAATGACGTATTTGTGAAATTATCTTGTTTCGTATCTTTGTTTTTGCAATCTCGTAAGTAATTTCGTGTGTGTTTGTGAATATTAAAATTAATTAAATAATAAAACAAGCTAAAAATTTCGTTCCAGTGAGAAACCAACTAAATCAAAAACCGTTCATTTCAATCTGCACACAGTTTCAATATTTTATCTTTCAGAATCGTCCCAGGATTTTATATTTTCAGTCTCCTCTGCCAATGAATGCTTTTTTCCTGTCTAGCACTTCAGTAACACTTATAATTTAACTTATACGTTGTCTTAATTATCTATCAGCAAATTACTTCCAGTTAAATGGATTAAAAATTCAGTCACAATGACTATCTTGCGCGTTCTTCCAGTGCGTTATGACAAACTCGTGTAATTTGCAAATTGAAACCATTTAAATAAAAAAATGGAATTTTTCATTGGAAAATCAGTAACTATAAAATAAAAAAATTACTGACAGTAATGTCTTTGGTGGTCGTATTTGGGACAATGTTCTAGAAAACAGAATTGAAAACCTATTTCTAAGACTTGCCCGGGAACAGTGTTACTTCTATTTCACGTACTATCGAGTGTGATGGGTGAGCGGTAATGATCTGTCCTCGTATCCCGGAGGACGTGGGCTCGAATCCCAGATTAGGGTGTTCATGGTTTCCCCATATCACTCCAGTCGAATGCGATGATAGTTCCTTGAAATGTCCGCGACCGAATTCCTTCCCGTTCCTTGCCCCAAGTCCTTTTCCGCCTCTAATGACCTCGAATGCGAGAAAATTACCTCAGAACACCTTTTATTAAACGAATCATCACCGGCAAAGTTAGACAACGCCGGCGTTGAATTCGCTAGTATGGTATCATTAAAGTCGATACCAAACTGAAGGAAGTGTTAAGAAACCGAACATCGCAATGAATCATAATCCATGATAGGCAACAGGATAACCCGTTTATTACATAATGCCAGGATGAAAAGTGCTGTGAAGATTTTGACGACTCTAGGCGTTCTTGGATGTTCATTATACCCTGCAGGCACCGTGAATCACTTGTAACCGGATCTACAAACGACTGCCTGCCCCTCCATAGCTCCCCTTCACTGGACCCTACCACTATAGCTCTGGCCAGATTAATTGGCGGGTGGCGTCAAATGCGCCGTTGCCAAGCCGTGTGCGTAACAGTTGTATTCACCTCTTTACTTGTAGTAATGGTTTTTAACGTGTTTTAAGTAATTTATGATCACTATTCTGTCATAAAATATTGATGCATGTCATTTCGTTAAGAAAGTTATGCATTGCAGATGCGTTTAATATAATTGGAGGTTTCAAAGACCTGTTATTTATTATTCTATTATCTGCGCAGAAAAATAAAATTCTCGACAGACTAAGGAAACTTATGGAAATACTCTTCTTTTATTTGTGGCTAAAAGTCCACGTGTTACATTTTATTTTCAGTTTGTATATTTATAACTAAAATCAAAATTTTATTTTGTCATCCTCTGCACTGAAAAACTTGCTTAATTAACGACAAAATTATCTGTTTATATATTACTACTCATCACTATCGTAAAATTCGTGTACTGTCCTCCTGACAAAGGATTGTCAAAGTCGCTAAGCTTTGTTAGAGTGCTGTATTGTTTCATATTTTTCTTTCGAGAAACAAACGTAGGTTATTTTCCCTCACGACACACGCGCTGGACAGTTCTCAAACCGACAACCACAAGCTGCAGCGCAAATAGTCTGTCCATTCCCTAATTTTTTTCGCAATATGGTTGTTTTTTGCGGTAACAAATCACTGCAGTTTTTTATTTCGTCAATATCAAGTACGTCCATATCTTTCAAGTCTTTTCCTACTAGCGTACATGTAGAAGACAAAATTTCTCGATCATTGTCCACAAGAATTTTGAAATATTTATAAACATTGTGAATGATAGATTTACTGTGTTGTCTGCTTCAGCAGCGGTGGTTCTGCTGTCGATGACTTGCGTCTTGTTGGGAGTCGTTAGTTCGGAAACACCTGGAATAGGAGAATAAGTCTCTTCCTAAGTATCCATTTTTAGTAGCAAGATTCTCTTGCTAAATTTCCCTAATTATAAGTTACTGCACTTTTTGTTCGGTAAAATTATTACACTAAATTACTACAATTAATAAATAACCAAAAGGAATTATTTAAATCGCACGTAAAAATCGTAAATCGCTAAAAATCAAAATATCCTCTCTCGAGCAAGTTCACACTCACACTGACACTTTCTAATTCCGATTCTCAGGTTCACACATTTTTAGTGAAAGGGAGGTGGAAGGTTTGGGGGTGGTTAGAGAGCTGTTGACGCTTGGACTAGGCAACACAGGCCGCACAGCGTTGCAATTTTCAGGTGATAGAAAGAGAGCGCATCGCGAGTTTGTCCCCAAGTACGGCAACAGCGCGTTCACACTGACCCGCCAATTACTCTGTCCACAGCTATAGTTAGTGCCACTGTCCAGTCAGTATCTTCTGAGTAACGGGCAGGTGTTGTGTTACTAATTACTGATATCCTGGTGATAATTATAAGTTATGTTTGCTCGTTACATGGTAACAAGAACTTTGGAAATTACAGGTCTACTCGGTTTTTGGAAACTTCAGAATTCACTAGCTTAATTATTTTACATAGTGGAATACGACACCTCTAATCATCAAGACGCACTCATATGTGTAAATTATTTTTTGCTTCAAGAGAAAGTAGTAAAGAGAAAATATAGCGCCGTTAGAAAATTTTAATTTAAGAATGTCCTTCAAGTTTTTCCATTCCATCTGCAGAGTTTATATGACAGTTTACCTGAGACGCACAGCCGTTGGTATAATGTTCTCGTCGTGGGAGAGATGGCGTGCGTTAAAATACAACCACACTTAGATGACTCATTATAGAATTATTTTACTACTTGATTTTGTGATCAGCGATGGGAATAGTAGAATAGTCCCGTAATATATCTCAAAAAACACGTTTCGAAAGTATAAACTAACAATAAACGTGGATGTTACCACTACAGGAATTCCTTCCACTTCCCTAATAATAGGTCATCTTCAGTGCCGACACAAAACTGCTGAAGTTCAGATTATTAAAGATTCTAAGACGACTTGATGAAACTATGTGAATTTGAACAACATTTCTCATTGGATAGCGTTCCTTCGTATCTTCTTCAGAATTTTCAGATTTATGAATTTTTTTGTTTTTGTGTATAGACTTTAACTGTGACCTCATATTAATCATTTCTAATTCCTTACATCAATTATCGTATGTCTGATGGGCATAGTAATAAAAGTAGCATAGTAACAGCCTGAAGGAAAATTCATATTTTTGTCATTCAGTAGACTCTTTCTTACGTTAACTACTTTTGTCCAATTCATTGGAGAATAGTAATCGTTGCTGATTACAGATACATGTTTATCTCGTGCTGAGATCTTATCAAGTCTAAAAACAAGAGCGTTCGTCACCACAAACACATTTTTATTTAATGGAATCAAGTGTTACGCACGTGAAAGATTTTCTTTAGAATTTCCATCAGTTCCATAACTTCAGGCAATGTGGAAATTGTACTGAATTTCTTAAATTGTTCGATATAAACATGACTTCGATGGTTAAGAAAAAAAAATTTTATTCGAAAGATTTCTCCTATTAGTCCATTTGGAAAATGGAATAACGTATACATTATTAGTAGTAGAGTTTCATAATTAATGATAACTCATCAAACTGATTATTACAATTTCACGCAACATTTTCTCCATTCAAATAAACCTGCGGCTACATCTCAAACAAATGGAAATCAATATCTTCATAAAGGAAGCATTTATATGGAGATATTTTTCATGGATCTTCCCTCGAAATTTCAGAATAATCTAATAAACCTGCTGCTGCATTCTTTGTCTGATGCAAATTTACAGTGAGCATTCAAGCCATTAAGACTTATAGACTTTCAACAACCACTGAATCCTTTACGAATGACTGCTATATTTATGAACGTCGTTAGATAACTGTTTGCAGACTAAAACGAAGTTTTCTGTCTCAAATAAATGGAAATATATATCACACTAAAGAGTGTTAATATAAACCTCAATATAAACAGGCAGTTATAGGGAGATATTTTTGGTATGAATCTTCCTTCGAAATTTTAGAATAAACTACAGGTATTTCTAGGTTCATTGAAAAATATATTTTTTTTTTTTGATTCCCACATGAATTTTATAAATTTTTGTGATATTTTGAAATAAATATCAAATTTCTCTTAATTATTTGAACCTGTTGCTGATTGTAACAAACTCAATATCCCCTACACTTTAATCTTAACATTACTATGTATGTATTTTTTTAAGTAGATATTAATCACTTGTTTTCTACTACATTTCGAGTTAATTAGCAAGTTAATAGAATAAAAGATAATAGTGGTTATCTGGTAACAGCAGCTACGAATTATCTACTAACCACATATCCTTTGTAACATTTATTTATTAATTCCCTTGGAGTTCTTCGACTATATAATATATATTGCTTTATCAAAGTGAGCTAAGGAAGGTATTTTAATCTACATTTATGAGAGCATTGCATTGCAGATACAGAGGAAAGGGATCCGTTATTTGTGAACGGCCTGAAGCAGTTCCAATAAATTTCTCATTTTAAGTACATTTTCTGTTAGGGCATCGCTACATTCTAAACATCTGAAGACGTTGCAGCTGCTATCACGGGCATGTGCCTAGTTTACGGGAAAGGGCGATTTACACGGCCGGATTTATGGCGCTGAGAGAGGCCTACACATCTTGTTAATGGTAGAGCGCTCAGCACGTGGAAAGGAACTATGCCAAACAATAAACACATTATCACAGGAATCATTTGGGAGTGTTTCTGTGATGCAGAGAGTTGTTTAACTGATTTCGGAACATCAAATCCACCATTAAGGGCAATTGTCAATCACTACTTGTGCCTACTTTTAACGTTAGCCTTTCCATAGTTTCCCGCTCATCCGCAATTTTAATGCCTTTTCCTCAAAACTCTTCTTCAATCTTTTCAACAATCTACCACTCGGTTTCTTTGAAGACCATGTCTAGCATTTTCCTTCATATTCTCTGTCCTCCTATTGTTTTCATGTAGTAAACATGACTTTTCTATTCCATGCTGTAGCTGTTCGTATTCATCATTTCCCTGATTACGCGTATTCATTTTACTTCTGCTGCACTACTCGAAAAATTCATTTTAACTTCCTGTACTATTTTCTTTTTCCCTTTTCTTCACATAGTAAATTCATTTTTAATACATTTAAACATTTTTTATTCTTATCTGTTTCTATTATACTTTTCCTATCAAAGAAAAATCATATCATAGATTATTATCTTTTGCATGTGGCCGGAAAAATCTGCTTTCTTATCTTCTTTATCACTTATTAACAATGACTTAACGAGAGTGGAATTTATTCCAATTTTTTTAAAAATAACATTGGCTGCAGCAAATTATGAGCATTATAATGAGCCGAATGCTTTAAAAGTGTGTAATTCTCAATATTAGGCATTTTCAGCCACATAACATTATGGTTCACTCGTTTATATTCGTATTTACAGTAATCAGAAACTCGGTATTAACTCATCTTTTCTCGTTCACAAAATGATATCAAGTATTGACTAAAATATTGGTTTACCACGGGTTCTGGCACATCTTTATAATTAGAAGCTAACGAATTATATTTTTGAGTCCCTGAACCGTTTCTGTCATAGTATGTATAAGGAAAAACTAAAAAATAAATTCACTTTTATCGTGTAAATGCTGTCTCACTATTCCGTGAGTACGAGAGTGGTATTCGCTCTCCGCGTTGTATCACCAGTCTGAAATGATGGATTTTCTAGCACCCACATCTTTCCTTCAGAGATAATGAAGAGACCGAACAAGTCTAGAAGATATAATTGGGATATCAATGTGGTCAGCTCAATGTACTGTCGAGTTCCGCATTTTCTTTTGCTTTTTTTGACGAAAAGTTCTGCCAGAAATTGTGTAGACCTTACAAGCTCGAGTGCAATGTTAATACATCCAGCATTTTGTTGCATATGCGCGTTTATGGACATAGATAGCCCAAGATAGAAAATTAATGCTAGTAAGTTTCCATATAAACTTCACATCAAAAATTTTGTTAGTGAATAGCACAAAGCAAAGCTTTATATCGGAACGTTGCTTTCCAACACTCCATCCAACTGGAAACGCGTAAAGATTATATAACAGCAGTGAGACAAAAAAAAAAAAATCACATTTTAAAGGCCTTGTCTCAGTGACCTTTCCTACTAACACTGCCGGACGTTCAATTTTCCTAATAGCTTACTATCGTTTAATACTACCCATAGCTAGAAAGCTGACATTACAAGCCCTTACTGTCCCGTGGATTCCACCCAAACAGAGATACATACTGCAGCTGTGAAAAACTGATAACTGATTTTCCGCTAATTTTAGTATGTGCTGTCCTCTCTCTTATTTATTTATTTAAAGATTTATTTAGCCTGACAAGATTAGGGGTGTTAAGCCCTTTCTTACATTTCACCAGCTTTTCATAAATCGTAATTTACATGTAGGCCTAGTGTTGTAAAAAAAAAAAAAAAAAAAAAAAAAAAAAACTTTTTTTTATGACTTGAAAAAAAAACATGTGAAAAAAAAACGTTTTTTTTTTTTTCATAACTACTAAATTTCTAATTTTTAAGGCATTTATCGTTTAATATGACTTTTAGAGTTTATACTAAGTACTTACCTTACTTTTAAATCTACTACTATATTTTCTAGTTCATTAGAAAAAAATTACAAAAATATTGGCACCATTGACTGAAGTTTTGTTTTACGAATGGGGACTTCCAGAAAAGCCTAGGTTGCGTGAGAAGGAATCCCCGTTCCCCATTGTTTGGAGTGATACTCGCTATTTGAACTAGTACTGCCAGGCCCTACAAATTTATCTGTAGACCTACGAATCTATTCAAAAAATTAGGAAATTTAACTACGGTTTTTTGCCTCTTTTTATTACTTATTGTGCTATCCTTATATTCGTATACTTGTTAAACTCGCAGCGTATAGTGATACTGAGTCATAGTCAGTAATTATGAATCATTTCCTTGCAACCGTTGCCGTAAACCAACGATTGAAAACAAATAAAGCTCCTATTTTGTATGGTAATAGATTTATATTCAAACTTAAAAGACCGTAATACAGAACCTTCGGCGCAGTCTTCATGCACAGTGTGTACTTTGCTAACAATTTAAAATTGAAATCTGAATAGCATTTGCATACAATACAACCAGTAAAAGAAAACGTAACTATTTCTGAAGTTATGGATCTCGAGGAGACAGAAAAAGAAACAGAAAATTCCGACACCGATCAAACTACTGTTGGTAGTGCTGATACTAGTGAATGTGATACCGACATAGAGAATGAATAAAAAATTATGTTACCTATACAGATACATTTATGAATCATTATGAAAGACATTATATGATTTAAACACATATGTAAAATGTAAGTTCCACAAATAAAACTATAATTTATAACTTTTTTTTTTCAGTTTGCAACACCATGTAGGCCTACACAAATTAACAGTCTACGCGTTCAACGCATATTCCACATTCTTAAATTAACTTAATAACCAAAATCTTAATCATATTGATGTTTAGTCGATGGAACTAATGCTAGTAAAGGCTGAAAATGAAAAATGGCACAGATATAATAATAATAAATCCTGGAGAATATTCGTCCTCATCTGAAACAAAAGAAAAACATTAGAGTACATGAAAGAAAGCCATATGTTGTTTTCATAACAGCAAGAAGTAACACTTCAATGTGACTATCCGTGTGATATGCCATCTGCAAGCAAAACATGACTTTGGCACTCACAGCTGTTGTAGAGCAGGGCGTGTCTGTAGAGCCAGCCCCGCGGCAATGCTAAGTACCTGCTAACCTCTTCTCCACTCTCACCCGACTTCCACACGACAGCTGGAATGTGCTAACTCGCGCATCTTATGCCATGTGCAGCGGAAAAATACCTGATGATAATTCTGCTATTATGTTTTATCTTCTAATACAAGTATTTGATCCAAAATCGTTCACAACAAGCGTCTGAGGTCGTTGATGAAGCGATTATGGCAAATCTGCTCTGCTACCACTGCTGTAACGATATCACATTTGTACTGGAATTTCGGATCTGTTGTCTATAACAGCTATCATTTGACTGGCTCCACAACAAAATTCAAACTATGAATTTGTTTTCATACTCTCAGTAGTTTGTAATCTTATATCAAATCAATAGGTTTATGATACCTAGAAACACTCGTGGAGCAAATGGTTAAGTTTCAGACCCTGAAAACTAGTTTTTTTTGTGTTCTGCTTAACGTCTCTTAAGCGATTATGGCAAATCTGCTCTGCTACCACTGCTGCAACGATATCACATTTGTGCTGGAATTTCGGATCTGTTGTCTATAACAGCTATCATTTGACTGGTTCCAGAAAAAACTTCAAACTATGAATTTGTTTTCATACTCTCAGTAGTTTGTAATCTTATATCAAATCAATAGGTTTATGATACCTAGAAACACTCGTGGAGCAAATGGTTAAGTTTCAGACCCTGAAAACTAGTTTTTTTTTGTGTTCTGCTTAACGTCTCTTAACAGCGAGATCTTTAGAGAAGGGAAAGGATGGGAGGCAAGGAATGGGAAGGAATTCGGCCATGGCCTTTCGAAGGAAGAATCCAGGTATTTGCCTGGAGTGATTTGGGAAACCATAGAAAACCCAAATCTGGATGCCCGGACGGGAATTCGAACCCTTGTCCTCCCGAATGCGAGGCCAGAACGCTAACCGTTACACCACCACGCTCTGTGAAAACTAGTTATAATTTTGTATTATGGAGTAAATACAAAAGTACAAACACTTTTCACGTCTTTGGGAGCGTAGAACTAATACATGTGTTGTGGGACGAAATTTAACATAGAAAACTTAAGATATATTCTGTGGCGAAGTTATCAAATTAATAATAATTATTTACATTTTCTTCATAAATTAAACAAACTTAGAATAATTATAAAATTTAATGTAAATTTTATTACCTCCAACGTCAAGAGAATAGAAATAAGGACTGTAATTAGAGGCGTTTGGAATATCTAAAGTGTTTTCATGATAAGTTTTGACAAATAGGTTTTGTTAAATAGAGTTTTTTTAAATTGTTTAACAATGTGGTAAAAATACTTTGAAGCACAAATTCAAAAGTATATTTTCGTGAATAGGAACCAAATAAATCTGGAATATATTGTTTGAAATGACGTGTTATGATTTTATATGGATACATGCCATTTCGTGTTATCTAAAAGTGTAATTTCTGCATATTAAATACAAGAAAGGTTAAAAGTCTCGAAACCTCCATTCCTTTTAATATAAAAATAATATGTACGGTGAAAACAACATCAAAGAGTGCAGTAGTCTGCTTGCTATCGTTATTTGTCGTGGCATTTAAAAAAATTGGAACATTAATTAATTCAATCATTATAAAAAAGTCCCTTTCCAGATTGTTATTGATTTTTTTTTTTAAATAGCAGCCTGCTGTTAGTTTCAGCAAGTAATAAATTTCTTGCAAGCATTCTGTGAGACGTTTGTTTTGAATAGATTGGAAAGGGAAAGTACTCTACACACATACTTCAGTAATACGCAGAACTACATATAAATAGGAATAACGTTACACCCCTTTGACCCAGAGATTCATGCTGCACCTCGAAATATATTTTTAAAACTTGTTAGTGTAACAATCGTTGAAAAATTCACATACAGGTTAATTATTTTTGTATTTAGAAAAAGATAAGAGAAATTCAGAACAGGAAATTGTTCAAGATAACTGGCACCAATGAAATTATGTGCTCTGGTGAGTGTAAGAGCAATATAAGTCTATTTAAAATCGCCCAGTTCCAAAATGTGGGAGCCGTTTCGTACACAAATGACGATCATGTGTGGGTGTAGCATGTGAATCAGCATTCCTGCCTCCGCAGTCTTAGTTGGTGAATCATGGTAGCTACATTGTGTCAACAACAAGATCTCTTCCAATCTGAACTGACAGCCGTTTTGCTTTTACAAAACGCTGCAGGCATGAACCGGCGGACAGATGCCTGCAAATAAACGATACCTCGTAGATTATAAATCAAAATTCCGTCTGGAGCAACTGTTGATGTTACTGTTTTCTTTATTTCCATACGCGTTTCGCCCTTATGGTGTGGGGCATCGTCAGTGGTTGTGAATTTGTTTTTACATGTGATATGTTACATTTGACAGAGGAATTATAAATTATTATATACATATTTACATTGTACCATCACCCTAGCTGTAAGTACAATGTAAATATGTATATAATAATTTATAATTCCTCTGTAAAATGTAACATATCACATGTAAAAACAAATTCACAGCCACTGACGATGCCCCACACCATAAGGGCGAAACGCGTATGGAAATAAAGAAAACAGTAACATCAACGACTGGATATTGTGGGCCATTTCCTCAATTGCAAGTTAATCAATTTTTTTTTATATAAAGGTGAATAACACGCCAATGCAATTGAATTTTGTTTTATTTTGGTGTCGTACGCGTTTCGCTCTATATCAAGAGAGAAAAAAGTAAAAAAGTAACATATGTCGCTGATGATGCTCTTGATATAGAGCGAAACGCGTACGACACCAAAATAAAACAAAATTCAATTGCATTGGCGTGTTATTCACCTTTATAAAAAAAAATTGAGTAACATCAACAGTTGTTCCAGACGGAATTTTGATTTATAATCTATTATCCAACAACTGCGGAAGATGGCCTATAACCAGATTTGCAAACGATACCTCTGTTCGCTTTTCTCCTGTAGGAACCCACTAAACGCTCCATATTCCAATACTTTAATGATCGTCAAACACTGCTTCACATACTCTAGGCTTCCCAGATCGGTAAGAGATCAGTTGATCTAATTTTGTTATACATAATTGATAGTTACAATGCGTCTGAAACAATCACATTCTTAATTAGTCAAATCAGAAATCGTCTCATGCTATTTTTAACGGAAGTCAATGGATTTCAGGCCACTGAAGAGTCCAAATCGATATGCGAGTGTAGGCTTTCCTAGCGAATAAATGACAACAAATCTTCTCGGGTTTGCAGCCGGATTTTATTAAAAAACTGTCAGTCCAAATCGAGTTATTGATAGTTTTATTTCATGCTATGTTGGTTCTGTTGTGTGTAATCTTTCTCCTTCCCTACTAAAATGTAAAGGCTGGTTTGTCGTAATGACCTGGTAACAAGATTTTTACTGTAGAAAAATTATCTCGGGATTCTACCGCGTCAAATTCGAATCATCTTGCGACGTTTTGAAAGATGTCACTGCTTTCTTTGTTAAACTATCGCCAAACATCAGTTATTCTAAGAGATTGTTTGACAATAGTAGCAATGCCAGCTCCCTAAACGTCGCTAGACGATTCGAATTGCCGCGGCTAGCATCCCGAGAAGTTTTCCTGCAGTGGTGCCGTCGCAAAAACGTACTTAGTTATCTAGGTCTTTTATTGTTTGTACATTGTGTTCCTATCGGAACCTCCTCAAACTAGCCCAGCAATACATACCGATTAACGTGGAATCCGAACCATGGAGGCGTTCTGGCATACTTCGCGTAACACAGCAAGCTGTGCAAGAGGTGAAGGTCGGGGGCTGAGACTAGGATTCGAACCACAGACCTTTCGGTATCCAGTCCGCTGAGTTGTTGTTATTTGGTCATTGAGCGTGCAATGTAATTGTCTACATTTTCTAAACAACTGAACAAGATAACGTTGCTTCTGACGACAATACTGTTCTATACTACTGTATGTGATTGATAGTTCCATAATTTGATCTACATATTGTTAACAGTTTGTTGCGTGGATTGGAGAATTTCACGATAAGTTTGTACAGCTATAGCGAAGCATCATAGTGGTCACTATTAATGCTTTAGTTTGTTCACTTATAATATTCCAAGAAATATCAAGATTAAAAATGATGGTTTTATATCTGCTGCACACATCATCCACAAAAAGTCAGTCCCATTACTTTATTAACGTACCTTGTAGATGTATATATAAAAACACAAAGATTAGGGGAACTTGTATTAATGTATTTTTCCTTTTTTCCTGATCTCTCGGTTTTCCTTCTTATAATTTTTATTTGTATTTTATATTTTTGTAATAACGCATGTTTTAATGATAAAAATCTTTATATCCATTTGTCGAAGGTGAAAACATCATTTCTGTGCGATATGTTCAGATAATTTTTGTAGTTTGTTTACAGTACCGATTATAGCAGATATTATCTAAAAAGATAATTTATTGTGTTTTATATTTCACATTATTACCTGAGGTGTCTAAAAACAAGAGAAATATTTTTCTCCTACTTACTGATGAATTTGCTTTTGATGCCAAAGCAATCAAGATTAGTCTAAGGCAGGGCGATCGGCAGTGTATTACGTTTAATAAAGTTTAATACCGGTGGTGTTTGCTGTTAACTGATATCTGAGATTTCTGAGGCTCTAAATGTATTAGACACAATGACTCGTAATCCATTGATATAATCAGAAATAAGTGTTTGCCTTGAACATTAGTTTTGTCGGTTCATTTCTGGCTATGATATTTCATTTTTACAGTTAAAAGAATTTTTAATTATCAAAGAATTTTTAAGCCGGAACTTCACAGGGCTGATTTCCTTCTGCTCTTTTCCGATTCTTCGGCAGAAACTGGCATTAGGAAATTAAAATACTTTGTCAGAACTTGGAAAGTGTTGTTGAAATGCTAATAGCTGTCTGGCATACTGCAGAATGACTAATTTCGAAAAAGAATGTATAAATATAACTTTATTGGATACCGTTGCAGAGTGTTTGAATAATTACCTCATAACAACTGTGTTTATTGTCTGGATGTTAGCATCCGTCATATACGTCTTTCGGTTCGGTTATGAATTCGGAAGATTCATTCATCTGTTTTGAATTACAACTCACCCTTCCAAACTTATCATTAATCGTCCTTTCACTTGTAATACACATTTTTATGGTTTATTAAAGTTATTCTTACAAGTGTTCCGCATTTTTTGCTGGTATGGCTACATATCTCTTGTGGTAAGACACTGCGTTGCACATTTCGACTGTTGCAATGGAGTTCTTGAAAATGGAACGAGAAATGGTTTGATTGCGTTTTTAATCAGTATATGGCCTATTTTGTATCTAAAAGTTTCATGTTGTGTTACGCAAGCTGTTGAAAGTGGTTGCTGAGCGATAAACATTTTCGTCTAGTGTCCTTAAAGTATGTCTCACCGATCCGTTGTATAGCCTTCCAGATTTCGTTTTTTTTCTTCTTCTTCTTCTTCTCAAATGCCCATACGATTCTTCGAAAAAAGTGTTGGTTTCCTTTTTTAAAAAATAAACTTAAAATAAAAAGTTTGAAATTTCATGACAATTGTCAGAAATAGGATTAAGACATATACGGAAGTTGGCTACAGTAAGTATCTACTATAATTTTGCTATACAGTAAAATTAGATGTAAGATACCCCATGATTATTAAACGAAGTTTCAGTGATAAAGTGAATCCATTGTAATCACTCATGTATGAACGTATAACAATTGTAATAACACTGAACTCAACATTAATTACGTTACGACTGTCTGTAATTTACTATGAATACGATGAAAATGAGAGAAGTATCAAAAATACATATTTGATGCCGTAAACAGTGGAATTATTGTCAAAGGTTCGTTTCCTTGTGAGAGATGTAAATAACTTTTTTCAATACTTACTAACAAGAAATGATTCTCCTGAACCTCCAAACAGATAAAAACTTACAACTTTTAATATTGTTCTGTACCCATTAGTTAGTAGTATTTATTAAAGTATCTTTATTGCACACAATTATGTAGATATATAGAGATCTGGATTTTTATTGAGGAATAAATGTAACTAGAATTTTTGTTTTCTGTTTCTTATAACGGAAGGAACTTTCGAAAGCTTTGTCGAAGAAAGCTTACGACTTGCAATCCATGCCAGATGGGTTTCACACAGAATCTGGAGTCGCTCTTGACATTTTTACTAGCGAGCGTATAGCGTCAGTTCAACAACACGAAGGAGGATTCGGGCGATTAGTTCTGTATGGTTCGCTAGTCTCGGGTAAATGTTTACTGGCTCTGTGTTTATTATCTGTCTTTGATGTCAGAAATAATAAACAACTTGTTGTCAGGCCAGAAATCTCTTCTCGACAGGAACCATAAATACTTGCCCAACCGTATTCGTGGCAACGGATCTTTCCAAATCGTTACTGGATCTCCTCTGAGACATTAAACGGCAGCAATTAGTGAAGAGGTTAAAACAAATATACCACTAGTACAACGCGAGATTCAGTCTCACTTTGTAATATTTTTACATAATCTAACATAATGTTGGAAATGGTGTCAATAATGCATTGAAATGAAGTTGAATGTTTCAATGACCTGATATTGTATAATCTTCTTACAACTTATTCTGAATTTATTTTTGTGGTAATAGGTGTCCCATTTTCACGATTCAACTACAGAGATGGAAGTGAAAAGATATTCCGAATAATTATGGGATGATAAACTGTTGTTCAGAAATGATTCGTGCTTAAGTAAATTAAAAATAGTCGTGGGAAAGATATTTGGACAGCAACAACGTATATCAGAAATATTTGGACAATATATTTACATATTTTATTTAAGAGAATTTACTAAAAATCTTTCGTGAAGAATGGTTTCTTTTCTACCTGACTTTAAATATATTTGAACCCTATTAAACATTATTGATGAGACATCAGTGCAACTTATATACATTTCTTTTTTTTTTTATTTTTAGTTTATTCATTTCATTTTTACACTTAAGTATTTTGTAATGAACATTAAAAAATAGTAGTCTATTGTAATCTCTGTCAAAAAAGTAGCATTATTTGTTTTAATCTTCAGTAATTGTAATGTTTCTCGAAGTTAGCTGCAAACTGATTGGCTAGCGATACCTACAGTTATCTAGAACTTTCTATACCACTCCTCGCATGGAGTGGATCGCTTATTCATTTTGCCTGGTACATTTTAAAATATAATAAAACTCGCATCAGTCTGTACAGCTTATTTTGCAGATTTGATGGTCTGTTATATTTCTGTTATGTAAAGTAACTATGCTAGTATATTCATGAAACGTGTTTCGGAGCCTCTTGGAATACGGAACTCGTCTGTAAATCTCGTTCTTGTCGTAACAATAGATAAGTAAACCAGGATCGTTGAGTTATTATTTCTATAAAATTAACCTATCACTGAAACGAATCAAATTCATATTTGGTGATAGTAGATTCATAAGCATATTGTAGACTTGCACAAATTAACAGATTCGTCTACTAGTTGAACCGAGCCTCTTTCTTTTACTATAATTTTTAGCATATTAGCTTTATCCGGAAAGTAATGTCTTGTGTTTCCCATTCTAGAGAGAGCAGTAGGTTTCTTGGTTCAAGATTCTCTTGCGCTAGGTACTTCTGTTCAATGCAATTTCCTCAATCTCCACTGAAATGCTGCTGCGGTTGTTATTTTTCTAAAAAAAAAAAAAAAAAAAAAAGATACAACGTAAGGGCAAGGACTGCAGCAGGTATATTTACAGAAAATATAATTGGCTAAAGGTTGGTGAAAAACAGCCAAAATATGCACAAATTTCTCCCTAGCGATGATCAAATTTACTTTTTGTGAATACGAAACACACAGATCAAAAATTTTTCTTGGAGTCTATATTAATTAAAGTCCAGTTTTCTTCAGGCATCCACGCGGAAGATTTCCTTTAAGATGATATTTGCCATTAGTATCCAACGTTCAATTTAATTAATTAATTTTGTACATATTCAGGGCACAAATCGTAATTAAAATTCTACTTTATTTCGCAAGTCAGTCCTGGACTAATACTGATAACTCACTGTTATTTGTCAAAGTGTAAATATGTCAACACTTCAGAACACTAATTGGTAACAGCAAGGGAGGATGAGCAAACTTCTGAGCTCTCCATGACATAATTAGAGGCCATTCATCAAAATACATTACTACAACAGGAAACGTCCTGGGGCACTTGACTTAACGACTACGGTAAACAGACAAGTGATAACTGAAAGGGAGAAAAGAATGGCCACAGTAGTTTTATCAGAACTGTACTGGATATTAAATACTTGGTTTCGAATAAAATGACATACAACTCAAATTACGTTTCTGCTAGTAAACCCAGTGCAATCTTAAAAACACATGAAAAGTAACAAACAAGTAGTATATTTCCTATCAAAATTTAAGTGAACACTTATCAAGAAGTAACTGAGGCGCTATAGCGACAAAGCATATTGCGCGCATGTCTCTTCTGTCTCCTTCATTTTCTCTCACAGTTTGATTTGACACCGATTTGTTTATTTTTTTATTATGGTACATTTTTGGCGTACTCAGAAACATTTTAAGTGATAAGAACGAAGTGTCATCAGACGCTCGAGAATTAGTAATGTTCTAGAGCAGTGGTTCCCAATTTTTTTTTGGGGGGGGGGCACAGAACCGTAATTGATCGTACAATTTTTTGGCGGATCCCCATTTTTATAAGCGTGAGCTGAAAAACGAGTCTCGCATCGGTAAGTCGTCACAAACGGAAGAAGAACCATGATGGCCTTCTCACGACGCGGTTATGACTCTTTTCGACGATTATTTATTTCTCGGACGGAACACGGAACCCTTGTGACCCTTCCACGGTACCCCAGGCTTCCGCGCACCACCTTTGGGGAAACACTGTTCTAGATTTAAGAGGCAGTCTTTGTTATGCAACTGTAACATATTTATCAATTCATTACCATCATTTAAGTTTGTGTAAAATAAAGGAAATGGTTCATTTATTGTAGTTGCATGAAATTATTTAGTTACTGTGCGGTTTTTTGGCTCGAATATTCTGCGAAACTGCTTTGATTAGGTTTTAATTCTTTTAAAGGGTTTCTGATTTTTCGGCAACTGTTTGGCATTCTGGAAGCAGAAGGCGACACGTTTGTCCGCATCTATAATGTTATACCTTGCGTTAAGAATGTTGCTCTATCAGCTGGGAATATTGTTGAGTGAAATCTGTGTTAATTTTGACATCTTGTGTTTCTTCGAAATCTTCCATAAAGTGTCTGATGCTCATTTTAGATGAGTTTCTGCAATAGATGCCAAATTAAAACTCTCTCAATTAAAGCTATCCTTCATCAGAAAAAGTTAAAGACTCGGGGAGTAACCGAGTCTACCTTCAATTCTGAAAACTACAAACAGAGAAAATATGCATTGGATTTGAAGAATTAATCCAATATATAAAGGAGAAAAAGTCTAATATTCGTGGGAGGTTGGAATGCGATATTGGGGATAGGAAGAGAAGAGAATACTGTAGGAAGTTTTGATTTAGGTGAAAGAAATTGGAATTTTCTAAAAGACATAAACAAGTCGTGGCGAACACACTGTTTAAGAATCATGCTAGAAGGTTACACAGCTGGAAATGTCCAGGGTATACATGTAGATATCAGCTAGATTATATCATGATCAAACAGAGATTCAGGAATCAAGTTCTAGACTGTAAAGCATACCCATAAGCAGACATAGACTCTGACCATAATTTGATAGCAATGAAGTGTAGACTGAAATTCAAACAAATAAGCAGAATAGAAATGAATAAACAGAAACAATCTAATACGAGAGAAAAATTTGCAGAAATGGTTGTCTTGTTCACACTTCCGAAGAAAGCACAAGCTGACAGATGTGAGAATAATTGCACTATAAGGCTAACATCACATGCTGCAAAATTACTGACAAGAATAATATACAGAAGAATGGAAAGTGTAGTAGAAGGGATAGTAGTGGGTTTAGGAAAAAAAAAAACGCGATACAAGAGAAGCGATTCTGGCGTTAAGATTAATACTTGAAGGGAGGATCAAGAAAAACAAAGATACTTTTATAGCGTTTGTTGATTTAGAGAAAGCTTTTGATAATGTTAGGAGGGACAAGATATTCAAAATTTTAAAGAGGTCGGGTCTAAAATACCGAGATAGAATAATCTTTATAAGAATCTAGTAGCTATAATAAAAGTAGAGAACCACGAGAGACATGCATCGTGTGAGACAAGGTTGCAGTCTATCCCTATTAGTATTCAACTTGGATGTTGAAGAAGCAATAAAGGAAGTGAAAGAAAGATCTGAATGTGGCACAAGTGTTCAAGGAAAAATATCATTATGTTACGATTTGCTTATGACATTGTCTTGTTAGCAGAACAAAACAAATACTGAAGGAAGTTTTTGGACTAAATATAAAACAAAGCAAGACAAAAGTGATGAAATATAACAGATATAACAGAAATGACACCAATACTAGCAGATTAAATATAAAAATAGGGTCAGATGCGATATCAGATGTTAGTGAATTTTGCTACACAGGAAGTAAAATTACAACCGATGGCCGACGCAAGAATGATATTAAAAGCAGAATAGCACTATCAAAAAGAGCCTTCATGAAAATAAGAAATATTTTAGTTTCAAATATTGACCTAGGAATCAGAAAGAACTTTTTAAAACTCTATGTGTGGAGCACAACACTTTATGGCAGAGAAGCATAGACTAGAAATACCAGAAAAAAAAGGCAAATTGAAGCATCTTAAATGTGGTGCTATAGAAGGATGCTGAAAATTAAGTGGACGGATAAAGTACGAAACGGACGAGTTTTGGAAATGATGGATGAGGAAAGAACTTTGTGGAAGAGAAAGAAGAGACAGAATTGAAGGTCATATTATGAGACATGCTGGATTGGTTAACATGTTAGTGGAAGAACTGCAGAGGAAGACAGAGATTAGAACATATGAAGCTGATAATTGAGGTCGTTGGTTGTAAGGGGTTTGTTGAGATGAAAATTTAGCGCAAGATAGGGATGCAGGATTACATCAAACCGGTCAAGAGACCGATGACAGCAAAAATAAAAAATAAATAATAATAATAATAATAACTTACCTTAAAATGAATATTAATCTAAGAGACTTATCAAAATTTCTCACCGTTTTGACATCACATGGAAATAAAATACAACCTACATATATTTTAGATGAAATGTTGTGGGGAAACTAGCGGAGTGAGAACGTTTGTATAGCAGGTCGTTTAGGCGATCATACGCTCTGCTGCCATTGTCAAGTGACTGGTGCCTGTGGGTTGTTTCCCGAGAACATTTCATCTATACAGAACGCCGAAAAAGCCTCCATGCACATGTATTTTGCTTCTTGGACTGTGTGCTGTACAATGTACATTACTCGAAACTCTTCAAAATCCGACCAGCAGTTTTTGCGTGAATCGATTTCAACGAAACAGATAAAACAAACAAGTGAGTTTTTCTTTATTACTCAACTTCCCAATGTCGTATCAAGATAAAATATATCTCATTTTAGTACTGGGATCATGGACTGAAACAATGTTTGAAACCCTGCAAAAAAAAACAACCCGGTATATTTGTGTGAATTGTGCGTAACGGAATGAGGTTTTTTCTCGCAGTCAAAGAATGAACTGCCAACTATATAAAGGGAAACATTTATTTTGTGATTTTGGTTTTGTGATTAAGCTTTCAGTTGTTACAATTCTTATTTTATTTATTTAACCTCCTAAGATGTTATTTATTAGGCTAATAAGTATACATTGGCTTGATTTCATCCGTTCAATTCAGAATGGTGTAACTTTTAAACGAAATCGGGCACTTGATTTTCTCTCACTCTAATGTTACTATAATTGTCGCTTTCAGACTAAAACGTTACAGACCATCCTCATTGTGCCATGGTGTGTTACTCCATATCCACTTTAACAATATGCGTTGAGCCTGGAGACTAGGACTGTTGATATTTTTTAAAAATGTCGGATTTTCGATATATCGATATTTTAAAAAGTATTTATATCGGCTGTCGATATATCAGAAAAAATATCGATATATCGATACTTTCATAAATGCAATTTCATAAAATCAAACCTTGCAAAAATAAGGCTGTCCACTGATAAATAGACGTGTGATTTTGTTCTTAATCAGGTTTTCACTTTCGAATGGTTTCTGTTGGTGATGATGATTGTTGATTATTTTTTTTTTTTTTTAAATACCATTATGCGTCTCATAAGTTTCATACAAATTTAAAAATATATATAACTAGAAAGAGGTTCCAGCCAAATCTTATTTTGTGATTTTAAGATTAATAAGTAATGCAGTTGAGGCATTTATTTAGATAGAAGTTTAGCTATCATTATGGCTAAGTTACATAACTTCTTTTTTTTTTTTTGTGGTATTTCATTTAGTTTTGTATGTTGATAGCTTTTTCTGAGTTGTCTTATTTTTCTTGCACTCGAATTAGTAACTATTTGTTATTTACACTTCCCACTATTCCTGCTAACACATTGATTTCAAGTTGGACTACACTGGACAACCCACACGCTCATATCAAACAATGGGCTCGCCTTCGATTCGTGCTGGGCAAGCGATGCCTTGCCAACTCTGGCATCATCTGAGTAGGCTTGGTACCTATAACTTTCAAATTAATTATAGAAACGTAGTAAGTTTTTCTTAAGCTTGCTGATCTCTATGCGTAACAGATATTTGAGGGGCATAGTGTCATTCAGAGCAAACGAAAAAAGATAACTTATTTTAAAAAATATCGAAGCCGATATCCAGATTTTAGTATCGAAATATCGATATATCGTCCTAAAAATATCACTTATAAATATCGATATTTTCAAAAATAATATCGATATTTCGATATATTATCAACAGTCCTACTGGAGACTGAGCACCTCAGTAGATCGGCAACCTACAGCGAGTCTCAATAATGTCTGAAATGTTAGTTACACTACATGCCATCACAGTAGGGCTGTTGATATTTTTAAAAATATCGGACTTTCGATATATTAAAAAGTATTAATATCGGCTGTCGATATACCGGAAAAAGGTATCTATCGATATATCGATACTTTCATAAATGAAATTTAATAAAATCAAACCTTATCAAAATTAGGCTGTCCACTGATAAATAGACGTGTGATTTTGTTCTTAATCAGGATTTTACTTTCGAATGGTTTCTTTTGATGATGATTCTTGATTTCTTTTTTTTAAATATAGACCATTATGCGTGTCATAATTTTCATAAAAATAATAAAATTTATAAAACTCGAAAGATGTTCTCGGCAAATTTTGTGTATTTTTAAGACTGATAAACAATACAGTTTAGGCATTTATTTAGATAGAAGTTTAGCTATCATAGAATGCATTATGGCCAAGTTACATAACTTTTTTTCATAAGATTTTTTGTGGTATTTCATTTAGTTTTATATGTTGATAGCTTATTCTGAGTTGGTCTTACTTTTCTTGCTCTCTAATTACTATTTGTTATTGATACTTCCCACCATTCCTGCTAACACACTGGAGTTCCCTGGACAGTGCGCTCGCTCATTTCAAACAATGGGTTCGCGTTCGATTCGTACTGGGCGAGCGATGCCTTGCCTTCACTGTTGTCATCGTCTGAGTAAAATTGGTACCTGTAACTTCCAAATTAATTATAGTAACGTGTAAGATTTACTTAAGCTTTCTGATCTCTATGTTTACCAGAAATTTGAGGGACATTCAGAGCAAACGAAAAATAATAACATATTTAAAAATATGTTGAAGCCGATATCCAGATTTCAGTATCGAAATATCGATATATCGTCCTAAAAAATATCACTCATAAATATCGATATTTTCAGAAAAGATTATTGATTGATTGGCTGATCAACAAAATTGTAATGAAAACTGACTTTGAGTTTTTACTATTAAAATAAATAATTGATTTTGATTTTATTTGCACTTACATTGTTAAAAGAATGTGTAATTGCGATGCCAGCTAAAGGCAGAGAAAAAAATTATAATACGGAACAGATTATATAAAAAAAATATAATGTGACGTTCATTTAAATTAAATGTTTGCGGTGTGTTCTCTGACAAGTGATAATGTAAATTAAGAATTTTTTGAGAGAAGACAACAAATAGGAAAGTTTATTAAAATCCAGAGAAAGTTTACACGAAACGTAGGTATTTACGAAACTTTTCAATCAAATAAATGATAATTATTCGTTGTTGAAATCACACTTTACTTAAAAAAAAAAAAAAAAAAAAAAAAAAAAAAAAAAAAAAAAAGAATTTAAAAAGCAATAGTCTTAGGGAAACATGTACTTAATTACCATGTAAACTTAACAAACCAAACCTTATTCAAGTTAATAAACATCGAAACTGACACAAACTTCACCATAACAGTAATTTAACACCACTTTGCGTCTCCCACATCCACCACGCATGCAAATTTTAGATAAAACAAAGTAAAACATACACACGAATGCAATTACACAATTCAAACTCTCCGTTCACGACACTTCCGACAGAGCACCGCCGGAATAACAGCTGAGTAGCAGCGCGCACGCGAAACTGAAGTTGATAATGACGTGCATAAAACTGTGCTTCAAAGTTGACTACCAGTGGAGGCATAAGAACCACACTATATCAAACTTTATAACTAAATACAATAGTGGAAACAGCATGCTGGTTGAGGTCACAGAAGACCAACTACCACACCTCAAAATGTAAATATAAGTTGCAATATGAATCCTGTAACACCAATGTAAACAAACGTTCAACAAGATAATTCATAACTAGTATGTAAATATGAGTCATATTATGCATCCTATAGATAGAATAATTTCGTTATATGTAAACAAAACAAAAACATTTTTCAAATTATAACTAATCGCATATTACCGAAAACATAGTAAGTAAGTTACGCTGAAGATACCTCGACGAGAGGCGAAACGCGTCCGGAAAATAAAGAATATCCAACAACAGTTGTATTGGCGTATATACTAAATAATAATTAGTTTTACAAGCAATGTGGAAGAAATGGCCTGCAATAATCACATCAATAAATTGCTTTTATATGTGTATTGGATTCGATGGTGGGATTTTAGAACATTTAATTTAAACTGTCATAAAATATACACGTGTTTTTGCGTGAATAAAGTGCTTGAATATGTGTGCTCTTGATCATTTTTCGAGGTTTATTTTATGCGTAACATTCTAGCACCTGTTTCGGCAAAACGAATGGAAATCGGACACACGTTTATTTTTATATGAACTTTTGTACTCAACATTGTTCATACAATCACCTCCTTAGTATTTACCATTCGTCCTGAATCGCCCTGTATAATGGTGCGTGATTCACGTGTCGGTATTGTAACTTACCGGCTCTCGTTTCCTTCTTCGCAAGTTCCTGTTTGTTGACATACGCTAAAATCCGAGCCACACGAGTCTTGCAACACGGCAGCTGTTTCAGCTCTGGCTTCTTATGTCTAACAGTTTGCAGCACACCGGTCGTATAAATCTTTGTAGTTTGGCGACGCGGAAGCTGGATCGTGTCCAGATGCCACTGTCTTCCTGCAGTCGCCATGACGTCAGCCGATTGCCGATATGTTGAAGGGCAGTGATGAGGAGCGCTTTTGCTACGAGAAGGCTGTGGCTTATTGGACTCTTCAGCCACTTACCACCTCCTTGGCAGAGATCAAGGGAGGCTGACTAAAGAGCTGTCTGCTTGCTGTTCTCATTCTGTAAATATCGACAAATTCTAGCCTTCTTTGATAAAGTGCAACAATGGACAATATTCAGATACAGTTAGTAAGTTACCTGGCGCTAACAAGTAGTCTCGAGTACTGAATATATATATTCGGTATAAATGACTGGGTTGGACAGTAGATCTTGCTTATATGTCGAAAACACGAATAATTTAATAGTGCCCTATTTTGTTCCCACCATAAATGACACTGTATGTACAACGAAAAGAAGTGGAAGATGTGAGACAGATCGAAGAATTTTAGTGTGCATTAACAAAGTACATACAGTAAAAAGAGCACTATTGAAAAGGCCGATAAGAAAAAGGGAAAAGAAATTTACTACAGGGGATTGATTATGAATAATTAATATTTCCGTAATGGGATAACTTCCATTTTTTCATTGAAAAATATTATTTTTAAAATTCACAATTTAACATTTCTGAGAAAATCATGACTCAAAACAAAAACTTCCTGTCTCTAATAACAACAAAAAACACATGAATGCAATTTTTCTTGGCGTTGTTTATTTATGAACGTTTCTCGGGAAACAAACCGAGTAATATTTACGGTGGGACGATCTAAGCAGCCAAAATTCTGCTTTTGCGTTTCACTTAAAATCTGTTGTCAACGAAAATGTAATGAATCGATAATTTGCTCATTGCAATATCCATTTATCACATAACTAATATTACTCGGTTGTTTCTCGAGAAACGTTCACAAATAAACAAAAAATACATTAGCTTGCAATGTGTTAACTTATACTAACCTGGTGTAATGCAAAACTCAATGGGACCCGAGAATGGTGTATATTTTGGGTTTAGAGGCGGGTATGGATTATGTCTGTAGCAAAGTGAAAATCAACAACATGTACGCAGGAGTAGTGGAGAAACGTCTTATCCTGCTGTGATTTCAGAACGTCACTCAGATCAGCCCCTGTCGTCATGGTTTTGTGGCAATCAGTTTCGACAGCGTTACTGAGTTGGTTGCTGCTGTTGTTGAAGGCACATTAACAGCACACCTCTGTGTGGACGGGGTGCTGCACCTTATTGTATTACCCTTCATCTCCACATAGCCAGTGACCGCTGAATTCTACACGAAGTATTGATTAGTTTATTATTAAAGTCTTAAGGAGAACACAAAAAAAAACTGTTGAGTAAGACGAAACTTGAATATGAATAGGCCCAGTAAGTTGGCTGAACGTGTTTTGCTCTAACTTCAACATGTCAGCGAATGGAGTCTAATGATTTTGAAATATCATTCTCTATACAAACTACAAAAAAGTAAGAACACAAACAGTTCAAATGTGAAACGCCATGCCTTCATAGTCAGTAGTTTGCAAGAGAAGCATCCAACAAACATTGCAACTGATGTTTCTGGTTTTATCTTATAAATTGCTTTATCTTACAAAATGCAAATGCTGACATTTAAAGTACACAAACGATGCTTCTGATGTAACTAGTATAATGGGATCATAAATTTTTTTTGCACCTAAAACTAACATACTTTTGCAAGATCGTGGTCGACAAATCTACAAACTTGCATTTTATAAGAAATCATTACTTATGCACTAAAATATGCTGCTAAAATTTAAATTGTTTATTCACTTCCCAATGAAATATTTCGCGTTTGATGTAAGTCAGTAAACTTTATCTGTGGGTATTGCTTTATGATTTATCTTGCCATCATTCTGTGGCTTTCTTCAGCAGATTGCCATGACTGGAATCGCTGCCGTCCATATAGAGGGTTTTAGGGAGCTTACTTGTGTCAGAATCGAATCTAACACGAAGAAACTATGCTCCTTTGATAGGAGAGATACATGTTCGAAATCAAGTCCCCTTGACAATCATGCCAAACTTTCATCAAACACATTGTTGTAGTTTGCACTCGTACTTTATGCTTAAAACATCTTTTGTAATCATCTTCAGAGCGAAGTTTAATCACGGTTGTTTCCTTTCACAACTAATAAATAAACATTATCCGTAGCGCTTTACGGTGATGATACGGAAAACCTATTTGGAATATTGAATATGTTTTATTCTGCCATAATATCAATCA
The DNA here is from genome assembly GCA_031002005.1 of Vandiemenella viatica. Classification (NCBI taxonomy): domain Eukaryota; kingdom Metazoa; phylum Arthropoda; class Insecta; order Orthoptera; family Morabidae; genus Vandiemenella; species Vandiemenella viatica. Next base: position 127,728,376 of record JARYHS010008074.1, read on the forward strand.
AAAGAGCTCTAGGGAGCTATTACGAGGGTGAGTCAAATGAAAACCTTAAATATTTTTTAAAAATATTATTTACTGTGCAGAAGTGGTACAAAGCTGTTTCACTTTTCAACATAATCTCCCCCACGATCAATGCAAGTCATCCAGCGCTTACAAAGTGCATAAATTCCTTTAGAAAAACATTCTTTTGGTAGTCCGCGCAACCACTCGTGCACCGCGTGGCGTACCTCTTCATCAGAACGGAACTTCTTTCCTCCCATTGCTTCTTTGAGTGGTCCAAACATATAGAAATCACTTGGGGGCAAGGTCTGGTGAGTATGGTGGATGTGGAAGACACTCAAAATGTAGGTCTGTGATTGTTGTAACTGTTGTACGGGCAGTGTGGGGCCTTGCATTGTCATGTTGCAAAAGGACACCTGATGACAGCAATCCACGTCGCTTTGATTTGATTGCTGACCGAAGATGTTTTTTTTAGGAGATCTGTGTATGATGCACTGGTGACAGTGGCCCTCTAGACATGTAATGCTCCAAAATGACGCCTTTTTCGTCCCAAAAGAGAGTCAGCATAATCTTCCCTGCTGATGGTTCTGTTCGAAAGTTCTTTGGTTTTGGTGATGAGGAATGGCGCCATTCCTTGCTCGCTCTCTTCGTTTCCGGTTGGTGGAAGCGAACCCAGGTTTCATCCCCAGTAACGATTCTTGCAAGGAAGCCATCACCTTCTCGTTCAAAGCGCAGAAGAAGTTCTTCACAAGCATCAACACGTCGTTCTATCATTTCAGGAGTCAGCTGCCGTGGCACCCATCTTGCAGACACTTTGGGAAATTGGAGCACATCATGCACAATGTGGTGTGCTGAACCATGACTAATCTTTAAACATGTTGCAATGTCATTCAGTATCACTCGGCGGTTTTCCATCACTATGGCTTCAACTGCTGCAATGTTCTGTGGAGTCACAACTCGTTGTGCCTGACCTGGACGATAAGCATCTTCCACTGAAGTCACACCATTTGCGAACTTCCTACTCCATTCGTAGACTTGCTGCTGTGACAAACATGCATCACCGTACTGAACCTTCATTCTTCGATGAATTTCAATAGGTTTCACACCAAAAACCAAATAACAGAAAGCTGTTCTTCCCTGGTGCAAGTCTCAAGTGGGGCAGCCATCTTTATACTGATACTGCGACGGTATTTGTGCATCTGCACTATGCTGCCACCTACAGGCCATTCTGCACGCTGCTTGTAGCACGCTTACCAACTTACAGGATAACGGCGCGAAATTTCGATTTTTTATTACAAATTTAAGGTTTTCATTTGACTCACCCTCGTAATACAGCTGGTATAAATGTGGTATCCACCATTGATTGTACCATATCTTCTTGCAACAAACGACTTATATAAAGATTACTAAAACACCGTAAAATTAATATAAAAAACCTTTACTTTGCCTACTTTAGTTTTTAAGACTTCATATGTTTAAAAACCTATTACATTTTATTTAAAAGTATAGTCGTGGTGATTGATGATTTATGTTACAATATTATAAATTATTTCTACACGGTGTTAAAGCCCACTGTTGTTACAAGAATCTCAAAAACTGATATTAGCAGCAGTTCTCAACAAAAATTTCAGATAATAACGCAAAATTGCTATACCAGCTTTATCAGCTCAGTATAAGAAGAAAAGGAAAAAAAAAATCATTTGAAGACGAAAATGTGGCATATGTCTTGCATGCAAAATATTTTAAATAGGTCTTCCTACATCACAAAAGCACTCTGAGAACGAAAAGGGAGACAAAACAGCAATCGATACGATGAAATGTGGCTCGACGAATTTCTCTGCAATACCCCTCGCCAGGAACGCGGAAACAGGAATCGCGGGAAATATTAGTCGTCTGGCGGAGATAGACAGTTGCGTTTGGTGTTTCTATCGCGGAGCTCTCAGGGAAATGAAAAAGGCCAAGTCAGATTGAGAAGAGAAAAGAGGCGTCCAAGAACTTGTAGAACTTGAGGAGCGGTTTCAACGACAACTAGCACTAGAGAACTAATGTCCTCTTTAATATTAATAACTGTACTTCATCCCTCAATCATGACAAATATATATTTTTGGTCAGAATTGTAAACTAAAATATGTATCGATATTTCCCGATAGTAAGAACATAGTTTATATTCTCCTTCTCAGTAGGAGGGGAAAGGCGACTCTAGGAATAAACCGGGAAAACCCGTGACGTCACTAAGTGGTGGGGGGGGACCTCCCTCCCCTCCCCTCCGGCGGGCTTTTTGAATGGCGGGCCGGCCGGCCAAGATGGCGGGTGCAGTGTTGCCACATTGACGGCATGACGACGGCATATTTCAAATTAAACATATATAACTGTTATTTAGTCTTTATTCTAGCTGTTATTTAACTTATATCCAACAATGTTAATCTGAAATCAGCGATATTATTTATGATTGTGTCCTATATGATGTAGATATTCCAGCTGCACAAATGTTGCAATGTAGCATATACACACATCCTGACACCAGGTGTCTCCACCGAACAGCCGATGCAACGAGAAACTTCATCTGCGCATGCGCCGGCCAGAGATATTCCACTTCGCCACGAAATCTTCTATCCTTGTCTTGCGGGGGAAAACCCTAGCCTAAGGCGTATTTGCACAGGTGTCGGTCGACATGTACGCACTTGCTCGGCCGCCGAGACCCTGTTGCGACATGCGCGATAACTTGCATAACTCTCGCTAGAGGTCAGCACACGGTAGTAGACATTTGCCGCTAGATGGTGCGGGTGTCCCAATATGCGTGAAATATTTCGGGAGTCCGACAGGTTACGAAATGGCTCCATTACAGAGCGATACAGCTAGGCCATCCACCATTGTGAAAGCATAGCTGGCGGACAAAGAAATTAGGGCGTCCAATACATATTGCAGGGTCTCAGGCTTCATGTGTATTTGTTATTTGTTCAGGTGTCCTGCATTCCAGCAGGATACATAGAAATTCACTGCGGTTCAAGAAGAAATTATTACGAGATGAGAATAATTATTATATGTCAGTTTTCGTAGAACAAATATAAGAATCTTTTATGGTAGCCTAATCCCTCGCCAGAATAACGTGTTTTAAAAACGAAAATCGGAAATTTAGTTTTCATTCTGGGCGAACAGAAAAACTGCTTGAGTCTTTGTATTTAATTAAAAAATAAGACATAGACCATGAGAAAGCGTAACTTTTACGTTTAAAACGTGATAATGAACTATGGAATGTCCTGACTTAGCTCAAATTCATATCTATACAATGCAGTTCTGATATTCGAGGATGTTTATAACTCTGAGCGAATATAAGCATCAGTAAGGTGGGATTCCAATATAATTAATCGTTAACAGCGTTAATGATAGAGAGAATTCAACTAACGACCTCGGCAGTGTTGGGGCTAGGTCGCCGGTTCGAGTCCGGCCGCGGTGTTTAAGTGTTTTGTGGAAAAGCCGCAAAGTTACGTAATTTCCACGCCTCGAAAAGCATAAATGTTTCCTTTTAACGGGAAAAAAAAGCGTCATAAACTCCAGATATAAATTCTATGTGTACCTGTTTTCATGAAATTATTTAGCGTTCTTGCCTCTCATTCGGGAGGACGGAGGTTCCAGGCATCCATGGTTTCCCAAAATCACTCCAAGTGTGGCCACCTCGCGCCGCGCCCGCTTGGGCAGGTTGACCCAAAATTTGTGATTGATGAGCTACTATTAACAAATGACTTTTGGCCAAACATTGCCAAGAGCTTAGTTCCAGCCACAAGGTATACTGATGGCACATTAAAAAATCAAGTATGTGTGGTGAGCACTGAGGTGTATTGGAAAGACATACTATCATCTGCCTATCATTTAACACCTCAGTGTGGATGTCGTGTGTCGGGACCCTTTCCTGCAATTACTTGTATGTATGTGGTAACTTATGAAATTAGCTTTGTACATATTACCAACGATACTCAATGGCAGAGAGGTCTGTAGTGTGAGTTAAATGATATGATTTTGATGTGAGGAGTTTGTTACTTGGAACACATGTTAATGATGATTTTTTGTCAGTCTTGAGCCATGGGTGTTCTGTTTCACTTTTTCGTTGCCTCGATTGGGCTAGTTGTTGAGTCGAGATCGCTGTAGGCATGGAAATGTACGTGTGTATGCGTCTCTATCTCTGTGTGTTTTTTTTTTTTTTGCGTAAATGTGATGATACCTTCCTTTATCTCGTTTGTCTGGATGTATGATGTGCTGTTCCTGCACTTATGCTTGTGTGAGGTGACATATGGATTTGTGGGTGAGACCTAGTATGAATATGGGAGTTATGATATCTGTCTGATGACCAAGTGTCTACTGCTACTCGTGGTACATGGGTGGCACATATTACTAAATGACAGAAAAGGTTGCGGTGTGGGCGAGATGTGACTGTGATTTCAAACTTCACACATCCTGTAACTCTTCAGTTTGGATCTAGCATGTTCAGTCTCTTTCCTCCAGTTATGTGTGGTGATGAATGGAACTGTGTGAAAGCATTGACATTTGAGTGTGTGTGTGTCTTTCTATGATTTTTGGCCAGTCAATGGGTGTTCTGTTCCACTTTTTCGTTGCCATGATTGGGCTAGTTGTTGAGTCGAGATCGCTGTAGGCATGGAAATGTACGTGTGTATGCATCTCTATCTCTGTGTGTTTTTTGCGTAAATGTGGTGATACATTCCTTTATCTCGTTTGTCCTGCACTTATGCTTGTGTGAGGTGACGTATGGATTTGTGGGTGAGACCTAGTATGAATATGGGAGTTATGATATCTGTCTGATGACCAAGTGTCTACTGCTACTCGTGGTACATGGGGGGCACATATTACTGTCTGATAGACAAGTGTCTATTGTAACTCATGGTACCTGGGTCACATGTTACTAAATGACAAAAAAGGGTTGCGGTGTGGGAGAGATGTGGCTGTGATTTCAAACTTCACACATCCTGTACCTCTTCAGTTTTTCCTCCAGTTATGTGTGGTGATGAATGGAACTGTTTGAATGTATTGACATGTTAGTGTGTATGTATGTGTTTATGTGTGTCTTTCTATGATTTTTGGCCAGTCATGCGTGTTCTGTTCCACTTTTTCGTTGCCATGATTGGGCTAGTTTGTTGAGTCGAGATCGCTGTAGGCCTGGAAATGAACGTATGTATGCGTCTCTATCTCTGTGTGTTTTTTTCGTAAATGTGGTGATACCTTGCTTGTGTGAGGTGACGTACAGATTTTTGGTTGAGACCTAGTATGAATATGGGAGTTATGATATCTTTCTGATGACCAGATGTCTACTGCTACTCGTGGTACCTGGGGTAATGTTACTGAATGGCAGTAAGGTTAAGGTGTGGGATAGATGTGGTGGTGCTAATGTGAACAGTTTTGTACCTAGCACACATGATACTGGATGGTAGTGAGGTCTGTTGTGTGAGATAAATTAGATGGATGTTGATGTGAAGAGTAATGGTACCTGGAACATATGTTACTCATGATTTTTTGGTCAGTTATGAGCCATGGGGGGTTCTGTCCCACTTTTTCTTTTCCATGATTGGCTGGTTGTTGTGTTGAGCTCGCTGTAGGCATGGATATATGTGTCTGTGTGCGTAAGTATGGTGATACCTTCCTTAAACTCATTTATCTGGATGTATGATTTGCTGTTCCTGTTTCTTTGAGCTTGTGCATGGATACGTATGGATTTGTGGTTGAGACCTAGTATGAATATGAGGGGTTCTGGTATCTGCTGATAGTCAAATGTCTATTGTAACTCATGGTACCTGGGCACTCTTAATGAATGGCAGATAGGGTTGCAGTGTGGGGGAAACGTATTGATGGTAAATGTAATCAATTGTGTGTGATGAACACTATTTATGATGTAAATACTTAGGTGTATGGTGAAAACATGCCATCTTTTGCACATCCTCTATCTCGCCAGGCAGATGATATGTAAGGAGAGTTCTGTTTTTCAGCCAGTCCATGGGGCAAGAAAGTACTACACCACTTTTTTTTGTTTCCATGGTTGGTGCAGGTAGTTGTCCTGAACTTTCTGTAGACTTGTACATGTATATCTTGCGTCTCTCTTTGTGCATGTAAGTGTAAGTATGGTGATACCTCGTCTGTCTGATGATTTTGGTAACGATAGTTTCTGTCCAGTTAATCAGTGGTAACGACAATTCTGCCCCCACTTCATCGTTCCATGATGCTTGCTGTTAGTTCTGTCGACCTCGCTGTATGTATGTACAAGTGTGTGCGTGTGTCTAGTTCCTCTGTTAATTTGAGTCTAAAATATATGGTTATATTTTTTTTTTTTTTTTTTTTTTGTAACAGTTTAACGTCCCTTTTTAACAACGTGGTCTTTAGAGACGGGAAAGGATGGGGGCAAGGAATGGGAAGGAATTCGGCCATGGCCTTTTGATGGAAGCATCCCGGCATTCACCTGGAGTGATTTGGGGAAACCATGGAAAACCGAAATCTGGATGCCCCGGAACCGCCGTCCTCCCGAATGCGAGGCCAGAACGCTATCCGTTACACCACCACGCTCGGTTATATGGTTATAGAATTATGCTCACCATCAACGTGTGCTTCTAACCATTGCTTCAGGGCTTAGGCAATCTCCCATTTGACTGTACTCTTTACAGTTTACTGCCGGTTGTGTTGGCATAACGAAATTGTGTTTCTCACGTTTTTCACTACATAAAAATCATTTAACAGAGAGGGTGATGAGGGAATGTACCAGAGAAGCGAAGGACTTGGATACAAACCCACAATCAGACCATTGTTTGTAAATAGTGTAGTATGGAGTCCACATTTTTAGTACATCAAATGCATGGTGCAAAATATGGCAGCTAGATTTATTAGTGGAAAATATTCAACAAGTGCCTTAATAAAGGAACTGGACTGGATGTCATTGGGAGATTGGAAGAGTGTCAGGGGCTGTATGTGGTGTATAATGCTGTTAGAATGGATATTGGAGGAATAATTCTGAGTGGTGTATGGAGCCTAAGTTGGCAATTACCACAATCTGGCATTAGACTTTAGATGATGAGGCCTGAGTGGATAAAATATCCAAACACCCACTTTGATCTAACAATTTACGACAATTCAAGCGTGGGTACTATCTTCGGCGCAATAGAACTAGTGTCTGCACCTATTGTGACGTTTAGGATACTTGTCGATGTGTGGGGGTCTTCTATGAAAATGTGAGTTATGATGTCTGTTTGATGACCAAGTTAGCTAAGGGCATTATGTCACTTTTATCGTGGTTAGTTGGATGAAGCATGCAATTATAAACAAATGTCACACTTGGTCCTGAATCCGAAGGTTGGCGTTAGATGGGAACATTTTAAACCGAATGGAGAACTCCCCTGGGTCCTGATTTATTGAAAAATAATTTCCTGGAAAAGGGGAGAATTTTGAATTTTTGGTTTACTTTAACGCACGAACAGAAGGTAACTGATCAGGGGTTTGAGTGGGAATCATTGGAAAATAGAAGGAGGTTTGAGGAAGTGCTGGGCGTATGTTGGCGATGAGGCTAGGGGTGGATCTTGGTGAAAGAATTAGGAATAGTGCACTGGATTTCTTTTATAAGGAAGTGGGTAAATTTTCTATATCTACACCTCGGCCACAGGCATTCTATGACGAATCAGCATGTTCTGTGCTTAGCACTGCCTTACATTGACTCGATTTTTATCACATAGGACTGGCGTACTTCGATTCGAGAGGGGCGAAATTAGTAAGATTAACAGACGTATTTCGTTCCTGGAACATACGTGCTGTCCTGTAAAATACAGTTAAAGGTGCCAATCACTGATGTGTCACAAGGGATTGATTGGAATTTTAGACAAAGTACAGCTAAGGACACTCAATTTGGGTGGGTAAATAGTTGTGGCAATGAGAAAATGATATATAAGTAGATTTACACGGGCGAGAACTTAATGTTTTCTTTTCGCCTAGCACACCCCCTCGGATCGAATTCCCGAGTGCTGAAGTTACTCACATCATTATTATTAAGTATTTGCATGAGAATGAATTTATTCTAGCTAATTAGACACACCAACAGGACGGACATGACATTCACAGACACACAATTTCATTACCCCTAATTTTGAAATTTGTCCTGGTGGAGGAACATCAAAGAGGCACCGGCTGCGGGATGTAATCAGCCATATGCTATATGGAAGGCTTTAAACAGACTAAGAACTGAAGTGTCCCGATGTAAATATAATATTTAAAAAATGGGGGTACACTAATGACAACGATCTATGTGAATGTGGTGAGCTTCAGAACCCACAACATCTTCTAATATGCAGGAATCTCCCTGAAACCTGCAATATCGACGACCTTTACAGGGCAAACGAGAAGGCCATCAAGATTGCGGAATTCTGGTCACATTCTATATAATTGTGTTTATAGTTAATATTAATTAATTAATGTTATTTGTTTTTTCAACTTGTTATGTCCTGGACACGAGAAATATAAATAAAAATATAAATACCCCTAATTTAATACATCCTTTAAAATACACGGACTGTGGGTGACACTCGTGAGTTATATTATATTGTTCATAATGAAAAAGTGAGTTTGTTTCCCGTCTCTTCGTCGGTGAATTAATTTTTAATGTCTGCCTGCTTCGATGAACGGAATTTATGTTAACAGCGAGGTCTTTAGAGACGGGAAAGGATGGGAAGGAATTCGGCCATGGCCTTTTGAAGGTAGCATCCCCGGCATTCACTTGGAGTGATTTTGGGAAACCATGGATGCCTGGAACCTCCGTCCTCCCGAATGAGAGGCAAGAACGCTAAATAATTTAATGAAAACAGGTACACATAGAATTTATATCTGGAGTTTATGACGCTTTTTTCCCGTTAAAAGGAAACATTTATGCTTTTCGAGGCGTGGAAATTACGTAACTTTGCGGCTTTTCCACAAAACACTTAAACACCGCGGCCGGACTCGAACCGGCGACCTAGCCCCAACACTGCCGAGGTCGTTAGTTGAATTCTCTCTATCATTAACGCTGTTAACGATTAATTATATTGGAATCCCACCTTACTGATGCTTATATTCGCTCAGAGTTATAAACATCCTCGAATATCAGAACTGCATTGTATAGATATGAATTTGAGCTAAGTCAGGACATTCCATAGTTCATTATCACGTTTTAAACGTAAAAGTTACGCTTTCTCATGGTCTATGTCTTATTTTTTAATTAAATACAAAGACTCAAGCAGTTTTTCTGTTCGCCCAGAATGAAAACTAAATTTCCGATTTCGTTTTTAAAACACGTTATTCTGGCGAGGGATTAGGCTACCATAAAAGATTCTTATATTTGTTCTACGAAAACTGACATATAATAATTATTCTCATCTCGTAATAATTTCTTCTTGAACCGCAGTGAATTTCTATGTATCCTGCTGGAATGCAGGACACCTGAACAAATAACAAATACACATGAAGCCTGAGACCCTGCAATATGTATTGGACGCCCTAATTTCTTTGTCCGCCAGCTATGCTTTCACAATGGTGGATGGCCTAGCTGTATCGCTCTGTAATGGAGCCATTTCGTAACCTGTCGGACTCCCGAAATATTTCACGCATATTGGGACACCCGCACCATCTAGCGGCAAATGTCTACTACCGTGTGCTGACCTCTAGCGAGAGTTATGCAAGTTATCGCGCATGTCGCAACAGGGTCTCGGCGCCAAGCAAGTGCGTACATGTCGACCGACACCTGTGCAAATACGCCTTAGGCTAGGGTTTTCCCCCGCAAGACAAGGATAGAAGATTTCGTGGCGAAGTGGAATATCTCTGGCCGGCGCATGCGCAGATGAAGTTTCTCGTTGCATCGGCTGTTCGGTGGAGACACCTGGTGTCAGGATGTGTGTATATGCTACATTGCAACATTTGTGCAGCTGGAATATCTACATCATATAGGACACAATCATAAATAATATCGCTGATTTCAGATTAACATTGTTGGATATAAGTTAAATAACAGCTAGAATAAAGACTAAATAACAGTTATATATGTTTAATTTGAAATATGCCGTCGTCATGCCGTCAATGTGGCAACACTGCACCCGCCATCTTGGCCGGCCGGCCCGCCATTCAAAAAGCCCGCCGGAGGGGAGGGGAGGGAGGTCCCCCCCACCACTTAGTGACGTCACGGGTTTTCCCGGTTTATTCCTAGAGTCGCCTTTCCCCTCCTACTCTTCTCGTAAATTAAATATTGACACGCTATGCACAGTATGCAGTTCTACCATATTATTTGCATCAATAATCACAAGTTTCGTCTTCTGGTGTGACTGTGAGAAATCCGGGATGCTGTTTCAGTTTGAGGTTTTGAGCGGGTTGAGTTTGCGTATTCATCTGTCTCCTAATAAAAACAAAATACTTATAATATCCGCAACACAGCTCAAAAGAATAAAATGGTGACCGTAAATAGATCAGTTATATTGCAAGTAACAGGAATGTCACAGAAAAATAAACAGGTTGTCATATCAAAATTTGCCGGCCGTAAAGAGGTGATTTACACACAAACAATGGTTAGAATCCAATAATATACAAAAACAGCTTGGGCTAACTTCAAATTGCCCCTCCAGTAAGCTCAAAAATTAAGGTGACCTGTTATACACTCTTGGGACATTACCGGATAACGCAAAAGATGTAGCTTCCGAATGTAGCGTTGCCTTGACCATTGTTTAAAACACATGAAGTACAATTTTTGCCAGGGGATCAAATTTTTATACTGAATTTAATTAACACATAAAAAGAAAATCATCGGAGACAAAAATCAGGAGTACAGATAAAGTATGATATGGATCTTTTATAACACTGTGTTTTCTTATGTCATTATAATATAATGTTTACCAAAATTGCAATGGGGTGCACGCTCTGGTGGAAATTTCCCTACACACCCATCTTCCTCCTTTCCTGCTCCACCTACATTTGCCCTCTATATATATTAACTTTAAATTCCCTTTCAACGTTTTTGGTAAATTAAACAGTAACGTAGGGAATCTACATCATAATTCACTTAAGAACAAACGCTGCATTATTGTAGCCATCGTCGTTTATCTTTAAAATCAACCAATGAGATACAGTAACTTCTTAATCAGAAAAAATATGTTTCAATGAAGGAAAGTGAATTGTATTTCAAGCTGATGTAGTGCCAAGAGCAAGTGTTTCCTAACAACGCATACTCGTACATATGGTGGTTGAGCGCGTGGTGTGATGTGGTGTTTGCGTCTGACGTCAACTAATCAATCATAACCCAAAATAGACCTGGGAGAGATGAAAATATTATCAACAGAGACGAGCGATTAACGGCAGAAGAATTTGAGAACATCAACGGAAATTAAGTTACGCTTTTCGTTCTGGTGTCATATAAACATTGTTTCTACATTAGACTACATGAAACAGTTTTTACTGTTGGTAGAATAGCATTAATAGATTAACGCCCGTCAGGACACAAATATTTTTATATAATTTTTAGAAAATTATGATTGATACAAATTATCGACTAAAAACATTTTATTATCTTGACCTCGATGGAATACTAATTATTTTATTCTAGGCTCAGATGTCACACAAATCTTTTCTACAACGTTACCTGAGTCTTGAAATATGTGTAATGCACTTGCATTCATTTAAACCTTTTTTTTAACATTATAATTTCACATTATCAGATATGTAGCTTAACAAACCAGACATGGAAACAAGTATGTCATTTTCTATATTTTTCTTTGTATATTTCTTGTTTCATCACATGCTCAAAGTGCTGTGAAATTCGTATACTGGCTGTCTTTACCAAACTCGTTGGAGACGACTCCAAATGTGAGAAAACAATGCCTTGCTTTCTCTGTCAGCTCATAGCCAGACGTTGAAAGAACGAGGTGTATTTTTAAAGTAATTTCCGTTATCGATTATTGCCATTACAACGCTGCGATTGTTGCTCCGCGCATGAGCAATCAGTTGCTAAGCAACTTGTACACGCAGTGTAAGATTGCTAGTTCTTGTGTGCTGTTCGTGGTGGATGACTGATATGTTCAAGGTAATTGACCTTCCCCGCGGACTGTGAAGTACGGACGGTCGTGTTGATATGGTTTGGTTGAATTTATTTTTCGTTTCCAGTGGCATGTGTCTCCATTCTATAGACTGCTGGTTTGATTCAGGTATCACGTGACACACCAGAATCTCGTCATCTGTCACGATTTAGTGCAGGAACTCATCGTCTTTCTCACATGCGAAAAAGGTTAATGCGCTGGAAACCCATTTGACATTCTGTTCCTCGGTGAGCATTTTTGGCACCCATCCTGGACACAATCTTTGAAACTGTAATCGACCTATCACAATGTAGTAAAGAACACACAGTGAAATTTGCGGAAAATGCAGAAATTTTGAAACTGCTGTCCTCACGAATATTTTCTTTAACTGCACTCACCAGAGAAAGCCGACTGTTACGCTGTTCGTCATGCACAGAGTTGGGGCCCTCGTTGAACTTCCTACCGATATCCTGACCATTCCATCACTCATGGCACCTTCACCATATACTTCACGAATTTGGCCATGAATGTTAGCGGGTTTGACATTTGTCCCATTCAAGAAACTGATAACATACCGCATTTCACAGTCGACGGGGCAGGTCAGTTACCTTGAACATGTCAATCGCTCACCAAGAAACCACACACAACTACTAACAATCTTACACTACGTGTACATGTTGCTTAGCAACTGAAGAACTGAATACGCATGCGCGCTACGACAATCGCAGCATTGCAACATCAACAATCGATAACGGAACTTATTTGCACTCTCCTAGCCTAGAGAAGAAATTCCCTCAGCAAGCTTTAGCACTAAGTGTATTGCTCTGACCAATGCCTAGGAAAATTTCTTTCATGTCCCTCCTGTCGAATTACAGAAGAGCTCTAACTGTATGCCAATATGTGTGGCCAGCTGTCATTCTGCGAAACACATCAGATCTGGCGATCTATCATTATGGACGCGCGTTTCCCTTTATTGGCATCGTCTTATTAGCTCGTAACTCTCTGCTTCCGACGAGAACCAACTAGGCGGAGTAATCTTTTACTTTGAGTTAAGCCAGCACGTCAATAACAAGCCACTTCAGGATCGCTTTTCATATGTATGTCGCGGTACTAGGTGCGAATCAAATAAATGTTCATTTATATGTTTTACAAAATTATGTCTGAAACCAATATCAGTGTCTCCTATTACAAGAACTGTTTCTTGGAAAAAGTCTGTTTGCCATCGTTATCTCTTTTATTTTGTATTTTCGTTGCTTCTTTCTTTCAGTGGTAATTTTAGTTTTTAAATAACGATATTCTCCTACTGCATCTCTTTCAATTTCAATGTAATCTCTACCTTTATTTTTTTCTTCAGTTCATACTCTTTACGATGTTTCGTTTTTATTTATGTTTACTTATAATATTTACTATTTTTTCAGTTCCGTAATTTTTGAACATGATTACGGTTACCAGCTGTAACAGCAATTCTATCAAATCGAACGTACTGATTGTTTCCTTCTTGAATTTTTACTCTACAACGATACTTTTCTTTCACTTCATTGTTTGATTGCTCTACATTCAAGTTAATCAAAATCATACTTTTTGATATTTTGTAACGGATGTTTCTATTTAACGATTCCGTAATTCCAGCATAGGTACCAACTCAGAAATTTTTTATTGAGGTATACCCTCCTTGTACTTATTCATTAAAATGATTACTTTGTATAAATTATAATTAAAAGCATATAAATATTCAAATAATTATTGAAGGGAGGGAGCGGGATTTTATTTCCCTTAAATTATTAACACCGCTGCATCTACACCTTACATTAATCTCTATTAAAAAAAAAAAAAAAAAAAAACACACACACAATTTTTAACTTTCAAAAGTAGAAAGAAATTTTAATTAATACAATCTTTTAACATATTTTTCAATTGCTCTTTGATATTGTTCAACTTGAATAATGTTCTAGGGACACTTAATACTGTACTTTAGAGCCTTAATTCAAAAAAGTTCTCAAGGCAACCTCTACACTTGTTAACTTTATCGTCTGGCGTATTAAACTTGTCGGGTCATTACAGAGCGTTGAACACTACAGTTTGAGATGACTAGTTTACTCGTATTTACATATCGTTACATTGGCAGTGAACAAATGGCTGCAGCTAGGATCAGGTGACAAGTTACAGGCGAATGAAGTATTCTCTTAAACGCATCATATATGTGTTTGAAGGACGCATCTGATCGTATACACTACGATCGATCTTGTTAAGCATTGTCAGAATCGACACTTCACACCTGGCCCAAAGCACGATTCCAGAAAAAGCCATCTGCACATTAACAATCAACAACCATGCCGAACGCGTTATTGGCTGGCACTTGATCGATTCGCAGGCTATCCCAAACACGTGATCTGGTCGCTTCTGGTTCCTGTCTACGTCTCTATGCATACACACAAAGTTTTGTCAAAATTTTCCCTTATGTTCAAGGCTGGACCCTCGGTATTTGATGGTAAGAACAACCACTCGCTTTTCTATTGTCTCATCTGTCAGGTGGCCAGCTGCACCTGTCGCCTCTAAGGCCGGGCGCACATTGACGCGCAGTCGACGCAGCGCAGCACAGTTTCTGTGTCTCTATGTTTTGGGGCGGAACAGCGCGTATTGAGACGCAGAGCAGGGCAGCGCAGTACTGCGCCGCACGTGGCCTGCGCGACGTTGTGATCACGACACAGAAACTGTGCCACGCAGCTCACTTGTGCCGGTTTACAACGTAACACTTCTTTCTTAACTTTATCCATAACAAAATGGATTAGTGAAAGTCTGCAACTGTTTCAAATTGAGGGTAAACAAATGAAAATCTGCGACACAGTTACTTTTGTTGCTTTAATTTAAGGATGTATTTGTGTGTGTTTCTGTGGTGCCATTTTCGTCAGAAACCTTCAAAAACGTAAGTGATAAGATAAATGTTTCCATCCATGTTTTATTACATAGTCTTTATACCATAGTACAGCATCCCAATATTCTTTTCCAGAAATCACATGAAAACTGTACAAACGTCCAGCAGAAACAAACACAACGACTCCTCATATTTCTATAACTGAAAACATGTAAACCTACTTATAGTGCGTTTGAAAATGGGAATAAATTCCCGAAACGCGTCATGCACAAAATAAATTAAAGCAACAAAAGTAACTGTGTCGCAGATTTTCATTTGTTTACCCTCAAAGTAACACTTCTTGCGTTATTTATAATCTTGCTTTACTTATAATCATTTTCAACTATGGAATAAGAAAAATTGATTAATCTGGTGCGTAACCAACCTGCGATTCACAATATCAGTCATAAAAAATACATAAAAATTAAATTTAAACAAGAGATTTGGACAATGATCCCAACAAGTGGCGAGTAAATTCAGCATTTATTTATCATACAACTGTCCACTTACAATTTTCACTTTTCCTTTCTTTTTTTGAATTCATTTTTAATAAAACTTCAAAAAAGATTGATATATATAGATTGTTATCACATTATTTGTTTTCTTATTATTTGTACTACATCATTCAATAGTGTCCCCGAGAAACACTTAATTTGTTGACACTGCGTTTTTAGTTTCAAGTGTTTATGTTCTATTATACAGTTTTCTTAAAAATATAATATGAAATAAAAGAGAGAAACATTCTTATAAATGTCATGTACCGTCAAACGCTAAATAATTAAATAAATAACCACGAAAATACAGCGAGATTTTCTTCAGTTCTAATAGATATTTGAGCTTTGTCGAGAAAATAACAAGTTACATTATGCAGTGAATCTCCGCTCGAGTTATCCGAAAATTATCTTTTGAGAATTCTCTTGTCACTGCAAAAGCCAGATGAGAGTTTTCATATACTCACTTTTACATAGTTTTATCTAACTCAGCTTCTGTTAAAGTAATAACAATTTTCCAAACTCGGCATCCCAATCTGATTCAGAAATCAAAAATCGAGTTTTTGCATCGACATGTTTTTGGTTACGCTTTATTGTCGGTTTTTCGCACAACACAATAGTTTGTAAACTGCCGCACGAAACTGCGCTCTAATATGCGCGAGTAACTGTCAGTCTGTGCTGCCCTGCCCTGCTCTGCGTTGCCCCTACTGCGCCACGCAGCTCAATGTGCGCCCCGGGAAAAGGTGTCTTCCCACGGCCTGTGCATTTGCCCGCCGGGCCGGTCTAGCTATGAACAGCGGGCCGTGGGAAGGGAACCGCCCGGTAGGTAAACATCAAACGCCCGGGTAGCTGATGACATTAGGAAATGTGGTGGGGAGGAGGCTGCGAGGTGGCGAAGGCTATCCTGTGGCGCGTGCTGATACGTACAACTGGGCTGAATAGCGCGGTCTAAAAATACACGGGCCACCATAAGACTGCATACCATTCGCATATCAATATGAGAATGTAAAAATGGAATGCATCGGCACTTCAGTAATATATTAAACTTGTAAACAATTCTTTTGTTTTGCTGTGTAATAATTGATATCCACATTTAGTCCCAGTTAGTTCATCCTCCTTTTTTTTCAGTGTATAATTTATATTAATTCAACCTATGTTGTTTAGAAGAAATTACTCGGACTTGGCTCATTTCAGAAAACTTAAAATACCCATAAATTCAAATAATTACGTTTCTTACGACCTTCAGTGAAATTCAAACTTTTAAGTTAGATATTTTAGCTGCTGGATTAAAATAAATCATTTGAATACTTTCTTCTGTCATAATGGAGGGAAACCGATAGCGTTAAATATTTTGCGTTTATCATAGATTTCTTATTGCAAACAAAAGTTTTGTTGATATTTACATTGTGGTATAATTTCATGTGTCATCGTATTTTTCGTGTCATTTCGATTTCACTTTACGATCGTCTTCTCACTGAGTCTGTTAATTGATCGGCAATTTATAGTGGGAAAACATTTGATGACTTAGAAGCTAGCGTTATAGAGAGTAAGGCGAAATCGAGGTTATCCCATCTGTGTGTTAAGACTCATATAACTGCATAGCACTGAAATTACATATTCGTAATAGACTATGCAGATGTGGCAAGTCAGAAAATCAGCCGTTGTTGATCATCTACTGGCAACAGCAAAATGCCAAGATGAAAGGCTTGAAACCAAAGTATGGTAGGTAGTTAAGATTTTTAGACAACTTAAATAAGGATGACAGCTTTTTTCTTTGCTTACCGCTTTACGCCTCGCCGACGCCCAGGTCATTAGAGGCGGGAAAGGACTGGGCCACGGAACGGAAACGAATTCGACCATACCGTTTTGAACCACCCCGGAATTCGTCTGAATTGAGAATGCATGGAAAACCTAAATCTGGATGGGCGAACGGGGGTTCGAACTCGCGTCCTCCCGAATGTGAAGCCAGAGCTTTACTGGCCGCCCTTGGTAGCGTAGGGGCTAGAGTACTGGCCCCACGTACCGAAGGTTGCCGGTTCGAGTCCGGCCGAGGGCATGCGTGTTTAAGTGTTGTGTGTTACTGTGCTTGTCGTGTCCGTCCTGTGGTGTGTCTACAATTACTTGAAAGATATATATACACTGGATGAAAATAAACACATACTTGAGCTGGCTGTATGGCCTAAGGATGCCGAATGCCAATTACAAAAAAAAAAAAAAAAAAAAAAAAAAAAAAGAGCTTTACTGCTCACCCACCACGCTCTATATGAGAGTTATCCACTTACCACAGCACGAAAATTTACATGGTGTAAATAACATTGCAGTCGGAAGATACATAAATGGCAGAATGTGTAAAACATCCTGAAGTATCAATTCTTCCTCCCTCGATGACTTGTCAGTTTAAAGGAACGTTAGTACCTTGCTGCATTAGGTAAGTTTTGATCCCTGAGAAAGATCCTAGAATGTAATCGAAACATCGGGAAAAAGTGAACAGAAGACGAAGTGTAATATAGAACGAATTTTTGTTAGTAGTAGTGTTATACATGATTTATGAGGATTAAACTGTGCAGCAATATGCGCCTCGTAGTTACGACACGCGATGCCGTGATGACAGCGCCTGATGGCGTGCAGATGATGAAGTGACAGCTGGCCAGCCCACTCAATTAGAGAGCTCACCAGAGCAGGACAATGGAAGGAGTCCCTCGGGGAAATCATCTGCTAATGGCAGGACAGCATATTATGTAAATTTCGTGGTATTTTGTCTTATTAAGATAACAAAGTGATAGTGGTAGGCTAATTATTTGTTGTATATCCATTATCACATAACGCAAAGTCAGTTTAAAGCGTTTGATTATTGTCACATATTACATCACTAATACTTCCTTTGTACAAACTGTTAGAGACGACTGACATTTACGTATTTCGATATCGCAGCAAAGTCAGAGGTTGTACGCATTGTGGACGATGTCTCGCTCGTGATATTCGGACATCACGAAGGTTAAAGTGTTCGTATCACTCTTGAATGAGTGTGGTCTTACAACTATCTTGACACCATTGTCATATTGGACACACCTCGCAAACTATTAAAACCACTTTCTAGTGGTTCCTTTCTGAATGGCAGTACACAGGATTTTTAATCTGATAATTAGTTAAAGTAATGTGTTGAGGTTAACCTCTAAACGAGAAAATTTTATCCTGGAAGTAGATATTAAATTTTATTTATTGTTTTTACCAACGTTTTCTGAAATAATTTGACGCCATATTCCTATCTGACAAGATGATTTATAAATGTGCGGTAAAATTGTTAGTTCTGACCTGGAATCTCTAATTAGTCCATGAAATGTTGAGCTGTATAAGAATTTTCATTAAAAGAAGCATTTAAACCTTTTTCTTCTACTTTTTTTTTAAAAAAAAAGGAAAAGTGAATGAGATTGTAAGAAAGAGCAGAAGGAGTCAGTGAAATGTTGATTTACGCAAGACATAGCACTTTCTAGAATTTCAATGCTAGATTGATATCTTATTCCACAAGTTTTAATTGGAAATGTAAAGCGATATAGGGCCTGGGTAGGCGCCTCGGTGATAAAAAATCCACTTTGAAATTATTGACATACGTGGCAGCTGAGCTAAGGCGAGAAGCATAAGGTCAATGCAATAGGTGTCTACAACTATAATTTCAACCGGTTCTTGGATTATATGTAAGTTATCGGGAAATGATAATACAATTACTGTCTTAACGCTGATGATATAAAGAACAGTTATCAGTATCAGTAACTTTCATGCAAGGAGAAGGTTGTGCAACTAGTAAATAAGTACTAGTCGAGCCGAGCACTACTACCATGTTCTCCAATGGCTTTGATAGATACTTTGTTCATGGCATTATGAAAGATACACGCTAGGTACAAAAATCAATGCTTGATACTTTTTCAAATTAGGGAGTGATCTCAGTTCAAAGTGTGCCTAATAATTTATTTAAAGTAAAAATTATTTTTTGTGAAATAATGTAAAATGAACTATCAATTAAGAGTAAATTTCAATAAAATAGTGTTACTACTTAAAAAATAAACTCGAAATAAACTCGAAATACGAACTTTTGCTTGGTTTGCTCTAAATTACAAACTGTGTTAGATATGATTATTTTTTAAAAATTTTCTTTGGAAAACAGGATATGATCAGTACAGGGAACAGGTAACAGCAATCTTGAGATAGACCCAGTAACAAAAATAATCTAAAATCCTCAACTTTGACGGCCGGTGACGTCTTTATTTTAAATGCAAAAACTGAAAAATATATCTTGATTAAGCTGTCCAAACCCAAAGTGAATTCAGTCAAAACTACAATCTTCCGTGAACTTCCTCCCCTTCTCCCCCCCCCCTCACATGAGGCTTTTCTCATTTTGACAAATTAAGAAGAACACCTCCGTGTAACTTGTAGTACCACGAGTTCAGGTCAGGCATTTTTTTTTTTTTTAATCAGTTTATGATAATGGTTCTTTTGTGCAACGTAGGGAGGATTTTTTCGAATTCTTTCATACCTATGTACTACATTTCCTGTAAAAACATCATGAGTATAAAGCCAAAAATTACTGAAGAATCACAACGTTTCGACAACTTTCATTAGAGGGCATCCATAAATTACGTGAGGTGTTTTTCCGTATTTCCGAACCTTCCCCCCCCCCCCTACTGGTGAGATTTCGTGAGATCTGGTCCGTGAGAACCCCCCCCCCCCCGCCCCCTAGAAATCGCCCTTGAGACCTTTGCTTTTTTTTTTAGGTATCACCCTTCAAAATCCGGTTACTCCCTCAAGTTTCAACGAAATACCCCCCTAAAATCGACTTTCCCGTAATTTGTAGACACCCCCTATTTCACCTCACATAATTTATGGATGTTCCCTTATCACGTGTAAAAACAACAATATAGGCTATATGTATACCTTTGTAGACCCTACATTCAAAAGACGTATTTCTTCACTAGACTCGATGCATTGGTAGAGTTTCATCATTCCGCTATATGATAACGGAAAGCAGATCAGCCGGTTCAGCAGTACCGAGTTTGTACCTGATTCCCTTGTACAGTTTTCCCTGTGTTCAGTCTGACGGCGGAACTGGTGGTTTAAAGGGAGCTGATGTGGCAGAGAGCGGTCCCCTTGAAGAGCCGGAGGCACTCGTGCCGGCTGGGTGGTGAAGTGCCGACGAAGACCAGCGCCTCCCAGGCGGCCAATCGGGCAGTGCCCCAGTGAGGGGCGGGGCAAGCGGGTCACGGTCGTGGCCCTTGACACTATCACCGGCCAAGAATAACGACCGCGGGTGTGGTCGGGTCTGAACATCCACCACCGCACAGCCCGACTAGAACGCCGTCTCAAGGCCTCCACTGAACACTGTGCTGTCAACGATGAAACCACTTTGCATTTGAGGCTATGACACTTCAGACGTTACAATTACAAAGAAACCGAAAGGAACATCGATCGTTACAATTACATAGAACCGCCTATGAGTGCCATACCCGTGCCCCAGTGTAGATAGTTTTGGACCCCTTCCATGGTAACATCAAGGTGGATGAAACTGGGGTGATTTCCCGTTGTAAATGTGTAAGACTGTGATAGTGTGTGTGTGTTCAGCGTAGAATGTTGTTTGTGTTGTGGATGAGAGATGGAGGAAGCGAGAGGATGTGCCTGAACATTCAAGCCTACTCTTCCGAAAGACAGCAACAGGCCGCCAAGCATAACGTGCCCATCCGAGGGATGGATCACTATCAACAGTGTCGCATACCCTCACTGAGCACTTCGGGGTGGTTTGGGATTTAACCCAGGAGTTCGGTACATCACTGCATCTCCTATCCTGCCGGCCAAGTCCAGCTATTTCTATCACCACCAGAATTTGAGCCAGCCAACCCAGTACCATCGCTATTCAGCATGCCGTAACCATTTGAGCCAAAGGGACGAGCAATTATTTATTATTATGTGGTAACAGAGAGCCTACAGCCATCATAATTACAATCTTCCTGGGTATACAGTCATTTCATCATTAATAATTTTATACTTATAAGAAATAAAGAATAATTTACATAGTTTTTTCTCAGTAGTACTCAAAAATACAAAAAGAAATAGAAAAATAAAAGTGAGAGGATGATGACAAAAAATGTGAGAAAACGTATGATTTCAGAAAAAATTCCATATAAATAATAGGTTGCTACGATTCCATTATCCAAGTGCTTAGGGAGCGTGCACAAAGTAAGTGGCTTGGTCCAGGGGGGGGGGGGAGGGGTTGGCTGGAAGTCTACGGTGGGCTACGTGGGGGGAGGGGGGGGGGGTTCCGAGCCAGGCCACGTAGCTGTCCTTTCACAGCATTTTTCATAGTTAAAATGAGGAACAGAACTCACATCATGTGAATATTTATTTCTCCGTATGTAATTTACAATCGTCTGACAAGAGAAAACAGTACAAAATGTCTTCTGGAATCAAAAGGGGAAAAAGCTACGTGCTACGTGGGGGGGGGGGGAGGCGGAAGGGGAGGCAAAAGCCACGTAGAGCTACGTGGGTGGGGGAGGCGGGGGTTTCACAGGAAGTCAAAATGGAGCTACGTGGTTTATACACGCTCTGTTAGTTTTAAAAAAAATTCATTTACAAAAAAAAATGTGTAATGCGACTGCTTAATCTCCTCTGCTGCCTCTGGTCAAACACAGAATTAAGTTTGTGGGTAGGAGGATTCATATGTTTGCTTCAATTAAGTATTACAAGTTAGGACATCAATTTGCGCGATTGGACCTTTTGTCTGTGCTTGTAACATGTATCGAGACCTATTAATACCAATGGAAAATATTGCAGAAGTATGGAATATTAAATATCATACATTTCTTCAAGGTATTTAGCAAATGATAATTACAGCATATTTCTTTGCTATATGTATAGTTGTATCATAATTCTCTTTAAAAAATTTGGACATACAATTTAACACACTGGGTGCCAATGTAGCGGGAATGTGTATTATTTAAAACGTGTGTTGCGGAATATACCTTCATCTGCAATAAAGTTCCTCCATAGGAACACAAGAAAATGTGTATGCATTCCGTTTATCTGTTCTTCTCTTTCCAATTTTTTTCCTAAATAAGTAAGTGTGTGAAGCTTGTTTATGCAATCAAGAACAAACAACGGTCCTACCTTATATATCTCCAATTTCAGAAGCTAATTCCAACTTAAAATTTCCAAACTTGCACACATCAATAGCCACAGTAAAGACTGCAGCGTTCTGTGACTGGATTCCAGGATGAAAAAGTTGTACCCAAATGTACTACAGTACATTTGATTACACAAATTTGGTTTAGAAATGACTATAGATTTTACTACATTACTACATGTCACACTTAACATACATGTCGCATAAGTCTTAGATCAATTTTAAGGCAAATTTATATGCCGTGAACAGTGAATGATTTTGCTTTCCACCTCATACACTATAACAGCAAAACCCAACCGAAATAAAGAGGCACGAAGCGTCAGTAAAATGAATCCGAGCGTGGTGAATGGACAGTAACACTCTGGCCAAACATTCAGGAGGTCATAGGTTCCAAGCCCCGTCTGGCCATCTAAATTTCGATTTTACATGATTTCTCTGAATCACTCCATACTAATGCCGGGATGGTTGCTTGAAAACGCCATGGTCGAAATCACTCCCATTCCTTGCTCCCACCTCTAATGACCTCGATGTCTATGAGGAATAAAGTCATTAGCAAAAACGAAATAAGATTAACAGAAACTGCGTGATGACTTTCACATTTTTATCACCTTTATTACTTTTCCGAGAAGAAAATTTTTCGGGTAGAAGAAAATTAAACGATGTATGTCTCAGAAAAGCTCAACACTGAATTAGACTAGACAGGTGCATCTCGTTGTTCAGAGGTGTCTAGCGCCATTACCACGAACGCTAACTTCTCATCACTGTCGAGGTACTGCAGTGCCGCCATTGTATAGAAGGTTTCGGCTCTCGTTACGAAGTTCTTGGGGGCGTGACTGTAACTGCTGAATAATTTGACGTTCCTGCGCGTTTTAGAGGTACCTTTAAGACCTTCTATACTGTTGAGATGTCGTTGTATTCATGAACCCTCTCTCAAATAAAGAAGTATATCGAAAATAACTGTTTCCAATGTACTGAAATGTATAGAACACGATATATCCCACCAATTACCGAAGTTCAAATTTTAATCCTAGCCAAGACCAAATACTTTCTGCCCCTCTTCATGTGAAACAATGATGAAGGCTGATGTTACTATCATGTTTCTGATATTTGTCAGTTTCGAAGATATGTATAATCAATAGTCCCACCGAGCGTGATGGGTGAACGGTTAATGCTCTAGCCTCGCATTCGAGAGGACGCGGGTTCGAATCTCTGTCCGGGCGTCCAGATTTGGGTTTTCCATGGTTTCCCCAAATCACTCCAGGCGAATGCAGGGATGCTTCCTTCAAAAAGGCCATGGCCGAATTCCTTCCCGTTCCTTTCCCAACTCCCATCCCGCCTCTAATGACCTCGCTGTCGACGAGGCGTAAAGCTCAAGCAAAAAAAATAGTCCCTTATTTTTCGGCATTAATTCCTTGACTAATTTATACCAGAAAGATATTACTTCTTGTGAAAGGATTTTATTAATTACAATAAGCCAATCATGCGATCTCTCATTCACGAGGACGCGGATTCTAATTCTCGTCCGGGAATCCAGACTTGGGTTTTCCATGATTACTCAAATCACTGCAGGCGAATGTCGGGATGCTTCCTTCAAACGGCCATGGACAAATTCCTTCCCGTTCCTTTGCCCTAGTCATTTCCCATCTAATGGCCTAGACGTCGACGAAACATAACGTCATAAGTAAAAAAAAAAGTATTTTGATTCCTAATGCCTTTTCAAAATAGCCCTTGTGGTCTTCGGATGGGCTAATTCAGAAAATGTATGAACCTTTTAATCTTTGACTTCCGATAGAGTCTTTTACGAGAAGTACAGGTAGAAAAGATAATTCCACGTCGACATCGAGATCATTAGAGGTGGTAAAGGACTGAGGACTAGGAAAAAGAAGGAATTCTACCATGGTCTTTTGAAGAAACCATCCCGACATTCACCTTGAGTGATTTCGGGAAATCATGGAAAACCGAGATCTGGATGACCGAACGGGGATACTAACCAGCGATAATCTTTGAGATGGAAGTTCTTCCCTCCGTGGTCTACATGAACCGGGACTTTCATTGAGGTTAGTAAAACAGAACCAAAGATAGCTCAAAAGTCTTTTGCAAATCTTTTCTAGCTGTAGTTCCTGTAAAACACTCTTTCGGAATCCACCAGAGACGACGGAGACTTACGAACTTTTTCCAACTTCAGTTTAATGGACGTCTCCTCAGCCGGGCTCCAGGGTGGCGAGAAGGGGAAGTTTTATCTTGAAGTAACCCTCCCGGGGTCGAAATTCTCTGCTAACAGTCAATTATCTGCAGTCAAACTGACTTCCCTCAACCTACCTTAGTCGAAATTGAACTTTGTTTGGTAATATGCTACCTCAGGAAAACTTCCCACTCTTTTCCTAAAAAGCTTCACAAAGTACGGAAGTTTTAACGTAAACAGCAGTTGTTGGTGTATATTCTTTCTCACTTTAAGATAGGCAGTGGTAAAATTAGAACAAATAGGAAGGAATTGTGCTATTCGTTTGAAATTTGCCACACACACTTCTCAGATCATACCTTTCGAGAAAAAGTGTACATGAAAACAAAATGATTCGTACCTTGGACGTGGTGCTACGGGAAAGTTGCGAAATAATGCTTCTTCAACAGTAAAAAACCGCCATTTCCAGTCAAATTGTCCAGTCAAATTGTTCACGCCAAAGATACTATCAACACTCTATAGCAGTGACTGTAAAATCGATATCAGACCAGCTGGAACAGAATGAAAAAACTTGTGCTTTGTTACAATAAAGACGCGATCACTTTGAGATGCAAGTTCTTCCCTTTGTGGTCTACGTCTACAGGGGCTTTGAGGCCTTGAAGTTCGTAAAACTGAACCAAAGATAGCTCACAAACCATTTGCCAATCTTTTTTAGTTATAGTTTTTGTAAACAATTGATAACTTAAGTACTCCTGATTTTTTTATGGCAATATACTGGCGCGATTGTTATAATTAAAAAACATGTAGTTTGTTACAACAGATGACGTGAGGAATTTTATTTTTATTTTTGTTGCTGTAGAGTGCAGATACTATCTTTGGCGTGAACAATTTGATTTCTTAACTTTCGTGAGGCACCACGTTTAAGGTACGTTTCATTTTGCTTTTATGTACACTTTAGCTGAAAAAATAAGATCGGAGAAGCATGTGTGCCAAATTACAAACGAATAGGACAATTTCTAATTATTCTTAAAAACGTGTGTCGTGTTTGCTGTTTTTAACTGTGTTAAACGTTTAAGGGGACATCCATAAATTACGTGAGGTGTTTTTTTAGGATTTCCGGACCCAACCATCCCCCCTCCCCCTCTGGTGAGACTTCGTGAGATCTGGCCCGCTCCCCGCCCCTGGTGAGATCTGGTCCGTGAGACCCCCGCCCCTGGAAATCGCCCTCGCAACTTTTAGATTTAGACCTTTTTAGATTTCCGTAGACCCTGTAACCTCCTTGTTATTTTTAAATTAATACACCAGGTGAATATACCTTATAGCAATTCTTTTTAATCATGTCTAAAGTTCAATTCAATAATAATTATTACAAATTCACACATTAAGTTTTTAGTTAACAATCTTTTTTCTTTTCTCCTTTAGTTTTTTTTTTCAATTAAAGATACTAATACTAATTATAAAACTAAGACATTCATATAATTCCAACGACATACGATATATACATATATCGTCTGTGGAAATACTCGTTACTATAAATATTTAAAAAAATACACAAATCAATAATTATTTCTCAACATAATTATTCCACGTATAATTCCTTAATTTATATAAAAAAATTGGTGCATCAAAAAATGACCATATTTCACAACCCCCCTCCCCCTCTTTGGTGAGATTTCGCCGGATCCCCCCCCCCTATTTCACCTCACGTAATTTATGGATGCCCCCTAATGAGGGCTCTTAAGGCACATGTATATTACTAGTGTTAGTTTTGGGGGATTAATGTTGTGAAAACAAATTCGTAGTTTGTGAGAAGACACTTTGCGGGCAATTTCCTGAGAACAATGACTTTTGAGAAGCTAGCATAGTGGCTGGCTAGCTCGCTATACACTACGCTAAGGCAATTAAAAGCGGGAGCAGACGGCTTCTAACTCTCTCGAAAGTGGCCCCTTGACACGCAGGTCGGGACTGTGATTGCAGGCCAGCACGCAAATGTGTTTCGCTGACCCAGCTAGCATCGGCAAGGCTCATTAAGACCATGAGATAATATCCAGTGCTCGCACAGCGTGAAGCAATAACGTGTTGCCGGAACACTGTTGCGTGAATGTAGTTTCATAAAAGATATGGAAAGAAGTTTTGCTGCAGAAATTCAGAGCCCGAAATTGTGGCGTTCCTTCCAATCAATCTCCTTGAAAACGATTAATCAATAATTCCACTTATACATACCACATAGATCACATTGCACCAGAATTGCATTTTGTACGCAGAGTACTATCAACGCTGAAAAGAAACATAGTTGAATTTGTCACAAACAACATGTTTAACACTTGTTACATATCTCAGTTGTAAGTCATTTCAATAGTTTAATCTTACGAGTGGGCGCTATGACACAAGGAGCCCAATGATACTTCAGATAAATGAGAGCACTCACTGTATTTCATTTATAAATCATATACATACCACAAAAGAAGTTATTAGGTTTTTCGGTGGTTTAATTACTATATTGATTAATTAAAAACTCCACCAAAAAAGGTTATGTTAAAGTTTTGTTTATTCTTTTCAAAACAAAGTCAGCTATATTCACATGCATAGATACAATACAGAGATGCACTTCTGAACAGTCGCAAAGATAATCTCTGTGAACTCAAGTTGGAAAACTAACTGGATGAATGAATGAAACTCTCTGTAATACTGAATACTGAATGAATGATGTTAACTAACTGCTCTGTCCAGCCGATCTGTTTATATAGTCTCTATCGAAATTACGAGAATTCTTCAAAGGCATCCGCCCGATATTTCTCGTACATTAACAATCACTCAAACATATTAAAAACAATCGGAATTAATACAAAATTAATTAACAACATTACAAAATGATCAGAAATGGTAATTAGAGATACTTAAATACAAAATTATTTGCAGAAATCCTTTCAAACTGTAGAAATTTGTCCTGTATACATCGTAACTTACATTAATACATGGAATTACAAACATTTAAGAAATTCTCTTCCACCATTCGGTTCTTAAACATATTAAATGGACTTTAAATAATTTTCTTACATAAAGCAAAGTCTATACACACTGATTTACAAGAAATTACAAAACAAACATACCAGATCATATTCAAGCAAACTTTAGCTCACTACAAATACTTCATACAATACAATACTATTCAAAATTCAGGTATGAGGGCTGTTACAAAGTGTAACAAGGAATTATTCCATAGGTGAACTAAGACCAGTGATACCTGTAAAAAAGGACCAATGCCGGAACGTTGACTCATATAGAAAATACTACTTATTTATTCAGGTCAAAACGAAACTATCCCTTTTTTTAGACCAAAAGCTTTCATAGTGTTGTAAATTATGTAAAACAATTTCCATTATATCAATTCGTCTTTAGTACGAAAAGTATTCGGCCTTGGCGTTGCAATGCTAAAATAATCTCTTTAAGCTCTATGATTCTGTTCAAACTAAAGATAAACTTTCAAATTATGCAGAGAAAACCCTATGGGTAAAATGCGCGCCAGGTTTATAAATCAGCCTGATCCTTTCCTAAATCTATATTATTGTACACGCTGACGTCATCGATCGGTGACGTCACGCGCTCGCCCTTCACTGGCAGAGTTATGAGGATATGAATTACCAGAAAACTATGATTAAATTTAGGTTTCGTGGAATTTTATTTTAAATAGATACATTTAGTTTAAAAAAAACTTTACGGTTGTAAAAAACGTGGAATACAATTGTACTTCACTGTTTTCATGCACAATAACTCTGTTTTGTGGTAACCTTGTATATTGATTGAGTAATAAATAAATAAAAAAATGATGTCCTTTCCGTTCTCAGCACTTTTCAATGACTACTGTTACCCTTGTCGGTCAGCTGTAGGTAGTTAGATTGAACATCAGACTTGAGGAAGGTTATGAAAAGTAAAAAAAAACTTGAGAGATTTTTTTTTTACTATGCTGAATTTAATGTGAACAATTAAGTTTGTAATTTAGCGAGATCATGTCAACCTGTCATGACCTTTGACTCTTAAAACGGAAGCTATTCTAGATCCGTGACCATATGCAAAACACGGTCACGCACTCAATACTTTTGACCTTCTAGTGTACCCTATTGTAGATTAATATTCAGATTAATTATTCTACGTCTTGCAACTGTTATGGGAGCGTAATGTGAGCAGCTGCACAAATCCCGCAGTCACGATCAAATACCGGGCGCCAGGAATTACTTCCACTTGAGATAAATACCGAAATTCCCTATAATATTATAAGTTTAACATATTGAGAAATAGGGGAAGTAAATAAATAAATCTTGCAATTTATTCTCAAACATAATCAATCGTTTATTCATAAAGGACAATTTTAGATTGAACAAAATGAACATCTAAACCTAAGCAATTAAACAAAAACTTGAATCTGAGGATCGACACATCGTTCACAATTAAACTCGACTTTAGCTCAGTACAGAGAGGACAAAAACTCTTATCCTGGCGTAGTTATTCACCCGGGTCGTGACTCGGTCAAAGCACAGTTTTGGGGAATTACACAGATTCCGATAGTGACAAATGTTTGATACCATTGCCGTAAGCAGATGATCCACAGTGGTGGCGAAAAATCGATGGACACCACTACCACGGTAGAAATTACCAGATGGTAATTACGACAAACAGCGGCGTAGAACCTCACGTCTGCTCGTGAGGTCGCACTGTGCGGCTTGTACACAGCACTCGTTAACACTTAAGGCAACGCACTCCAAGCAGCAGTTAGATTTCACTATATGCACTGTTACTTATAATCAACGCCGTCTTTACTGGAGACTGCGCTCGTGACTCCACTCTTAAGTATTACTTGGATTCCTTCACTGAAATCCCGTTTCACACTGCCCTTGGCTCCTATGAATCAATTGGCTGTTCAACACTCATACACTCCCAGGCGCATCGCGCCCTTGTCACACGACGTTTCCTTTTTTCTCTCTGTCTCCCAGACACACGACAGTTTCTGGAGGTCCCAGAGAAATAAGTCTAGTGGTATCTGTTACTCATTCCATTACGGTGGCTTTCCTAGGCCCGTTATTTTTTCAGGCCGCACCATACAGCCGAATAGATCAGCACGCGCCACCGGCTAAATCTCGCCACCCCACGGCCACCTCCCCATCACGTTACCTATAGTGTCAGCTACCCGGGCATTTGATGTTTACCGACTGGACGATGGATAGAAGCGCGCCATCCCGGACAATAGAGGCGGCTCCCTTAGAGGGCGTACATTAATTACGTAAGGTGTTTTCCGGAATTCCGGACCCCCCTTCTTGTGAGATTTCGTGAGATCTGGTTGGATCCCCCCCTCTAAAATGATGTGATATTTTAACGGAGACCCTCCCCCCCTACTAATCGACCTCGATACTTTTTGAGACTTTTTTTTATAGGTCTCATGCTTCCAGGGGCGGTTATATCCCCCCTCCCCTAAGGTCGGTTTTTGGACCATATATCCCCCTCTAAACTCGACTTTCGCGTCATTTGTAGACTTTTTTTCTTTATTTTAGCTCTAGCATCCTTCAAGAATTTCAAAGCCTCACGTGAGTTTTCGTTAACTCCCGTTCCCCTTGGTGAGGTTTCGTGCGATTTCATCAGATCCCTCCCCTTTTTCATCTCACGTGATTAATGGACGCCCCATTACCACGTCATTTAAAAGCTTGACCGCGCTGCCGGCAAATGGACGGGCCGTGGGAACCCACCTTTATGCTGGCGACAGACCCTTTGATATTATCTCGCCGGCCAGTGATCGCCTTCTCGGAAAGTTTCCTTCCCCAGACCCAGAGAGGGTCGAACAGCCAGCTCTCGGCGGATAGCTGCCTTGGTCTATCAATAACTGTTTTATTTAGGCTATTTGAACTTGATGCAGTCTGGACGTAGATTGCTTGAAACCTAAAAACAGGAACTGTTCTAGATCCGTGACCATACCCAAAGTACGGGCTTACACTTAGTAATAAAACAGAAACTGTCGTAATAAACGTATATGAGTTTCTGGATTATGATGGTTACGAAATTTTTGTGAGTTAAAATTTTTGGGTAGTTACCAAACAGAATTGCTATCAATGATCATTGACATAAAACATTTCTGATCTCCACATACGACCGAGTCTGGTTGGTGAATGGTTAATGTTCGGTGCCAGGCATTTGAGAAAACGCTCTTTCAAGTTTCCATTCTGCAATCCACAGATTCCATGATTTCCTAAAATCATGAAAATGCCTGAGTAAATCTTTCAAAAGGCTATGGAAAAATTTCTTTTTTCTTTTTCAACTGCTTAACGTCTCTTAACAGCGAGGTTTTTAGAGACGGTAAAGGATGGGGGAGGGGGGGGGGGCAAGGAATGGGAAGGAATTGGGCCATGTCCTTTTGAAGGAAGCATCCCAGCATTTGCCTGAAGTAATCTGGGAAACCATGGAAAACCCAAATCTGGATGCTCGGACGGGGATTCGAACCGCCATCCTCCCGAATGCGAGGCCAGAACGCTAACCGTTACACCACCACGCTCGGCCTTTTCCAGTCGGTAACTGACACGCGGCACAAACTAAATATCCATTACCAGAGCTATCTTTTACATGACGTAACAGGAATTGCGAGAGTTGAGGAGACATTTAGTTTAATGTAAGTCATACAGTCAATTATCCTATTTAGAAAGATTCCCCAAATCCTCCGTTCAGTCAAGGGAACACTGTTCCGTTAAACAGTTTGAGGGAATTGGATTAGAAGACCTTGGTCAGACCACTGCTTTAATATTTGTGGAACCCACATTATGGGTGTCAGATTCAGGAGTTGAAGGGGATACAAAGAAGAGCAGCTATTTTTTTCTGCAAAAGTTACCGCAGAGTGTAATCAGTAACTGATACGACGCAGGAGCTGGGTTGTAAGTTATTGAAAGACAGAAGGCTTGTAAAGAGAGATTTTGGATTGTTCAAGGCGTTTTAAACAAGGGTGGATAATATTAGTAGGAAGATTAGGAACTGTACATGGAAGAAAAGAGATGACTATAATTATAAGCTAGCACTTGAATTCAGGTGAAAGGGGGAATAATTTTTTTTTTTTTATCAGCAAGCGAGTCAGAGACTGTTATAAATTACCAAGGAAAATAATGGACAGTTAACCAAAAACACTGAAACAATTCGTAAAGGACTGGGGTAGATAGGTTGTAAAAAATCATGACATAGAAAGGTGGCACCGGAACGTGTGTACTCCATTGCAATTAAATACGGCTCGGCGAATTCAGAGGCATTCATCATATTCACATAAAATGCTGCGCATAGGATTTATATTTTACTCTGTTTGCTCCGTATTCGTGCTGCACCAGCCTGTACAATATGAAACGGTTATTAAATAAAGCCAAGCAATTGTGGTTGCCGCATGTGGTTGCTAGAAGATGCGTCATAAGCTTTGATGTAAAACTCGATTCTGAGCTCGCGTCTGTTGCTCTTGGATGTGGTGTGCCCCTATAAGACGTCGCAAAGATTTTTTTTCTCTATACACAGACGAGCACTTCTGCTTCTCCCGCCTGAAGGTGACAAAATGACTGATGTGGCCTCTAATATGAAATGAAATTATGCCCCACTTGAATCGCTAACTCTTCTTTGAACATTGCCGTAATAATTACGATAAGAGGGAAGAACACAGTACTCTTGATGTAATGACAGAAACGTGTTACAAACAAAGCATTTCTAACACCTATTTATTTATGGTGCACTGCTTTATAGGTAAGGAAAAAATTGAATTAATGTTGTTCTTTCTGTGATTAAAAACACAAAAACCAATTAAACACAAAACAAAACAAAAAACCATGTTCCCTTCATTATGATACGTGCGTTTCACGTAGTGTAAGTAGCATTTTTGAATAGTCTTATGGTTAGTAATTAATTCTATCATTCAGCCAAGTGTTACTGAAATTTATGTCACCGAACTTGACGTACAGTATTGACTGAAAGTTCGGCATCATAGCAGTTAATGATATTATCAAATTAGCGTTTGAAATCAGTGATTTAACTATCTAAAATATCAGCATACAGGGAAGATGCATCAGTGAAATAAATATTGGTAATAAATTCACTTGAGTCAATAAATTAGAAGCAGTAAGAAATGGACAATATTATAAAATTTTGGCGTACATTGCAGGGTCGACGTAAACAGGACAGACGTGTTGAATTTAGCCGGCTTGTCATTGAGCCTGACGCCTCCTGGGAAGAAAGTGGTGTTTCCATCTGTCTGCGAAACTTGGAACTATATTGTGTGTGTGTGGTAACTGATAAGTGCATTTTGGTTTGTGAAATGTGTAGTTCATGAGGCGGAGATTGGACACCGTGCCAGCATTCGCCTTGCTGATTGCGGGAAACCATCAGTCATTTCGTCACCTTCAGGCAAGAAAAGCGGAAGTGCTCGTCGTTCTAGAGAGAGAAAAATCTTTGTGACTTCTTAAGGACCGTTCCCGCGATCCCTTGTAACGAAGGCGAGACGGGACGGGACGGGACGAATACTCAACCACACGCCATGGGAACAGGGCCGCCTCTGCTAGCAGAGACGAGACACAGCTACCCACTCTGAGTCGGTAAACATCACAGGCGTGTGTAGCGTTGCGCTATTGCCATCGGTTTGCAGCAGCGGTGCGCACCCCTTCTGTTGCTGTAAAGTGCTCTGTGCCAAACGACACTAGGCAACGTGGTGCGGAGGTGGCGGCAAGGTAAGCTAGGACTAACCTGCGGCCCGCGGTCGTCCCTACACTTCGGCTAATGAGGTCCCGTCTCGTCTCGCCTTCGTTACAAGGGATCGTGGGAACGCGCCTTTACAGGGGCAAACCACATCCAAGAGCATCAGCAAGGCTGGTAGGTGGAGACCAGGACTCGAACCCAGTCCCACTGTACCTTCTCAGTCCAGAGTGATGGAACTATTAATTACGTGAGGTGAAATAGGGGGCAGGGTCAGATGAAATCTCACCAGGGATGAGGGGGATCGACGAAAATTTCACGTGTCTAACACGACGCGGGTACGATATAGACTTTATGAGGGTATGACCGCCCTACGAAGCAGGAGAGCTGAAAAAAAAACGTGTCAAAAAATTACAATTTCGATCAGCAGAGGCTGGGGGTTGTATCGTTCCCACCCCTCGTTCTAATTAATTTCCGGCTAATTAATTATGATTTATGGTTTATTATCGGACCTGCATTCTTTCCATCATTTAATGCAGGTAAAAGGGGCGGAACAATTACAAAGAAAATAAAATTTAGTTAGATGCGCCACACTGATTTGAACTTATATTCTGATAAATTGTACTCTGCAATACACTCTAGCTTTTCTGTTCAAACACATATATTGAATCCGCAAATCATCTTGATAACACAATTACAACTTTCTTCTTCATATACTTAATTTACTTTACAAACTGTGAGCGAGAGTGATGTATGGCAGATACACAGAGTGAGAGAAACAGAACATAATATGGGCTTACGTCATGAACCCGTACGGAGCGACATCGCGAACTTCCACCGCGTAGCACTGGACAAAAACTGGTCAAGACTGAGGATTTATGGTCTCGTTGTGTGGTTTTATATAATACCTGCCTAACGTCATTCGGGTGGGTTGATTTTCTTATGGGGGGAGTACTACCAACATTGGATTCTTACTTCTCCGTTGGCGGGAGGCCCATCTCTGCCAAATGTGAGGGAACAGAGAGTTCCACCGATACTACCACACCCGAGAGGTAACTTTTGTGTTTGTGGGGTGGCTACTACACCATCCTTATCCCCGCCAAACTCTGGGCGGGAGCAGAGTGCCCCAAGTTCTCCAGCATGGCTTAACTGCTATGATAGTAGTCTGTAGCCACTTGAAAATCTTAAAATAAAATATCTCTGCCTCACTCTCGCTACCTAATTGGAATTACTTAATCCTATCCTTATTCTAATTAAATAATACTTCTTAAAGTTTCTAATTATGGCTTCAAATGTGTTGTGACATCACAGGTACCCGGCAAATCTAATGTCATTTTAGGGGGGTGGGGGAGGGTCCAACCAGATCGTACCAAATCTCACCAGAAAAAAGAATGGTTTTGGAATTCCGGGAAAACACTCCACGTAATTAATGGACGCCCCTTTAACACGCGCAGCTACATTGGCGGATAGCACCATCTAGAGGTATACGTTAAAAATATTTCTAAGATATGTATGAAATATATATTTAGTGGAATTTCGCGGCTTGATAGTTCCTAATAGCAGTTGTTAGCAATACATATTTTATATTAGTGCAAATTAACCAGTGTTTTTTCAGATACCGTCTTTTATGAAAAAGAATGTTGAAAAGGGATATTCGATTCCTTAATTTTTGATTACCCTCCAGAGTCGTCAGAAATGATGGGTGAAAGGAATGTTCCGGAAATTCGTTTCTTTGCTGTAACCTAAATAAATAGAATTGTTGTTATATGATGCTCATAACCGTATTTTTTAATGTAGATATTTCGTTTGTAGTTTATAAAGCGATAAAGTTGAAACTTCTACTGAATTAATAATGTCAGAATTATGACACCAATGAAATTAAAAATAAATTAGGTATCCTAAAACCTTATGTTAAACCACGTGGTGTTGGTTTTATTTCTAGTCCAGGACACATTCAGCACGATTGTCATGTCGGGATGCTTCCTTTAAAAAGGACCAAATTCCTTCCTGTTCCTGGTCCCCAGTTCTTTCCCGTCTCTAATGACCTCGACGTCGACGTGACGTAAAGCCATCAGGGGAAAAAAAAACATGATTTCAGTAACTCGGTGCTTATAAAAGCAGCTTAAATTATTTATAAAATTAAATGCATCGTGAATTGTGCTGTCAGCTGTCAGTTGTCAATCTGATCCTGCCTGTATTTTAACCTAACCCCAACTTCCACTAATATTGCTATTCAAAAATAATAGGTTATATTACCAGTGAACGGATTCATTCACTGTATTGAGATCTTTATTCAAACCAATGGAAATATTAACGTGTCTGGTATAGTGACATCAGTGATAAAAGCAACGAGTAATTAATATATTAATTTCAACGCAATTCAAAATTTAATTTCAGTGTTTCGGCAATTCATTTCTTCGTGTATACTGTAACAGTGACTTAAAATATCTACATCGAATACAAAAATCTTATAAGCCCGTCAAAAAAGACGTGTTGAACGCGGTTTTCTGGAACTTTATTTCTTCACTGACTAATATGGTTTTCAGTAAATAATGTTAATAAACTTAAAAATGATGTAAAGTAAATGTTTCTTAGCTTACTGAAACA
This sequence comes from Vandiemenella viatica, assembly GCA_031002005.1. Classification (NCBI taxonomy): domain Eukaryota; kingdom Metazoa; phylum Arthropoda; class Insecta; order Orthoptera; family Morabidae; genus Vandiemenella; species Vandiemenella viatica. The sequence goes on from JARYHS010008074.1 coordinate 127,764,482, forward strand.
ACGGTATCGTTGTACAGAGAGTAGGTACAATTTACATCAAACGAATTTTAACCAAGAATAATCAACTAATAATTAATGTGTCGCTTTTTACGAAATACATACTATTCTTTTAGTGTGCTGGCTGCTCAGTTATTCGCGGAGACTTAGCTAAATATAACTGTTATTAAATAACGCGCATAACCTAGAACAATATCTCTGGTGGTTATAAGTTGGGCATTGAAGGCGATAAGCATGACGTCATAGTGTGACGTCATCAAGTGACGCCATAGCGTGAAAAATTGTGACCAAGATTTGTATTTTACAGGTATAGATACAGAAAAATAAAATCCTAAATTTCCCATGCTGTGGGCCAGAAGCAAACCCGTTACTCATTGAGACCAACATTGCTACATAACCAGTTATGGCACGAGGGAAGGTTTGTGATTACTCGGCGCTGGCTGCCGCCAGTGGTTTGTATACATTGGCGTGTGACGCGTTACGCTGGGCGTCGGCTGGTTGGTGACAATGGAGCGCGCTGCGAGCATGCGCAGTGGCGACCCTGGTGGGCAGAGGTCTGGCCCGCCGGGCGGCCGGACCTAGTCGGTCGCGGAATTAGCCGTGGGGCAGGCAGCACAACTAGCCGTCCACCGCGTGAGTGCGCGCGCCACAAGTGGCGTCACGTGACCCGGCCCGGTGAACAACTGCGTGTGCTACGTCAGTGGCCGCTGGAACCTTATGACAGCAGCTCTGTGCTTATCCCTCACGTTTGACACTGATAACGCTTTACCCACTTTCTCAAAGGTATATGGGTGTACGACAAACGTAATAGCGTATAAACAAACATAGTGTGAGAGATACGACAAATAAACGTCACGGTGACAGTAGAATGACATTTACGAGGACGAGGTAACTATCCAAAGTTCGTTTTCTGACAAAAGCCACCGTGACGTTATCTTCTAATGATTTTGGCTCTTTAAGGTCGTATAGGTGAGGAAATTTTTCTAATTTCCATTTCTGTTGCTTATCAGTCGTATCACCGTATTATTATTAATATTATTTTTAAAACTTTGGCTTTTTGGAATTATATCTATTTAGTCAGAAAAAAGGTTTTTTAAAAAAACTTTCGAAGTGTATATATGATTTTGTCATTGGTATTATTATTCGTCTCAATGTGGAAAATACATGACAAATACAACAGTTGATAAAAACCGCCTATGCCAAAGCCCGTATTCAAACCGGTGACCCCTGATACGCGTCAGCTCCTACATTGACATCGGTAGTTGACATTGTTAGTAAAGAGTGCTTATCCTTTATAGTCTGATCTTCCGATCGCAGCGTTTGACCGCAGTTGGTTATGTTTTCGTGCCTGCCATTAGAAATAATATGTAGGCTAAATAAGCAATGTATAGAATAACTCATGCCAAGAATTGTTGTGAAGTTTTTAGAACGAATTTTCTCACTGTCATTGTTGTATGATCTATAACTTAACATGAATCTTTCTGTAATACTATATGTAATACTTTTTTTTTTTTCTTTCTCTGATAAAATTCACTCCCAGAAAGTAGAAACTAACAAGTATGACTGCGAGTGCTTCCCATGGAAACGTTTCGTGGATTTCGGTTGCACTGTAGCTAAATCTAACGCAGAAACAGTTATGGGAAGCAAATATACAATTTAAAGAGCGATTTTAGCTGCGGATGTCTCCTGTAATATATTGTATACACAAAGCGGTGTTGTCAGAGAAAATATTATGTTTGATGTTTGTGAAAATCACACTCTTCCATCGCCAGCAATAAAGTTTTACACACTTAAACACCGCTGAGATCGAAAATCGTTTGCTTTAAATGAAGGAAACTAACGTTAAATTTTAAATGTAGAACAACCTGTAGCCAAAGGACAAATTCTGCAAATACGTGTATATGTGTATTTTCGACCTTATATCTGACAGAAACGAGAACCAATGAATATAGGAACGTCAAAGTTATAGACGATATTTCTAAAAGACCTACCTATCGGAATTCATGATTTCATTTATTTAATCATCATCAATACTATACCAGCTGCCTTCCATGTAATCACCAATGCTGATATCTTCTTTAATATTACCAATCATATTTTTTTTTTTTTTTGGCAACAATAATAACATTCAGATACCAAATGCTTGGCTGTTGCTTGAGAACTTGGCATTAAACTCAAACTCAGAAGAAATAAACGTTTCCTTTTCCTTTTTTAGTCTCTATTTCAGATACATAGTCTACATCCCTCAAATTCCATGTAAATGTTGGTAGTCTACATTCAAATTCCTTTTTGTGTTTCCCTTGATTTTAGTAGACACATATCTTCTGTTATTTCATTTCTTAACTTTGAATCCAGCCTTAAAACCATACAACTCATGCTGTTTCAAAAGATAATATAGCATGTAAAATTTCAAATAAGGTATTTTCTAGAGTAAAAATTAGATTGACAGCTCGAAGTCAGAATACATTTAATTAAAATATTTATTAAAATCTTCTACTATTACCTTTCGGTCCAAACGTGCCGCTGGTTCTGGTAAATCCACTGATTTTTCTCGTCTAATCTCGTCATATAAAGAATCGCTCCGTAAAGATATCACCAGCGAATTACATCACTGAAGCAGAAATACAGTTGGCACCGTCACGGTAAGCGTATTGTTCGCCAGAATGCATTGCTTACCCAACTACTGTGGACTCGAATCTTTGCCTGATAACTTCCCTCTCCACGGAGACACATTCCACAATGGTCGTCTATGCGCTTCTGCTACCTGTTGCTCCCACTAAATCAAGAATCAAAGTAATGGTGAAGATAATTTCTAAATAATTAAATACTGGACCACATTTGGAGCTATTGTTCAATCCAGTTTAACTCTATTCCTCTTAACAATTGTTAATGATACATATAACTGCAGAAGGCTTTCAGTTGTTTAATGCTTCACACTGACATTTGAAATTGTTTACACAATCCAATAATAAATGATAAGGCTACCAAAAGAGCTGTTATGGCTGTTGTATATTGAATTTATGCTCAAGGATCTATAGCTATCTAACAGATTCTGCAAAGACGTGTATATGTGATTTTTGACCTTACATCTGTCAAAAACGAGAACCAATGAATACAGGAGCGTCACAGTTATAGACGTCGTTTAGAGTAAATGTTTATTTACACTACATGGAGATGATTGTCTTGATGGTCTGTAAAATTTACAGAATAATCCATCTTTTCTCTTTGATTTCAAAGGTGGGCAATGATTACTATACATCTCTTCAGAATCTAGGATACAGATTGAAGGATTTATTAAAAAAACATTGTCATCTATCTATCTATTATTAGTTTCCCTTATAATACACAATATCTTCGAGGAACAGGTTCCCCCAAGACATTTTAAAGACGCACTATAAAGCTTAATAAAAGAATTCGCTGGAAAAAAAGAGCTGCTAGTTGGTAATATTTGTACTTTTCTTCTTCCAAGTTTACTAACGAGAAGTTAGTTTCCAGCTTTTTAATCGGTTGTTAATCCGTTCTTCAAACAGTACCGAACCAGAGGCACTGAGTCACGTTTGCTAAACAGATTCAGCAGCCTAAGAAGTAGCTTTAAATACTTGCTTGGGAAGTGCTAACACAGAGAAAACTATGATGAAATTTAGTTGGATTTAGTTTTAGTTTTCACTGCTGCGTTGGGCGTCGTTAATTAAAATTCAAGCCCTTTGTTTAGGGATTACTCGGGGCCGTTGCTCGGCGGGTCGTCCTTGCAGAAGCTCAATCGATTTTCCCGGCCTTTGATGAATGAAGTTCTGCTGTGCTGGCCTCCTACAGCGTTTTGCCCTGGCATCCAAATCACGCACTGTCCAATATCTGTCATTTGGCACAGATAATATTTTAAGCTAATGCGACCCATTTATTCATTGCGATCTTAATTTTGCCATATACAGCCAGCATTTCGTGAAGGACAGAAATTTTTATCTATATTACAGTTATATCCTGCAGATTTAAGATTCTCATACCATCAGTAGATAAATATGGATTGCCTTCAACGCCGTTTGAAAAAGTATTGCGACTGTTTTAGTTGTATGGTTCAGGAACAGACCACAAACGTCAAACACCATGTAACTGTAGACGGTCTTCTTACAGCTCAAAACGTATGGTAAAGTCAATAAAACACTCGTAACCCGGGTTTATGAACATCAGAGATGAAAGAGCTGAGGCTTTTACAGTATATCAAACGTTCTCAGGTCTCCAAAGATGATGTTTCAATTTTAGTCTGGAACTTTATTTTCAGTCGATGGGAGGCCAGAGAACGTTTTATACTGCTTCACAGATATTTGTTCTATATCCTTCTTCACAGCTTACTAAATCACTCTATGCAAAAAAAAAAAAAAAAAAAAAAAAAAAAAAAAAAAAAAAAACCCACCAAGGTACAGCTTTTTTTAAAATAATAAATACTGTTTATTTCTACTATCATACAAGGTATATCTGTAAGCAGGCTGCGCATCACGCAAAAACTGGAGAACAAATTTGGGCGAGTTTTCACGGTTTGAAATATTATGATCCAGCTTAAAATCTGCATTACCGGTGAACGGAGCAAGAAATGATAATTCGTTAGTATTGAGAACAGATGGTTGCCACAGATCACACTGTATCTCAAATGAACACTCCTTCAAAAAACACTGATCAAAGATTACACTATAACACAGATAAACGCCCCATTCTTTGTATTCCGTTAATATTATTTTTCACCTATGTAATTTGGTGATTTACTTTTTTAGTTTTCTGCAATATGGTACGTCAGAATACACAGAATACATTAATCAAGCCACCACGTCAAAGGCAACACTTTAATAAGCGTAACGAAATTGTGTAATTTAATTTGCAGTAAAGTTTACAAGTCATCAAAACACGGACTTTTATGCTTTGCTGCTGAAATCAGAACAAAAAACCAACAGATTACTACTCACACCAAGGTCCGAGTGAGTAAATCAGTCTGAAAAGTCTAGACTTATGTATGGTAGTTTGTAGCATAACACATCCATTCTGTAAAAACTTTAGACATATTATTCTATCATACAATACAGAAATTCTGCGTTACACTAATGATTTCCAGTAATTACAAGCATCACTTGTACAAGTGTCACATCCCTTAAGAACTAACAATATGGTAATGTTTGGTAAATATCGGCTTCACTCAACAAGGGGAGATGTAACTTCGGTTCCGGCGTCTCAGCCATTCTGAACATCAATTAGACGGTATTCTGTAGGCACTCGGACAAATGCTGGAATGGTCTCCTGCTACTACTATTCGACGCACTAACATAATACAAACAGATCTATAGGATTCACATATATATGGCAAGATTGATACTCTCTTAATTACCACTATATTCATTGGACGCAATTCCCAAGTAAAAAAGATACCACTAAAGCTAAGTCCGTTGATTTCTTCATCTTACTGTCCAGCAAACTCCTGTCTCAGCGAATGAAACAGCAGTCGCCAGTTAATCTCTCCATTTCTATCTCCGCGTTGAATATTCTCTCAACCACCTCATTCCTCCCACATTCTGTTTAATCTGGTCTTCTTGCCTGTTCTTTGTTCTCGTCCTCCAACTTTTCTAGCCGGATAGTTTCAATTACGTCTTTGAGAATCTGTCTTATTAGGTCTGAGAACTCTTCGTATTTGTGTTTCAGCTTTTCTACGTCAACTTCTCTATGATATTAGTTTCATTGCTTCATAGAAGACCATTTCTCAGCACTAAATGTTACTGTTTCGTTACTTTGTGTGTCCCAGCAACACATATTAATAAGGGAAGAAAATACTGTAAGGAGTTAATTCAACGTCGTCTTTGCATATCAAATCACTGACTCGATGGTAAAATCTGCTTCGTTAGGTTCTTAACTTACTTCTTTATATACCACCTCCTTCAGTTTGATCACTCCTCCTTCCTGTGTCGTAAGCGGGATTTGCTTTTATCATAGTTTGTCATGCGAATTGAATAATATATACTGTTATATCTCCTATACGTAAGGGAGATTTACTTTCATTTTCTCGTAAAATCTGTCAATTATGAAAGCTGAGCACATTTATATGTTTCATATACTGTTTTAAAAATAATAATATTTACTAGAACGGTCAAAGAAAAGATTGTTCTCTACATTCATAAGGTTTCTTTCAACTACGTAACTAGTGAAGTATATCTGATTTTTTTAATACATCAGTCTTCATAGTTTTGCCTTTGCAGTCATGACAAAAGGTTCTTTCACGTGTTAGATACGAAATATAATCTTCTTGAGATCTTCAACAAGGCAGAACTAAATTTTGTTGTTTTTCGTTACTTTGACGATTTAAAAGATTCTTTCTTGGAAAGTGCAGCAAGTATAAATCACTAAGCCACTATTTAAAGTTTTGGTTTCATTACTCTCGGCAAATTATTCTTTACTATCACCGAAGTAAAATCTTTTTAAGTTAATTTTAAAAAAAATATATGAAAGTATGAAACGTTGGTAAGACTTTGATCCAGAAATTATATGCAGATTTTTTTTTGTCGTAGGAAATTACTCTGATTGGTGAAATCATTAAAATTAAATATGTACACAAAGCTGGTGTCTTAACTGTTACGGAGAGTGAAAAGTGAAGTGTCCCATAAGTGAACAGTACAGGCTGTATTCGATCTAAAACCGCGATGATCCCGAAGTGCCTTCCAACAATAAACAGATAGAAGTGTTGAACCTTAAACGGCGCCTGTGGACTGGTGTTACTGTGTTGTGCCACGATGATCGACTGGGTGTCGATAGTTCGCCACTCGCGGCGGCGTTTCTCCAACTACATGTACGCAGTGCCGAGCAAAGTGCGTAAGAGGCGGCGTCTTAGAAGACACGGAGGACCTGGGACCACCAGCGACGGAGCCGGCTTCACAGCACTCTCCTGTGGCTGCTGCTGGCCGCAGAATGTAAGTCAGCCTGCACTAGTCGTATCTGTCGAGACCCTCATCACAGACATAGATCTACATCCATATTAAATTCTCTCTGACGCATTAGGAATATTCTATTATAGATTTACTACTATTCTACTGCACGAGGGGCAGTCAAAAAGTTTCCGGAATTTCATTGTAACTCTTTATTAACAAAAGATAAGTACACATTTACCTAATCTCCTTCAAAGAAGGCTCTTACTGAAAACACACTTGCTCCACCGCTCCTGCCATTGCTTTAAATAAAGATGAAAATCCTGTTTTGGTATCTTCCGAAGTACAGCCGTCGCTTTGGTTTTGATGTCTTCTACGGTGGCAAAACGGTTACCTTTGAGGCCCATTTTCATCTTGGGAAAGAGCCAGAAATCCGATGGCGCTAATACGGTGAGTAGGGAGGCTGGTGGAGGACTGGAATGTTCTTTCCTGCAAGCCATGTCTGCACAACAATCGATGTGTGGGAGGGAGCATTGTCGTGATGCAGTGACCATTTGGCAGGACGTTTTCTTCGGATTGTTTCCCTCAGTCTTTTCAAAACTTGCACGAAAAAAGGGCTGTTAACAGTTTGTCCAGCTGGTAGAACTTCATGGTGCACAAGACCATCGCTGTCGAAAAACGCAATGAGCATCACTTTTGTTTTGGATTTGACATGACGTGGTTTCTTCGGTCGAGGAGAGGACAGTGTGTGCCATTCTGATGATTGCATCTTTGTCTCCGGGTCGTAAGCGTACATCCAAGTCTCGTCATCCAGTAACGATTATCTGAAGAAACGTCGGGTCCTCTGTATTTTTTTCAAAACATTCGATGGCAGTCAACATCCGACGGATTTCTGGCTCTTTCCCAAGATGAAAACGGGCCTCAAAGCCACCATAGAAGACATCAAAACCAAAGCGACGGTTGTACTTCGGAAGATACCAAAACAACATTTTCATCATTGTTTCCAGCAATGGCAGGAGCGGTGGAGCAAGTGTGTGGGTTGAGAAGGAGCCTTCTTTGAAAGGGAGTAGGTGATTATGTGCTTATCTTTTGTTAATAAAGAGTTACAATGAAATTCCGGGAACTTTTTGACCGCCCCTTGTATGTCAGCCATTGTGTGCCATGTAGAAGACACGTAGAAGTTATTCACCCCCTTTCCCGCCAGTGGTTTTGGCACGGAGAGCTTGGTCCCCCTAGTCCAAGTTCACGGAAGCAAAAGTCATCAGCTGGAAGGGGTATTATCTGTGGAAGCCTATGTATTCCTCCATGTAGGATAAGATCTAACAACGTTTTAGAGAAAAAAAATTGATATTTCTTTTCTTATTAAGTTGGATAGGGATGCGGTACATCTGGCACTGGTAGTGGTTGCGTTCACCCATGCGCATTACTTCCGTACAGGTAAAAAGTGTGCATTTTGAAATCATTTTAAGACAAATTTTCTTCTTTCAAACTTTTCTATTTCTTTAGCAGTATAAATTTATAATAGCCAGACAGTTTTAGCGTTGCTAGCATCTCACCAGATGCAATTAAAAATATAAAATAATTTTCAAACCAATTTAGAACAGCTGAAATTTTAATATGAACTAGTTCTGTAATCAAATAGTATAATATAAACTTTCCAGACAGAAATTCGGTTACTTAAAGGAGCCAGACAAATTTAAGTCTCGAGGAGAATATGCAAGCTAGAAGAGTGCTGCCACTAAATCGTTTTAAACTAACCAAGCATAAAGAATTGTATTGTAAATATGTTGAGTCATACATAAAAGGTAATCTGGTATTATTACACATTTTACTTTTTCATCGCCCATCACTACGTTGTTCTTTTTGTTTTGGGTTTTAAGGGCGCCTCAACACCGGGGTCATTAGCGCCCTCCCATCAATACGAAACTGAGTTTTCATTTTACAAAACATAATACAACGAACATAGAAACCCGATTTTAAAAAGTATCTGGTGACTGTAAATTTATACAGCTAAAAAGACATGGAAAATTACTGAAACGAAGAAAATTTGTCTTAGAATGATTTCAAAATGTACAATTTTTACCTGTACGGAAGGCAGCCGCTCCCAGGTGCCAGACGTACCACATCCCTATCCAACTTCAATAAGAAAAGATATATAAAAAAAAAACCAGCTGACCTAAAATCAACTTTTTCATGACTAATAAGGCAGAGAGGTTTCGAACAGCAGTGTATATTCACGAAATCTGGGCTGGGAACACCAATGTGAGAAAGACACAACACAATCTAATATACAGTAATCTGAATGGTACTACAGCCCCCTTCAAACAGAATAGGGCCCTCAGTATTGACCTATAGTTGTTATTGCCTGTATCGGAAGTCTGCTCTGCAAAGATGCAATTCCATTGTCTCTCTCTCTATGCCTCCGTACAAATGCTCAATTTCCGTACTTGTAATTATGTGAAGGAAAGTAATTATCACAAGATGAATTGTTTATGTTTAGAAGTGTTGGATTGGAAGATTCGTATGAACTTATTTAATTCCTTACGTGTGATTATTGTGCTAATATAAATAGTTGATACTTAAAACTGCTGGTTTCTGGGCGAGTCCCGTATATTTGTTAAATGCCACAGTTTTCTAGTTTCTAATGTCGATATCTGCATCAAATATGATTAAAAAGTAAACAGAATACTATTTTAATTTTGCGTGGTTCATCTCTCCAATTATTATTTCATTGTAATTGTTCCTACCTGTTAAGCCTGCGGCCAATAAGTAAACACCCTTTAATGAATGCAGTCAGTCTCCAGAAAAGAAGTCCGACTATCAGAGGTGGAGTTAGGAAAGTTACGTACAGGGTGCTTTGCGCCAAAACAAACTCTGTGTATTCCATCCCGAATAACACCAGGAAAGAAAGAATACATATAAACATCAGTACGGCATCTTATTTGTCTCTCCTGCCATTGCAACCTAAAATCAAATAAAACCGACGTCGTCTGTCTGCCACACAATCCCAGCCTAATCTCTGTATCAATTCTGTGACGCTTTAATAAGGGCTGTGGCAAGCAGTCGCCAATCGAGCGGCTCTTCTCTGTACTTCTCTATCGTGTCGATCAACCCCTTCCGATAAGGATCCAAAACACCATAACAACGATCCAGATGTTAAGGTACGAGAGTTTTGTACGCTATTTCCTTTCTATGAGTGTTACAGTTCTTCAAAATACGACCCATGGTTATCTAGTATTAGTTTTACCTACTATGGAGGTTTTATGCAGGTCCTGTTTCATGTTGCTTTGTACTATTACGCCCAAAAGGAATTCTATTTTAACCAGTCTTTAATGATTTTTTCATTCTTTATTCTACTGAATACTTTCGGATATTTAAAATATTTATTCCTTTATATAAATTTTCTATTCTGCCTTTTCTGGTACACCTGCTGAGTGATCGCAAAAATTTACTTTAAGTTATCCATGCTTTTTAGTTAATTCTCTGCCGAAGATAAACTAAGCACAAATATTCTTAATTTTCTGTGCCTATTGTGAGAATCAGATTCCATCTTGTGGGGTACTCTGCCCTTAAATAATACATAAATCATCGAATCCTCGTTCCGGCAGAGATGGTGACGAAAGTTAGAGGAAAGAAGATGGACTCGTTAAAAGAATCTCATAAATCAATTAAATGTGTTCAGGTGGAGGCGCATAAACTAAGTTGGCCCAAAAAAAGTCCTCGGCAGCACAAAGGATCGTAAAACACCAGCGAAAAACAGTAACTTTTATATCACATATTTTCTTTTGTGGCACAAAAGATTTCGGCACTAACAATTTTTTTATTCTAATTACTTTTCTACTATTTATATTGTAAAATCCGTACGAACCAACAACGAACTATCAAAAGCGTTGTTAATATCTACTTTTTAATTGGAGAATGGTCAGTATTTTCGTATTAGATTATCGTAATTCTATGATGTATGATTTTAATGAACGATGTGGTCGTTAGTTTCTGTTTTGAGCTCAGAAATATATTTATTACATAACCTCCGGTTTCCAAGTCTGCGTTCAATGTATGTTTCAAGTAGGTTTCATTAGTATTAATAAAAAAATCAAGTCTAACAGGGACTTTCTGCAGATAATATGATCATCTGTCACATCTCAAACTGTCAAATTCTCCACCGATTTTCTTTTGATATGTTCCTGAGAATATCTTTATTGACTTTTTCTATACATTCTTCTGTAGGTCTTTCCGTCAATCAAACATTTTCATACTTCCCTGTGTCAGCTGTGTGACACACGTTTATCACATTCATACAATATCAGAGGTTTCCATTATTTTTCCACGAGTATTGGAGATTTGGTAAACTTTTATCTTTTTTTCCGCATTTTATGTGTTTTCTAAATTTGATGCCGTTTTAAATTCTTTTGAAGAAGTCGATAAATGAAATCATTAACAAATTGTTACTTAAAATTTCCTACAGAATCATGCGGAATATAAAAAATATATTTTGTTAGACAAAAAATTTTATTGGCATTTTAATTTCACCACGTTGTCTTCAAATAACAAACCTAGGTTGAGAATGCGATATCGCTTCAAAGAAAAAAGCGTCTAGGTTCTAATAACTGGTCATGGAAACAGCCACGGCGTAACTTCAGAATTCCTAGAGGAGCGGAAAATAAATTCTGGTTTCAACATTTAGCACAGCAGTCTGAAAAGTCAGTAAATAAATTTTAGTGTGGTATTTTTATCTTGTCAGACAAATTTTAGCACTAAATTGCTCAATTCTTCCATTCTTTCGAAGACCAAGAAGAAGATGCGCTGGTTGTACAATGTCCTAGGACAGTGACAAAACTGTTTATCTGCACGGCATGTTTCCATCAGCTTGAGACAGTGGTAGTGAATTTTACTGCACAGACGTTTTTTGAGATGAGACTTAAAAATGCAAGTCCAGAAAGTGTAATCTAGAAACTAAGTATAACGTTTCTATGTGACAGTTTAAATACAGCATTGGAAATTCTTTCCATACTGTCTTTCTATCAAAAAATTTAACTCCAAGGAAATAATTATGTGCACCGAAAACATTAATTTGATGTTAATTTAATGATCACAAATTAGGAAGCATGATATACGCAAATGAAATTTTTCTAAAAATATTAACGAGGAAGTGAGCAAAATAAATGAGATGAACATGTAGGAAGAATGTTCTTAAAAATGGTAAAATCAATAAAAAAAAAATTACCGAAAAAGGACCTCAAAACAAATCCTCTAAACGATAGAGCATCTGGAGTTAAGGCTAATCTCTTAGCATAAGTTTACAAACTCTTTTAGTAATGAGAGATAAATGGATATTTTATTCACAACAGTAACTGCGATAACACATCAAGTGACTACGTACGTTAAGCTTAAAGCAACGCGAAACCTGTTACTATCTCACTTTTCATCTATGAAATACATTTCTTAATTTTTTAGTTTGAAGCTGAACAAGTACTGGTGAAAAAGTTTTATGTATTGTATTAAGTTCTAAACCCCTGATATTTATCGCGAATTTTATGAATTTGGAAGCAAGAATTTAATAATGTTATCATAATAAATCAGTCTCTTAGAATAAGTCTTATACGGAAGTTAAAAAATCAAATGCGAAAATTCGAGATCGGTTTTTTGCTTTTCGTCAGGGTCATAAGTATTTGGCCGTCGTTGAATATTGTTTCTCCAGTTTTGGGACATGTATTATGTAAAGATCGTTGCTAAATAGTAAATCAAATAGAAACTTGGATACAAAAATAACCAAATATCATGTTTATTAAATAAAGTAAGAATTCATTATCGTTGGAGAGGAATTAATTAGAAAAGAGTGATGAGTATTGATAGTTTATTAAGGGCAACCAACTGATGATTGTAATTTTATTGAGGTTATTTTTAAGAAATGTGAGGAAGGCTACTGTTTACAATAAAACGAAAATAAATGCATTTGGCATTTATTAAATACCTTCATGTAACAATTAGTGAGTTTTTACGCTCTGAGAATTGAACACTATTTCAACTACATAAACTGTCTAAATCCCTAAGGCAAACTGGATTTTGCGTTCTTTGTCGATTCCATATACCAATCTACTCGGACATAATAATCAAAGATTATTAGAAAGATTTTTTTTCATATATCTAACGTTACTCTTTTTGATACTCTCTCTTCCTGTCTTTCATTTGTATTCCTTTCTGTTTCCAGTCATACGCCAAAGTTACTCTCTCTTCCTATCTTTTATTCGTATTCCTTTCTGTTTCCAATCATACGACCAAGATTTGATATGTTTTGTTGTAGTCAATCCCTTGATTCTAGTACACATTACAGAATCTCTTTTGTAATACGACTGACATGGCTGGTCTACTCCAGTACTGTTTCATGCCTTCCATTATGTATAAATTTGTGTTGGTCCTTGTCAACGGCACACAAAGTAAATTTTCTCGAATTGTGAGGAACAGAAGGGAAAAAATATCTTGATTTGAAATAAGTTTAATAGTGTGGAGATACTGAAATACGAATATTTACAGAGATGGTGGCTGAAAATGCCAATTACGTACACTGTCATCATCTGTTTTATTTAACCAGTTGTAGATAGGGCATACTGATTTTGTCAAAAAAACCAAATTATCTCCCATTGTGGCTTTCGTTCTGTAAGGTGTATATGGCACTAAATTGTTGCCAACATTAGTATCTCAAATTCATGAGGGCAGGTAGGTGCTCATAGAGTTTTTGAATGTCGCCGTCACGGACCAGTAGTAAATCAAGATGCGGGAGAGGCGCTCCGCTTAAAGCCGATGATCGAATACAGACCCACTCGGCTGTCATCGTCACAGTTCGGCACCTGTCGGCGACCTGACATCTCCCGCTGGCTGCGCACTTATTTGATTTGGCTGGCTTCCTTTCCTTCCTCCACATTACATCGCAACAGAATGTCAGTCTGAGAGGTATTTCTGGCACGATGTCTTTGCAGCTCCCGACTGCTTCCTCAGTAGGTGTTAACGAATGTAATACACTTGTGTACTATTAAAGTAAGTTGTTTTTAAAAATTTGAGCTGATCTTTAAATTGAGACACATGATTGTGGATTATAGGTTCTCCGGTTCGAATCCTAGTATCTGATGGAATCTATGGAGCCTTAAAAAGATTTACTTTTTTATTGTGGAATATGCTGGAATACCCCGTAGCTCGGATTCCACGTTAAATTCCGTTTATCCTATAAGATTGTTGGGATAGGTTGGCTGCAATAAACGCGGAATGAGCAGCCGGTAAGAAACTTATCAAGACGACACGAAATTTTAATTATTGATGTTATTAGCATTTGCTCGCAGATTTACACGCGAAAACCTAGACGTGTGGATGAACTAAAAATGTGTTTGCTGTAGTTCAAAATTAACGAAGGAAAAATCGAATGTTGAAAAATAAATTAAATATGCAATTACGTTACACTGATGAAATTTGGTATCATCAAATTTTGCTGGTATGAAAAATAAATTAATATTTAGGGGAATTTTTGTCAAAACAAATTTTTAATGCTGCAGACAAAATTGTAGCGAAAAAAATAACCAAGTTTTTTTTTAAAAAATTTTTTTAAAAATGTTACCTGATGTAGGGATCTAACCATTTGCCGGAAGTACAAAATACGACGTGACGACACAACGTACTTAGTGTTGTGGGTGGATCGGTTGGGGAAAGATTTATTGCTTACCTTGCATTATATAAAATCGCCACCTTCCACTACATTCTGAAAAACAAATACAGGGTGTTACAAAAAGGTACGGCCAAACTTTCAGGAAACATTCCTCACACACAAACAAAGAAAATATGTTATGTGGACTTGTGTCCAGAAACGCTTACTTTCCATGTTAGAGCTCATTTTAGTTTCGTTAATATGTACTGTACTTCCTCGATTCACCGCCAGTTGGCCCAATTGCAGGAAGGTAGAGACTCTTCGTGCTCGTATTGTGGACGGCTGCGATACAATACGCCATTCTCCAGGGCTGCATCAGCGCATCAGGGATTCCATGCGACGGAGGGTGGATGCATGTATCCTCGCCAACGGAGGACATTTTGAACATTTCCTGTAACAAAGTGTTTGAAGTCACGCTGGTACGTTCTGTTGCTGTGTGTTTCCATTCCATGTTTAATGTGATTTGAAGAGAAGTAATAAAATGAGCTCTAACATGGAAAGTAAGCGTTTCCGGACACATGTCCACATAACATATTTTCTTTATTTGTGTGTGAGGAATGTTTCCTGAAAGTTTGGCCGTACCTGTTTGTAACACCCTGTATACTAATTTCGGGAAACAGAGGTGAAACCATTACTTCTGTTTTTAGCATTTTAAAAAGACCCTAAAATAGTGATTTATTTAATACTCATAAATGCTTACAGACAGAGGTATATTTATCTTTAATCTTAACATCTGTCTGTTCAAAATAAAATCAAAGCAATACCTCGTCTTACAGCTATGAAATAGCAAATAATTATTGTGACTTGAAACTGAGAAATTGCTATACATGTATATTATTCGAACTTCTCAAATATTCAAAAATTCAATATGAGACTGAAGCAAAAAACTTTCTTAGGCATATCGAGAGCAATTCTTATTTTCACAATGATTACAAGCAACATTATATATTCAGATTTAACTGGAAATCACAAGGTGCCAGGGAAAAAATTGGTTCGCACTAATAAGTAATTGAAAGTTTCCAAACATGGAAATCTGTCATTCAATGGAGTGTATGAAAAAAAAAAAAGCACTCGGGTTTTAAATATACCTAGCTCAGTGTTTATAAACTCGGAGGCACAAATCTCTCACTCATGAAACCGTTACAGGGCTGTCTCGGTAATTATAGAAGTACACACTGTTTTTCGAGGACGTATAATTACCGTGGCTATCTTGTCTGCATCGGCTGCGTGAAAGCATAGCAACAAGTGTGCTATCGTGCCTCCGTTACGTACAGTACCTGCCCTCCGTCAGGTTCAAGTCACTCAGCAATCATATGCCGAGTGATGTGATAGCCCCGATCGAACATGGCGATAAGTCAACCAAGCCTCCAGAGTGGAGTTACTAGTACTGTCACCTGGAGCGATCTTGCCAGTACTCTCCTCTGGTGCGAAGTGAAGTCCTCCTTGATCAACAAAATGTTCCTTTCTTCCTCCCTCATAATCCACGCCCTCTCTTTCTAGGCGTGTATAATGCAAAGACAAAATAATATGAAATTACCAATCACGTGGGGAAATGCACACACAGGATTGGTTCCGCAAAATTTTCCCTTCATTGCTGGCGAAAGCATTCGCTTGCCATTTGCTAAGAGCCTTCGGGTATCACCGATATCTTTCGGGCGGACGTGAGCGAAATCTTCGCCACGTTGACCTTGCAAAAACCCGAAAAATACCCAGAACGAGCGATCCACAGGTATTTCTCTCGCTTCGCTAGAGATAAGCTCGTGCTATTGTCTGTCTAGGGGGCATTTATTATTTACGTGAGGTGTTTTTTCCGGAATTCCGGACCCTCCTCCCCCCCTCTCTGTCTCCCCAGGATAACGGGTCTCTCCTGCCTCTAGCTCAACCAATGCAATTCCATTTATTTCTTACATTTAGAAAAAAAAACTCATATTAATTATTTAAAATTTGTGGAAGATTATCCATACTCTTCATCTCGTTTCAGTAGCCACCCAGCTATAATATTTTAATGGCTTTCCTAGTAAAATATAATAAACAATTTTAATTTACAATTTTTAAGCTTTATTTTCTTAAAAGATGACTTCATGCGATTAATGGCATAAGCAAGAGATACCAGAGATATCATACCATTCCAATATTTGTAGTGAAGAACCCTCATAGTGACCGACCAGAAAAATATTTAAATATAGTGCTAAAGTGTTAAGATTAAGACCAAGGCCACGTGGAGTCGTAAGACATTTGACACGTTTTTAAGCTTGATCATAAGCTTCCAAATTGGGAAAAAACCAACCACATCAGTTCCTTTAGGAACTTAGAAACGATCACATTTATAAGGATTCTGTGAACTTATCCGTCTATTGCAGCTAAATAAAAAACTTCGTTTTTGGCAGACGCGTTTCGATTTATTACATCATCTTCGGTGCCCTAGAACAGTTTTATTTACATGTTTTGTTGTTGTTTTAGTTCGTTTATAATTATAATCTGTTATGAATTGCTAAGAGTGTTACATTCTACTAACAGTTTTTGTTTCCTATTTTCACATTGAAGTCTGGGGAAGTTCCATTTCAGTGATTTTCCTATTGTTTTTATGTGTTCCGCACATATCCTGAGGTGTCTTTTTATTGGCACTTACTTTCTTCATTTTGCAGAAACACGCTATTGTTTATGCACTTTTGTTTTCGTAACCACTGTACGAGCGTTTGTTATTGTTTACATTACTGTGTTCAGAGATGCTTTTAATTTCCGGCAACTATCTTATCGATTTTGTTTGTTTGTGTTTTAAATTTTGTCTACGTGATATGTGATATGTCTTTCCATATATCAGTGATATATGGAAAGACATGCAAATACTGAAAATTAATAACCACAACAAAAACATGCTCACAGTACAAGAAAATTTCTACATACAGAAAGCAATATATGAAGGGAATAATATAATCAATGAATACATTCACCTCACGAATCAGACTTTATTCAAAACACTTAAAACAATTCCATAATATATATAAAAAACACACACACAACGCAAAAACGTAGACAAAATTTAAAACACAAACAAACAAAATCGATAAGATAGTTGCCGGAAATTAAAAGCATCTCTGAACACAGTAATGTAAACAATAACAAACGCTCGTACAGTGGTTACGAAAACAAAAGTGCATAAACAATAGCGTGTTTCTGCAAAATGAAGAAAGTAAGTGCCAATAAAAAGACACCTCAGGATATGTGCGGAACACATAAAAACAATAGGAAAATCACTGAAATGGAACTTCCCCAGACTTCAATGTGAAAATAGGAAACAAAAACTGTTAGTAGAATGTAACACTCTTAGCAATTCATAACAGATTATAATTATAAACGAACTAAAACAACAACAAAACATGTAAATAAAACTGTTCTAGGGCACCGAAGATGATGTAATAAATCGAAACGCGTCTGCCAAAAACGAAGTTTTTTATTTAGCTGCAATAGACGGATAAGTTCACAGAATCCTTATTAATTAAGCAGTTAAGGAAAAAGGTCTGAACCTCACATGATCACATTTATATTTGCAGAGATTATAACGAATTTTTCAACATGGCAGTCACTTGAAGTCTAAATAGTTTCGTAAGCATCTATTTTGTTCGACATAATCCAAGTACTTAAAATGAGTTTTAATCGAATTTCGTATTTGTTCGCAGATTTCCTTGCAATTCTACTATAGAATAACTGATAATGTGACTGTTGACAGGGTTGCATACCAAGTGGATCATACAGCAGAGCACTGAACAACAATTTAATGAACAGAAATTATGTCTTGGTATGAGCTTCTTGGTAATTTTTGCTAAATAGTACAAAACAGTAAGGTATCGACCTTTTCCCTTCAAATCTAATATTTGTTATGGATACAGATATATCAATTACATTACTAACACATCTTTAAAGTTTTTTTTTTGTAAATCTTGATCTCGTTCAAGACTTGCAACAAATTTTATATATGTCACAATGTTGTAGGGATGATTTGCCTAACAAAAGTTACTGAAATCATTCTCAGTATATTAAACAACTCTTTTTCACGTATAGTTTATTATTTCGCATACACACACTTTTATTTGACATAGCTGTGTCTAAAACACCAAAATATAATTTTATTGTGGTTAACAAACGTCAAAGCTGCGGTAGAAAACACGCTATGAAAGTTTTCTTTCACTGTAGAAACTGTTAACTTAGTATAAGAAATTTGATTCTCCAGGTAATCACTTAACAAGCTGTGTAATTAACTTCGTTCCTTATAAGCAATCGCCATAACATTTTACCTCCATACGTAGCCACAGTTGGACTTAGTTTGAGTTCTGTAAATTATTTTCCGCGATTTTTCAATTACTTCAATTCAAGAAATTAATTGCGGATTTTACTACTTGGTCAAAACGGCGAAAAACAGAATTCATCATCACTTCTTCTCTGTAATCATACTAACAATACTTAAACACAACTTTTTTTAGGCGTAGGCTTACATTATTTATGGCTTTTTTTTAATAAAAGTACACCTACGTCAGTCGTTTCAACGTTTTTGCCACCTGTTCCACATTGTCAAGGCAAAGACTAATCTCCCGGACCGGTCTCCGTGAAATTGTTTCATTTCGTCTGCAGCACTGACACCTGCGCACACAGCTATCCAAGAATTAATTTTCTTCTGGCAGTCTGCTACTTTGCAAACCAACATAACAATATCTCGCCTCAAATAATACATTTCTCAATGGCAAAGAGTGTGTAGATGAGGAGCCAAGGTTGTTATTTGTAATTTTATATATAATTTTTATATTGGTATATGGTAATCCTTTTCTTGAATGGGATTATAAACGAACTTCTACCTGAATTGTTCATATCGCACCTTGGAAACATCGAACCAAATAATTTTATTTATTGTAATTTAACAAATTTGGAATTTTTTAACTACGAATATGCGAATGTTGTCGATTTTCTTCAACTAGGATAGCTTGCAGGTGGGTTGTAGAAGCAAACAGCTGGGCGTAAATCAGGTGATCTATACGAATTCGTGCGTATTTCAAAGGTAGTTATCTAAGCTCTGGGAATAGCAGAATCTGCTGTGTGAAGTGTAATTTCGTGTCTCCCGCTAGGAAGTCACCGTACGGCTGGGGACAGACGAAGACGTAATAATCTTGAGCTCCGTGATGTAACATCTCGGCTAAGTTTGTTTCATGTTAGATGGAGGGGTAGAATTCTGTAAATTGCGTGCTTGCGTGGAGAAACTACCTTCTATCTACAATTGGTTCATCTGTAACAAAAAAACAAAAAAAACAAGAGTTTGATGCCACGTACAGAAATCAGATCTGTGTTTGGCTTAGACAACTCACAAAATTTGGCTACATTGCTCAGCGTCTGCAAATGAAAACAAATTTGCCCATAAACGTATTTGTAACCAACTTTTAGCCACTGCTGAAAAGTCTGCAGCGTCCGGTTGAACGTGGAAATCCGCTCCCTATTTTCGAAACCGGCAAGTGTTTTGTCACGACTGCACTCTCCACCTAACTTTTTTTACAATAAGTGTTTCTGGAGGCTAAAATAATAATGATCAATTGGAGACGCCACTTCAAAAGAAGAATTTCTTCATTTTTCTCCATATCAAAATAGTAAAGTCAACTGCAAGATAGTTAATGTACGTTAGTTAAACGTTGCGCCGAACTGTCCAAATCAGCTGAAAACAATTATTCTGGTTCTTATGATAGGTTTGAAAATTTTTCTTTTTTAAATTAAAAATATTTTTACGACATATTTACTATCTGTTTCATGGAATTCTTCATAGATTGATACATATGATTGATTGTCGAAAAACGGTATCTGATCAAATATCAAATTTGTTAAAATCTGTCATTTAATTAGCTTGAGAAAACCATTAACTTGCATTCATTACCATACAATAGTAATTCAACTACTTAACACTAGCGTGCACGCGCGGGATACATATGTATCCCAACGTGTAATATTGTCGTATATTATATAAACTTTGCGCGCTACAGATTAATCGTTCAGTGTATTCCTCAAGTACTATCCCCCACCCCCGCCAGTAGCGTGCCATCTCTCACGGCACACGGACATCTGCATAAATCGCCATTAGAGTTGATGGGCTACACCTGTAGCCCGCGCGAGCGTTGGAGAAAGTAAATTATTTAATATGCAAGTGACAAAATTGAGGTAAATATGATACATTTTCTGTATTAATACTACAAATGTAATGTCAATAACTGTTTTTTATGTGTGTTGTTTGTGTTTATGTATTTTTCATGTAACTTTATTATGTTTTTATCATTTTTAGATGGTGGGTAATGTGAGCTATGCCCAAATACTAAGATGGTTGCTGGATAATGGCAAAACGAAATAGTTTTGATGTTGTCTACCCTCCATAATCATGCTAAAAATTGATTATGCAACTAGTGACGCTCAAAAAACATGATATCACATTTTATAACCACACAAAATACAGTGTCGATATTTTTGATAAAATGTCTAAAGAATACCTCGTTGCTCGGAACAGTTGTCGATTGCCTCGCACTCTGTTTTACAATTTTGTTAACATGGCGAATATAAACGGTCTTGTAATATATCTGACGAACAATCCTGATATGAAAGTGATCCATCGTCAATATCTTCAAGAAGTCGGATTCGATCTTGCAAGACCTTTTATAGAGCGTCGTATATACTAAAAGGTGTAAAACTGAAAGGAAGACTACTTCTAGGATTGGCAGATCAACCCCCGAAACATAATAAGCCTATTCGGGGAGGAGTTGGTCGATGTTCTTTTAGCAGCAGGGCTCGGGCTTACAGGACGCGCAAGCAATGCAACAAATGTATGAGGCGCATTTGTAGCGAACTTCTGGCTGTCGTCTGTCCTGAATGTATGCCAACAGAATGAATTATTATCAATCACTTTGATAATTGGTTCAATTACTACACTGGAAACCCATTTTATAATAAATATTACGTTCCTAAATAAAAATAAGACTAAAAGATTTCAAACCTTTCAAAAATATTTGATTTTTAAGAAGTTTACGTTTATGTTTCAAATTATAATTAAGAAACAAAATTTTGTTAATTTTATGAGTCAATATGATAAAAATAAAGATATTTAGTAATTATTACTCGGTTTTATATATTTTTTTGTCTGATTCCGAAAATTAATTATCCTACAAAATGGGCTACGCCTGTAGCCCGCGCGTGCGCTCAAGGAGTACTTAGGGGCGGGTGCACTCTAGTGTTAAGAAATGTTGCAGGTGCGAACTCGCTGAATATAACATTTTATTTTTACCATATTGTAGAAAACTTAATTAGTTAGGGACTATCATATAGATATTAAATATATAATAATAGCGAATACTCTGCTGCAAAATTCTTTAAGCAAATGAAAAAATGAGCACATAGTTATAAGTTTTACTGATGAAGCATAAAAAGGTAGTATTTATTTATTCCATCACATTTCAGTAGTTCAAAATAATTGATCTTGAAGAACAGGTTTTAACTTTGCTCTCTTTTTTCACAGTCGGATTATTTTTAATAATTATTCCTTTTCTTGGAAGAGATATTTATAATATTCAAATGTGTGGGTTTTTATAGTCTGCTAGGTTTAAGTAGCCTACTTTAATAACTTTGCCGTGAAAGACTTAACTCCATTTATTGCCATGTAAATTGTAAACTTATCATTTCGCAATCATATTGCCAGATAGAAAGTTGTGTCCTGCATTTTATGAACTGATGACTGTCAAAATTATGATTGTTGATAACGTTCTCTGCTCGACTTTACCACAGCCACGCAGGGAATAAAACTCCACAGTGGAAGACTATACAAAAGCCGATACCTGGGCTGTTGAATCATTCAGCTCAAATGGTTGAGCGAGCTTCCCAGCCATTCTGTATGTCTCATCATATCGATTTTGCCAACGATTACGTTTATACGGCATAACTCGTAATTCCAGATTGATCGTAGGTGTATTCAGAAAGCCAACCGTTTCATATGGAAAGTCGGAGATGGATTCCTTTCGTCGACACTGGTCATACATTTTAGTTTGTTAAGAGATATACACATATTTTTGTTAAGCGGTCTTTCCCAGTTCCGCAAACATTTTGTAATTATAACAGTTCACTTCGTTGGTTGTTGTGAAGATTCTGAACGCTTAAACATCCACGGTCGTCTCCGTCAAGAGCATGCATGCTCCGACTGTCAGAAATTCCTGGATGGCCCGTACAAAGTTGTCCTACATGAAGAGTGTTCTTAAGTACGCTTGCCTAAGAATCAACTGCCGTGATGAATACACAGAGCGATTGTGGTGAGTTGTTAAAGTACAGCTGTGGCATTTGGAAGTGATCTCCATCTCCAGCCATCCATTTCAGTCTTTTTTATGGTTTCCAGAAATCTCTTCAGCCGACTGCCGGAAGAAAAGGCCGTATCTGCATTCCGTTCCACATCCTCATTCCTCCCGGTTTTAAACTGCCAATTGGTAATCTTTAAACTGAGTAACCGATAAATGGAGAGTGGTACACTGCACTAATGCAGCGATCATTACCGATCAAAGGAGTAGTAACGGAAAAGCGTACAGCTCGATGTATGCTTTACAGACTTCCTGCTGAGGTGGGTTAGTCAGCTATTGCAATATCTAACAACTCCGAATGCTTGACATTGAGGCTCCTATCTCCTAAAGTAGGAGAAAACTCCATTAGCAGCACTAAACTTTAAGAGAAGTTACTTATTTTCCACTGCTGATGATAGGACGCAAAGAAGAATCTAAGTCGATACAATGTAACTTCTCTACCGTATGTAGCTAAACTTATTAGCATTCTCGCAGTTCTTATCTGCATTTTTATGTGCGTTCAGGTAGGACTTATTCTTGATTTCAACAAGTCCGGTTTCTGAAAACTCATAATCTATTAACACCTATTTACAATTTAAATTTTTTATCCTTGCCCAAGCCAAATAATTATGTATCTGACTCAAATATAAAAGATAATTTACCAAAAAATATCAAGCTGTTTACCCAAATCTGAAAACAACAGACTAGGTGCCGTCTGATATGTGTGTGCTGTGAAACATCGACGTGATATCAGTTTTTCATGTAATTTCTTATCTAAGTGTTAAATATCCTTTGGAAATTGATAATGATGACTACAATTGACATTTGAGCAAGAATTGAATTACAATTGACAATTTAATGTTATATTATTGTTGGTATCATTCACTAGGATAAGGTCTGAATGGTGAACGTTATGCGGAGTTTCGATCTCAGGCTTCCCTATTTGCTTTTTAAAGCAAATAGTAGAACATTTCTTTACAGATATATATCAAATTCCCTTCTGGACTACATAAACACCTTTGGTGATCTTTATTTTTAAGTGAAACTCCTCTCCCACTCTCCTCTCGACTTAGTAAAATAGTAGAAAAGGTATAAACGCAGGAAAATGTGTACTCAACGAAAACGTATATGTAAGGAATCAAGGCTAATTTAAATTATCCAAACTAACAAACAAAAAACTCTTATAAAATAGCACCAAATATACAATTTACGCCAATATGCCAAACCAAAAGTTAATATCACTATACAATCTTCTCATATTTACACTTATTTAGCAAAACAAGGCAAAAAATATACTCATTGTTTATGGTAAACTTAAAACTACCCTCTAAGAACACATTAAAAAAAACATCCCTGGAACTACAGAAACGTACGCAAGTTTCCGATCTGAAAGTGAAATAAAACAGGGAAACATAAAATTCATGCCCAGGTGTAAATTAGTATTCCAACCAAGCATAGCATTGGGAGTGTACTGTACCTAGACAAGCGAAGAAACACATCAGAAATAAACAGAAATTCCAACAAAACTTACATTAGCATGTATTTATTAAATATTATTTATCTTAACAAGCAACTGCAGAAGAAATAGCATGCAATTATTCATTTATTAAAATTGGTTAGAATTTGTCCTGTTTACTAACTTAATGATATCTGTTTGAATAATCTTTTCATTCATTATTCTACTAGAGATTATAGAAGTTCTGCAGGCATCTCATTAATTTCAACTTCACTATTATTAGTACAAGTAAAGCTCCGTCCAAATCTCTCCGTAAACGTATGTTTCATCTTAATTCATTATGGTCGCAATGGATTTCAGTTCTCATTTAAGAAAAACTGATAAGTATCTTGCCAAGGTTCTTTTTCGATACAGGTTATTATCAAACGCGTTACGTATATTTCACGGAAGAAATCAGTTAAAACGTGATGTAGTCATCGTTTTGACATTGTTTTGACATTGCCTGGCATCTACATTAGTTAATTCATGAATGGTGCAGTTTTTGCCAGGTGCAGCTTCAGGTTGACATAGGTGTTGATGATAATAAAATAAAACTCTTGTGGATGTTCAATAAAGTTTACGTTTGACAGATAAAGACATTGCATTTTAAATCCCATGGCGATATAAAGGAGAGAGCAGCATTTGATCGATACTGCAACGCAGTTATTTTCTAGCCGGAGGAATTCTCTGTTCGGATAGGCTGGTAGTTGAGTTTATATCGTCCAGGCCTGACGGGTGCTTTCTGGCCGAGGGCATTAACCGTGTTTTAAGGCTGCCGGTTCTCGCCGCCCCTCCCGCCAATTGGATTGCTCTCTGGACCGGCGTCGTAGTAATGATGGAGCTGAAAGGCCCCCTACGCGTTACGCAAAAACACGATCGTCTCTGGCTACGTAGCCGTATAGTACTGGCACTAAGTTCTCATTAATGTTTTGTTTTATTTAATTTTGTATTCTACACTTATTAAAACATTATATGAAATGATTTCAGTGTAACTGGTTATTTTAGATTGGTTACAATCCATTTGTACTTTATTCATCTGCGACACTATGGACATAACAGTTGAGGCGCGTTCCCACGATCTCTTGTAACGAAGGCGAGACGGGACGGGACGAATACTCAACCACACGCCATGGGAACAGGGCCGCCTCTGCTAACGGAGACGAGACGCAGCTACCCACTCTGTGTCGGTAAACATCACAGGCGTGTGTAGCGGTGTGCTGTTGCCATCGGTTTGCAGCAGCGGTGCGCACCCCTTCTGTTGCTGTAAAGTGCTCTTTGCCAAACGACACTAGGCAACGTGGTGCGGAGGTGGTGGTGAGGTAAGCTAGGACTAACTTGCGGCCCGCGGTCGTCCATACACTACAGCTAATGAGGCCCCTTCCCGTCTCCCCTTAGTTACAAGAGATCGTGGGAACGCGGCTTTAGAAGGCATGACGTATTTGACGAATGCATGTGTGAAACATAAAGATATTGAAGATCCTACAACTGGACTTCCGGTATTCCATCTGAAGGGAGACCAGTGGGTCAAACTAATCCGCCTAAGAACAGGTCATGCCAAATTCAACGCCATGCTCGATAAGTGGGAACTTCAGGATTCCCCAGTCTGTGACTGCGGAGCACCTTCCCAGGTTGTGGAGCATATCATCAAGGAATTCCCTCTAAAGAAGTACGATGGTCCACTTCAAGATATTTTCAGTGCTACAACTTCTTTCTTATCATTAACAACTGGATATCGATTTGTGAATGCTACCAAAGTTTTTGTGGTTGCATTTATTGCAACTCATGTAATATAAATATGTATATTGCATTACTTGTTTAACCATTAGAATAACAATTCCTCTAACCTCGACGTCGACGATGGGTAAAGTAAAGCCATAAGTAAAAAAAAAAGAAAGAAAAAAGCTAAGAGTTTTAACAACACAATTAAGGCCTATAAACCTGAGTTATGGCATATACAGGTAGACCTGTTCTGTTACCTTTATTACAAACTCTCTTCTTTGGA
This sequence comes from Vandiemenella viatica, assembly GCA_031002005.1. Taxonomy (NCBI): domain Eukaryota; kingdom Metazoa; phylum Arthropoda; class Insecta; order Orthoptera; family Morabidae; genus Vandiemenella; species Vandiemenella viatica. The sequence goes on from JARYHS010008074.1 coordinate 127,790,895, forward strand.
AGGGTGTACCAAAGATATCTTTTACTTGGTCAAATTATTTGCCTATAGCGAGAAGTTACGCCACTTTCATCAGGTGAGAAGTAAAAGTTTGATAAAAATGCGACAAATGTCGCAATGCGGGCAAGATATGGAGGCAAAGAAGTCACTGAATCTGTTTACAAAGAAAAAGTTTCAAAAATACACCCTATTAATTAGTATTTAATAATTTACTTTTTTTAGCCTCACCGATGTCCTTAAGGAGAGTAGTGTGGTGACATCTATTTGCGGTTGGTATAGGTTGTGTATAATGGTGTCTAAGTAATCAGAAATATAATTTTTTGGGAGATGCACTTTTACTATCCCATCTTTCACAAAATAACCGAGGAAAGTCCTTTTTAAGCTGCGTAGCAACCTGGGCCCCATATTTGAACAAGAGTGCGTTGTATCTTCTCGCACTCAATTGGCGGCGGCTTACTCGGTTATTTACTTACTGAACTAGTATCTCATTAATTCCTGTCTTCATTGCAGAATGTAGGAAATGTGGGGAAAACAAAAATCTGTAAAGAATCATGTAAGTCGTTGCGGAACACAGTATTCCTTCAACCATGTCTTAATTCAGTATTTGACATCAGTGTCTCATTCCGGTTATCTGCTAATGTATATAAATATACTTATTGAGGACACTGTGAAAATCTGGACCAAACGGTCAGATAGTTTCACAAGGAGAGGGCCAGAAAAGAATATTACCGAGTTTGATCGAATTTTGTAAAGTTGTTTTTGACAATCAAGTTTCTACGGAGATCAATCGTCGTGACGAATCATGAGTGAATGTAATTCAATAATTTTCATTAATGTGTATATGGTCAGAAAACTAACACTTTTCTAAAATTTGTAACTTTTTTTTTTTTTTTTTTTTTTTTTTTTTTTTTTTTTTTTTTTTAATTCTACTTTTGCTATTAGTGTCGAAAATACGCAGAATCAACAACGCTTACCGATGGTACAGCAGTGAATAAGATCGCGAATTTTATCTCTTTAAGTGGTTTTGATTCATAGTATCGACCTTTCAAATTTGTTATTCTCATTTTGTTCAACAACAATTGCTAAAATTGTTCAACATTATTTTAACTGGAATGTCAGGTGAAATTTTTTGAGGAGTAAGGACTGTATGGTAACACTTTCCAATTCCATTCTGAATATAGAGTAATCGGTCGACACTCCACGAAAGTCGGAAATTTGGAGATCGGACAAGGGTAGGGTATTTTCGCCGTTTGCAACTAGATGAACAGTTTTTCCCTTGTCTCACCATTTCTGTTTATTGGATCAACATCAGTTCCAAGTTTTTCCCTTAGTACATTATACATATGCATATACTTGTCGTAAAATAAACCGAGTCCTGTGCATGGCGGTTTCTCTCAGGCCGAGAATTGAAGAACCTGTATGTCCCTGCAGATATCAGTTTTCTATGATTTCCTTGAAATTACTCCTGGTGAATGGTGGAATGGTTCCTTCAATAGGCCTTATCCCCAGTCTTCTACCACATCTAATGATCTCTCCGTAAAGCACTAATTAAAAAAATTGTTATTAAAAACAAGGACACATGAATTTCTGATTAATAATACGTTGTTGTCAAGGGAAATAACAACGATACATACAGATGAGGAGCCTTTCCCATATTTTACATTAACAGCTTTTGTATTGATTACGAAGCAGATTAATTTTTTATTAAAAAATTTGATATGATTCAGTCTGTAGACATTACTTCCGATGGCTGCACTTATTCACTCGTTTCCTAAAAACATAAACTGCTCAAAATTTGATAGTATATCTGAAAATGACAATAACAATATTCCAAGCATTTTTTACAAAATAAAAATTTCACAAATAGTGAAACTTGAAAACATAGTACAAAGTTTGAGCCGAATACGAGAGTAAAATTTTCAAAATTTTAACTCAAAGAAACATTAAATTTTCTCAAAAATTCTTTCTGAAGCATCCAAATATGTATATAAAAAAGTCAATTCTTTATTTTCTGAAGATCTGAAAGTTCTCCGTAACCGCATACTAAAAAGTTTGACATATTTCTGATCCGCCACTTGTCAGAGTGAGGCTTTTGATAGTCAGTAGGTCGGTCTGTGAAGACAGAGCCATAACGATGGGACGTCGAGGTTCTAGGAAGACTTTCGCATTATTTTCGGCCCACGCAGGCCGCTTCTGGCAAAGCAGAGCCCCGCTCCGCTCGCCTTGGCATAGACCCTCGAAATAGACTCACTTTCGAGCGGTCGGTGGCCGACTTGCGACAAAGTGACGTTGGCTAATCATCTGCATGCCTTACGTGTGTACGACTTTCAACATACCATCTTCCAGCTGTAATAGGCACGCCCTCGATTCATACTATTCAGTTGTCATTCGTTTAGGTATTATTTGATGAGCAGCAAATTTTAACACTTGGAACCACCATTATAGGAAATCACTCCTACTTGAAAAACGATATGAATATTTTGTTATAAGGGCATTACGGATCGTCAAAATGATAGTAATTAAAGCCGAGAGAGTATGGGAAAACAGGAACGGGAAAGAATCTGGCCACGGTTTTTTGAAACAGCCATCCACGGAAAACCAGAAATCCTCATGGTCTGATTGAGGTTCGAACACACGTCGCCCCGAATTGCAGGTCCGAGGGTTAGCCGCTATTCCACTAGGTTCGCTTTGAAAACGCTGATGAGTTCGCAAAAAAAGCTTGGGTAATAATATTATAGAAGCATTGCTTTTCTGAATGTACGTATGTCGTCCAACAAAAATGTTATATATAGAAATATAATATTTTATTATTCTTACGGGGCATTGACATATACGGAGAAAATGGGCAAACTGGTTGCTGCATTATCGATTGCCGAAGTAGAAGAAATTACTACTTTCGGTTCGCAGCTAGTTATGCCAACCTGTCCTAATGTTATTTCGTAACTCACACAATCACGAACCACCGAAGAAGGTCGGAATGGAATTTTTCAAGCGCAGATAGACGAAAAATTGAAATTTTTGCTGTTGGAAATCATTCCATATTTAATAATTCACCGCTAAAAGTAATTTATCTGTAGTGACGCGGATTTCTTTTCACGTAACCTAGTGTAAACCAAACTTCGATTGGCGGGATAAGCTAAGTGTAACGCAATGTAGTCTTCACGGGTGTACCGCCGGATAGTGTTGTGGAAACACAATATTTCGACGGCTGGCTCTGCCGTCTTCTTCAGGTGATGAGACATGTGTAATGGTCGGCTGACCCACAGATACTGAGATGGTTCGGGTGCCGCTCTTCCTTATATACAAGTCCGCGTGGTCTCGGCGATGGCTTACTATGAGCCAGGCCCACAACCAACTGGCGGTTGGCTTAATCAAGCTAAGTAGTGTTGCCCAAATGCAAGAACAAGACAAGACTTGGCCAGTCTTGGTCTTGGTCTTGGTCTTGCATCAATACACCTGGTCTTGGTCTTGGTATTGCACTCCCAGTCTTGGTCTTGGTCTTGGTCTTGCAGCAAGAGTCTCGCAAGTCTTGCAATTACCTATTAGCCTGTCGCTATTTATTAAACGTTACTTTAGATATTAGAACAACGCAACAGAATAGGTATATTTTAAGCTTGAATTAACATAGCCATGGTAAAGACCAACCAAATTAATAAATGTCTAAACATTTCATGAGAAATTCAAAAAATCAACTGACACCAGTTGGGGTTTGAACCCACGACCTAAGCGATCAGTGGCGATGCTCTAACTAACCAACTGAGCTATCAACTATGTCCCGCGGGAGTCAGTCTGTTTCTTAATAAACGTTTACATTTAATAATCTTCAATGTACTAAAACATGGTTTAAACATATAGAAAACAAATTAATGACATTAACTTGACTGTATTTTAAAGAACATTATCTGTCTAGAAAGAGATTGATAGACCCTCACCTTATATGAAATGGAATAAAATAATTATACAATTTACTGAATTTACCATTTATTTCAATAAAAATACAACACAAATGAAATTACAGAACAGTACACAATAGCTGACATTACTGTTACTTTATATTAATTCTTTTGTGAATATATAAATGCAGTAAAAGAAAAGGATTGTGAAGCGAGTCTTCTTCATTATTTGTAGTGTCCTGCATTTCGCTCCTATGTAGCTTCCATAATAATAGGGAACATGTAGTTATAAGAATTATGGGTATTTTGTCATTAAAATGTTAAAAAAATATAAAACAAAGACTACAGCAACATTTTAATTTTGGTTAATATTAATTTTTTACAATAATTTCGATTTGAAGTTACTTGAAACGGAACGTATTTTAAAACACCAATCAACGTCTAGTGACGTCACTACTGTTATGACAGCTTATTGTTTTCAAAGAGAACATTGTTTTATTGAGAAAATTATTTGTATTTTTCAATAAAATTGGAAGTCAGATTTATAAAAGCGGACTCCAGGAATTTACCGAAAGTCAGTGTAGATATGGTCGTAATTTTTTTGTCGAAAGTGCTGAGTATTCAAGTGTAGAAATGAAAGGGACTAAACTACTATGGTACGTATAAATCGCATTGAATTTTCCTATTTGGTTTAGCAGCTTCTATACATAGCTCTTATTTCAGCTCAACAAGGGAATCTTATGGCGATAATGCAATCGGCTATGTCCAAATTAAAAGAGATGGCGAATTGTGTATAGTAAAAAGTAGAGTTACACCGGAGCATAAAGTTCGCAAAGAAGGTTATCATATTACAGCCATTATAAATGAAAGGGAAGGTTTAGTCCAGTCCTGCCAATGCGAAGATTGTGCCACTTCTGAAGGTAAAGTTTGTATGTTATTTATGGCCTATAAAATGTCATGCGGACAAATGGGGAGCAGAAAACTATCATCGTCTCGCCAGAGAGTTCAGTTGTTCTGTGCTCTCACCACACCCCTAATTTAGCACATTATTATCACTAAAATCTTATTCCAGGTGGGTGTAAGCATGCTGCTGCACTCTTGCTATGGTTACACAGAAGATCTGAGTAGCCTGCGCTTACATCTATAACATGTTACTGGAAGAAATCAAATTTATCTAAATGTGCTTCTGGAAAATCTTTTATAAAAGCCAAAGAAATAGGTCACATTCCTGTCACTAACAGTTTCTCTCAAGTAAGCAGTTCAGTATACCTGTTTATTTGATGAAACTATAAATCTTTATAGAAAGAAAAGGTGGAACTCACCACAAGATGGATTCGAACCTGCAGCCTTTGCCTAACAAGGGCAATGCTCTATACCCCAGAGCCACCAAGGTTCTCACAAGCCGTGGCGGAATCCAACTTGTGGTGAATCTTTCTCTATACAGGTTTATAAGAATCTCTAAAGCGTGCATAAATGCTGTTAAATAAATAGTATCTATGAAATTAATAAATATATGTTATATGCTACAATAATAACCTCATATTTTTAGGTGGATATTCTGAGTGAATATATAAATGCAGTAAAAGAAAAGGATTGTGAAGCGAGTCTTCTTCATTATTTTGGAGAAGATTTACAAACTGTAAACATCCATAAAGTGTGTTCAAGCTTGATTGGAAAGTTGAACTCTTCACAAACTCTCCTTGAAATATTATCAAAGACAATTGACCGCTGATATGATTAACATGGTTTTTTCCACCACAAAACGACAAGTTTACTTCCACAGCAACTGACAGGTCAGAAAGGACTTGACAGGAGTGACGTCATCGGTTCTGGAAGTCAGTTTTGGCGCGCAAATTTAAACTGTCAGTTTCAGACCGCCGTTTTGCGAGACATATTACCGTTTTAATTTTTTTAATTTATTTGTGGTGTATTCTGCATGAAGTTACTTAAAATGAAAGCAAAAATAAAAATATTGCATGTTCCCTATTAATAAGGTAGATAACCTTATTGATTATTATTAAAAGCTAGATTTTAAATTAGTTTGTAATTTTAACTTTTGAAACTGTAACTTTTGAAATATTAAGAAAATAAACATCTTCTCGGTAACATACTACATATAATTTGATTACGCATATTCTATATAGATTATTTTTAGTTTTTATTATTTCGATTTTCGATACTTCAATTAAGTGTCATACTTACTACATTTAATGTATTATTTTTTATTTACTTATTCAGACCGTCAATTCCTTCATCAACGAAAACGCACTGATAGTCATTTATATTATATCAGTACTTTACGTCTTCCTACATATTTTCTGCCTATTTTCTTCTTCAAAATTCTATGTACTAGTACGTTAAGTTTCGTTTGTTTTCTATGTGTCAATTTCTTGTATTATATAGGATAAGTATATAATTTAAATTAACCCTGTCCGGTCCACTGACTCTGGAGTTTACTCCTCGAGTTAAAATTGTGCAAATACTATATATTCTTTACATGTAAATGAATATTTTGCAAAAATATATTGTGATGCAACAGTCAATATATCAGTTTATTTATTTAAATAGTTCTCTTATATATTATTATATTCGGGCTCCTAAACAGTACATAAATTTTATTGCACGCTTTTTATATTATTCGATTACTATTATAGAGAATTTTTTACGTTAGAAGTGTATTAAAAGTGTCTACAATATTTATTAAATGGGTGACGACATCTTTAAGCACTTTGTGTTTTAAAACCACACAGAACACATCAGCATAATGTATTCGTGTCCATTCTAAGCACCCAAAAACTTATTTTGTATAGAAAGTATAAAAAAGTCCTAACTGCAAGACGCAAGAGTCTTGCAGGCTTGGTCTTGTTCTTGCTTAAATCTTGCACAGTCAGTCTTGCTCTTAGTCTTGCTAAAATTAGGCGGTCTTGGTCTTGGTCTTGGTCTTGCAAAAATGCAAGACCAAGACCAAGACTGCAAGACCAAGACCGATTTTGGGCAACACTAAAGCTAAGTGCAAGTTTTCTCCGCCAACAATACATTAACATTCCTGAAAAAAAAAAACATATTTTATTCATTTCTTCCTATCTCTACCATACGTTTAAGTATGGCATTTGTAGCTAGTTTATACCGCGATACTGACTTATTAATATGACAAAAATCGAGTCATCTTCTCCATACGGCAATACGAATTTTCTGTTTGTCACACTTATTGAATCCTGAAATAAACAAACACCTACCATTATCAACATCAGTCGTTCAGTCCTGAACGTTGAGGTGGCACTGGATTTATCGTTATTCCTTCTACAATGTTGACTCCAGTAAAACAATACTATTTGTACCACCAATATCAGGAAATCATGTGATAACCATGAGCCAAAATCTGCGTAGACAATATTATTTTTTTGCCCACTTTCATGGACCACACATTCGCATTCAAATCAATTCTTCGAAGAATTCTTAATTGCAGAGAATCAAACAATATGAACGTTCTTTTAGGTTTTTTGCTTCTGGGTTTACGGACTCGGATAAGCAACGGTGTAGTATTTCACCTCCCCTGATTTCACTGTTATTTCTCTTAATCTGATTTAAATCAATTTCTTTTTAATTATTTCTCAAAATTCATAGTTTATCAGACTCATTACAAAAGATTGTCTTCGTGCATTGGGGAGATAGACCCTATGAATAAAATGTGGAACATGTTACACAAGAAAGCAGTCTATTACAAGTAATTTACATTTTATCATAAAATTAATCTTGCACGATAGCACCATTAAACATCACTCAAAGATACTGCTCCTCAAATACTGCACAATTATGAACTCGCAATTAGTTCTCTTAAATAGATATTGCTCATTAAATTTCAGTACATGCACGTACGAGAGAGATAGAGATAAATTTGCTTAACTCACTAGTCACATCATGCAGTAATGTCTGTCGACGATAACACACTGATACGGTCACTTCAATGCCAGTAAACAGAAAGATGAGTCTCGTTATAAGTTCTTATTTTCAGGTGTGTCTTATGTTACCAACCCTAGCATTTAACCAGAGAGTATGTGTGCCATTATGTGAGCTTCTGTATACTAGTAACTTTTAATTCTACAGGCTACCTGCCATGTTTTTCGTTTTCCACAGTCAACAGATGCCTTAGCGCCGACTGTCTGACCTACTGGTCCCTCAAATGTGTCTGCCTACCCATATCCCCTTTCTCATCTACTTAAAATTCAATATCTATGCATTAAAGATATCAAATTAACAATGAATTTACACGTTATTAACACTAAAATCATCAATGTACAGGGTGTCCAGAAATGAAAGGATAATCCTGCAGCCTGCATCACTTCCTAATAGATGATTAGATATTCAAGATATTGATTTTTTTGTATTTTTTGGAAACATGTGACTTTGTTCAGTTTATTCCATTTCATTTCCACAAATTAAGACTTTTTGAACCAAGGTTTTTTTTTTAAATTTACTCAAAGATATTTGAGTTGTCAAGGACAGAGCATAACTAGTCACCCACCACCCTCGGCGTGATTTTAAGACAATTTTTAGTACTATAAAGCTGAATTACAAATCGATAAACAAGTTTACTTACAAAAATATAATGAGTGAACAGAATTACTTATGAAACATTATTAAACTGAAATTTAAAGAACAATATCTATTTAAGAAAACTAATTGCGAGTGCGCAATACCATGAAAGCATAGAATGTTCAGTTGGTGGCGCTGTTTTGTTACCTTCCTCTATTTATACTTTACTTCCCTTGGCACTGAGCAACAGCATGCCGAGAACAAAAATCTTTTATTCTCCAAATTAGCAACTGGTATGTCGCATAGGCCATCCTGATTATAGTTTTCAAGTTTTTTTACTGTTAGTGGATCTCCACTTACTTCTTCAACAAATATAAGTCAAAACAAGCGAGCATTTCTCAATATTCGCACCAACTACGATCTTTCCTTCTATGGCTAAATTTCACGTACTCAAAAACAGTCTTTATCAGATTAACACACGGTTTATTAAGAAACATTATTCTACGAATCAGAAAGAACTTTTGAAGCTGAATGTTTGAGGGACAGAACTCAATAGAAGTAAGAAAATGGTAAATGTTACAAAAAAGGAAAGAAAGAAACAGTTGTAATATGCCCTGATAGAAGAGTGTTGTAATTCAAGTGACGAACAGATAATGTACGAAATGAGCCTAAGTTGCTCCTAATGAAGCTGTGAACAAGAATTTGTGTAAGTTTTCCAGAGTGGAGAGATAGTATTGGGATCGCGTCTTAAGATATGTGACCCCGTAATGCTATGCAGTCAGATGCAGGTTAGAGTACGTGAAACAGCTGAGGAGCAGTTAAATTGTAGGCGATAACCAAAGATAACGTGTTTAGCTCATTATACGAACAGATAATACTGTAACAGGTTGGGGTGGTTCAAAAGAGGGGGTTTATTAATTATTATTAAAAATTAATTATCAAAATTAAAAATCTTTGGTTGGCAAGAATCTTCCAACATCGGTCAGGTCTTAAAAGAACTGACATGGATTTTTTTATTTAATTGCTATGGCTTCTATCATCGCTAGGCGACTTTACATTTACCGTTAACATCACTCAAACAAGCAAACAACAAGCCTAGACGTTACAATACGCCGTTATTTCAAGCAAACAATATTTGAATTTATTTTTAAGTCATGAATCACCTACTGCAAATTTAAATACCAAAATTAACAAATAATATTGAAAATGAACAACGTTAACAATTGTAACATTAGATATTTACAACATTGAATCTCGGGCGTCCTTAATAGTTTAATAGTCACAATAAAATTCGTGCTATCACGTTTCACAAATCTTTGCCAGCTAACTAAGGGTTTTGTAAAAGAGCAAGTCTCGTAATCTCAGGACGCTTACGGAATTCAACAGTCTCGTGAACTCGTCATGCCTGGCCGAGTACTTTACCAATTTGCTGACAGTGACTCTGCAAGTTGTGCCACAGCCTATTTGCGTGGCATGGCGGTCTACCGTCACTCCAGGATCGCCATTCTGCGATCTTATAAGACAACTACCAGTACGACATCAGCTTTGTCGAACCGTCCACGTCGTCTCTAAAAACATAACCGTTCCTCTCCACTGTCGGAGAAAGAGTCGACCGTCCCTCTCCACTGTCGTAGAAAGAGTCCCTTCTTCCTCTCCGTAGTCACATGTGGACAGAAAGAAACATATTAAAAAACCCGAATACCACTTCTCATTGGAGGAAATGGGCTTCTTGAAATCACGTGTTCCACCTCGCGCATTCAGATACGTGGATTCGCGCTCACGCGTCTCTTTGGCGTGGCGGGAGAAAACTCGCCGACCTTCGTCATTGCCACCCCCAGCGTCAGGGGCAACGTCCGCTGGCCTGTAGGCGACACCGTGGCGGGCTGGGTAACGGTACTGTTTCTGGCCCAGGATACGGAGTCTCAGCTGTCCGCTCCTTGCCAGAAATCAACCCTCGCTTATTTTCCGTACATGCCCTGAATAACTTGGCATTCATTACACCATATGTAGTCTTTGGCTGACCCCGAGATTTAAGAATTAAATCAATTTACAGATCTGATTATATAAAAAAATTAATTAAGAAAAATGTAAAATATAAAATATTAACTATTAAAATTGTAGTAGACGTAATAACGTCTTGCTACAATTAAACTTACAGAACATGTGTAAAAAAAATAACAAGTCCTTTATTGAAATAAATAACTCTCGGGTTTTCTGCCGGTTAATTGATTTATTTAGATCTTTTAACAACGTTTCGGCAACTGCCATCGTTGCCTTCATCAGGTTAACTCTTACATACAAGGACAAGACACTGACTGACTGATGAAGGCAACGATGGCAGTTGCCGAAACGTTGTTAAAAGATCTAAATAAATCAATTAACCAGCAGAAAACACGAGAGTTATTTATTTCAACAATACGCCGGGAAAAACTGAAATGTCATAAGTCCTTTGTTGTTTCCACATTTCTGGAGAGCCACACATCACTTTGCTCTTAATCATTTGTTAGCAAGATATCTCAATTTTTGCGAACGAGCCAAATTACCGAATTCTGTACAATTTAATCGTTGTTTAGTACGTAGAATTAGTTTTCATGGGGATGCTAGAGAACTGAAACCACTCACGACAAATGCAAGTTAAAAATTATGGTTTTAAAGCATAACAAGTTGTACAGTATGTAGTGCTGAACGATTGAAAATAAATTTAAAGAGACTAGAAAGAGATAGAGGGTGGCATCAATCCAGATTATTCACTATTGACTGAACGTTAAAAGATACAGATTGTAGCCAATATAAACTAAGCGGCAAGCTGAAGGAGACACGGCTTCATTTCAAAGTAGAAAGGGAACATGTGCGATCATCTGCTTACTCCTTTGGCGGGTGTTACCACATAGGTAAACAAGAATCTAGCGTGCGGGCATCATTAATCGGGCTCCTCTTTGATGTAGCTGGCCGGGCCCGCACGCTCATAAAGCTGTCCATGTGGCCAGCCGGACCGCAACAGTAAGGTACACACACTGTGCGCGCCGTCCTAATTATAACGGCGTGCCCCAGGTGGTCACGGGCCTGTGAAACGGTGGGTTGTTGGCTGCACCAGAGATTACAGCAGCGGAATAACTGTCAGCTGACGACTGAAAGAAGGACTCAGAGTCAATCGCTATAATACACTCATCATTAGAGACCGGATTATATGCATTTGCATCTGCATATTACGCCCATTTTCACCGCTTATTGCATATTTTACCTAAAACCTAGTGATGATGCATATTTTTGTTATATTTAATATATTTTTCGGTAGCTTACCTAGTTAATAAATAAAATCTTACGTTGTAGGCAACAAAATCTACTAGCAGCACTGCTCTTAAGGCCCGTTCCCACGATCCCTTGTAACGAAGGCGAGACGGGACGGGACGAATACTCTACCACACGCGATGGGAACAGGGCCGCCTCTGCTAGCGGAGACGAGACGCAGCTTCCCACTCTGAGTCGGTAAACATGACAGGCGTGTGTAGCGGTGCGCTGTTGCCATCGGTTTGCAGCAGCGGTGCGCACCCCTTCTGTTGCTGTAAAGTGCTCTGTGCCAAACGAAACTAGGCAACGTGGTGCGGAGGTGGCGGCAAGTTAAGCTAAGACTAACCTGCGGCCCGCGGTCGTCCCTACACTTCGGCTAATGAGTTCCCGTCTCGTCTCGCCTTCGTTACAATGGATCATCCGAACGCGCCTTTAGTCTAGGACGACTCGCTGAAAAACTACGACCCACATTTGGGAATGTAAGTAAACTGACATCATCAATAAAGAAAGCGTTTATTAAGTCTCGTTCTCGTAATAATGCAAAAAATAAAATAAAAATTGCCAAATGTGCCTTTACCTCCGGAACCAGTGGTAACACGATGGGCGACGTGGGTTGAAGCTGTACTGTTTTACAATAAACATTTCGAGGCCATTAAAGGTGTAGTAAACGACTTTTGATAGTGGAGATGCTATGACAGTTTTTCAGTACAAGGAAGCATTTAACAATTCTAGTATTAAAACCATAGCTGCGAATTACATTCGTTTTTCCCACATACCTGCAATTGTTAAAAAGCTTGAAACTCAAGGTTTGACGCTGAATTAATCTATTCAGTTAATAAAATCAGCATTGCCAGAGATATTCCTGTGTACACTTAAAAAAGTTTGAAAAAATATTTCGAACAATAACTCAGGTTTTTAACCTTTCTGTCAAATTGATAGTTATAGTAATGGGACGGGTAAACTTTTCCGAGAAACAATTACTGCTAACACATCACCAAATTTCACGTACTGGCAAGTTACATCAGTGAAAGTGGAACGGTCCATTGACTTATAAAAATATTTTGAGAGATCGAAGAAGGAAACTTACTTTCGAATATTTGGGACAGTACCCCCTTGTTTACGTTTACAAAAGTAAAAAAAAATAAAAAAGTTAATTGTCGATTTTATAAATATGTTATTTACTAATTGCATGCTGATTTTGAAATAAAAATCTAAAAATTACTATTTTTATACTATATAATGTTAACACTTTTCAAGCTTATTTTAAACATTTTTCTTTCATATTTGCATGCATATTTCTAGCTTTTTGTGTTGCATATAATTCTGTCTCCATTCATCTCTAACATCATGGATGCACGAACACTTCGAACACTCCCGTTATCTTGTGAGAACCTCTGTCATGGTTATCTCCATGACAATAACCTAATATCCGTTCTGCATGATAAGTGCCAACAGTTTTGTGTAAAATGTGTAATTTTGTAGGCTGAAATTGCGAACAGTCTCAGCTTTCACATAGATGATTATGGAAAACATCCTAACATCCATAATCAGGTTCAACGATTCGCCTTGCCCAAGGTTTTTACCTGATTTCAATTTGCCATATATATAATAGGATGTAGCAACCTTTTTTCATGTTCAACGTATGAGGAAAACCGCATTCCCACGTCGCGTTGTTTGGTAAGCCGCGCGGCGCGGGATAAGTGGTCACGGACTGCGCGCCTCTACCCATCGTCAGGTGGTGAAGATGAAAGGCGCGTGTAGTTGAAACTACACTAGATCAGATGGTGGTGAGGCGTCGAGGGTTAACCTGCGGCGCGCGCTGATCCGTACACTTCGGCTAATGAGGTGCCGCATCCCTAGTGTTGTAAAAAAAAAAAAAAAAAACAGTTTTTTTTCTGACGTGAAAAAAAACATGAAAAAAAAACATGTTTTTTTTTCTGGGACATGTTTTTTTTCATAACTACTAAATTTCAAATTTTTAAGGCATTTATCGTTTAATATTACTGTTTTAGAGTTTATACTAAATACTTATCATACTTTTAAATCTACTATATCTTTCTGATTTAGTACAAAAAAAAATTATAAAAATATTGGTAACATTGACTGAAATTTTCTTTTACGAATGGAGACTTCCCGAAAAGGCTAGGTTGCGTGAGAAGGAATCCCCGTTCCCCATTGTTTGGATTGATACTCGCTATTTGAACTAGTGCTGCCAGGCCCTACAAAATCTGTAGACCTACGAATCTTTTCAAAAAATTAGGAAATTTGACTACGGTTTTTTGCCTCTTTTATTACTTGTTGTGCTTTCCTTATATTCGTATACTTGTTAAACTCGCAGCGTATAGTGATACTGAGTCATTGTCAGTAATTATGAATAATTTCATTGCAACCGTTGGCGTAAACCAACGATTGAAAACAAATAAAGCTCCTATTTTGTATGATAATAGATTTAAATTCAAACTTAAAAGACCGTAATACAGAACTATCGGCGCAGTCTTCATTCACAGTGTGTACTTTGCTCACAATTTAAAATTGCAATCTCAAAAGCTTTTGCCTACAATACAACTAGTAAAAGAAAATGTAACTATTTCTGAAGTTATGGATCTAGAAGGGACAAGAAGAAGAAACAGAAAATTCCAACTCCGACCGAACTAGTGTTGGTAGTACTGATACTAGTGAATGTGGTACCGACATAGAAAATGAATAAAAAATTATTTTACCTATATAGATACATTTATGAATCATTATGTAAGGTATTACATGATTTAGTAAGGTTTAAAACACACATGTAAAATGTAAATTCCATAAATAAAACTATAATTTATCAAATATATTGTTTTCTGAAAAAAAACCAAATTTAGAAAAAAAAACAAGGGTGCTCGGTTTTTTTTTCATGTTTTTTTTCACAAATCTGAAAAAAAAAACATTTTTTTCAGTTTGCAACACTAGGCCTCCCTTACCAGCTTAACATCAGACTCCCTCCATAATATTTATATAGTGAGCTAAGCACTGGCAAACGACCTCAGGGTACCCAACTGAAGCGCTACAAATTTCAGCCCAATGAGACCATAAAGAGCAGAGACATAGACCTGAACACCTGAGACTACCTTGCAGAACACCGTGCTCTCTGGCGCTACCCACCTCTACACTCGACGAACCCAACCAGGTCCTCCACACACAACTAGGGGACGATTATCTTACGCCAGGATCTGCCATCAACGACACCCACATAAATGTCTCCAAGTGAGAAACATAAACTCACAAAAGAGTATTGGTCAATGTCGACGATATAAAAGGGCGGTACTTTAACCCGGGATCACTCGCGCCTATTGTTGTCGCGCGATAACTCCCGTGTTAGATTTTTTCTAACAAAGATATTTTTTTACGTTTTTGTCTGTAGGTTCGATACAGAGATACAATTAGCAAGTAAATTACTTCTTTATTATTACCAACTCATTATAACGACATATAAACATTAAATGAAACATATATCTTGCTTTAGTTTTAAATTCGAATTTTTTGCTTCCCCTCTTACACCTAGAAGCTGTGTCACAATATTCTGACAGACTGTTTTTGATGGAGGGGCTTTGTGCTTGAACCATTTTGTTTCCCTATCCCTACATAGATACGTATCACGATTTGCAGAAGTCAGGGCTACAGTAGACGCAGTTTCAGAATCTCTGGTAGACTGATCTGTTGCTGTGTCTATCTCTTCATGTTCAGACTGCGCATCGGTATCTGAAGACAAGCCTTCTATGTGGGTATATTCGTCCAGCGGTTCCTCTAGCAACATCCATATCTTTTCGTTTGACATGACGTTTTCCTGTAAAATTTTATATATTTTCGCATCTGACATTGTATGTCATGTACTTGGTGTACACAATTGCTTCATTGAATATATAAAACCCAATAAGAGTACTTACTTTCTTTTTTATAAACCACGTAATACGTGCAGAATACGTCCAGGAGAAGAAATTAACCTAATCGCACGTCACTAGCACAGAGAAACAGTCTAAAAGAGAAGCAACGTGGTGTTTCACGAATGCACAAGGTATAGTTACGCGAGAACTCGCGTGTGAGAAATAATCTAACAATGCGCACCGCTTCAAACAAAGCCGCTACCACCAGGCTTTACTTGTACTTGGAGCGACGAAAGACACGTGGAATGAAGGTAGAGATATCAAAGAAAGCATTGCTAGATCAACACTTCAATATCTTTGAAACATATTGTAATATTTCAGTAAAATCATCAATGTTAGATTTTTTCTCACACGCGAACGATCCCGGGTTAACGCGAATTCACGAACCGGCAGGTGAAATGGTGATCATCATGTTGGTCTAGCGAGTGACGCTTTGGGGATAACAGCAAGAGTGGTTTTGGTGGCAATACCTTCACATGGTTGGATATCTGGTTTCGTCGTAGAAGTATTTGCATTCTTGAAAAAGTCACATCCCTTAGAATATATCAGTATCGCGTATCATATAGACACAGCAGAGTTAATATTGAGCAACAGGTAGACACAGTGTTTTGGCTACGCAGTTCCATTATGTATGATCCATGGACGGTTCAGATACCTGGTTAGCCGAGCGGCTGTGGCAAATGGACCGTTTGGCGGGTGCTCTAATATAGATCACACAGGCTGTCTGCCGGCTATATTTTGGCGTGTGCTTTGTCCTAATTTAAGCGCGGGCGGTATTCAGGGCAGGCACAGTGTTTTGCCCGAAGCGGCTCGGATGGACGCGCGATTCCGTTCGCCGCGTTGGAGCGAATGTGATTGCCACGAACTGACCTAGGGCAGAATAATTTTAAAACATACTCACCACGTCACGCGAGTAATGTTTATGTGTTGTTAAATGTATGTTTGATGGTGTTTAAATTAATTAACACTAAGCGGCCTACTGAATTAATATCTGAATGGAGATCGAAAGGTTTCCAGATCGAATTACTGCCTAGGCGGTAATATTAATAAGCTCATTAGCCGAGCTTCATCTCTGGCACATCTTGTTGTGCAATGTGAAATACGTCAGAAGGCTTCCGTAGATCGGCTTCCCCATTAAATTGTACGACCCTTCTAGGGCTAACACCCATAGTTGTAAACGGATATGTGCAGATCCGAAGCAAATTCAAGCGACACGAAGGCTTAACGGGTGCTAATTGTTCCAAACGAACATACTTACATAAATTAATTAACTGTTTCACTTGCAGGTACTTACTGGGGAGCCGTTTCTCACGTACTAAGATCGACAGCCTTAGATATGTCATACTCTGTTGCTGAAAACTGATGCCCATCCTGGATCAATAGTGCCCATACAAAGAAGATAGATGTGCAACTCAATCAGGCAATTAGAATAATAATGTGGTGTCATATGGCTCCCAGTGTTATGCAACATCTCATCCCCAGCATTAAGAAGATCAGAAGCTCTCTTAAAAATCTGGAAATATATCCTGAAGAACCCTCAGCTGCCTACACATCAAGACATTATTCAAGCAATACACCAATGCTTGAAATCAAGAAAACCACCATGGCGCATAGCAATCAACCTTACAGAGTCCTCTTTCAACATCAACAAGCTGTGGACAACTCAGTGGTAACAGTCATCAGTAGCGAATAAAAATCTAGTTGAGGATCCCTCAGTACAGTTACAAGGTTTCTATCTCCCCAGGCGGAAGCGGAGAATCATCAATCGGATTCGAACAGGACAAGGCAAATGCGGCTACTTATTACACAAATGGGGCTGGGTAGATTCTGCAAATTGTGACTGTGGAGCCACCTTACAGACAGTCAATCACATCGTTTCCGATTGTCCTCTTCGGGCCTACAAGGGAACAATAGTGGAAATACATGATGCGTCGATCAGTGCAGTTGACTTGATCAAAACATTAGATCTAGAGATATGAAATTGTACAAGCTTGTGATATGTACATTTACTATTGTGTACCTTGTTAAATAATCATACGATAAATAAATTATCTAAACGTTATTTAAATGAGAGAAACTCCGCTGCTCACCGCGTCTTCATCAGCGCAGATTATGTCCAGCCCGTTGCACAGTTAAAGACCAGGTTCAGTGGTTAAATTTTGAGTGTTTATAGATTAAGCTAGTAACCTGTTACTGTTTGTGGTTACTTTTCTCTGCTCATATCCTCTTCAGTCCCGAGCTCATGATAAAAATGCAAGAGAACTACTATTTACTTTGTGTTAATGCTAGTTAACAACGAATGACCATGAACATTTTTTTTGAAACAATAATTAATTTTTTATAGATGGTATATATATGATACCTCGGGAGTCAAGCAGTAAAATTATACACACAACTTTACTGCTTCATGTTACTTTATTTCATGGAAAAAATATATGTCTTTACCTTTATTTCGACGAGCCATGTTGTACAGCTGCAGGATCCCAAGTTTCCAATCAGGGCTGCCAAAATTAGAAGATCGAACATATGAGCTGTGAGAAGCGCGTTGTATATTGTAGAGGATACGATAGGCCAGAAAAGGTTCAGCTGTGCAGTGGCCCAAGAAAAAATAATTTCTGGAGGTATCATATATGATACCTCGGGAGTGAAGAGGATATTTAGTGTTATGCTACTGACACGATAAATAAATAGAATAGGCATTATATAACTTTTATTTAAACTAGCAGGAAGACATGACGTCATTCTACGATAGTTATTTATTGTTCGAGCCAGTGGAATATATAATAAAGTATCTGATACTGTGCAAGTAACGCAAATTAGAATGTTTTGAAAAAGTACTTGTTTGAATTGTATCTCCCACTAACTGTCAAATGAATGAGTTAACAGGTGATTTCGATTTGTTAAGTCTAATAGGGTTGCGAGATTTTGAGAGATAAGACAACTGAGGTGCCCGAGTGACCGCGGCTACTGTATCAGGGAAGGTATTCTCTATCCGGCTATACGCTCAGCTGCCCCACATTCCACTGTGCGAGGTATTTATCGGAAACTCTTGACGGTACACTACGGGAAGTTGGGTTGTCCTCGCAAAGGCTTTGTATCAGCTTCCTGTATCACCGGCCGGAAGGAAAGGACGCACCCAGAATACCGCAGCTGTAAGGCTGCTTTTATTGGTGAGACCAACTGACGTGGAACGGAACACGTTACACAAAGCAACATGGCTGATATTCACGATGCCTTTCAGCTATGAGGAGGAAAGGCACCGCAGATTATAATATAGTAAAAGTCAAATAAAATTGCGGTACCCGACCTGTAGCTAAGGTCGTTAAGGCATCTTAATAGATGCTTAGCGTTTGTCAATGTGTTAGCTGGCTATAGCCAAAGAGGTTAAAAAAATCACTTCCCTTCGATTGGCCAGCAAGGTTTCTGGGAGGTGGTGCTGCTCATTTTCTAATTATCAAAGGCCTGAGTTTACTGCAAAATCGTCTATCTAACGAGTAAGGAAACATTATTCATCCTCAAGTAAACATTCGGTGATATTCCGTACTTGTTGTATTAGGCCAAAAACTGCATCCCAAACTGATAATTTCGATAGAATTACCTACCAAAATGAGCATGCATAAAATCAGCAGAAGGTGCGATATTAAACATGCCTACCAAAAATAATATAGCAAATTGTTTAACACAAGGAATTATATACATTGTGTACAAAGATAGATACTATCGAGACAGTCTTTAGATGTACAGACAAGTATAACTGTTAACTATGCCTACAACAAATAACAATTCTTAACTGAGGGATATTAGCCAGTGTTAGATATTATGTTTAAATAATAAAGAAAAAGTTCATCGTTAAAATATTGTCAATAAACGGAGTATTCAGACAGTATTAATATACGTAGCCTGCGCTGGTTCTGTTTTTTAACTTTTCATGATTCTCATGTTTTTTGGTGCGCTGATACCAAAAACGACCTTACTTTAGTATCATCACGTCAGAATTTTTTGGAATTCGTAATGATCCAGATTTGGTATATGACGAAAAATATCACAAATATGAGACTGAATTGAAATAGGTTTGTTTCTTATAAAACGTATTATTTTGTTGCTTATAATAAAAAATGTAATGTAATATAAAAATAGAAGATATATTAGAAATTAGAAAATAGAACACTCACCATTTTAGTCGTTGTGTAGACGACTATTGCGACCAGACTTGCTTTTTAACAGGCTTTTCCGTGCATATTCTCTTCTGGGATCATCTCAATGTAACATCCAGCAATAGTCCGCCGTCATTGTAGTATTCCATCTGCTTTGGTAACTCTTTTTCAGGTCTTTCTTGTACTGATGAAATCTCTCACCCATTTTTTTCCTAACCTCACCTAGATTTTCAGGAAAGTAGTATAAATTTGCATGGAGGAAATGAACCTTCAAAGTCGTGGAACAGCCTAAATTCTTCTGCGGCACTGTCTCAACGATAGACTTGAAATTAGGATCCTTCTTGTTGCCTTGCCCAGAAACATGGTTACTACGTCTTTAAAGGCGACCCAGGCTTCTTTTTCAGCAACTTCCATTTTTTTTCTTCAAAACTTCCATCCTTACAAAGTTTTCCAATGTCTGGCCCCGTAAAGATACAGTCTTTTAGTTTTGCGGTTAACAAGGCTGGAAATTTGCTACAAATGTGCTAGAAACATTTACCATCTTTTTGTAAGTCTTTCACAAATTGTTTCATGAAGCCTAATTTGATGTGTAAGGGTGGAAGGAGAACTTTTGTCGACTCGATGAGAATTTTTTGGTGCACATTTTTTACTCAATGTTCCAATGAAAGTCGTTGTGGCCATTCTTTCTTTTGCCAATGATTTTCCTTGTCTCTGCTACCCCACTCACATATAAAAAACATCGAAATTTTGTGTACCCTCCTTTCTGTCCAAGGATCATCGATATTACTTTGAGGTCACCACTCATGAGCCACTTATGATCGTTTTACTTAATTTTCTGGAGAATAAATTGACTTATTTTCATCGTAAACCCTCAGATGGCAACATTTCATATGTCTTCAACTCTGGCAGTACGTCTTTTTTTTTTTTTTTTTTTTAATTCTTTCGATATATGACGCTTTTAACAGATTGCGATTTGTAAAAATTTCTGACGTGATGGAGAAAAACTTAAATAATTTTTTTAAATTCAGTGCACAAAAATACATACGAATCCGTCACCAGTACATGAAAAACATGATACAACTGAAAAAAGCAGGCCTGTGTATGCGTAAGAATAATATAAGAACATTATAGTTAAAAACCAAATATATTTTCTAACTGAGGAACGACGAGGTCTTTTATTTCTCTCTAAAAATTGTTAAAATTCAGTCGTCTTTTGGTATAGATATCTGAGGAAAAGATAAAACTGTTATGGTATTCGTTAAAACAACAACGGTAATCGTTAATGTTTAAAAAAGGAAAGGCTTTCAATTAATCTCGCTTCATTTCAATTTTTATCGAAAGCTGATATACACATTTCAACACTTAGATGAGTAAAATCGCATTAGTTGTTGCTAGTTACACGTTTGATTGTAGTAATGCCCGTTTTCACGTAGTATTGGAAACACAGAATCAAAATAATAACGTTGTCAAATAAAGGACAAGCTATTGATCCAATGCAAACAGCACAGAATTTGCAACTTTTGTTACGGAACAACAGTGATGGGCCGCACCTAATTAATTAGTCCTTATGTTGATTGCAGAATATAATCTGCCTACTGCTAATTATTAATTTGCTAGATGCGGTATGTAGTTGTATTCATTTAAATCATGTATCAGATCATATAGATGATGACTGACTAATTTTAACAGGTTATAAAGACGTTGCGTTTATTGGAGCACACGATAGTCACCTTCCAAAGTGATAATTGATTAATTGAACAAAACATTGAGGTTCAGAGCTTACTAAATATAATAAAATATTAAGTAGTCTTCACATAAGTATGTTGAAGACTTTGTAGACAAATATGCTGGATCACGTAGTGCATGTTTTAGCCATTTTTTCGCCTATCTTCCTTGTGTGGAACGTTAATAAGCAATTTGTTTGTTTTTTACATGATGTGTTTACACAGTGAGGCACTTTACACCACGTGTAAACTGTAGAGCTCATTTTATGAAGTAAATAATCAAATCGCCACTACGAAGTTTCCTGTTGCCCAAGATAGTGTAGAACATTTGCAGACCCCTGAAGGTTGCCGGCGTGGCAGTAAAGTTTTAAAAAAAGGTCATCACTACATGAATTTGGCTTTTACCACACCTTCAAACACGATTGTGTGGTCCCCCTGAAGTTGCCGCCCGGGGAAAGCGCCCAGGTTTCCCCCCCCCCTGGTATATCCGGCACTGATGTGACGTCACAGGAGATGACATGGCAGCTGAGGGCGTTTTGGCGCCAAATTCAAATCAACGTATAAAAATGTAAAATTTTGCATTTTTCCTTTTTTTTTTCAAGTAATAATACTGTTTTCTTATAGTCGACACACAGCTACAATAGTGACTACTTTCCCAAAATTAGCCGAGTACCTCAATGACATTGGCATCCGTTTACAATAAACAATTCAAATATACTTTGAATATAATTATGGAGGCGAAAGAGTAGATGTTATGTTACAATATGTCTTTACATTACTTATTATTTACTATATGGTATTTTAATGTGTTGGAAGACAGATGACTTGTCTGTAGACGGCAGGGTAGTATGGAATGCGCCTCAGAGCCCCTTGTGTTGCGTCACTCTCTTAGAGGACAATGGGGCACGTCCGCCGTGCTTAATGGTCGGCATCTGACAGCACACTGGCCACTAACATCGTGGCTCCACAGAGCTATTCTGCGCTGACATTAATACGACCTGCTGGCAGACACCAGCCTTGTACAACAAGCGATCCTAGCCAGGATGTGTACCAGCGCGTGCTTCTAATGACTGCGAGCATTGTGTCCACCTCAATTAAGGATTTCGCTAAATGAGATTTTACAACTGACAAACACAACATTGTTATCTGTATGGCTGCTAAAATTCACTTTATTTGAAATCTACACTGAGGAGCCAAAACATTATCACCACTAACCTGCAAGATTGGATGCCGTCTGGCGACGTCGCGGATACATCATGCAGTAAAGCAAAGTATACAGGGTGTTACAAAAAGATACGGCCAAACTTTCAGGAAACATTCCTCACTCACAAACAAAGAAAATATGTTATGTGGACATGTGTCCGGAAACGCTTACTTTCCATGTTAGAGCTCATTTTATTACTTCTCTTCAAATCACATTATACATGGAATGGAAACACACAGCAACAGAACGTACCAGCGCCACTTCAAACACTTTGTTACAGGAAATGTTCAAAATGTCCTCCGTTAGCGAGGATACATGCATCCACCCTCCGTCGCATGGAATCCCTGATGCGCTGATGCAGCCCTGGAGAATGGCGTATTGTATCACAGCCGTCCACAATATGAGCTCTAAGTAAGCGTTTCCGGACACATGTCCACATAACATATTTTCTTTGTTTGTGTGTGAGGAATTTTTCCTGAAAGTTTGGCAGTACCTTTTTGTAACACCCTGTATAAGCGTAGCAGAGACGCATGGTGAGTCTTCATAGCGACGATACTTGTAATCACATAAGACGCTTTAACAAAGGGCAGATTGTTATGACCCTGCGGCTGGCGTCGAGTATCTGGGGAACAGGGAGGCTGGTTGGCTGTTCGCGAACTACTGTAGTGAGCATCTATCAAAGTAGTTGAAGGACGGTTAAAACACGAGTAGGAGTTTTGGTTTTGTACATCCGCTCCTCATCACTGAATGGAGGGGTCAAAGGCTTTCCCGCCATATAGAGCAGAATAAAGGTGGATTCCCACGACCCGTGCATTTGCCGGCGCAGCGGGAAAGTAGCCGCCTCTACTAGCAGGGATGGCGTGCCTTTATCCGTCACCCACTCGGTAAACATCAAACGCCCGAATAGCTGAACGGTCACTAGGTAACGTGGTGGGGAGGTGGCTGTTAAGTGACGAGGAAACCGACCGTGGTGGGTCAGCGGTTAACGCTCTGGCCTCGCCTGCGGGATGAGGCGGTTCGAATCCACGTCCGGGAATCCAGATTTACAATTTCGATGGTTTCCCCAAATCACTCCAAGCGAATTCCGGGATGCTTCCTTCGAATGGCCATGGTGGAATTCCTTCCCGTTCCTTGTCCCCAATCCCATCCCGCCTATAATGACCTCGACAAGGCGTAAAGCCACAAGTAAAAAAAAAAAAAAAGACGATGAACAAACTGTGGCACGTGCTGATCTGTACAATTCAGCTGAATAGCGCAGCCTACAAAACCTTGGACCTTGGGAAACCACTATAAGGGGAGTTCTGTGGCAGATCTGATGACAGAGTACAATGCTGGTGGAGACAAATGTTTCGGAGCACACCGGACAGCAAACATTGTTGAACATGGAGCGCCGCAGCCCATATTAGCTCAATGATATCAGCAAGAGCGATAACAGTGTGCACGAGATAATCGATATTGGACCGCGGATCAATGGAAACGTGTCGCCTGGGTAGATGAATCATACTTCTTGCTAAACCAGGTCGACGGTCATGTTATGGCGGGCGTTCACCTGCAGTTCCGTGGGACCGGTAGCAGTGATCGAAGACACCATAATACATGAAAATTATTGTGAGCCACGTGCATCCGTTCATGTCTTCCCTGGCATCTTTCAGCAGAATTCCTGTCCTTGTCACATAGCTAATCGTGCTACACTGGTTTGAGGACCCTGATAGTGATTCATGGTTATATCTTGACCATCAAATTAATACGCTCTCATCTCGACAGAACACATCTAGTACGCCAGCTCCGCGTCAGTAAACAACCGGCCCGTAATTTAATGGAACTGTGTGTACTTGTGAGTAGACATCCGCTGCTAGAAACCTACCAAGGACGTTTCAAATCCATGTGAAGCCGAATCGCTGCTGTATTGCGTTCAAAAGATTGACCAACGCGCTATTTGCAAGTGGTCATAATCTTTTGGTTCGTCAGTACATACCAATACAGAAATTGTGATTCATTGCGTGACAGATTCTGCATTAAAGTTCCCGTCATATGTTTGGTTGCTTGGTGGCACCAGATACCCCTTTGTTACCGGAATAATGGCTTTTCACCCTTTCGCAGTGATCTGACAAGCTCAGAAAATAGTTCCCTATTCATCCAAGGGATGCTCAGCCAATGGTAAGCACCAAAATAGCTGGAAGATCAGAACTATTGACTATTTAATTTTAGGAGGGAAATAGTGGTACGAATGTTTTGAAGACGAGAAAACAGCTATGTTTGGGCACTGTGGATAGAGACGTATATGCGAATAGTCGTTAATAAATCTTCGCTTAAGCTTGGTATTGTACAGAAACGGTTGTCCAAAGCCTATGTTGTACAGTAAGCAGCAAACTGAACACTTTTGTACTGTAGGCAACCAGAGATATTTTTGACGCTATAGTTGTTTGATTAAATTTATCAGAGCAGTAATTTTGTAGGGATGGACCAGATGGAGAACGTGCAGATTACGTAAGGTATATGCGACCTTCACATTAGTTCTATTGAACACAAGTACAAAACACAATAGAACAACACCTCCCACCTGGCAGGTAACGTTGACGGATTTTGTCTATCTGGAAATGCGGCTACTCCACAGTCCTGGGGATGCGTAAACGGTAAACAGATTCCTACTCTTCGTTACAACCGAGCTTTAAATTACTTCCTCATAGTATCATAGAAACCACAAACCGCCAAAGATACAGTATATTGAATGTTCTCATAGCTTTCTTTTCTCCCAAGGGAAAACGGGCGAAATAATTTCAAGTAGATAACCGGAATTTGTCTAAATATTACATGCGTTTCTCTGTGCAAATGATTTTTTAACACTGCAAGAATGTGAAATGTAATTTTGTTTATCATTTAGTTTCACTGTCACATAGGGCAGAATTTTTTATTTGTTAGTTTTAAAGTGAGTGTATGGGCGGAATTAATAAAATCCATGATTTGAATGGATAAGCCCAAATTTTAGTTAAAGATTACTTTGCACATAAATTATGATAAATTTATTGGTTCATATTTTGTTTGTAGTTAATTTTAGTTTTCAAAGTAAATATATTGTTTTGTATAAGTTAGGGCAGGAAATGTAGTATCAAAAGAAGTGGAAGTAAAAATGGGAGTGCCGCTGGGTAGCGTATTGGGACCATTGCTATTTATTATTCCAATGAATAATTGTGTTGATTGTTTACTATCTGAAATTAGATTACTTTGAAGATAACATAATGCTATATAAAATAATAAAAACTATAGAAGATTGTAAACAGTTGTAGAGTGATCTGGACAGGCTATCTAGTTGAGGTTGGTAAACATGAGATGAAGATAAATGCAAAGAAGAGTCAGCTTATTAGATACACAAATAAATAAACAAAAGGTTAATTATCAATATTATGTGCGGAAAGAAGTTGCTTGCTGAAGACTTGAAATGTAAATTTCTTGGCATTACATTTGATAACAAACTTAACTGGGCAGGACACATTCGGACAGGTGGTAGGAAAAGGTTTTCAAAATTCGGCGCTTGTTGGAGAGAGTGATGAGGGGATGTACGAGAGAAGTAAAGCAATTGGGTTACAAAACTTTGGTCAGACCATTGTTCGAATATGGTAGTGTAGTATGGGACCCTCATTTTGCGTATCAAATACAGGAATTGGAGAGGGTGCAAAAAAGGGCTGCTAGATTTGTTTCTGGAAATTATCGCAGAATACAATCAGTGACTGATATGATAAAGGAGCTAGAATGGGATTCATAGCAAGACAGGAGGAGGATGAGGGGGGTCATGGGAGTGTACAGGGTGTATACTGGCGATGAGGCATGGAAGATATTGGAGTAGGTATGAAAAGTAGTGCATGGAAGGGAAAAATGACCATGACCACAGAGCTGGCACTCGATTTCAGGCACAAGGGTGTGGGAAGATTCTCTTTTTTAGGTAAGGGTGTCAGGTATTGGAACGAGTTACTAAGAGAAATGATGAATAATTTACCGAAAACGTTGAAAGAATTTAAAGATAAAATTTGTAGAGTGGAAAAATGTAGGTGGGTGCAGGATAGGGGGAAGATGGGTGTGTAGGGAAATTGTCACCGGAGCCTGTGTGCTCCGTTTCAATTAAATTAAAAGTATTTTTTTTTTTTTTTTTTTTTTTAAATATTCTAATACCATTTTCACACAAAGGTTAAATTTGGCGAATTATGAAATCATACAGAAATTTAATTCATTTAGTAAGTATAACACAAGTTATCTCATTGAATGACAAAAGGTATATACCGAGCGTGGTGGTGTAACGGATAGCATTCTGGCCTCGCATTCGGGAGGACGGCTGGTTCGAATTCCCCGTCCTGGCATCCAGATTTGGGTTTTCCATGGTTTCACAAATCACTCCAGGCAAATGCCGGATGCTTTCCTCCAAAGGCCATAGGCCGAATTTCTTCCCATTCCTTGCCCCCCATCCTTTCCCGTCTCTAAAGACCTAGCATGTTGAGAGACATTAAGCAGTTAAAAAAAGGTATATTAAAATTGATTAGTTTTTAACATAATTCTTACACCTACGAGAAATTTCTGAAAATAAAATTAGTTTTCTGCACTGGCTTTGTCGATGCTTTAGTGTGAATCTGGCACAAAATCGATAGTCGAACTGTAGAACTGAAATCGAAAAATATTTAAAAGAGAGAAACAAATGTACCAGAAAGCAGATTGCTCTCTCTAAAGGTTTTGGCTAACATTGTGTCAAATATGGTTCCAAACGTCGTACCCGAGCGTATGCGTGGTATGCGTTACCACTCAATAAGAACGTTGCTCTAAGAGGAACTAGGTTGGTTTCCAGTTGCACTTTCAATGTAACGGTGTTAGTTAGTGTTTCTATGGATGCTGATGGCTATGATGGTTTGTGTGTTCAGAGTAGGGAGTTGTTTGTGCTGTGGATGAGATGAACGAATGGACCCCGAACGAAGAATTATTATCAACAATGTCGGATGCCCTCACTCCATACGCTCTGTGGTGAGGTTTGGAATTTAAACCAAGACTTTGGTATTTTGTCAGGTGATTTTAAATCGTGCACCACCACCTCTCCTTCCCATCGGGTGAGTTCTGATGATGAAAATTTTTCCATCACCAGGACTCGTACCAGCTAACCCAGAGTCAGGGGCTGTGGCCTACCATGGAGCCGCTATGACCTGTGCCCAAAGGGGAGGGCTATTATTGGTTGCGTTGATAAACTCATTGCTATAACACATTGCGTATCCAACTTACGCCCTTGACCATGACATTTTATACACTTATTATTATTCTCCGCAGATTTCAGTCTTCTGTAAACAACGACGTAGTAGAGCAGTAGTGGACACGTGCAGTGCGTTCGGGTCTGGGTGACAGCATTACAGTCAACCTTACTATGATATTCTGTGATCATATCGTGTAATTCAGGAAGTACTGTTTAATCAATGGAAGTATCACAAGTGCTTTTAGGGTACCATACTCTAATGATCTGGATATGGGTGTAACAGGCAAGACGGCATTTTCTTGGCACAAAAACGGATTTATGATATATTTTCTATGACGCGGCATCCGCTCCAAGCGCTCCAACGCCATACCTTGCTGCAGCTTCCACTGCTAGTGCAATCGGTCAATTCCAGTCATTTGTATTAAGGTGGGTACACACTAGGCGAACGCATGCAGCCGAATCTGTGCGGCGTTTGTTAAAAATTTGACGTTGTCCACATTTGAACTGAGGTATGCGATGTGTGTCATTCTTTCATGTTCGCGGGTTTATGCGGTAGAAATATTTGCCGTGTGAAGAGGTTCTTGGTAATAGGAAAATGAAAGTTCAATTTGTATTTGTTGGTGATGACGCTTTTGCTCACCGATTTTCAATTATAGACTTTGCCGTGCTCGACGTATCACTGAAAATGTTTTCGGCATTATGTCTGCCGTTTTTAGAGTTTTAAGAAAAGTGATGTTATCACCAGAAAAAGCTACAACCGTGGTTTTAACATACGTTTATATGCATAATTTTTTGAAAACAAGTAAACATTCTAGAAATATATACAGTCCTCATGGTACATTCGATGAGGATAATGAAGGAGAAGTTATTCCTGGAACTTGGCGACATGAAATAGAAAATAACAATTCACAGTCTTCTCGTCCAATACCCAGGATCGGTCGGAAAAGCGCTGCCAGTTGTGGATCAATAAGAAATGAATTTGCTGAATATTTTATGGAAGAAGGTAGTGTAGTTGGCAGAATATATATACATGAAATATAATTGTTGCATAACATTTTAGATATTTGTATTGTTATTATGACACTTACAGGAAACTGATTAAAAAATAAATGTATAGCTTGCCTCATTATTTTCTGTTTCCCTTGCCGCAAATTTATCCAGCAAAATAACATTTCCCTGAAAGCAAACCACGTCGATTTAAATATGACATCAGAACCTGTTTTAAATGAATTTCTTGTTTTTGACGTTCACGTCTGAAGGATCCCAACAGATATTCAATTTTATTTTTCGCCACTTTTGAGTTACACTTCACAATTTCATTCCAGGCATCATATTTGCTTACTTTATTTTTATAATCATTATGACTAGGCCTTCATAAGCACTCATGTTGTCTGTATAACTCTATTTATTTTAAGGAATCCGAGTTAGACCACTCCATGTTTTCTACAAAACAACAAAACTGTTCTTCTTAACGTACACACTATAACTAAGCCGAACACGTGTGGTCCGAATTTTGCTTTGATGTACCGCCGAGCGAAACCGACCGCAGGCAAACGCATGGGGTTGGAAGCGTTCATTCGCCTTCGTTTCGACGTACACACTGAGTGAACGTATGCGTTCGTTCGCGTGGTCTAATGTGTACCCACCCTTACTTGTACCATCTATGAGGTTTAATACACTGTGAATTAAGAGCATTTTCAATAAACTGGTACTCATCTACAGAAGAGTAATCGCAAAATAAAGTCTCTTGCTTATTTTGATAGCTGCTTACAAATTATGTCATACGTAAGTATTTTTGTTGTTTTATGTTCAATAGAATGATTTTAACTGCAGATACTAGGTAATATCGTTTTTGTATGGAATTGGTAATAATAATGGTGTAAAACTGAGAACTTTTACTGTTGCTCTTGGCTTTATTTTGCAGGAAAAAAAAAATCATCGCGTGTCTTAGTTCTATACTTGGCAAGCTCTAAGTAATTTTATGTAGCTGGAATGTCTCTACAATTTCATGTTATAAAATTTTAAATATGGTGTTTTAGATAAATGAAATAAAACATCTATGCAGATTTGAACTGTGAAACTTAATTCATTTATTAGCTAAAGACAGGAGAGGGACAAGAATATGGCTTTATTTCTCTTAGGGTATCGTGTCCTAAAGAAATAAAAAAATCTTTGACAGTTTTGTAAGCTCCATGACTCCAAATTATTGTTAGGAGTGATGTCACATCTTTACGATGTAATTTACATTTTTATAGCGCTGTTTGTGTTGCGCTCATAGAAGAAGCTTTCGGCTCGTCAAGCTTTACTGCCGCCTTTTCAATTGAAGAACGAACTTCACTACTCTGGATCCAATCCAAAAAAAGTAATGGAGTCCCGTAAAGAGAAGGCCTCGGAAATAAAGAATCTCTTAGTGAATTTCGAAACTGTATATACCACTGAAACTGACGTTTAAAATTAGACATAACGGTTCAGTAAACCTCACTAACATAATAATGAGAGAAACTCTTTTACTTTTAAATTACAATTGTATTGTAAACTGATTTCGTGTTTTTACTTCAAATGTATTTGAAATATATTTTAAATTGGTGTATATTTTAGGATTAGTTTAGTAATATGTAAAAAAAAATAAACTTGAATAAATAATAAATTTAAGTACTGCAGCAATTATTAACCCGAAGAACTAAAATATTTGTAGCTTAGAAATTACAGTTTTTGTTTACTTTCTGTCCGCTTCTGCGCACTGCTATGTTCTTTAAAATTGGCAGTGTTAGACAAAATATATTATCTAATTCATGCGTAACGTTTAATACAACTTATCAGCTACTAATAGTATGTTAAACAAAACTATTGGAAATATGATCAGTTCGTTAAATTTTCCAGAGCTAGTGTCTGCGGAATTCCTAATGTTTCACCCTTTATTTGCAAAGCTGTTAGATGAAACAATCGTCAACGGAATGGCCAGTAATATTCCGCTTATGGCACTACTAGAACCAACTTCTCCGTACGTTAAAATCAAATTTGATTTAAACGTCTCATAAAAGGAACAAATTCCGAAATTAGTGTATCCATCGTTTTGTGTGAAATAAAATTTTGCTAGAATGAGGTGCGCCTTCGACTTCGGAAAAAAAAATCCGCAGTCGAAATACTTTATTTTAAACAAATAAGTTAGAAAATGTCTATGTGACAGCGGAGAAGGTTATATATATATATATATATATAACTGCTTAACGTCTCTTAACAGCGAGGACTTTAGAGACGGGAAAGGATGGGGGACAAGGAATGGGAAGGAATTCAGCCATGACCTGTTGAAGGAAGCATCCCGACATTTGGCTGGAGTGATTAGGGAAAGAATGGTTGAGAATATATTGAAAAAATGTTCTTGAAAATGGCTTCTTTTAAGTTACTTTCTGAACAAACGAGAGACTATGAATTAAATCTAAAAACAAATAAGAAAGTCCAAATCGTGCAGTAATTCTCGATTTATAAAGTTGACTAAAATATACCATAAACATAGAACCACAACCATTGAACCAAAGTTTCGTTACTCTTTCCTGCGGCACAAAAATTACTTGTAAGAATGTTTGTTATTAGCTGCGTGAAGTAGAGATAAAATCTCGCTTCCGAGACGCTCTCTGTACCGTCACCACCTATTGTGTATGTCCTTGCTATTGTCCTGACGTCTGGTTTGCTGTCACGGGTAGTATCTGACAGGTGTCGACTCCACTACTCGTATCGCTTAGACTTCCTCATCTCGGAGAAAGTCCCCAAACACACGTCACCCCGAAGTCACGGCACGCCTCAGAGTGTCTATTCTGTGACTCGAAATCAGCAGAGACGACAACAAAACCAGTGCTCCCCCTTTTCATCGCCTCGCCGCCCACCCCCCTTTCGGACGGTGGCACAAAAGGCAGGGCCTCGTATTGTCACGGCAGGGCAGCGAGTATCAGCGGACTGCTTGTTGTATTGTCCAGCTCTCGGCTCGTTTTGCGGCTTCTCATCGTTTTAACTTTGACGTTGTACTAGCAGTTGGGAGTACGATACCATCATTTTACAAAGATACAAAATAAAATGTTTATTTATAAATATTATCTTTATTAATAAATTTTATTGCCTACTTGTTGGTATAATTAATTCGTAATGTTGGGATTTATGGAAAATAAATTAACAGACGGTTGACACAAATATTTGGTAAGAAAATGACTAGAAGACAACTCGCAAATAATTGTACAAAAACGGGTTTGGCTCAATAAAAGCAAAAAATGAAAATTCCTATCGCGTTGATTACATCATCACAGTTATATGTGGGGTGGCTATGATGCTCAAATTTTGAATATGCGATGGGTGTACATGGCTAAGTCATTTATATTACCATGGTAATATCTCCTACAGGCAGCATGGAATCACTGTCACTGGACGGTTATATTTATTCATATAATGGCACAGTAATGCTTTCTTATAACGATACTGTCTCGCTATTCATAAACAGCAAAAACACTGGCACTTACACCAACATTTAAATTCGCTACTAACTTGCAGACAAGCTTGTGCAGCAGTAAATTTCACGTACTGCAAGTAAACTTGACAGTGAAGTTCGTCACAAAGTATCGTAGCCAAGTCTCAAAACTGAAGTCACAACACTGAGAATTTCTTCGTCACTTCGTTTTATCACCACGTAACTGTCCCCTTGTTTGTCGGCAGTTACGACTTTTGGGAAGCGGCCTCCTTCGATGATGGGCTTGAAAGAAACAAAGTATTACAGTAATTAATAACATTTTTAATTGCTAGATTTCTATTTGCTGTTTCCTACCACTCTATTCAGATGTAGTATCGTTTCATTGGCTCATACATACGTACACGGACAACGCCTTTATTTTAAGACTACGCAATACGCCTGATTGAAATTTTTAAAAGTTGCCGCTATTCTCCAAGTCCCCGTGTCGGACAATTTATGGGCAGATCCAAAGAGTTAACACACTTTGAAAATTATCTTAACAGGATTTCAAATGCACAGAAATTGTGTCTAATTATGCGTCTATGAGTAAGGAGCAAAATTTCCCCGATACTTCCCCAGTGTCACTCAAGTGTTATGAGGGAATGTCCATAAACTACGTGTATTGGTCTGAGGGGGGGGGAGGGGAGAGACGAGTAGTTGACTAGAAAGCTACGCTGGGCTACGTGGGGAAGTTGAGGGATTTGGAACCAAGCCATTTAGCTTTATATTCGTATTATTTGTCATAGTTAAAATAAGGAACAGCATGTGAATATTTATTTCCTTTTAAATTGTCACCGTGTGTAATTTACGATAGTCTGACAAGAGAAAACAGTACAAAATGTCTTGTGGAATCAACAGGGGGAATAGCTACTCGCCACGCGATGGGAAAAGGAGGTGGAGGCAAAAGGTACGTCAGGGGGAGGGGGAGAGGGATTCATAGAATGCCGAAATACGGCTACGTCATTTATGTACGCTCCCTAACCCTGAAGACTGCTAACTATCAGCCTACGATCCGAACTGCTTACCTTTTCTTAAACGGTCCCGGGCTTAGGCGCTAGTCTGGCTGTCTTCACACACACAGTCTGCTGTTAGTTAAATTTTCATAACAGTTATTAATATTGTATTTATTTATTATTAAATGTATCAGAGGTCACATGTTACACACTAAAGCCAAATTATTCTATCTTCAGTGACAACAAAGAGGTTTACACATTTAATTGTTACTTGTACTTTATTTAATATGTACGCTAATGAAGTAACGAAGCAGTAGATATAATCATTAACAAATTGGTATTAATAAAGTAGAATACATTCCAGTAGAATAATCTTTGCAGGCGAGTAGAAGAAGACATATTTACATACTGCGTCTCACGTCAAGAACGCATTTTTCTAATAGCTGCTAAAAAAAAAGTAGCATTTAAGGATACAAATCCAATTCGATTTACATTGAGAACATAATTTACAGGCTATTTAGTTAACTAACCTGAATGCATATGAATAAAAAAGTTAAACTTGTGCAAAAAACTTTTGGCAAATATTCTGTTAAGAGAGACTGAGGTTAACAGTGGTGCCCGACATTTAGAAGGATGAATATTCCATTCCCTGTTCGGCTATCCCAATTTCAGATTTACACCAAACGAATGCCGGAACGGTTTCTTCAAAGTCATGGCCAAATTCCTTTCTGTTTCTTGCCCCAACTCTCGACGTCGAAAAGTTAAAAAATATACCAAATCGTAGCTGTTCTTACTCTAATATTACTGAGACAAAGGTAGAAAGAGAAACAGCCTTCAGTCACTAGAATACAACTTTTATTGTATTACACAATGCATTTCGGACCCTGTGGATCCATCTTTAGGTGACAATGGTATTTACATTTTAATTTTCCTTAAGCGAGATTTGTGCCTAGTAAAGTTTGTACCTGTGCAGAAAAATGAAAATTATTATTCGTTGTCAGCGAATAATAATTTTCATCTTTGAATAACTTGTAGTACACATCATCTTTAAACTGTTTTGTTGTGTGTATATGAACATGTGCACCTTATACGACATCGTGTCTAGTACAGTGCTCTGCAGTAAATATGTATACGAAGCTAATTATTCAGCATCTCGTCAATTCTGGTAAGTTTTTCACAATGTTTTCATGTTTTAGTCTTTTCTCTCATAATAAAACGTGTTCACGACACTTACTTGAAATCATTTTTAAGCGCAGGCACAAACTTTACTAGGCACGAATCTCGCTTAAAGAAAATTCAAATTCAAATGTAAATACCATTGTCACCTAAAGATGGATCCACAGGGTCCGAAATGCATTGTGTAATACAATAAAAGTTGTATTCTAGTGACTGAAGGCTGTTTCTCTTTCTACCTTTTGTCTGATTAATACAGTCACGACAATAAAGAGAATTATGGATAAAATTAAACTAATATTACTGGTTATACTGTCAACTGGAACAAAGAAATCAGAAGCATCATAGATGTTTAGTTACGGTCTTTTTCAATGTCTATTAGAATACCAATGTATCTTCAAAATACGCTATATCAAGCTTTTAAAATCACTGAATCCCAGAGCGAATATACACATTTTTTTTCTACGCCTCGTCGACGTCGAGGTCATTAGGGGCGGGATGGGAAGAACGGGAAAGAAGTCGGCAATGGCGTTTTGCAGGAAGCATCCCGGCATTCAATTGGAGTGATTTGGGGAAAACCATCTAAAACCCAATTCAGGATGGCCGGACGGGGATTCGAACCGGCGTTCCTCCCAAATGAGAAGCCAGAGCGCTAACCGCTAACCACTACGGTCGGTAGAACAAACTTTTTGATAACCAGAAGAAATAGACGAATACTCACGAAAAGGTGGATTGATATCTTCTATATGAAATAGACCTGTAGCGTGCTTTTTGATAAGAAGGTTTAATAAGGGGATTTCCTACCACCATATGGACCCTTGTGTATCCAAAAATTACTGAAATTACGACCGACGAGAAATGATAAAAATATTCAAATTCCTGGAAATAATAAATTTCAGTTTTTTTTCTGCAGTTAAACAACGTGAGATAATTTTTGATCGTATTTGGAGCGTCTTTCGTATGGACTCAAACTCTTATTGGGTAATACCGTTATTTCGAAGATCGACGATGGTCTGTTGTAACCACGAGACATCTAGTGAATATGATACATTAATTATAGAAAATTTGTTTTATTAACAAGATTGTCTAAACACATGATTAGTTATGTTGACATAGAAAATTCCACGTAATGTTCAAGTATATTTCACTCCACGTGTTAAAATAATTCTTCAGAATAATTTCATTCGTCAGACAAAATAAGTTAGTATGAAATTAGACTAAATAATACTGGGACATTGTACCTCCTATGCCGACAATGTTAAATTATCGAATTTTGTGACCCATTATCTCAGAAACTTTTCAAGACACCAACTTGCCATTTTCTATAACTATTGAATGCACCTTTCTAGGTACACTGAACTAGAATTATTACTAGATTTGTATTGTGGGGCGTGTTATAATTTTTTTTTCAAACACTTAATTTTTTTTTGACAGAATTTTTTAAATAGATGAACATAAAAACAAAACAACTCAGGATATTTTAATTATTCTAGTTACATATGTGTTGTATCTCATACTTGGAATGCTGTGAAAATTTCATGACTCTACCATCACTACTTTTTGAGAAAAAGGGTCATTTATTGCAAAAAATGTAGTTCGGAGATATTGGGTTTTAAAATTTTTTATTACAAATTCTTATACAGACTTACATTTCAGTGCCTTTGATGCACTAGAATTGCCCTGGCCCATAGTCTGTCTCTTCTTCAGTGTCGCAACAGCCAAGTGCTTGCCTCCTCCTCTTCTTTCTTGCTTCTTTTGTCATTTGCTGAGCAGCTAACTCTGCGTCCGCGTATACGTAGCTCATCCAGTTCCCGCAGTCCTTAGCTGTGTTCTGTCCAAATCTTACCCCTAACTTCTCCAGAACCTTAAGTCTTTCATAGTATCCACCATTAAAAGTTATTACAGCTTCAGACACTGCTAACTTTAGGGGTTGTTAGGCCAACAAATACATTTTTAGGCACACGGCACCACACAACATTATTGAAGGACTCATTTACATTCTGGGTCTTCCCATGTAAACACTTCTTTAGTAGGTCAGGATTTGCCAAATCTCTGTAAACAGGTTTGATTGCCTCCATCACTGCCAAAGGGAAGAGGAATGTTTGTGTGTAAATTCCATGCAGAGTGCCAGAAAATTCAGCTTGCCTATATTTACACCAAGTGTTTGGTGGAGGTGGACACAAAGCATGACATGGATTTTCATCAGTTGATATTCGATGGAAGAAAGTGCTCCACACAGCTCTTTTCATCTGCTCTAATTGTCACAGTTATCTCTAATGGCCTTCCCATAATATTCCTGTAATTCATCAATTACTTTATCTGTAATCTTCCAGTACATTTTATTGTCTTGCCATCAGAAAGTTTTGTGTTACCTAGCTAGGTTTTAGGTTTCGCAGACGTGTTCCCATCCTTTTCTTGACATGTCCTACACACTCAAGTTTTTGTATAGGAACATCATATGGCTTACTTTTTTGTACTGCAATGAAAGCCTTGCTGTCGCCATCACCTAAGTAATTCTCATATCTGACACCTCTCTCCTTCTGCGAACGCTGGAAAATGTTAACTGCTCCGTTTACCTCCATTCCTCCACTTGTGCCATCATAATTTTTGATACACTGCTTCTGATGAAGGGATCTGTTCTTCTGGTTAACTGTATAACCTTGGCAGTACTTACTGAGCACTTCAAAATCCAGAACTTTTCCAGTGTCAATACTTATTGCAGATGTAACACCATTTTTAGAACTAAACCCACGCTTTTGCCAGGATCCATCCACAGCAATGCTAATGTCTGTATTACCCTCATTTTCTTCAACAGCTTCTGATGTAGCCGCAATCATTGAACCTTTAGCCACAGCATTTACAGAGTCCCCAATTGCTGTTACATATTTTGTATACCTAGAAGGTGGTTTTGGCAAATTCAACACAGTGCAGAGAACATTACCAGCCCTTGCACCTTTACCAATGCATCTAAGGCCATATAACAGTCTCACATTTGTTTCATACAATGCATTACCTGAACACTTAGATGAAGTATGAAATGCTTTTTCGTTTTTGCACTTTAGACATTTAATAATTAAATTAGACACAACACCTATTCTACCTCCAATATCCTCATAAAGGTTAACTTCACCACCACAAAGACAGCAAGAGACAGTTTCAGAGAGAACTTGTGCAAGGATTTGGAGATCAATAATGACGTTGTCCATAACATCATTTCGTTTACCACTGTCACCCGTTTCAAAAGTTATTTTCCTTTTCGATGCACTAGGGGGCGTGGTCACTTCACAAACATTATCATGGTTTCCTTCACTGCTGGCACACGTGTTTTGAAGTACCTCAGAAGAAAATCCAGTTCTCACATATCTGTTACCCACAAATTTGCGTTTCTTGAAGATACCTTTACGCTTAGTCATTTTATTTACAGTTAAAAAGCATAGATGTTAGCTTACTACAAAAATAGCCGATAATCACACTACTTTCGACGAAAACTATTATCAGAAACAAAGTACTGATTTGTTTACTCGTGAAAACTTCTGAGACGCAGCAGTAGGCACAAAACAAAGCAATTCACAGCCTTCTAGCCTGTGTAGTTCCGAATATATGACTGCTCAACTGTGGCAGTGTATGCATAGTGGCGAGTTTTGACTGTCACATGTCCACAATCAAAATATTATTTGAAGGTCTTACAATTGTCTGATTTTAATGTATTATATACCAAAATGTTCATGAAAGTCCATAGTACATTATGGAGTAGAAAACAGAAAATGTCAAATTTCAACGAATTTCACGTACAATGTCCCCTTATAGAAAATTTGTTTTATTAACAAGATTGTCTAAACACATGATTAGTTATGTTGACATAGAAAATTCCACGTAATGTTCAAGTATATTTCACTCCACGTGTTAAAATAATTCTTCAGAATAATTTCATTCGTCAGACAAAATAAGTTAGTATGAAATTAGACTAAATAATACTAAATATGCCATTGTAAGTTATAGTAGCATTTTGGAACAACCCGTCAGTACTAACATTTATCAGTAACTGTTCTTGAATTATGAGAACAGGTATGCCAGGGCACTTTAGGAGTACACTAAAATATCGCAGAACGGGAGAATAGCCAAAGAGCCGTAAGTTTCTATGAAGCAGAGACGAGTAATATTTGTCTTCTGGGCTAGTGTTACTCTTCCCGGCTAATATTAGCTGCTATCGAAAACTATGCAAGATAACAGAGAACGAAGAATGCTTACTTACTGAGCAAACACGGGCCCCAACTATTTACTGTTTTAGTACGGCGTCAGACACAAGACTGAGAAAACTCAGACCCTACATAACAAATGCTTAAGGATTGCAATAGATGCCCCCACCCCTCCCCCTTATTTTGACAAACACACGCTTACACCACTACTATTCAAATTCATAAAACTATATAAAATACAAATCAATTAAATTTTACCAATTTTCTGAAATATATTGCGTTAGACTAAACTGAAAACGTACTCAAACCTCTACATGAAAGATTAATATACAGTATGCGTGATGAAATTAGTTGAATTCAATATGAACATCAAGGTCTGCGCGGGTGAAACAGCGTAAAGAAAAGTGCTGTTTTAAAATTAAAACGCTCTGCATTTAACTTACTATTTTGTATCACTGTATGTCACGTTTGCATCATATAATAGAAACAATCCGTTATTACTCGTGCACTTACAAGAGTAGGATAAGTGACTGGAAAATCAAATTCGCTATTCCCAACGCTGCCAGTACGATATAAATTTGTTGGCTTATAAATACTAAATATGGGATATGGGATATGGTTCCCGTATTGTACAAAAAGTTTAAGGAAGCTATTACATGAATTACATGTATTCTATGAAGACTGTATACAATTCTCATGTTAAGAACAATTACAAAACAAACTCTTCAGAACGATTTTAGAAGAACCCTAGCGTTCCTAATCCATTAAAACTTGAAGTCTGCATAAATCTTTGTAAATAATCTAAAACAGTATTGCCCGCATCACAGTTAGGCAGGGTTAGGCTGTACAACAACGCCTAAATTCAAACCGCCTTTCTCAAGACATAGTTAGTGAAGACTAGCAAGATGCCACGTAATTCTGCTTGAACACTGTCAAGGATGTTATGAGACCTCATTCTCTGCACCAGTGCTATTATTAGACTATTAAATTTAACTCACTTTAAATTTATTGTATTATTATTATTTTCGATTCAGTATTTGACTTTATTCTTAAAATCCTAATTGTATGTATACAAAAATATCTCTATGAAGGAAATAGAATTGAATTATCTCCAAATCTTAAAACAAAAACATTTACAACGTCTCACCTTTAAATCCAGTTTAACCAGTACGTCTAGTTAATACATGTGTTAAATGCACCATTGTAATATAAAATACATACGGAGGAATCCAACTTGATTGGCTTTAGATCACGCGATGTAAATAGCATGCATGTATTTGTGAACTTTTAAATAGTTAAAATTTATTATTATTAAACTACTTTTTCGTCCCTCCTTATGGAATTTTACGGCACTACTATATATAACCGTATACGGCTTTTTTCTTTAAAAAAAAAACTGCCGCAAATGCGAGGATTTAAAAATATTTACAACTATGCAGAACTGGAATGTGTTTTCATAGAAACTATAATTACAAAACACTTGGTAATCTACTACATTTTCGTATAAGTTTCTCTTCAAAATCAAAGTAAGAACTAATGGAATTCTCTAAAATGTTAGAAAATCAGAAAGAAACGAGACAACAGAAACGGTGTATAGTATTAAAAGTAATAAAAAATATTCTTTGCAATATACGTATTAAATACTGGATATAACACATTATAAGCAACAGAAAAAAATATTCTTTAACGTTTCTTGTTTGCTGCTTCCTTATTTGGCGCTTAAGTTCTGACACGTGCATATTTATCTCCCTTACTAGCGCTCAAGGCAATTTAATAAAGTGAATGCGAACAGATGTTTACACAAATGTTACATAAATGCGTTACTCTTCTAAAAGCAGATTGTGTAATATTTGTTTTGCAAATGGCAAGAGTTGGTAGAAAGCATTAAAGCAGTTGAAGTTCTGAAGACAAAAATACTCGTATATCCTTACGTCATATTCTCCACGTACAAAGCACTTCTACAAATTTGGCCAGTAACCGTATTAAATGCTGCCATGTTTCTTCTCCGCGATGAATTATGGATTATTCCTTTCAAGTAACTAACAGCTACTCGTTGCTCACGAGCTTGAATCTAATATCTGAAATGTGTTTGTATATTCCGCAAAAAATGTTATGAAAGAGGCAATACATTTATAAATTAATATTTTTAAAAAAGTATAATGCGAAAAAGTATCTTAGAGTGGACCTGCAAATATATTAAATTGTTAGTAATTGAAAGCGAATTTAATAATTTAAAGTATTTTGAACACGAAGCTCTTCAAAAAATACAGCTGATTATAAAATAATGTGATACAGTTTCGCAATGCACCTCCGAGTGCTGTCATCTACATCCCTGTTTGGCAATTCTATGGCCAAAGGAAATTAAAGAATCTTTTATGCTGATTGTCGCTCCGGAAAATGTGTGGAGGAGCGTGAAACGCAAGTGTCTAGTTGTTATGGTGAAGCTGTACTGGGTTGAACTTGAAAATAAACTCGTCAAAATTAGAAATACAAAAATCTGATACGGTTGGAAACAATATTTAAATAGAAACAGATATGAGCAAGTGGTCTAAGATCCTGCGACGGTCAAAAATACACTCAGGAACATAGCTCTGCCCGAATTTTGCTGAATCAGACTCGTCTACCCAATCCATGGAACATAGTTAAGCAGCTAATACCAATCAAAAGTTTCCCTTACATCTCTATTTATTTCGTACAAAAACGTCATCTTAGGTCCTGGCTTCAGCAAATTTGGGGTTCTGTGAAGCAGTTTTATCGGTATCTGTCATAATATCTTCTTGTCAACTTAACTGACTGTATTAGCTTTTATGCGCAGCTTCAGAAATGATGTTTATGTAAATATTTCAGGATGCAAGTTCTTAATACGATTAGTCCTTGATTTCTTACTTCGATTTTAAGTGTCTATACACATTCTGACTTCTATACGACAATTTGGCTAGAATTAGAAATATGCACGAAATCTAATCACACCATGGTAAATTCGATCTAGGTTACTGCCATGTTTCACCAAAACTTGTAACCTAGTGCCCATACCCTTGTCTAAATTAACCTTCCTTTAGTTGTAAAAAAGATTGTGTTTTTTCATCTTTCGATTTCATTGCAATTTAATAAGAGGCTTTTAATGCTCTAAAAAGTACCCACGTACTTTTTGAGACATTACTACGCCCTTTAAGCAGATTTGAAATGTCAGTCTTGTTTAATAGCAGAGATAGGATATGGCAACTGTGTCCAGCACAGGTGCTGTGCAGAGAAGCCAGGAAAGCCATTGGGTAATTAATTTGGGAATTTACCATATTATGGAGCAACATGGTAACAAGGATTTTTCTTCCGTGTGATCGCTCTGATTCTAAACATTCTAAGGAACAACGTGGTGAAAAGGGTTTTCCTTTCCTTGTGATGACTCTGATTCTAAACATTCTAAGGAAGAAAAAATTCAAGATTCACCGCTATCGCTTGTCGGCCGAGTAAGGTGACACAACTTATCCCAAAGTGGGCCCGCCTAAATCAGCTTACTGTCAGCTGAGGTGGAAGGAATTCAAGACGACATCTGTATGCATTTGGCGAATAAAAGAGAGATTTAGCAATAATTTAACTACGGCTACGTGTATAACTCCTTTGGATGTGTGCAAATAGATGTACTTTAGGTTGATTTATTGTAGAAACTTGAGAAAAACATATACACAAGGTTGGTGAACTTAAAGGTTATAGAGAATTGTTACACATTACAGAGGTACACCATTAGTGGAAAATAGTAGATCATTCAATCCAAAATAGTGGTCTTTCCGTGCCTCCGGATGGTGGAATAGTGATAAAATTTGGATCATACACTATTATTTTTGAACTACTCTCCAACATTTCAATCCATCAACTGTGAAACCCACAGGTTGGTTGGATTCTCACGCATAAGGCATCCCATCTTTCAGTTTGTCAGACAATTCCTCCAAATCTTACGCTCCGTTTGTCCAAGTGCTATAAAGTGTAGTGTGTAATGTACATGAGACTAAAGAAAGTAAATCCCACTGCTATTTATTCAGACCTTCCAACTTTAACTTCTCTTTCGGTTGGACGAAGAAACTTACGTACTGTCGAACGCCCTCATTACATACGCACTTCAGAAAGCTTTGGCTCTATTGTGCACACATCCTAGTTATTTAGAACTATCATTTTTCCGCAGCTTTTCCGTGCGGACCTTTAGGTCCTTTAGGACAACACGAATATATCATACATTCGTAGTATGTTAACTACCTCTACCAACAGGGAAACAGAGAGAAATACGGTTTACATTTGTTGGTTTCTGACATGCAAACTAAATTTGCATGGTAATTTTCCTTCATTGCGAACGCTGCTTTGTTCTTTACTGAGTGGCAGTGAAAATGTAGTAAATAATACCTCTGATAGCTGATACACATATGCGTGCATGATGGTTGTCTATAACGAAAGCGCCTTTAATTTTTTTTATGAGCAGTTACGCAGAGTGTTCATTATGCTGTGAGAATACGTTAATACTTTTCTAAGATAAGGTAGCATGCAATACAGCCTCAAGAAACTACACGACGCGCTCAATGTCTCTGGGTGAAAACACTTACTGGAAGTAAATATACACTGGCAGACGTACAGAAGTACTCTAAAATTTTATATACGTTTATTCCAAAATATGTTATAAATCATGCAGACGTTCAATTAATCTGTTAAATTTTGTCTGAGTAATTGTAATTAAAAGTATCTATCTCAGAATATTGTGCCAAAGGCTTTGGAAAAACTTTGAAAAAGCGCGTCATTATTTTAGATGGTTTGTTTCAGCTATTCTACACGATTTTAATGGTGAAAATTACTTCATTAAGAACAAGCATAATAAAGCTATGAAAATTGTATAACCTCTTGTCGGATTAATGTTGTAGTTAGCTAAATGTAATAATCATGATAAGCACTCTACTATCATACCAATCGAAATTAAGTATCAACTTAAGTGAACAGATCAAGTATAAAAATTGTATTTAACTCCTCCTCACCAGACCATCGCAGTACTTCCATACTTGCTGATGTTGCTTTCTTTCTCAAGCAATGAAAACAAGAAATTTACTACTAAAGGCAGGGTTTTGATTTTACGTTGAGTAAAATGTCCTATACGAAGCCCTTACATAAGATTTTAAATGGCTTGTCTAACAAAGCTTTTTTACTGTCTTGTTTGTTCGAATATCATTCTTAACGGCAGGAGATTTTATGAAGATTTTGTTGCATATATGGTGCGCATGTTCCTAATTAGAATATTAGCTATAACCTGTTGGCTGGAGCTTGAAGATCATTTAATGTAGCCAAATGACTCGTCATAAACACTGCTGAGTTTGTACCTGAAGTTCTAGAATAAACATTCATCCCATTGTTAATTGTTCCAATCAATCTGGTGTCATGG
Source organism: Vandiemenella viatica (assembly GCA_031002005.1). Classification (NCBI taxonomy): domain Eukaryota; kingdom Metazoa; phylum Arthropoda; class Insecta; order Orthoptera; family Morabidae; genus Vandiemenella; species Vandiemenella viatica. Next base: position 127,835,053 of record JARYHS010008074.1, read on the forward strand.
CATCCTTCAGCAATGTCTAATGGAGAGGTATGAGATTACTGGTTGAGTCGATGATACTAAAACGATTTCACGCAGTTGTCCTCGTGACAAATGATGCGCGGAATTTGGGAAATGATTTGAGCAATCGGAAATTTTTTACAACGAAAGAACAGGCGAGATCTGGATGGAATATTGGTGCATGGCCATGCTTCTCACCTCGCGAAATATTTCAGATAGCCTTCTTCTACCCGTTGCCTTGATGGATCGATCATGGCGAACTATTATCATTAGGCCGAGACATTTGGTTTAGAAAAAAGCTGCTTTCGATATTTACCACCTCAACGTCTTAGATGTAGAAAAATTCATGAAAGCAACAGTTTTCAACGACAAAACCCATTTAGAGGCTTCTTGTTGGCAACCTTGCGATTTCAACGTGATAGAATCACGGAAATAACGACAAGTTGCGTGTCTTTGCGCTGGCATCATAAATCCACTTATACTCATACACTATTTATGGCGGCCAAATGCATCTCTACAACAACTTTGACTTGTACCAACGTGATATCTGAATGAAGCTTCTTGGTACCTACTAGGAATATTTAATGAACTTAGTACATCACACATTAGATTTGTTGATAACATATTTTTACTTAAATGAAAGTGTAAATATTATCACAATAATTAATAATTTTAATAAAGTCCGTGCAGAATGAAAAATTAATATTCAGAACACAATGATAATAGTAGTAGGGTAATCTATTGTAGCTCAAGTGAGGTAATGAGGCAGGTGAAAGTCTTCAAGTACCTTTGGTTCCATGTAGAAACATACTCATCGTGAAGTTGAAATAAAATACAAAATTCAATTGGGCACAGTATCGTTCAACATGAAAGAAATATTATGTGATGTCTTGTGAAAGAATTAAGAAATATACTGGTTAAATCATTATTTTAGAAATTGGCGCTATGTATGCAGAGAGTTGGGCTTGAAAAAAATTAAAAAATTAAAAATATTTGAGACTGGAGACTCTTGAGATGTAGTCGTAGCATGGGAATAGTAAAGTTAAACTAGATGGATAGAGTAAAGAATGTGGAGGTTATAATGTCAATTTGAGAGAGGAGAAATATTCTGAAGGCTGTCAGAAATAGGGCGAAAATATTAAGTACCTCCTTTGGTAAGACATCAGAGTATTATCAGTGGATGTTTAAAATAGTATGTTAAATAGTAGGTTCAAAAATGGTAGATGATACTAAAGTTTAAAATAATTACATCAGGATTAAGAGCATAGTGGAAGATAGAGAAGAGTGGAGAAGATGCAGAAAAAACAAGACATGTGAACCTGCATTAAGGCAGAACATTTATTACTATTAAGTTTAAACACTATTACGTTCCATGTGATTGTAGGTACAGGAACCGTCAAGATAGATTTGGTAACCATCAAACAATTTTATATACAACTGATTACGTCATAGTTCTGTTTTACCGTACATTGCATCAAAATGAAATTGTCTTAACAAAGATTAAAATAAAATTTGCTTTCTAGTTCAAATAATAATTCTGTACATTGCAGCGTAAGTGTTGGAATTAACTATTTCACTTGGATTCAAGACGGCCAAGCAGTAGTTTAGCTGCAACATATTTTGTTCGAATACAGGCATTGCGTAATTTTAGCTGGTGTTTACCATTCGCGCTAAGCTTCGCTTCTCTAAATCTACGTAAAAGTTTCAATTTTGATAGATTGGTTTAATGATCATGTTGATAACCAGTATAAACTATTAGCCGTTGTTGTTGTTGTTTTGGGCTTTATGGCGCGTCGACAGCTTGATCATTAATGCCCAGAATAACTAATAACAACCACACTCCTCGCTATTTCTTTTCGTAGATGGCTGGCTGTCATACGTCTCAAGCAGTCGATGGATATTCAAGCGATGAAAGTTTATGAGTTGATCCACCAGTCTTTGGAACTGCTTTTCATCTACTGAAAGATCTATTCTCTCAACGGAATTCTTATTTGTTTTTTCAGAAGGAACAAGCCACATAACGTGAGCTGGACGTATCGAGTTGGCTAAACTTGATCCTGTGTGGGTGGGTCTTGATACTGATTACGCAATTTAGCAGCGTCTGTCAGTATGATCAGAAACTGATAGTCCTACGCGGAAGTCAGCTTATTGCATTATCGTACGAGCTGTCACCCCCAATTATAAACGCTTCATCCACAGTACAGAGAAATGATGTTGACGACCCTGCTCACGGGAAAGCTATTCTATTATCTACAGCTTTTCGGAATACAGACTCACTAAACGCATCAGCATTATATTTGAAAAATTTGTTATGCAATAATACTTGACGTATTTCATGTGACAGTAGTCACAGCTGCATGCAATTCTGTTTTAACGCTAATTATACGTGCCTGTTAAAGGTCAATAAATAATTATCTTATGAAATGAGGGAGCCAAGAAAATAATTAGTTTATCAGCTATTAATATGTAATATACAATTCTGAATCACCTTGAAACTTATACAACTTTTAACTGTTACAGCAGGTGAAATTTCTTACCTCGTTCCTTTAAGGTGAGCTGCCTTTTGTTGATGTTTCTTGGGGTATCCTGGCATCTTCCATGCAGATCAACACCACAACATATGACACATCGTATTAGACTATTTTGGAACCCGATTTACGTCTGAAGATTTGCATCCGTGCCGGATTTCAGGACATTTTCACCGTAAACAGCTCTTGTTACTGGCATTGTTTTCTGTTATTACGCAGAATATCGAATAATCTTTTGGGAGTTTCAAGGAAGGAATAATTCAATATACGTCAATAAAACACTCTATTGATAGCAAAGATTACGAAATATGCTATTACCATATTAGGAATATTAATACAAAATCTGATTACAAGACGTGTTAAGAAAGTAAAACTAATAAATACAAAATTTCACTCCTGTCTGATTAATTTTCGGTTCATCGCGTACTGAAGACTAATATTAAATCCATTTAAGGGATAAGAAAAAAAAAGTCAAATAGATTATGTCAGTCCCCTATTTTAACCAAACATTACCATTAACTTTAAGTAACTTGGTGATTTTAATAGTAAAATTTTAAGTGTTGTTCGGTGTACGGAGTAATATTAAAAACATATAATAGAAAATTTGGACTAGACATTCAGACTCAGTTTTATAACGCACCTGCCTTTCCATTTGCACTATGTGGCAGCGAATGTATCATATGACACGGAGAAAGATTTAATGTTCTAGAGCTTCGGAAATGAAATTACTGATGCTCACTAAAGAAATCATCAAATAAAATGAAGGATGAAACAATATTAAATTATCTGTAGATAGAATCACTAGAAGACAAACAAAATCGCTCCAAAGATAAGTGTATGGAATATTTAGATATAACTGAAGAAATGGTAATGGGAAAATTCTGAGGGTAACAAGGAAATATACGGTGGGAGGACTCTATCCTAAGTAGTTTTCAGCCTGAGCAACAACGCAAAATATAGTTATGTTCTATTTTAATAAAGAAATAGTTTGTTTTCGAAGAGTATGAGCAACAGTATTCACAGTAAAATGTGGCTGTAAATAGATGTGCCCATATATAAAACTTCGATAAAATCGATGCCTTGTTCCAGTAATAATTTTTCTTACAAAATGTTCTACCGTAAGAAACCATGACTTGTGTTTAACATAAGTGTTGTGAAATTTATCACAAATAACTGACTAATCTCTTCTTCAATTGTCAGTTTAGTGCTTGTAATTAAAACAAAATACTCTAAGATGATATTTACCATGCAGTTGTGCAGATCAATTAGAATTCCTTTGTAAATCGTACAGAATTATGAGGTTCACTGTACAAGTGGGAAGAGCGTTATAGCATACCTACCAGCACACATCATACCAAAACAGTGAACAATCACTTGAAAGCATAAAGTTAAGATAACACACTTAAGGTATTTGCAGCGTAACAGGAAGTTAAGACTGTTTCGTGTCATCGATAGTCTCACTTTAGAATCTAATAACACGAGAGTTTTTTGTATACCTATGAATAAACATTCGTAATAAGATTGTTCCGAAGCAAATGACCAGTCGTTTTGCTGCAGTGGTTCATGAGGTAGGTGTCGGTAGAGATGGTGAAGTTTAAGAGAAGGTTTGCGTAGTCAGTAACATGTGAAGATTATCTTTCGAGCACACATTAATTCCTTGAAATAAAGCTGGGTACTATGTGCCTGGCTAATATCTTTAACAGCTGAAATCAGAGGATGTTCGCTGTCTTTAGTAATTTCTAGCTGCCGAACATTTGGGGAAACATTTGAAAAACCAACGCACAAATAGCAGTATTAATCTGCAATATCTGCTTCGTTTCAAAGCACTGAATTCCGTAGCAGTTACCGCAAAATCAGAGTAATCAGGAGTGATGAGCAGATGGAAATCTTGAATCGAGCCTGGCGGATGAGCAGTAACTCTCGGGAGACTACATTTTCGAAGGCGTCAGTTTGAATCCACATCCGATAATCCAGAATTCGGTTTTCCTTGATTTTTCGAAATCACTCCAGGTGAATGTACGAAATGGTTCCCTCAAAGACCCATGACCAAATTCCTTTCAGTTTCGTGTTCCACAACATTTACTCCGCCATAATTACCTCGATTTAGACGAACCATAAAGGCCAGAGCAAAAAAAATAACCTGTGGAAATAGCAATACGAGATGCTATATTTTATGGATATTGTACTACAAAACTTAATTTTGTTGATGTGACCAGTATTTTGTCTGTTGTTCTGTCAATTCTATTTTGACTAATTTAGTACTTTGTACATCAATGTGTTTGAATTCCAGGTGACATAGTCTCTCGAAGCACACTGCTATACAGCACACAACGAAAAAGTATACAGACATTTAGAAAAGTTCTCGGCCTCATCCATGCACGGGTATGTAAACGATAAATTACAAAAGGTGCAATTTCATCAACAGTTGCTGCGCATCACTCTCTAAATACGATTACAAGATTTCGGATAAAGTTGTCACTAAGCCTATCTTGAGCTATGGTGGATACAAGTTCTTTTGGTTCTGCTATTAGTATAACATTTGTATTAAACATAGACGAACAGCCGTTCTGATCCTTCACAGCACGTATATGCAGAAAAGTGTTTCATTTTCTCTATGTGCTGATCAATACATGTCTATTACTAATTAGTTGTTTATTTTTTAGACTGACAGAAATAACTGTGTGAAAACTGATTTATCATCGAATAGAGACTGCAACAATGTCAAATTTCCAATGAAAAAGCTTTGGCAGTAGTATTTTACTTACGTCTAATAATTTCTTTTTGGACTGGGAGAAATTTGTTTCCATATGCAAAATGATAAAATGTTAAAAATCTTCACAGGTTTGCAGCCGGATTTTATTATAAGATGACAAGCTTTCGGCCACTATCTCAGTAGCCATCTTCAGGTCGATAACAGTAGCGGCGATCTTGCGTTTACGAAAGCCAAGCGTTTACTGGTGTCGCCTAGCAACCTCATGACGCTAGCAGTCTTGCTTCGCTGTGATTGGTCTTTTTGAGTTGGTCCTTACATCCACTTACTTTACGTACGGTGGAGATTTCTATGAACAGACGGATGGTGTGGCAATGGGGTCACCTTTGTCTCCTGTTGTTGCTGATCTGTTTATGGAGCATTTTGAGAGTATAGCAATAGAAAGGTCTGTTCTTAAGCCGGCATGTTTCTTCAGATATGTTGATGATACATTTGTTGTTTGGCCCCATGGGATCACAAGTCTAAATGAATTTCTGGACCATCTAAATGGAATTCACCCAAACATACGTTTCACGATGGAACTGGAAGAGAATGGTAGCTTGCCTTTTTTGGACATTCTTATTCGGCGAAAACCAGATGGGACTCTTTCTCATAGTGTGTATAGAAAACCTACCCATACGGACCGTTACTTACATGCCGGAAGCTTCCACCACCCGGCTCAGAAAAATGCGGTATTGTACACACTGGTGCATAGAGCGAAAGAAATCTCTGATGCTGACAGTCTGCCGACGGAACTGGAACATCTCCGTACTACATTCAGGAGAAATGGATATTGTAACGGACAAATAGAAAGGGCACTACAAAAAACGCCAAACAAACAGCCAATTGAACCTAAAGAACGGTATAAAGATCTGGCATATATCCCATTTGCTGGTAACATATCCGGGAAAATAGGCAGGATACTAGATCGACATGGTATTAAGAGCATATTTCGTCCTCCTGCCAAAATACGTGACTTATTACGTTCTGTGAAGGATGACTTGGGGCTGAAGACACCGGGGGTGTATAGTATACACTGTGAATGTGGGAAATCTTACATTGGACAGACAGTACGCACAATCAAGGCCCGTGTGGCAGAACATCAACGCTACATTCGGCTTTTTCAGATGGAAAAATCTGCTGTTGCTCAACATGTTATTGAAAATGGCCACAGAATGGACTTTGACAACGTGAAGGTGCTGGCTAAATGTTCGTTCTTTTGGGAGTCCGTGGTTAAAGAAGCTATAGAAATACGGTTACATGACAACCTGGTTAACCGTGACATGGGTTATTTGCTGAGCAACGCTTGGAAACCAGGGTTATCGATATTGTGCGGCCCACGTTCCCTGGTTGCCGGCGATCCGGTGGAGTGTGGACAGCCGGCTAGACTCGGGCAGTTAAGCAATGCTGAGAGTGGTAAGAACTTGGATGGGTGACCGGCACTGCTAAGCTCCGGTAGTTAAGCAATTGTGAGCGTGGTGAGCGCTTGGATGGGTGACCGCCGCCTCGACCAATCACAGCGAAGCAAGACTGCTAGCGTCATGAGGTTGCTAGGCGACACCAGTAAACGCTTGGCTTTCGTAAACGCAAGATCGCCGCTACTGTTATCGACCTGAAGATGGCTACTGAGATAGTGGCCGAAAGCTTGTCATCTTATAATAAAATCCGGCTGCAAACCTGTGAAGATTTTTTGTCATTTATTCGCCGGGAAAGTCTGCATTCACATATGATAAAATGTTATTTTTTCAGTGAATGCATTCTGATTTGTTAAATCAATTTGTTTAAGTAGAAAGGAATATAGATATAGGCCGAGAAATTCGCCAATGAAAAGCTCCGTATTCCCGTCTCAGCCACCACAACCAGGAAGCAGGTTATTTTATCAGCGTTACACCCTGAGTAGCGACAGTTTATTAGAATTTAACAACTTCTCAGAAATGTAAATTAATGGATACCACACAAGAGTACAAAACTACTTCTGATTAGTGACTGTCTGAATCGTACGTTCTCAAGTTTTACAATGAATACACTCACTATTTATGTGTAAATTTCAAATTGTCACTCTCTGAGACTGTATCATTTCTTCTCTCTGTCTCTCACTAATTAATTATAACAAAAACGAATATGCAAATAATTTAAAAGTTGAATCATGCACACCAGACTTATGTTAGTCAGTGTTATAAATAGTGTTTTTACTTTCAGTTTGTGGTACACGGTCATATCTGACTCTAGTTCGATCTGATTTGTTGTGAATTTCTTTAACGTTAAATTGTATAAAACTTACTATTTCATACTTTCACATCTTAACAAATAAATTTTGTTACAATATATGGGCTATCTGTACAACCTGCGTCAAGGTCATTGTTGTTTTCATTTTACTACATGCTGAATGTGGGTGCTAGCTTACCTCACACATCACTTCCATTAGCCTTGGTGTGTAACGGGGTCTGGCGAGTTATGAGAGGCTCGCGTGACGAACTGGGGCAGCAGCCGGATAAGGAGAGCTTCACGGATGGCTAACAGAGATAAAACGGCTCTGCTCAGGCATTACGATTCGAGGTCACTCCCAGTGGAAGTGAAAATCTTCAGACGACGATCTGTGACGAGCTTGCATAACACAGTGATTTGATGATGGTAGCGTCTATTAACTGACAAGAGTTAGCATATGGAGAAGTTAATGAAGTTATAAACGGTATATTGGGACAAGACGTCGGAGTAATCTTAATCATATGCATGGAAAAAGTCATTATGTGGAACAGAAATGACAACAGTCATAACAGGCCGAACACATAATAGCATCAGATATATATGGCGAGAATAGGTACACCTATTAACCAGAGTATCACCAGGAGAGAAAAAAGAGAAGAAAAAGGTTCTTATTTTCTTAGTGTCTATCGAAGGCTAGGATGTCAGAAAGAGCTTCTTTAGTCTTTCCAGACATGAAGTTTGGACTTAACGAATGCTAGAGAGAGTAACAAAAGGATTATAAAAACTACATGGACCGGTAAAGTACGATTGAAGGTGCCTCTAACAGATGAGTAACGAAACAAGCTTGAGAAATAGTCTCAGACTGTTCGGTTGTAATGTCTTAGGATAAGATCTACCGTACTGATTAATTTCTAATTGTAAGAAACAATTGAAATCAATAAAAGAAGTGAAACTGTTTGAAGCGGCTGAGAGCTCAGATTTTAATAGGAACGGTGAGATGAAGACAGTCGTTCAGGATAGGAAGAGCTGAAGAATTGGATCAAACCAGCACAGATACTGATGGCGTTGGAAAAGATAGGTTCCTTCGTTCATGAACACTAGGACATGTAACACTGACACACCCGTAGTGTGTTCTAAATAAGTTTAGATGAACTTCAAATATTGTAATCACCAACGAGTGGTTTGGTGGGTAAGTAGTTAAGGCGTCTTGTTGCAGACAGAAATGTTCCCGGTTCGAAACCACTTTTTCCTGGTCTTTTCATAGGCCTTTAACCCAACTCTGGCACAGCTTTGCTGCGTAACGCTTCAATGATTCTTGGTTCGGATTCCACGTTTAACTGTAGGTCCCCTATTCCCGGTAGAATTACTTGGTTATGTTAAGTAGCCACGACAAGGGGTTCATTGCGCGCCGAATCGAAAAATATGTCAATCGGCGGCCGAACAATCCTGCTGGATCTCCCAGCCAACAGTGCCATACAATAATTTCAATTTGTAGTTACCAACGAAATTTCTATCACTTTGTAGTTAATAACAGCTTTCTGTATGCTGATTTATATTTTATTAATGACGATGAAAGGTGAAATCTGTTAAATACTTCATGTACTTTATCTGAATATTTAATATAAATAATTTTCTAGTTAATACCTACAGAAATGTATCATAACAATAACAAGACAAGGTTTTGAAGAGCATTAGACATTTATTTCTGACGGACAGTAACAGTATATATTTTCTCGGTTTTCTCTGGAGTTTTGGATGTAAACTTATACGGAAAGGGAGCACTGATATTGTTAAGAATTTCAGCGTTTATTACGTACAGTTTTAGAATTTATAAACATCTAGCCCTTCTTTTACGAGTGCTCTATGCCTTTTTATTTTCAATTTATTTATTTATTTTGCTTATACCTCAACGCCTTATCGACGTCGAGGTCATTAGTGGCGGCAAAGGACTGGGAGCAAGGAACGGGAAGGAATTCGGACATGATCTTTTTAAAGGAAGCATCCCGGAAATTGTGATTAGGGGAAACCATGGAAAACCCAAATCTGGGTTCCCGGACTGGGGATTCGAACCCACATCCTCGCGAAACGCGAGGCCAGAACGTTAACTGTTCACCCACCACGCTCGATCTACATGCTTATCCTTCTAAATAACTTATTGTTTTGTCACTATACAGTCCGTAATGTATGCGAGGAAAACACCAAAACAACGATCGAAACGTTAGTCTCAAAAAATTGACGTTCCTCTGTGTTCATAGAAAGATACCACTGGCCCAAACCCAGAAACTCATGCATCTAGCTTATTCAGAAAATCGTAGCGGGATTGCTGTGAGTTATCGCTGACAGAGGCGTTTCGGGTTGTGTGTTGCAGAAGACGCGTTACGGTGCGGGCGAGGAGCAGCTACCGCCGCCGCCGTCGCCGCCGCAGCTGAAGGAGCTGTCCTCATTGGACGGCGTGCCGCGGCCCGCCGCACCTGATAGGCTGCTCACAGGCGACGGGGTCATCCTGAGGGACGCCAGTCTGCACCAGGTAGGACCAACACTGCAGCCACTCCAAAAGCTTAGCTCACAGATAATAGGGGTTCCGAAAACTCCCGCCAAATTACACAGCAATCAGAGAACCAATATAATTGATGAAGAAATGGAGGCCTCCACGATGTATTAATAACTGTATAAAATATTTTCAGGGTTCCCGCCGCGGAAGAGGTGAATTTGATTAACAGTTTCAAAGTCGTTATTGATTTTTAGCAATGATGCCAGGTGTCTGGTTTCTGCTTCTCAAAGAATTTGCATCCTTCTTTTTTACTATATTTGTCATTATATTGTAACCTTTTTTTTATTATTATTATTTTTTTTTTTGTTTTTTTTTTTTTTTTTTTTTGTTACACAGGGTTATTAACCGGAATTTTCTCTTGGCTAAAAGTTACCAATTATTCAAAATTAATTTTTAAATTATCATGGAATAAAATTGCAGTGGAATAACTAAATAGAATTTATTCATAATTTTATAAAAAGGAAACTAAATTGCAATTTTAGATGTAAAGTTAATTCTGGCATGGAAAACACTAAACACAATTCTGAATTTAAAAAACTGATATTAGTACACTGTGCTGATACAAAAAAACATCAAAGCACTAAAATGTCAATGCAGTGGTACAACTACCAACACATTACCATGTTGGAGTCGGCGTGCTGCATAGTGTCGTGTAGATCCTCTCCAACCAACTAAAACACGGGATGAAAATAGTAGTTACGCCCTCTTTGGCACATTAGGTGAGCTCACCTCTAAACACAGAACAGTTTCAATAATACTTTTCACGCAAACACAAGGAGCAGCTACTGCTCGCAAGCCGTCTTCCCCGTGTCTTAATTCGGTGACGAATCCCCTTTGTCTCCCTTGCACCCACGCGGTCCTTTGGCGCTCAAACTCAGCTGGGCCAATGGGGGTGCTTCATCCGCTGGCTGATACCCAGTGTTTGAGGGCGGACCATGAAACTAAAGTCGTGTCTTAAACTCCTGCACATAGATTGCTGGAGTTGCCTCTTTCACTCCATTCACACACACTGTCGCAGGCTGGCTTCATCTTGACAAACATGTAGTGGATTTTATAACACTACAATATCTGCTTTTAATTTTCTTCTATGTATCTACATTTCCTGGTTCATTTGTGCGTAGCTTTCTACATCTGTTGTAGTCCGTTTATTTATTGATTTATTACGTATTGTTATGGCCACTGTAATTTCATTTTTGTTAGATTTACACTAAATTCTGGTTTTAAATGAAGAATAGTTATTTCCAGAAATAATTATAATTTATCAGCCAAGATGAATTATAAAATAGATTATTCCACTCTTTCTTCAGTAACAGCTAACTTTTTTCACGATCTTTGGCAACAACGTATGTCCGAAAAACTGATTATAAATATCAAACTTCCTCGGCATTTTTTAGCGTGATGTACAGTGGAAAATGTTCGTAAATATGGGCAAACAATAATTTGATTTTACTGTAGCTTCGTAGTTTTAAAAGCCTGGGAAATTTTTCAGCTTAATGCTTGGAAATTTAAATAAAGCTTCATGTTGATTTAGCAGTTGTAGTCATGTAGTACTAAGAACTGTTAGATGTTAATGTTACAATTCTTAAATCGTGTATAACAGTTCAATATCTTCATTGATTTATGTTTTCTGCGTCAGTGATTTTCGGCTGAGAAAGAAAAAACTCTATATCATACTTCAAACTGCGATGGCGCACGGTAATAATATGTAGCCGCTATGTTAGTAGTTCCTTAGAATTCGTTTCTTACTGTGAAGATCAGCAGCTTTATTCACCAACATTTATTATTTTTAAACATGATTACTATTCACCTTGGATCTTTTGATTACAATTCGTGAAGATTTCCAATACTGAGCACCTCGCAGAGTTATAGATGCTCCGATGTGAAGGTAAGTGAACAAAACAAAATAATTAACATCACTATTGGTATTACTTAAGACACCGAGCTCATGAAAGTTGCAACAATTATTTGTTTCGTAATGCAGTCAGAGCCAGCATTTATCACCATTAAGATAAAAAGAAACATAATCAAGTATATAATTCGAAACACTGAAACTTTTGTCATCAGTATTTTCCTTCCGATAAGCACAAATTTTTGAGTCTCTGAACACAAATTCTAAAATGGTCAAGATATAGAAAATTAAACTTATATTAAATTTCTGAGGAGGATTTAAACATACTGTTAATGAATCATGATTAACACCAGAGAAACCTTCAAGAAAATACTTCGTTCTCATATTCTGGACGATGAAGATTCTCCTCGATTTTTCTGCTCCATGCATAATACATCCCTGAACATTGATCGTCATTAGAAACTAATATCCTAGTCCTGATTATTTTGATGACTCTCTGTTCTGATTCTAACTTAAGAACAATTTCGTTGGCTTAACTCAGTATTTTGTTGCATTTTATGACTACTTATAACGTATACATGCAAATGGATGCTCACTGCGAAGTCGTTACTTTATGCTAGGTCTTAATTTTTTTTCAGATATGCAATACAGCGTTTTCCCTTTCAACTAAATATCAATGTTTGATATTATGTTCTTCAGTATGTCAGCAATTACTTTTCGAGTGAGCCATAAGTCATCCTATGCTGTTATTAAGGAGATAGATTTCCATGTAATATCATACAGGAAAATTTGAATGCTGAGTCTTCAATCAACATATAATTTTGTATCTTGATGTCGGATTACAATTTTAAGTTATTGCTGGATTTGTAAGAAGTGTTACACAACAATTTTTTTTAACCAAATACTCGATTTTCTCCATTAATCGATCTACATGTATCATTGGTCATGAAGAGAAACTAAGTAATCAGATAACTGTGATCTGTTTTCTTCTGCGAGGAACTTGGATATTGATTGAATTTTTCAATGCCATTTATTTTCAGTAAACTCATAGTAGTTTTTTAAATATTATACACGCATTCCTTTGTTAATATAATTTGCGGCTCTGTCCCTTGGTTGGACAACGTCATATGTTCTCTGATTTTAAGTGTGATGGTAAGCTTTCAAGCAAAAAATTCTTTGGTCTCGTGGACTTCTAAACAATAAGTTACAGTTTATTTTTTCAATGATATTGAATTTTCAAACACAGTACTATTACAGTTTTATAATTGTATAGATAGCTGCTCTATCTATACGTCATGATTTAGCTTTTTGTTACCTTTACCTTGTTTTTGTTTTGAATGTGTTTTTAAATCTGGTTGGTATCTCTGCAGCCAGCCAAACTTTTTTTTTTTTTTTTTAATATTCGATGTTTTAAGTGTGGCTGGTCTCTTTACAGTCAGCCATACATTCTGTTAATTTTGAGGCTTTTATACTTTAGTGGCTTCTTTTCAGCCAGACGATTCATTTCACCATTTTTTTACTTTCTTTATGACTTACCTACTTACAGTTGTCGATATAATATGCAATCTAATCATATTTCAGTCACGTTGTCATACCAGTTTCTTCTAGGGCGCTAATGACCCTAACGGCGACGTGCCCTAAAACACTGGGGGAGGGGTGGTGGTGGTAGTAGTAGTAGTAGTAGTAATAGTAGTAGTAGTAATAATGAAAAATTTACTCATAACAGGAACTTTTGCAACAGTTGAAAGTATGGGATTCCATTCGATTTTGGATTCACTTGTCAGGTTTCTAATAAATTCTTTATGACTATCTAGAAACTATTTGAACAAAAATTTAGCACAAAAATATTAACAGATAAATAGGAATAACAGCCAGAATAAAAGTATTGTACCTTCGTTGCACGTCAGTAAATTGTGCGCCCCGTGTTTTCAGCAGAAAATATGACATTAAACTTGGTGGAAGCGTTAATCGGAGGTGACGGAGTCTGTGTGTCGGCGCTGTTTGCGGGTGGTCACGTGATGGATTGACGCCGGGCGGCTGTGACAGCGGACTAGATGGATGAGCCGGCGCCGGGCGAACCAGTTAATTACGGACTGACCCTCGGCTAGCGGCAGAGGGATTAGCCGGGCGATAGCCAGTCATACGAAGGGCGAGAACGGCCAGTCCAGCCGGGCTAATGACGGCAGCTTTCAGACAGCGCGGATGATTAGCACGTTTTAACGGAGATGGAAGTGTGTTGGTATGAGGATGAGGCAGGGAGAGACAAAAGAAACATTCATTTGATATTTTTCCTATTACGGAACTGTTGGAATGATTACTGAAGCTTACGGAACCCCCATGAACGAGAGGTGATCTGAAACTAAGGTTAAAAGTAATGCAGTAAAACACGTACAATTTATTTCATACAACCTAACACATCGATTAAGTCACTTGACGCTTCGTGGGACGAGTTTGAATATTCCCTCGCGTCCTTGCGTGTGCAGCCAGGTTGTCGCGAAGTGTTTCACCTTCTCATGTGAAGGGAATCGTCGTCATCCAAGGTGCTCCTTCAAGTGAACAAAAAGGTGAAATTCGCTTGAAGCGAGGTGCAGGATGTAAGGAGGGATCGGCCATTGCGATCATCGTCGGCGACGTTTTCTCTACCGGCCACAAATTTTAGACACCATTCCGCTGCATGCTGGCGAAACATTAAAGTCTCTCCGTAAATCGCTACTAGTCGCTGGTAAACTACAGCCGCGGTTGCATGTTTCGATCATAGAAATCGAATTCCTTAGCGAGACTGGTTTTCCAAACGAGTCGTAATTTGTGTTTGTCTACAACTAGCGCTGTAGGTGGCGGGTGGCTGAAATTCTGCACAGTCAACCGCAAGTCTTAGAATTACTGGACACTACTACTGATTTCTCTACAATGGACGACACTCCAGGAATAACGGTTTTGGAACCTTACTTTCTGATTTCCCCTCCTAGCAATAGTAGAGATTCTAGACTACACACCGTCAAATACCACAGTCCATTATATACGTAGTAGAAGTGGAAGGGAAAATGTGATAGCTTGAATATCCAAGTGATGACAGGGTGAAGCAATATAAATTTTAAGATATATTACAGACAGTGCCATTATTTTCTCATACATTGATTTCTGCCAACAGGCTTACAGTTTGCGAGATGACTGAATTTTCGTTTTAAAAAATTTGGCATAATGACTGATTCCCGCAACTTCCTATATGAGATCTTAGAGTTTTATTGCTAGAATTGTATATAGAAAGATATAACATTCATAAAAGGTATCCAAAAATGCACGGAGTCGGGACGGTATGATGGGAAGGCATCACTGTAACATTCTACCACTGAACCTGTCTCATGAAGAGAACAACGTGTTTAAAAAAACAATGTATGTAGCGGTATGGGGTGTTAACTGTTGGACGTTACCTACCACAATTCCTCCGGTAGATTTTTTATAGTGGTTTAGAATTATGTCACTTACTGGAGGCATCTTACGTTAATACCATTTTATATACAACGTTTTAGGTTTTACTGTCCTTTGCTTAGATATATAACCTTTTAGGATTGGGAACCGGTGAGCTAGCTTCATATAAATCCAAAATAATAGTCTGGTGAAGCGCAATTCCGCATCTACATTCAACAATAAGTTGTGTCTGTACATGAACAGATCATACACAAACAGACTGCCAGAAAAACAAAGCCTGAACAACCGAAACAATATTACAGACTCTGTGGGGTGGGGGGTTAACTAGGGGCAGCTATATTTCAGTTTGTTCTTTTCTTCTTTCTTCAGCATGAGCATCCGATCCTTAGGTTCTGATAACTTTAGCTGCTCGTGCTCTGCTGGAGTTTTACCTTAGGCCAGTTTACGCCCGCAAGGCATGTCAAAAAAGAAGGCAAAATAAACAGGTACCAGAAACATTTAAGCACACACAAAGTAATATTACGGAGAAAATCAACATCTATAATAAATAATACGTTTTATCTCTAAACGAAATTTATTAAAAAATCATACATTAAAATAATGCGCGAGAAGCATAGCCTCAGCAATCGATTTAACATTACAGACCAACACACACATCCGTCTGTCTGTCACCATTCGATAAGTTCTCAAAATTTCGTGACTACAACTATTATTCCTACTGAAAAAAATTTCTTGTGGCATTCCTACAGATACAAAGTATTTCCTTGGCAAACTCCATCAATATCGGTATAGTCATTTAGTTATCAAAACACAACAAAAAAGACAGAGACTTACTTCCGCATTTATAGTATTATTAATGGATATCACACAGACACACGTACACACTGACTTGACTGCAAGAGTAACAACCCCTGCGGGATCAATATAAAGTAAAAAAGTGTATACCTACAGCATTACTAGACTACCTACGATTTTCCTGGCATTGCACCCCTAACTTTTTGGTATCTACTATTTAACATGCAATCCGAACAACCGACAGTCCAGGCGTAAGTCATACAATCAAAAACAATTTTTAAAAATCTTTGATTCCACGGGGATTTGAGGCGGACACAACGCTTTGAACATTATTAAGCAATCGCTTTATCCACCGAGCTACCAAACCGCTGTATGGAAAAGTACTACAGAGACCTCCGCGTTTGTCTATCGCCGTTCAGTAATTTTTCAAAATTACATGACAACATATATTATTTATACAGAAAAAAATATGCTATGTCCATCCTAATGCCAAATAGCATCTCCTTGTGAAATTTCATCACGATTGAATTATCCGTTTAGCACAAGAAACTTAACAAACAGACAGATAGACAGAGTTACTTTCACATTTATAAGATTAGTGTAGATCACACACAAAAGAAAAAAAATGCAGTTGTTGATTGAATGACAATAAGGACAAGAGCCATTAAAAATAAACCCTTGCTGGAAAGAAACAGGATTTATCATAACAGTTTATTTGAAAACATTAAGGTGTCCACTTCGTTTCTTATATGTAAACGTTAAGGTGTCCACTTCCCTCCAAATACAGATGTTTAGTTTGATTCTAATCACACCTGTGCTCTTGCATGCAGTAGTGGTTAAATTTTTAAAAGAACTGTTTGTACTCAGGAAGGTGAATGTTAGAAATGTAAAGATACCATGGTTTCATCCAACACGAATACACACAAGACGATAACACATAATTCACCCAAAAACATTTTGTTTGTAAATGCTGATAAATGGTATTACAATCTCACTGATAAGAATTCAGATATCCAACTAGTATCTAGAAAACACATTTTTAATCGTTGTTATGTCTTATCGTCGCCGCCTCAATCAATTTACTTCAACTGTGTTTCAAAGCAGAATAACCTGTTTATTTTTAACTGTGTTCGTGCCAATCTGGAGATGAAATATAATGTTCATTAAATTATCTACATAGCTGTCAAAATTTTAAGATCTCTTTAAAACATGTTCCAAAACATATAACTGAGATGTTCATACATCTATTGGCGAGGTTGTACGGTGAATTGAAAGTTAAGAGCGCGTGAAATGGAAGAACTACATGTAATCAGGAGCTAAGATTCATATCTATAATTGCATCTCATTTAGAGCTGAACAAATAATTCCTATACTAAACTTGCATTTAGAACGTAGTTTCAGGCATTCTTCGAGAAGTAAATGTGAAATTAAAAAGTATAAAAATGTCATGTATATTTTTATTTATCTGGTAGTTAGTAAAGGGAACAGTCTGGTGGATCGGCATTTAAGGCAACTCACTGGAGATCGGAAGGTCCCAAATCCGTTTCTCAGCGGGGATTTTCATAGAGTTTTAACTCGACCTTCACCTCTGATAAAACTTGCATTGTGTATGTGAAGTGCACCAGAACGATTCCGTGGTTTGGATTCCACATTAAACTGTAGGTCCTCTTTACCCTGTAGGATTACCGGGTTAGGTTATGTAAGGAGGAAAGGAACTGGCAATCTTACCTGCGATACCAGATTTAGTATACCTCCTTTGGGAACTTTCGGGTTGAATACGAAGCTTATCATAGCTTACTTAGTAAAGAAATAGATAAAAAATTGCTCTTAAAATTATCTACAGTAATTATTTCTACACAAAGGTAATAATATAATCAGAAAATTACTAGAATTTAAAATCGAAAACGTTTTTATTTTCCTTCACACTATTAAGCGTTCATAATTTTTGCAAGTCACCATCTGCTCTCGTTTCTTCGAATGGCTGATACCATCATTCTGAACTGTAATAATTTATGTATGCAAAAAAAAAAAACAATAGAAACATCAATATTTCTAAGTTTTTAAAAGCGAAGTTTGTTGTACAATTACTACTCACAACATTTATTCCATCATCAGTCTCCTTAAATCCTCCATATCATTACTCATTTGGTTAATCTCAGTCTCCTCTCCATTTTTCGCTCTACGTGACACACGTTAGTGCCCTATTACATATATATTTTCCTAGTGCCAGTTATCCGTGCCTTTGCCCGCGTACGTTCAGTTAATCTGGCACCCGAAATGTTACTATAGTCATGCATGATGGACAAGCATAGGTAAGTTGTATTTCCAGATTTTTTTTCGGCATAGCAATTGCTATAGTCAATTCAAATCAAATGATTAAATGAGACTTGAGTGATAAATCTACATCAATTTTAGTAATTACTCAAAACGCAATCGATTTTACAAATATTTCAGGGTGTGGGCGGAATCCATTGAACGGCGTAGAGAATGAAGTTATCAGTTAATCGTCTGTTTGAAATGTCTAGCTGTGGTAAATCTGACAGAAATCGATGATAAGTTATACATTTTTTGTGGGAAAAAAGAACATCCATACTTCGAGTTCTATACATACAGATGTTGTCTGAAACGGAAAGATGCTATACTAAACAGCTAGTAAAATTATTCGGAAAAGTGTACAGACACAACAATTGTCATGTTCAACGTTCCTTATTCAACATGCGTAATTACTTGATACAGGCTCCATCTCTTTAGTGATACCGGTAACCACCTTTTACATATGAATACATTCATATACGCCTTTTATAAATCATATGAAGCACATTCCTGTAAAATATAAGGATTATCACGTTTACCGGGTCATGCCTATTTTGTTCAGGAAAGTAGCTTCTTATGAATAGCTTATTTGATCTTAACTACGAATTATCCTGTAGAGTTAGTTTTTTTCTGAAATAGGGAAATACAACTATTAAGGAGTTCTAAGGTTTAATTTAGCTTAAACTGAAAAATAGCGGACTTTTGCTGCGTTGGATCATAACTTGTCTTAAGAACTACAAACTGCATTCAATCGATGGAACTGACTTTTAATTCCTTCCCAACTTGCCAAGGCTCTCCAAAATTAAGAAAACCATACATATAATAGTTAAAATACTTATCATAAACAATATGAGACAATATAAGATTTTTTTTTTAATGTAAGAAAATATATTTGTCAAGAAAAAGGTGAATGATTATTACAATTACAATTATTTTTTTCAGTTTTGTCTCCTTTTGACTGCAATCACCGAGATCACCATATATCCAACATGTTAAGTCGTCTCTTCTAGCCAGTTTTGGATTGGCCTATAGCACAACTTATTATTTTGAACAATGACTTCTTGTTAACCTTCCTGTCATGATTATGCTTCATATATCAGCCGAGAGTGGAATGAAATCAGTTCCGTAGTGCTGCGGTCATGCTAAGCGGACCTAAAGCCTTTCGTAGACAGAGAGCAGGATCAGATTTGGCTTTTTTTGCGAGAAATTCAGGATTTTTTTCTGAAGTTTAATTTGGTTTGTCCATTCGTATGGTGTTTTGGTAAAATAACTGTTTCCGCTAGCATTAATCTCCAAAAACTTGTACATTTTTATGTAATGAAAACGTATTATACCAAATTAGATATTTTAAACTAATATGTTATTTGCTGAAATACTGTGGAATCAGAAAAATTCGTGGAAAGCGAGCGAATCGTTCAGTGGTTGTGCAACAGATGGCAGCACAATTTCGGATCAATAGCGCTCTGAGCGGTGAGATGCAGAACTAAATGGACGGTTTCATAGCTTGGAATGTTTTGTTGTTAGCATCACAAACGAGTTAATGTGCTGTAAATTTGTGTGAAAGTGAAAGAAGGTTTACGTATCTAAAAAAAACCTTGTTTTTGGCTCAATACTATAAACTTGAAATTTATTACTACATTCATGTTCCAAAAGATAGCAGGTCTTACCATAAGGTCCGTACTGTGAAATCTCTTTAGAATGTATACTAATTTTTTTCCCACGTAGGTTTTAGACTGTGCTCCATGATCCATTTCACATATCAGTGTTTCATATCTCAATTTAAACATTCAAGAAAAGATATTTTTGCATATATGTAATACTTTGATTGCTGGAAATGATTCATTTTCTGCTACATTATCTGAAAGGTGTATTTCCAGTAGTTTTGTGTTATACACAAATTTTGAACAATTAAGTACTTCTAAACGCGGAGCTAACATCATTCTCTTATAAAGTTATTATTTCAGTTGGATTTAATCTCAATGAGAATAATGATTTATTCAAATCAGGTGATTATGAAATATTTATTACAGCCAATGTTTTGTTAGGTTTATTAATCTTCCGAATAATTGAGTCCTATGTGTAAGGTCATGATATTAGAGCAAGGTCATGATATTACCACTCAGGGTTTATTACTATCCAATTATAAAAATCAGGAAACGCGTAAAATTGTAGGCAGTTACAGTTTTAATTGAATTACTATGTAGTAAAGGTCCGTATCAGAATGATTTTTTTTGGTTAAAAAGACCATAAAAATTGGAAAATCTAATCGTTATGGAAAAAATCCTTACCACAGACGTTAGCACCTTTTATATCAGTGATTGTATTGCAATATTTACTCAGCACAGGGAATTAATTGATTAGAATACTACCAATGTACTTAATAACTTCTGCACTCACACTAAAGTATAAATAAGTTCCCCTATCAACTTTTCTGTCTTTTATGAGATCGGAATTTCATCCTATAAATATCCTTTTACCTTTGAAAGGTTTTTGTTCCATTGTTTTAATAATAAGTTTTGTTGAGTGATCGTCAATAAGTTTTCAATTGAGCGCTTCAGAGGAAACCGTCATCTTATGACCACTACTGATCACGTTACTGTAAAATTGAAACTGAAATTTTCAGATACAATGCCTCATATATATATTTGTATGTTTATAATAAGATCACGGAATAGGTGCTTCAGTATATACTCAGAACAATTTATTTTTAAATTTCACAAAGAAGGAATATTATTGCTTGATTAATCACGTCAAATGAGTTCACAGTGACATATCTTAAATTTACTAATTTTAAAGTGTTGTTAAGATTGTTATGTTGATATGATTATTATATTTTAGAATAAGAATATACTAAATATACCTAACAGAGAAAGATTTTTTTATGTAAATTTTCTTGGTATATCGAATCAAAGAACAACATATCCATAGCCGGAATGTTCAAATTTTTCGAAGTAGTAGCCTGTTTTAAGCATGTAAGTGCTACTTAATGAGTCACACAATACACATACTAAAGCTCACTTTCTTAAGGGTAAGTTTCAAGCAAAGGTTATTTGGTAAATATTAGTAAAGAGTAAAATTAGTTTTCATCAAAATTTCAGTTTTTTATGTGTAATGGATTTTTTTTTTTTTTTTTTTTTTTTTTGCGTTGGGAATACTATTTAATATTTATTTTAAGAAATTGAGGTAAGGAAACAAATGACATAACCAAAGATCAACATTAAAAATATGTCGATAAATAGAAAAAAGAAAAATTAAGACTGGAAAACTGTTAAATCTAAACCTTTCCGATCCTAATACTTTTAAAAATAATCTACGCCACAAATTTGGTTGAAAAATATAAAATTTCGAGGTCAACGGATATGATTAAATTGAGTTCAGTGTTGTAGATTGAACATTGTTGACTTATAGGCGTTAAAATTTTAAAAGCTAATGGAGTGAAAAAGCATCCAAAACCATTAATGTTCATTTATCATATATCGCCCGTTTTGCAGTTGCTTTCGACGTCTTTTTATTTTGCTACTGTTATATTGCCTACAACATTTGTAACGAACAGAAATGCTCACACGTGAAAAACATTCACGTGCCAGTAAACAAACGATAGTCCACGTGACGGATGTCAGAGCGCGCATGCGTACACCAGATAGCGAGCGAAGACGTGAGGTGCTGCCGCATGCGGTCGCCACCCGAACTACACACCCGCACCCAGCTATTGATTACTGGATCTAGGCAGCCCGAACAACACTGAGCTAGAGACGCGTGACCCGGGCAACTCTATCAGGCAGGGGCAGCGACAGCAAGAGTTATATACCGTAGTACGGACTAGCGCTGGCGCAATAGAACGGCGTACATTTAACACAATTGCGATCGATATAAGATAGAGTTGAAAATATCTTTCATCAATAGATATAATATAGTGAAATGTTATTTAATAAGCTGAGGAAGTGTAGATTAATGTTTTCTTCAATGAAAAAGTTGATGTAAAAGATAATTAAAACCTACAAGGTGATCTATGTACGAAATCTGAATGTAGTTTCATAGTTGATAAAACCCAATAGTAATATACTTTTTTGACACAGCAATTCATTAAAGTTTTATTTATAATGTTCTTTTCACCTGTTTTCACTATGCTCATATCTCCTAACACGCTATCCACGTTATATGTAGAAAAGTCCATTTTTTTAGAACGTAAACCAGTCACGAAATTTTCAGATAGTAATAAAAATATTTCTACATATTCGATAACTCTAAAGAATAGCGTGAAACGCATAAAAAGCAGTGAACTTTTTTAAAATAAAAAATTCTTCATCAATTTAATTAGAAAAATTTTGATATAGTGATTAATTGTGGGATATAAAACCAACATCAAAATTTGTTGTAATACATTGTTTTATCTAAGTGACGATATGCCTGACTTTGTCAGAAATGTTATCGTTGTTTGTGATAATTTTGCTTCAATTCCCAGTCATTTGAAAATGTAATAAATAGTATTCAAGATATTTGATGCAAATAAAGCTGTGTAGATCGGTACCTACAAACGACTCTCATAACATTTAGGTCCTGTCTTTTAATGACTAATGGTTATCAAAGCTCACACCAAAAACAGTTCTACAGTGACATAGCCACTTACTCACTTTCTTGTTAGATATTTCTTCGTTTATTTTCCAGAGTTTAAATGGCGGTTACTTAACAGTCTATGTGGTTTAAGAGGCTGAATTTGGTTTTTACATTCAGGTTGTTTTGTTTGCCGAAACGAATAGAAAAAATGCAATTAATTTATTATTTTTCAACTTAAATATTGTTGATAGTTCGTGAAGTTCAATGAGTTAATCCTTCTTTCTCATTTTCATTATAACCTTGTTTTCATTAATATTTTCAGCACGAAAATAATTATATTTTTTTTTTTTCCACTGGAAAATATCTTTTCTTGTTACGACGTTCTCATGGAATAACAACTATTAATAATTCTAGTTGGCAATCAATTAATAAATAATTCACACAGCAGTAAGCAGTGGAGGTAAGGATGTATACAGTGATGATTTTTGTTACGACTATCTCAACTGATTTGATATAGTTTTCTATGTCCATATATACTCAACTGTAGTATATACTGTACCAAGTCTGATTCCTGTCATTTAAAAGAACGTCTCTATTGTGGTGAGATATTAAAGCATATAGATTACTGTAAATAAATTCTGCACAGTGTCCATAATACGAACGTTGATTATTAATTTTGTACATTTCCGAGCTTCAAAGTTTAAGACGGAAATTTTAGAAACGAAATTAAAACGATCTAAAAGATACGTGGTCACGCCATTCCACTTCCTCTGTAGTTCGTTTACAGATAGTCCCGTCAGCTGCAACAAGCAAACCACCTTACTGGAGCCGGCTTACGCTGTTGGTGGTATCTGTTGCGACGGCTGGTGCCCGTGAGAAATAGTCTCAGGCACGCAAAGCAGCTCTTAAAGTCGATAGATTGGAGCACAGCAGCGGCCACCACGACCTGTCGATACCTCGATTTGTAATCGACTGGCGACAGGTGCTAGCGGTCGAGGTGCACTTAGTAATCCATCACGTGGTCCCGAGTGCTTTCGCTGCCACGTGAGTGTGGAATGAGACAACATCCATCACCTCTCACCGTTTAAAGCTCTGAGCCATTATATTTACGAAATCTTAATATTACACTACTCATGAAGTAGCTTATCAAACATCAGGGATATAACACATTGCTAAGGTTTGTTTTCTCAATATTATCGCAAGTGTTCTCTTTACTTCCAATCGAAATCATCAATTCCATGTTGTTTCAAGTTTTTCTCAATCTCACCATGTCCTTATAGGTTTTCTAATGATGATTATTAGAAATCAGACATGAGCTGCCTGGATCTTCGTCAAATCTTCCATCCGAAATGGTTTGCAGCTATAGATCAAAACTGGTATTTAAGTAATGTTTCCTGTCCTCACGCAATTTTGTAGTAATCATACTAACCCAGATATGGAGATAAGATATCCAGTTCCTTTTTTCCGTGATTTTAAGTACTGCTTATGTATAGGTAACTGTGATTACTCTTTATTGGCATAGTTGGTTGTTCGTGTTGTTTATCTGACGATTAATGTACGGGAGAGGAAGAAACCTAGTGCTGGTCTATTCCAGCATACTATAAGGAAACGTATTAATAGGACCACCAAGAGTAACGGTAAAATTCGACTAACGTATCGCCATCAACTGTATCGTAGGTCGTTTGGAATTTAAGGCAATATTTTGCTACACAGTATATTGATTAGGAATCGTGCACGCCCACCCCTTATACCGCACTGATCAAGTCCCGATCGCGCCAAATTGTATAACGGCGTTTGAGGTACCGCATAGACCTAAGCAACGTGGTGAGCCAACAGTTTTGTAAAAAGTAATAAATGAACAAACTGTCCTCGGGCTTCCAGCCACGTATAAATGTCACAATTGTGGAACATTTCGAGGGCGTCTATCTCTGCCCTCATTATCAAACAAAGGTTTAACTGATTAACTGTTTGTTTATGCGGTGCGGCGGAAACGAAGAAGATAAAAGCGTGATGACGTCATCCACTATTCTGCTCCTTACCGGTGTGAAGCTGCTTCAACAATTTGATAGCCTGGTTCCAGGTAAGGAGCAGAAGAGATCGGCTTTGTCTTCCACCGTTTCCGTGACACCAAGTAAAAAAATAGTTATTCAGTTATAACTATGGTTGAAAATAATGGCAGAGATCACCCCCCTCAAAGCGACCAATAATTGTGACATTTATACGCTGCTGGAATCCCGAGAACAGTTTATTTAATTACAACGCCGTGAAAGGCTTCGTTTTTACAAGTGAAATATGCTTTGTCTGTACTTTCGGTGTTACATGTATAATCTCTCAGTGCTTGTTAAATTTTTCTGTAACATTAATCCGGTTGCAAAGCTCTATATTAAAGGGATCATTGGCTTTTACTTCGAGAATTTATTGCTCATATTCAGTTGCTTTGGCTCTAATTCGATTAATGGATGTATATTTTTAATGAGACATATCTTTAACACCTGCTAATATTTCTGCTTAAAAATCGCAAAACATGTACTGTACGCTCATTAATAGATATCCCATACAGAAATCCGTATCTGGATTACGTCTATTTTCTCCGGCATAATTACCTCTTCGTAAATACATTGACATCCTTCCTCATTCCGTCGAAAATATTAGATGTCTGTTTTAGCTGATAACAAAAAAGATAATACTTATCGCTCTTAAAGATAATTTACTGCGATATGAAACACATTGAGTGGAAAATAGAAAAAAATATGCCCGTATGATGTGTTTTTAGGTGTAAATTAGAGAAAATGCATGTTCGCAGTTAAAGAAATAGCCTACATGTTAACAGTGAGGCATCATATGAAATGTTCTGCTATGTAAATCTCATACCGAAAACATCCGGAAGTTTCGAATAAAAAGTGATCCGATGCAAGGAAATCTTACAAGCCCGCTCAACGACAATGACTTGTTTCCAGTTTTGATTATTTTGAAACTAGAAAATGCCGCTGGTGCGAATATTGATGAATTAGAACAAAAGATACAGCGGAGATACGTTCCACAAATTACAAAAGGACCTTCATCTTGAAGTCTCTGCAACAAGTTTGAGTACTCCCAAGGAAATATTTTTAAAGGGTTTAATGTTTCAAAGCTATTGGAAAATATAGCTTTCCGAACACACGTCTCATGTAGGTAAAGCGTTGATGTTTTTGATTAAAGATTGTGGGCCTTAATCACGGTTTTCTTTTAGATAGAATAAAATTATCTGTAATTGCCTACATATGAAGAAGGTTTTATTTCAGAATCATGAACATCTGAAATCCATTTGCCACATTGCTTTCATAATCGGTACCCCAAGTTCTTACTTAAATAACAGCTTTATCCTTGTAAAACACCTGATATTTGTTAAGGGCACAGAAGCTGGAAGGGTTCAACAGAACAAATTAGAAGCCTTTCAGTCTAGTAACCGCATCTATAATGGGTGGGACCAAATATTCTACACCCAATGCAACCTAAAACCTAAACAACTGCAATAAAACAAACGAATGATTTTGGTAGAACAACCAGTCACAGAGATGTGTTGTTTTACGTATCCTATAGTTTAATATTAATTTTTTGATATAAATATTAACGACTAACCACATACACTGTAAATTATTACAGCTGTCCATTACATATACAATAGGCAGCTAAGTGTAAGACCAAAGTGTTAAAATTGAGAAAAACAAATTTCGGATATGATATTTTAATTGTTTTACTACATTTGTCCTACAGAGCCATAGCAGGATCGATAAATGATCAAAGTTCAAGAAATAAATAAAAAATTACCATTACGCTGTGATAATATAAGCTGTATTGAGTAGCACATAAAACAACTTTCTCCTGTTTATGTGTATTCTTGCAGTATATCAGTGGTCTGACAAAATTGTGTAGGTATGCTGATTAAACACAATATACATTGGTCTGCAGTGAGTATATTTTAATAACTACAGTGATTGGAAATTCTTTTAAAATATATTTCATTTCTTTTTATCACCTGCATGTTTCTCAGATGCGGAGATAGAGCGGAATGCATTTATGATTTCCTTTTGTTATAAATATTAACGACTAACTACATACATTGTAAATTATACTTCATTGAAAATATTTAAATAGCAAAATTTTTTAATTTTGAGGTAAATATGTTTCACATAAAAAAAATCTGTAATTTCTTATTATTCTCCTTTTAGCGTTTAACATAGTTTTTTTCTCTTCTTTCCTCTGTTCAGGATTGCTTTCCTGTGATTAATCTTTCCCCTAAAACCCTATTTTTTTTTTTTTTACTTTTTTCGGAAACATTTCTACCTTTCTCTGTCGTAGTTGAAACCACTTCATTTGTGTTCTTTGATTTTTATCAAAGCAGTGAAATATTCCTTTATTTTCAGGTCACCGTAAAATTATTTTCTCCTTTGCTGTACATTGTATTATTTATTTTTTAGTTGTTTTCTCGTATATTTATTTTAACTTACAAGTTCTTATTTTCCATTCCTGTACCACGTCGGTAAGATTTACTTTAACAATTTTCTTTCCTCATTTCTGTTTAATCTAAACTCTTCGCTTGTATTCGTCATAAGACATTATACTGAATGAATAATTTTTGGCTTTACCACTGTATAATTTTCATCGATTTGTTCTTATGGAAGAAATTTCTTGATACTTATTTTTAACTGGTTTCCCAGTTCCATTTTCATTGTTAGGTTGAATTTAATGTTCAACGAATTAATCTGGATTACGTCATCCCAGTATTTAAATTTCACAATCGTGATCATTTTTCAGAATTTTCTTTTCATGAATTTTGTATTTTCGTATATTTTTTGTTTTTTACATTTGTCACGTATTCTGTCTTCCCAAAAGATATTTGTAGTTCTGAATTTTCATGTGAGATTTTAAAAATATTTATTTGCTTTGTATCATTCACTTTGTTTTTTGATACGATTGCTGATCATCTGCACAAGCTAACGTTTTTGTCGCTGATATTTATTGAGTATTGCACCAACCCTACATGGCTTACCCACATATTCAATAACTCGGTCCTTCATATAGCCAGCAGTGTGAGAGGCTTTGAAGGATGAAGACTCTGCAAACATATATACACATATCTGCTGCTCTTTTCCAATAACTTCCCACGATATGATGTATACAGCGCGCGAAATATGGACCTATACGTTGTCCCCGTGGAAACTGTTATTGCTCTTTTTCAACTGGTTGGTTTCTTTCACTTTGACGATATTCTCCTATATCACCGACCAAGTCGTCAAAATGAAAGGGAAAATTGTTGTTCGTTTGAGTGATAGTAAATTAAATTCAATATCATTCAGCGTAGTTTCTTAGGATGTTTTATAAATAAGACGCTTTTTATACTTAGATCCTTGCCGTATTATGTCTTTACAATATCTGCCGGGATAGCATCTAACACTAGACCATTATGGAAGTTTAGATAGTTATTTCCTGTTCTCCTGAGAAGTTAGGCCCATTTATTATCAACATTACACCAAACAATCCTTCGTTTTCTATGGGCCATTTTTTTTAGCAATCATTTCTATGGCTGATGGCTGTACTTGACTCTTAAGAAAACACTCTAAATCAGATTGGTTCAATGCCTGGGAATAAGAAATTCTACTCAATGAACATATTGTTTTCCTCATCACATGGTAACTAGTTTAACAAAGTTTAAATGGAAATACGCCAGCTTTTCACACAACACTGTATGCCAGAGATATGCCGAATGAAAAGTTAGTCAAACTGGAGGCTTAGGAGTCAAAATTTGAGGCCCCACTAAAAAAAATTGAATTATTATTTCTTAATAATATTTGATTGAAAATAATAAACCTAAATACTTTCTTAAACATTATTGGAACTCTCTAATTTGTCTTTCATAGCACAAATCATCAGCTTTAAAAGATTTTCTATTTTTCCGGTTCGAAAATTCCTGTTCCTGGTTTTTTAAGTCTTTAATTCACGAAATTTCAAGTGTTTCTAGTCAACAGATACATTTCATAAAGATCTTATTCCGTATTCCCCCCAAATATTGAGTCTATCAACTCTACATAAACGCAAATTTCTCTCAAATATTAAAAACACTACGCTGATATTTGGCAATAGGAATCTTTTCAGAAAATATGAGAGATGGTAAATCAGACTTATTGATTCATTATCTTCATAAGAACATTAAAATTTTTAAAATCCAGTAATACATAATACTATGTATTCATTGTTCCAAATGTCAGCTTACTTCCACGGGGTTGGAGGGATGAATTTCTTTTCTTTTTGGGTCGTTCGGTTCATCGATATGGAAGTCATTACGGCGGTAGCGTCATGGGAAAAAGGAGCTGGAACGAATTTACCGCTGGCATTTTGAAGGAACCGCATTGGCGTTTGCTTGCAATAATTTTAGGAAACCACGAAAACCGCAATCATGATTACCGGAACGGAGATCGAGAAAGCGTTCACCTTTATGCCAATTCCTAATGTCACCCAGCGGGTTCGGTGGGGTTTCTGTATAAGTGTGTCATCAGATTATAGAGTTTCTCAATTAAAAGTACTTTTACGACATTTTCTGCTAATACATTCCAATAATTAAAACTGTGGGTAGCTGTACTCGGTCGAAATAATTTACAGTAATAGATATCTCTGCGCTGGAAAGGGAGAGATTTGTAAATCTTAAGCATAGCTGCGTGTCAGCAACGGTAAAAAAAATTTATATTAGCATAAAGCCACGAAAACGCCACCAGTTGCTTAAAAGTTTTTATTCTTTAAAACTTTACTGCAGTTTCGACAAATACATGTTTGTCTTCTTCCACCAAGGTATCCAAAGCTGCATGGAAATACAAGGACACTAAGCTAAAAATTGTTCACAGATGTTGTTTAGTAGACGGAAGGAAGAACCGTGACAATGTGCAACTTCGCACGAAAGTGACTGATTTGTGATAATGCTTCCGCCTATGTAATTTTAACGTATGTATAATGTCATATTTTAAAGATAAAAGCTGTATGTATATATTTTATCATAGTGCAATTTTAACATGAATTTTTTGTTTAGTCGAAACTGCAGTAAAGTTTTAAAGAATAAAAACTTTTAAGCAACTCGTGGCGTTTTCGTGGCTTTATGCTAATATAAAAAAAGGAGAGATTTGTGTATTAGAATTGCTGTTTAGCAGTACTTACGATTATAATCTCTTCAATAAAACAATTTAATTTTCAAAATTATTATGATATTATAACCTCTCGGTAGGTTCTACTAGTAATTATGAATTTACCACACATTTTATTCCCATGAGACATGTCAATAATGATTGTTTTCAGAAAATAAAATATCAACGTCAAAACTGTTTGCCGTAACGTTCAAAAAAGATGGACTGTAATTGTTCAGTTATATTACATATATTATTAGATAAAACGAAGTATTTTTCCTATGTTCGAGGTTCTCCAAAGCTACGAAATTCGTCACTGAACAATACTGATTCCCTTGATCGTACAGTTGTAACTCTTGCAATCTTGTTACCTCCTGTCGTTTAAAGAACGTTTTTCGCCCTCTTAACATAACGTTGATTCTTTGAATTATGAAAAAATCTCATAGATCCGTCGTATAACAATACAAAAAGGTAGACATAATTTTTAGTTTTAACTGTTGTAAATATTAACTCCCAAAAACTGCGACTTAGGCAGACATGATATTCGAAGAAAACCTGCAGCATTCAATTAACCGATAGTCATAGTTGGTGGCACAATATCCATCAATTAAACCTCATTCAAGCACAAAATTGATACGATATTAACGATTAGGCAAATTTTGAAACTAAATTGAAATATATTACTCTACTGAATAACTTTTTTTCAAAAAATAGACGAATGAATGAAAGTATAGACATATTAAAATAATAATATTTACGGTATACAGTTCACTTAAAGTGGATCTTCGATTTCTGATTCACAAAATGAACTGAACTAGTGATAGAAATATTGTCAACAAATCATTTCCAATTGTCTGAATGGATTTCCTTGTAATCGAATTCGAATGATGAAAGGTAATTCTTTCTCTGGAGCAAACACGTGAGTTCATGTGAGGTATAGAAAAATGAACTGGGTAGGTATTTATTGTATAGTTTTTTCATATGTGGGTAGTACATATGCATATAATAAATTTAATGGACATAGAACTTCGGATTTGTGAAAACCATACAGTAACAGTACGAGTTAAACCAGTGTAATAGTAGTATAACCTACACTTTTCGGCGTATCCCTGGCTTCAGAATTCTTTTACATACTTTTTTCACTTTCTATTTCAATTAAACCGTATTGAAACTCCTTCTTTGGTCACTTTACAACGATTACAAATAATTCTACAGCAATGTCTTTTACCTTATAGTTATCCTTAACATCTTCTGTCAGGGAGGAAATACGTGTTTTAACATCTTTTTATACTAAGATGTATTTCCACGTTCGTCATACCGGTTATAATTCCTTTCCATCACTATCCCCGATATTAAGTTTTAAACTGTACCTGGACTTATTTTAAGATTTCTCCTTTTAAATAAAATCAATAATACTGTAATATCTTTCTTGAATTAATCTTGTATTAATCTACAGTTTACGTAACTTTACACAATATGAACAATTAACATTTCACTACTCCAATAACATCAATATCTTCTTTGGCCACCAGCCGTACAAATTATACATAATTCAACATTCTTTTGTAGCCCGGAAACACTCTATCGGCACCATTTCAATTTCAGATCCTCCAAATCTGCATAATCACTACCATTCCATCCATCCATTTTCTTTCTTCTTATAATCTGTGCAATCTCCATGAGAAGACCGCACATTATTTCTTTGATGTCAAAGATTGTTAATAAAAACTTCTCATTAATATGTTTATATCTATAAAACGTAACCGGATAAATTTGAACTAGAAATACTCAGAAATTACTGAAGAGATTTCAATGGGGGTTTCACCATTTTAAAGCTTAGAACCTCAATTGAATTGTTTGGTATACCTTATATTCAATGTTGCATAATATTGAAATGACATTAAATGAAATTCTGAATGTATAGTGGCAAATAACAAATATGTAAAGACTAGATGTTGAATACTCCACAATAAACACACAACTAGAATGTCTCTGGCCGTAGTCTTTAATGAAAACAATAAAATCAGTTTAAAACAATAACTATTTTGCACAATAAACAAAACTTGAAATATTATTTCATTTAATTCGCGATTAAATGCCACAGATGTCCGTAATGAATGCGAGAAACTAATTGCGAAAAAAAACAGAGATTTTCTTTGATCACAAGCTGCGACAGCACAACTACAATGTCAGTGGCTATCGTCTTTGGCGTTGTGTTCACAATAAAATGGTGCCGCAGTTGGTAGCTCCCCGAAAAAAATCCAAAGTAAAGAATATTTTTTTCCATATAACACTTGATATACGATTCTGAACGCCTGATATTCAACTTTACAGGTACCGAATATATTTTAGTTACGTCCTCCAATGCCAGATTAAGAAACATAATAATAAAATCTATAACTCCCAGCGGAATATGAGTCAACATAATGAGACTCATCAATGTTTGATACTGTGAAAACTCGGCAGTTTTCAGATAATACTAGATTATTCCTAAAATAATGTGTTGTAATGTCTTAAATTTTAACGTTGTCCCCCAGGCTTTCGAAATCTGAAAATCCATTCAAATCTGTATCTCCTGCGTGATGCCGGAAAAAACAGACACAATCCAGATACATTTTTATGTTTGTGGTATTAATACGGTCAATGTTTCGATATTAGAGCAGCAACATTAGAAGATGAAATTACGTCCAAATATAACCTGGACTAAAATGAAAACTGACATTCCGGGCAATTCTATCATTACCGTGGCGCCAAAATCTGATAATGAATTCTTATAGAACAGACGAAACAAATCGAAAATAACGGATAATATTTTTTGATATCTACCTTAGTTTTCGAGATATAGTATGTCAAATATCAGTTAAATGTATAATCCTGTCACAGATTTCTTCTCTTGGAGGCCGTATTTCAAACTAACAACAACTACTAGGAAGAAAATAAAACACCTGTAGTGCATCTCCACCGTGTAGACATAATGGTTTTGGTGATTTTACTCTAACCTCCTCACTTTTAAAATACCATATCTCTAAGCGAAATATCATAAAATATAAATATTTTTTAATTTCAATTTGTCTCGCTGAGTTACATAAGATTCCATAATCAAATTGCAGCGCCATGGTTATTGTAGAATCCAAACATTCCATCTCAAAGTATCCAAACCACCCCATTTTTAGAGCTATGCTCCTAAATCACCATTTAGTTTATTACCGGAAACCAATCTACCCTGGTACGCATGAATCTTTTCGGACGAATAAAAATAGTGTACGGATAAATCAACTTGAACCCCCTCCTTTCTTGGCAGAGTGTGGGTGAATCTAGGTTTGCTTTAATTCCGGAAATGGACGGCGCGAAGTGTATGAAACTTGGTACACGTTTCTCATTACGTGAATAAAAATGGCGTATGGGTAAATCTAAGCCAACTAGACCGAGTAACGCCGGGAACTCTGCTAGTCTCTTGTAAAATCACTTTATGTTCATTACACACAAAATAAATATTATTCAGTCTTATTTCCTAATATTTCTTACTTTACAAATTAACGGGACGTATGACTGTTGTAGTAGCTTGAAGAAACTACTTTGCAAATCTCAGTGTGTACAATAATAGAACAGTTTAGTATCGTAAGATATGCATAATAATGAATTGACGGGTTGGAAGTTTTCTTTTCTTTGAGGTAGGCTCATTTAGCTAGGGATACTTTGCTTTTCCGATCGTTTTTGTTTTTGCTATGAGTTTTAATTTTACTTCCCAAGAAACAAAATTTTCCTACTGCTGCTGTTATGTCTGATCCTATTGTCACGTAGTAAACCACAATCAGATTCTTTGGGCGTAGCAGGGTCGTTGACGAAAAACTTACTTTAATGCAACGAAGCTTTATTAAACAGTTGACACAGTACAGAACCACGGAGCGAACTGACTCCGGCTAGAAAGGAGTATCGCTTATATACAAGAACGTTCCAGAACAGTTTACGCAAAATTAAGAAATTTAAATTTTTACAGGACTTGTTGGATTCGAACCCACGACCTTCAGTCCCACAGTCTCTTAACTTAACCACTACACTACAGCAGTCTTTCTTTCTTCATGGCCTGATCCTCTTGATATGCAACACTATTTTAGTATCTAGTTTACTGGTATTACAGTTTCTACCAAACTTCAAGATTTTTGTTGTACTTTATTTCATACAGTTTTCTTCCCAGGATTTTATTCGTGCTGTTTAGTAATTTCTCAGTCTTTCCACTTCTTTTCTATAAGGACAATGTCATCAGTATACTGCAACATAATAATTGTTTCTCCTTGAAGCCATACGTCACATATTTTTTTAATCCTTTGGTCGGGTGTGCCGGAATTTGGAGATATTTTTCACTTTGACGTTCACGTTTAATACATTATACTTTCAACAGACCATGACTATGATCTAATCAGACACCTTAGCTAGATCATTTTATCTATCGTCTCAGTACCACCTTATTGAGAGCTCATTGTTACTTGCAGAAACCGTCTTTGTTTCCTTTGAAAGCACATCCCTCATGCAGCTCTCCGGTAACTGGGTCGAACAAACGACTTTCTTATTTGATGCGTCCTGCTGGAACTTGCTCTTAAACTTAGCCTGGCTCTTAGCGGCCGTGATTACCTGATGAGTTATCGATCGGTTCAAAGCTTACACGGTCGACCCCAGCCATTGCATTTGTCTGCATTATTCATGAGACTTCCGAAGGCCGATATTCCATGCTTTAAAGCATTCCGTCGCATCGGAATAATTTCCCAAATGGCTCTGAGATTGATCGGAACACGAATGCAAAATGCGATGTCTCTAAGCTCTTGACTTTTAACGGCGTTTCTGTCGCAATAGCTTGTGTCTCGGTATCGTTTTACGTATCTTCGCATCCGTTTTATTATTTCTCGGGATCTGGAACGCCAATTCAGATAAATGTTATTAAACTAGATGTTGTATCATAAATAAAGAGTTCTAAAATGTGCGAGACAGAAAGAGGAATTTAATTAATAAGAAAGAAAAACTGGTTATGTTCATTGATTGATTTGCAGTCTTCCTGTAAACTGTTATTAATTACGACTCCTTACAGCAAGGATACTGGTTTATATTCCAGGTCAGAGACAAGATTGTTCCATCAGAAAGTCAAGGACGAATTTCTTCCCGTTTTTGCATCACCCAGTCTTTTTGCACATATAACTATCTCGATGTAGGCAAAAAAAGAATAAACAGAAACTACATGATATCGGTTCTATTGAATCTATACTAAAATCAACGTTTGGTTAAATTCTTTGAACATTTTAAATTGTGATTTGAATTGCTTATGTTTGACCTACTAATGTCAATAAATTTTCTACAATTTATAATTTCTACAATTAGTCGAAATTTGGGTTTATCAATGTTAATTATCCTTACAACGACTAATAAACTCTTCCCCAATTTGATTCATGTTGTTAAACTTTCACTAATGTCGTTATGCAGTCAGAAAATCTGATTTCTCTTGAAGTAAAAGCGACACAGATTATTAGTTTTTATTGCTCCATTACACAGAGGAGTTCTATATATTTTTTAGGTTCTGATTTTAGTATTTCCCTAAGCGTGACCATTCTCTGGCGGTCAGCAAGAGAATTTTGTTAATAGAAACGATTGCCCAAATATTATCCATTCTGTACGTCGTTTCACTCATTTATGGGCGCCTATCGCTAAATGTTTTAATAATTGTTTTTCGAGTATCTTTTGTTATATGTTTGTTTCTAGAAATTTTTTTTCGTACCTTGACAGAACTTCGATCATAAATATTCAGTAAATATGATATACCCGTTAATGATTAGTAGAATACAATCTGTGACCCGAGTAAAGTCATATGGTAATAATAAAACTATAATAATGAAATTCCGATTATTTCTACAGATGTTTTTGTCTGTTTTAACTGCAATTTTGCTAACCGTAACCAAAGTCTCAGTTTTACTAGGTTTATCTATGAAACGTAAACACTCATGAGTCGATTTATTTAAAGTGTCTTAGAACATACGTTTTAATTTTGTTTCTGATAATGATTATTTAATTTTATTTTTTTCTTTGGAATTTACGGTTCGTCGTCTTTGTTAGAGCCGGAGAGAACGGCAGGCAAGGAACATAAAAGACTGTTCCCATGGCCTTTTGATGGAGCCATTGCTGCATTCGTCTGAGGTATATTAGGGAAACCATGTAAAACCGATATCTAGTTGGCTGTACGTGGATTAGAATCTACATTCTACCAAATGATAGGCCCAATCGTTGCCGTTTACCATCAGGCTAGGAGCAATCAATAAACTAAATTTGACGATAGTGAAAGCTGAGTAAACCCTATACTGTGTTGAATACAATTCGATTATAGCTTCAAGAGTGGATGTATTTAGTTATCGACGCGTAAGTAAGTTGAAGTTCGGTCACCAACTTTCTTTGCATATTCGTTGAATATAAGCATCAAGGTTTTTTTTAAGATTCATTTCAATTTTCCTACTTATGCCGTGCGTATAAAATAAATAAATACACATTACATTTTTAATTTCACCACTAAACCATAGGGTCTAGTGTAATGGCCTAACGCATCGAGGGTGATCGATTGGCATGACTGGTTTTAATTAAGTGTTGCGTTCGTCGCTTGTCCTTGCCATGAGATGAAATACTAATTGTTAGAAAATAATGTCTGAAAACATGGAAACTAGATGTTGCCAGAAGGTTAAATAACAGTTTTGTATACAAGGTGTCGCATGGTTGGTGGAACAAACTTTAAGAGGAGAGGTTATTTATTTATTTGTCGTATGGCAAGCAACTAAAGAGGAGAGGTAGAGCATCTAAACGATTCAGAATTGATTAAGTACCCATGACTGAAATCGTTACCGCTGGTCGCTAGGCGGCGCAGTTCATGAAAGGGCATGGGGAATCTGTTGTTTGGACTCTACGCTCTCCGGATTTAAGCATCCTGCATTTCTTTCTTTTAGAGGCACTCAGACAATTGTGTACCAAACACCTGTCGATTCTGAAATGGATATGGTTGCAAGGATTTTCTGTACCGTTGCTGAAATTCAAGTAAATCCAGTTGTTTTCGACAGTGTCTGCAATTCCAATGACAACACATGCATCGAAAATAATGGTGGAAACCTCGTGTTTCTCCCATAACATTATACAATGGAATAAATGTTTTTCCTATAATCTCCGCCTAGTGTTCTTTCATTTCTTCTACGCCTTCAATAATTCTCCCGCGATCTGTCCTGTCAAAGATTCCTATGCAATTCTGAATCGTTTTGATGTTCTCCACTTCATCTTAAAGTCTGTACCTCAGTACACGGGACACCGAGTATACATAAAAAATTCACCATACTTGAATAATTGTAGGATTTAGTTTAATGACAGCACACAATAGTTAACTGTTTGAATGATTATCATCGCAGATCGTCAGTGTGAGCTGTTTGTAATAATTACCATTAATTCAAGGACTGAACCTACGGCATTCTGAGTCCCCTTTTCGACATCTAAGATGCTACAATTCCAAACACTCCTGGAAATTTCTGATGAAGCTATTTATCGATACAAAGAGTCAATAAATAAATGTCAGTGGATTATATTCCATTCTTCAATTCACCACGAACATTATTATTTTTCGCATCAAATTGATACTACTGTTTTGTTAAGTTTTGCTTGTTTATAAAATTCTTGGCAACAAACAGGAACAAATTTTCCATGGTTTTTAGCAGATGTTTTTACTTTCACCTAAGTAAAACGGATCACTACATGAAATATGCATTTGGACGGATATGGAGCTGACATTGTGATTTTAAGATTCAATAGGAGGACAGGTTTGCTGATTCTAAGGTCTAGTGACTTCTGCGTCGTCACACAGGTCGTAGAAGACACAACAGAGCTGCCAACCGCAAAAAATTAACTGCCCTACGTCTGAACCCGATAACCCGATTTACATTCCAGACACCCATCAAAATTGGGTATTAACACATGCCGTAAATCTGTTATAAATTACAAAACATTAACGTTAATATCATTAATAATATAACGATGCTAATAAACTCAGCTTGTTATTTCAGTATTATTAATACTGTGGACAAAAACAAAATTATCGCATGCACAGGGAGCTATACGAAATTTACAATATTGCTTGTTTATCTTCGTATTAGAAGTTTCTACCGGGTATGTGATGACTTTGCTATTGTATAGCCCTTTAATGAGGAAATGAAAAGACATTTTTCTTTCTCAAACTGTACAATTTTCACGTGATAGTACCGATTTATCGTATCCGTAGTAATCACACCACAAGAATATTCATTTTCTACACTTTACTTCTCCATCTGGTCATGTTACATATAGTTCTAAGCTGTACTAACCATATTTTGACAGTAATATAAGATCTGCAAAGAAGTTCTATTAGCATAATGCTGTTTATGTTGTCTTATTAACAGCCAGTAAGTTCTTATAATGTTTAAGTATCTTACCTAACTTTAGCTGTACGAGGTTGGAGAGGAAAACCTGTATTTTGTCAATTTTATTTGGTCATTGTAATATAGATTTTTGCTCTCTGTAATATACACGAAAGTAAACACAATATGAAGATTTTGTTCTCTGACTGTCAGATGTTTGTTGAAAACTCTGTAGGTTGTAAAATTAGGGACGTAAAGTATGCAGTGCAGTCCTTTTTTCGATCTGGCTATAATCAATCATAAGCCAGAATCCAAACTTCGGCAGATCGTTACAAACGCATTAGGGTCTCTCTATTCATATCAGCACCCCGCTACACGGACCTTTCTTTCGTTTGCTCTCTCCCTCTTTCCATTGATCACTGTTATCGACGATTTGCCCAGCTCTTTATGTGCGCATTGCCCTAGAGGCAGGCTTTCTCTGCTGTGAGCGAATATACCAGGTACAGCGGTCTTTTCAGTTTTTATATTCGCTCGAAGCTGTTTAATAACCAGGGAAACTTTTTTGTTCATACGATAATGATAATTTTTATGTATCTGAATGCTTGTTATAGTCACGTTTTTCATTTTTCCATTAATTTTATTCACTAATTACGGGATAAGCTACAGACACTAAAAACAAGTTTATTCGTCATGTGCTACAGTGTATTGATTACTTATTCGCAAACCACTGACTCATCTAATTGTATAATAACAATAAGGAATCACATTTCAAAGCTGAAAAAATATATATTGTCTTAGAATGGAGTTTCAACATTTCACAATCTGATTACGTGTTGTTTAGTTTTCTGGGAATTAACCAGGAAATAGGAAATTTGAAAAGCAGCTATTCTAAGGCTCTGTATAGATTTAATAGTTCACTGATGTTAATATGATGTATCTCTACCATTAACACCGCAATCGGGATGTCTCTGTGCACGGGCCATATTTTTTTTAAAATGATCTTTATTTGATAATACTGGAACCTGAAGTAATTTTTTAAGATTTTTGCCTTTTCATTTCGTCATCATGCAGAAACTGTTGAATACGTTTTGATTAAGTTTGCATTATTTCAGAGATAAGTATCTGAAAAAATAAGCCACCGAGCGTGGTGAATGAGCGGTTGACGTTCTGGCCTCGCATTTGGGAGGACGCGGTTTCGAGTCTCCATCCGGGCATCCAGATTTGGGTTTTCCATGGTTTCCCCAAATCACTCCATGCGAATGCCGGGAAGCTTCCTTCAAAAATGCCATGGCTGAATTCCTTCCCGTTCCTTGTCCCTAGTCCCATCCCGACTCTAATGACTTTAGTCGTCGACGAGGCGTAAAACAATAAGTAAAAAAAAAATTACGCAGGTTTGGATCCCTGTCCAGCCATACTGATTTGAGTCTTCCAGTTTTTCCTGAAACCACTCCAAGAGAATGCTGGGATGGTTCCTCAAAAAGACCATTAGCGAATTCCTTCATGTTCCTTGTCGCCAGTCCTTTCCCGACCCTAATGACATCGATGTTGACAACGTGTAACACCAGAACAAAAAAAAAAAAAAATCAATGGCATGACTAGCAAGCCACGTAACTTGGCGGCAGAGCATGAAATTAAAATCTGTTCTTAACATCATATTTCCTTAACTATGATCTGGCATAAATTAAAATCGGTTTCTATTGAGTTTCTACATTTTGAAATCTCAGATTCCCACTTACAATCAGAGATGGGTATTATGGGTCTGTGCTATTTTTAATTCGTATCGAATTAGTGAACCGTGACTGATAATAGCAAATCCAGAAAATACGTTTAAAAATATTCGCTATAAATTTCTCAATCAGAAACATTTCAACACTATTGTAAACGGAAAAGATTATTGCTTATAATAAAGGAATTAATATGGAAACAATTTGAAAACTTGTTCGAACTGAAGGCTATTTTAAATTTTTTGTGAGGGGTAAAGACGAAACGGCACAAAATGCCAACAGATACAGCAATACATTTTGTATATTTTTCGTGTTTGTTTTCCATTCTTTTAAAGTATTATCTTTTTTTATTTGAAACATGGGTTAATTTATTTTTCTCGGGTTTTATTTGTGTGTATCATCCATTTTAATTCGGTTATTGTTCATTATTCTATTTAATGCTAAAGATATATCTGCCAGCATTAGTTTGCAGTTTTTTCGATTCCTTGATATGAGTGTACTTTATTCTTTCCTCCATGCCATACCACTTACTGAAGTTAAAACACACTATTCGTCACAATGAATTAAGTGACTTCATATTTCATCTGCACCTACACGTCTATCGAAATATAGCTGCCATGTGTGTCATCGAATTGATCCATCGTATTATTAGAACAATTATAGGCTCCACAAAAATAGTGTTAAATACAAGCCACTGTTCTGTGTTATCCTAGTAAGACATGTAGCGTTATTATCCCTTAAGAGAGTATTACTACACCGTCTTTGTTCATAATGTAAGGAATAGGTTTGTATGTGTAAAATGGAAATCAAATTTGTTATACTAGAATTTAATTTACGCGTAGAGTTCATCGAACAGATTTCTTGTAAAAATGGCAACTAAGATTTTTTTTCCATACTTGGTTGCGTTCCTCTTCTACACATTTTTTACTAACTTCTTGGCCTTTGGCAATGTATAATAATTAGTTTTTTTCCCTAACCTAATCATTTTTTTAGTAATTATTTCACTGGCGCCCAATGTGGAGCTGTAACCATCCCTCGTCAGGTCAAACCTCCTACCCTGCAAAACACTTAGCGTGGGCAGACTGCTTCAATAGCAAAAAAAAAAAAAAAATATATGCAATTGTTGATCATTTCAAGTTAGAGGACGCCGGGTAAAACGGGGCACTGGGGCGGAATGAAGTTCAACGTTTCTCGGTGTCAAGAAGATACTGCCAGCGATAAGTAGAACTACACCAGCCTATTACTGAACAACTACGGCAGCTATGTTAGTCTAATCTTCTTGAGCGTTAGTGTGTGAAGTTTTCACTGTATGATTTTCTTCTCCTGTATTATAATTTCTGATGATTTTATAACCAAGGTAAATTATTAATACTTCTTTACGTTACAAATTTAGTTAGTACAAGCTTGAAGAACGTTTAATTTTCTTTATTTTCATGTAGTTACATTTTAATTATGTCTCTTTCTAGAGTTACCTTACCTCCCTAACCTAAATCGTGTCTCTGGGGCAACACTCTTGGGGTGCTCTTCTATGACAACTGAAAACAGAGCCTCTTCATTTTACGTTTCACCTGAAATTATTACTCCTATTCCAAAAATTAAAGAAAACTCGACGAATCAGAAGATGGGGAAGACCGCTGTTTGAACAGATTACCCATACAAAAAATGAGTAGAAGCTGCTATTAGGGAAAAAAGTAAATAAAAACTGTATCACAGAAGAAAAAGCAAGAATAAAACTAATTAATTAAGGGAATTTAGAAAAAAAAAAACAAAGAAAAGTGCCTGAAGATAAACGGAAAGAAATAAGGAACTGAAAAAAGAACACAAAACCAATGAGAGAGATTCTGAGAATTGTTATGACTGTAAACGTTTATATTGCGGCGAATTTTACTCAGACTCAGTAGAAGGTTTGGTCGCTTGTTCAATGTGCGAAAAAGGGACAAACATAGTTGAAGGTTTGGTTACTTGGTCCATGTGCAAAAACCTGGCACACAATTCCTGGGCAGCATTAAGCAGCGAAGACGATGGGCTGTCCTAGTGTGTGACTTTTGTGAGTAAGAAAAGGATACCCTACAGTCAATGAAAACTAGTTAAACGTTTATAGTGACTTAAAACTAAATAAATATAGAGCAAGCTTTTTTCTCTTCCTTTCAGCTAGTTTCATTTTTTATTATTATTACTTCCAATTACCATCCCGTTATGTCCCATTCACGGGGAAGAACGGGGCAAGTTACATTTTTTTTTTTTTTGAAAAATATTTTTGCATTTTTGTTATTATTACATTGTAGTACATTCATAGAAAAATTTACAGTTCTTTTAATGAACCTTTTTTATTTTTAAACCATATTTTAAACTCGGTACCCCCGTTCTGCTCCGGGTTCCCCAATAATGAATTATTCCATTTTAAAATGCAAAATAGAAGGATGAATCCTTAAAAAATTACTTGAGAACAGTCAGTTGAGCGTATGACAGAGCGTGGGCATCAACTATTGTGTTTGTTGCTGGTGGTGAGATGTATCCACTACGACACTGATCTCAGCCCAAGTATCAACAGTAAACAGGTATACAGAACTGCTATCTCCCTCTGAGAGAGCCATTAGCTCGGGGGCTGAGCTGCGTTATCAGGCTGCCTGCGACCCAGTTGCGAGGCCCGGCCTGGCAAGCAGCCAGACACTTGTTCCGCGTTGCCAACTGTCAAGCATCACTGCACTCCCGTCAGCTGCAGCTCATGACGGAGCTGATTTGTCGATTTTTTTTATTTGTTATTGTAAACACGATACAGTTAGATGGTTACAGAAGTACGAAGGGTATTATATGTATTATTTCTAATACGTGTTTTTCTTTGACGAGACATATTTCTCCCTTCATACTTGACGAACATCGATAAATGAGGAATCATTTTAAGTTCTTTGCTTTGGTAACATCATTAATTAAGAAAGGAATTTTTAGAAATTCAACCTGTAACTGCCAAAATTATGAACTGTCAAATCGGGTGTACGGGTTTTGCTGCGTCGATGGGGAGTGATCTTATACCGCTAGATACCAGCAGCACATATCACAAACTATGTGTGTTTTCCAGTTTAAGGAGATTTTCGGATATTTTGTTTCTATTAGGTAAACGTTTCATCATTTCTAATTGTTTCGTAATACGTTGTAGGTGTTGACAAATAAACAATTGCTACAAATTAGCCCGTTCTTCCTTCATCCTACACCACCAAAATG
Source organism: Vandiemenella viatica (assembly GCA_031002005.1). Taxonomy (NCBI): domain Eukaryota; kingdom Metazoa; phylum Arthropoda; class Insecta; order Orthoptera; family Morabidae; genus Vandiemenella; species Vandiemenella viatica. The sequence goes on from JARYHS010008074.1 coordinate 127,878,510, forward strand.
GCTATTCAACATAGATCATTCGCGAATTTTTCGCATGAGGTACCTAGTCTTTACTAGCTTCGCGCATAATATTTATAACAGCTATCTACTGAATGTGGAGAAATTTTTACTATATTAAAAGTAGTACAATTCTAATGAAATATTTTTCGTTCATTACTTTTTAATTAACTTTGCCTCATTAATTTTAATATTATTATTTTCTTTGTTTTACTTTTAGTCATTACGTGGTTGTTATACTTTACTTTGATTACTTTCAGTCTTTAGTTTCATCGTATTTCGGAAAAATATCCTTTAAAGTAGTTTCATATCCCCTTAATGCTATTTTTAAAAACACAAATTACTGGGATTATACGATAACCGTGGCTCCGTAAATTGATGAAGGATTATCGTGTAACTCGAAGAGACAGATCGAAAGTGAAGAATAAAAGTTTTCGATGTCTCGTTTGGTTCTCGAGATATCGTATGTCAAAACTGCAGTGGTTAGGTTTAATTGTGCACTGAACCAGAAGAAACTTCGCCAAAGCCACTAAGAACTACACGTTGGATATGCACAGTGGGTATTCTGTTTTTTCTTATCGGTTGTTGTGGTTAGTTTGACACGCGGCCTGGACGAGAAGAAAAACGTCACCAAATGCACAGGGAGCTATGCCTGTAAATAATTTTTGACAGTCGATATCACGAGAACTAAGCGAGATATAAAGATTGTATTCTTCACCTCCGACTGGTCTCTTCGAGTTACTTAATAATATATCATTAAACTACGATGCTACGGTTATCGTAGGAAACCCATAATAGCCTTCAAATACTACTTTTCCGCAATTTCATTTATTTTTTCCTTTCATAAACCAGCTCCTGATTCCCATATACTCTATCACAACACTTTTTATAATCCTCAGATAATACAATCACGAGTTATTGCTGTTTAAACACTTAATAATAAAACGAATGTTTCTAAAACTGTCTTCCGAAAATATCGAGCTCTTATAAGTCATCTTCGCAAACGATACTCTTCTCCACTACTCTGCCAAAGATATTATTTTCATTTTCATTCTGAAAAATCTTTACTGGTATTGAGTATTATTTAAATTTTTGATCGTTCTCATATGCAACCTCACAAAGTCACTGACAAATCAGTATGGTGGCTAATTGGTTTAGATGTCATATTTAGCATTGAAAGATCTCCGGTTCGGAAACTGTTCGTAGTTAAAGGGCCCTTGAAATGATCTTCACCTCTTGCAGAGCTTTGCTTTGCGCATCTGCCATATGCTAGGAATGCTCCACGATTCTGATTCTTCGTAAAACTATGTCTTCCTCATCGGATCGGGTTACCGAGTTAGCGTAATACGTCAAAGAGGCGGTATGCGCGGTAAATTGAAACTCTGTTGCCGGATGGCTAGACAAGCGTTCTGGGTTTCCAGGCTAGCAATGTCATTCACTTTTAATTTGTCAACCACATCATTATTTTTTGTTTCTTTAATGCACAACGATAATTTTTTCTACTACCTTTAGACTTGGTAACGAGTAGAACATCCTTAGATATCTATACGATGGCCTCCGTAGTGGCATCGACGGAAGTGGTGGGGAAGATATAACCAAAGACAATCTCGCTGCTTTCAGCTTCCTTAGGAAATTTGGCAAACAAGAATTACGTAAAATTGATTTAAGAAAAAGTACCTGCTCTCATATAAGAAATACAAGTTGGCACAAATATTGCTTACTTTTCAGACACTGAGAGTGAAACTTCTCTTTTATCGTAAAGTATTCAGCTAACCAGTAAAAATTGTATTATAAGAAAAATTCTCGGCTCAATATCATTGAAACAATATTAACATTTTGAATCGGTTTTAACTGTTTTAAATTGAAGCCTACATTATCAAAATCTCAACTATCGTAGACAAAACAATTATCGTCTCATGGCATTGTTCTTCTTCTGAACGTATTTAAGGTCATTAACATTCAAAAGAGATCATCTTAGGCTTTATTTTCCAAAGGCATGATAGTGGAAATTGGATTCAGTAACAACGGCCGTTCGTCTATGAAGTTTTTTTAAATTTTTTCAGAAATTTTGTAAGAGGTACAACAGAACCACAAAACAAATTTCCCTGGTAAGAAAATTTGATTCAACCATTAGATTTTATTCCTATGGAGAATCGTTGGTTCTATTTAAATATATATATTCTACAAGTGGAACAATTTGCGGTTCTGGCAGTAGTGTCTGTGGTGCACTTGCGAAATACGTGTCTCTAAGAGATATTTTATTGAAAGTGGTCTAGACCGAAATATCCACCAAAATAGTGAACATGCGGCATTTAAATCTGATATGGTCGTATTTCACAGAAACGTGCGCTGTTAAACATGTATGTCATATGAAGTATCCGACTTTGCGAAATGCGGGTGACTATATATTTGCGTCTGTTTATTGCCTGACAGAGCAATGTTCCTAATTTATTAATTGAAGCCATTAAACTTGTTTATTTTCTGGCTTCGTAGCATTTAATTTTAATGTTATTTCCTAACACCTAGCGTTTTTAGCTACCATCAGGTTTAATGCCGATATAAATTTCGTTCACAATTGAATTAATTTTACATTTTAGTGTTCTTATCATTCATACCAATCAACGGCAATCTTTTAAATTTATCAAGTACTTGTAGTTATCTAGGTCTTAACACATGTCAATTCTTTGTTTAACCTGAAATTTAACAAATTTAAATTTGGCTATGATATTCTCTTTTGAATCAGATTCAGTGTCTTCGATGAACTGCACATATAAATCTTGCGGATTTTACAGATTATTCATTTAGTTTTTGACAAACGTGCTGATTACCTACCGCTGCAATTACTTTCTACTTTAGTAAATATTTTAGTGCGTCATCGCAGCGAACTTTGAAGATAAAAGTAAATCGTCATCCCCATTAGTTATATTCTAAATAATTTAGTCAATGGCTCGAAGCAACCTTTCATTTGTTAGATAAAATAAATCAGCTTCTGATACCATACAATTACTCTTTTAATTCATTCAAATAGAAAGCTCAATACAAAAAGTATATATTTCAGCGCTATTAACAATGCGAAAATAGTTCATTCGTTTCCTAAATTCCAACACATTATAAATTTACATGCTTCGCAGTAATTTAGATAATGTGAGTTTTCTTCATTCACCACGGTTCCAGCTATCCAATGGTTTCTTTCTTTGATTGTAATCTACCCCTCTGCGTATTGAGGAGGGCGCTAACATTGAATTTGGTATGAAAATACTTTAACCAATTCAGGTGAGTTAAACGCTTTCTGCTTTTCCTGACGATACATTTTCCGGTTTCATTGATATACATTTCGCATAACATGAAAAGAAACGAATTGAAACATTTTTGATAACGTTCAACTCTCCATAAATGTTTGAAATCGTATACTGCCACTTAACTCGTCAGTGAGACTGCGCCACAACACTGGATCAAAGAGGCACAACGTGACGAGGCTCGAGTTCTGGACTCTGCATACAGGTCGCCCTGACTGCGGTGTCTAGGCGGTATTCCGCAGAAGTCTAGGTGAATGCTAGGATGATCCCAAATATCCGCTTCGTAAGCTACACATTTCCATAAAAAATACACATGTCATAGAAAACATAAATTACACGAATCTCGGACAGATAACGACGCTTAAGCTCCCCCAAATGCTCCATGACAGTCCTTGTTTCTAACTACCCAGTGGAAGCATTGAATGACGAGCCATGATGATAATCAACGTTTTTTGTGATCCGATACAGTCAACTCGCAAATAATAATACTGTCACTAACTTCTGCGTCACAGACCCAACGCACCACGTTGGTATTCCTGTAAACTCAGATCACGATTCTAATTGACAATGTGTTTAAAATTCCGTAATTCACCACCATGGAAACTGTATTTAATCAAAAAAAAATCTCTCTCTCTCTCTCTTCTAGTGTTATTGACTGTTACAAATAAAAGGACAATACCATAAGGACACAACACTCAACTAAAATCACCTTTGCCTGTTTAATAGCTGCTACTGTTAAACTATAGATCTGCATCGGGCAGGAGCTCTCTAACAAGTACGGTACAAAAATATTGCCTGAGGCTCGATAAGGAAATAGCTGGTTCGACCAACGGTGATGAGTAAATTTTCATCATTCAGGGCGTGACCAGCATTCTATGAGAAGTGGTGATGCGCAATCCTTTATTACCAAATTACCTACAAATTGTCTGGGTTAGATTCCAAAATTCTCTGTGTTGCACATGGGGTGAGGGGGCACAACACTATTGATGGTGACTCGTCCGTGAGATGGGAACTTTAAAATTGGAAGTTCTCTCGGCGTCCTTAATAATCGGATTGAGTGGACCGCCGTCGGGATTCAAACTCTCAAATCTTTCAAACGCATCCACAGCATTTGAATTACCCTAAATACATATTCTATCACAGCCTTTCACAACTGCAGTAACACCAACAGTATTAACTAAGAAGATAAAGATTCAGTTTCCCAAGTAGTTTCCATGGATGTACACCAGACACTGATTTTTTTGAATGGAGGTTTGTGATGCTACGGGCTTGTTCACGGTATTACTAAGTGCTGTATAAATCAGAGTGCCTCTCCAACATAAAGGAAGAAGATTAGGAAAAGAAACGTGATTTCAGGAAATCATGGAAAACCGAAATCAATACGGTCGGATTGGGAGTCAAACCCACGTCCTCCCAAATACAAACCCAGAGCGTTTCCGCTCATACGCCACGCTCGGTTGTTGACTGTTCTTTCTCTGCTGTTTAGCCCGATCTCTTCATGATCCTGTCAGTTCTGTGCTTCTTTTGGGGACTTCCTTTGAAGTAAGACCTCCGTCCACCATTTTTGCGAACCAGCTCCGCCTTCTTATCTATTTGGAACGATATCCCTCACAAACGATATTTGATTGCTTCTTTGAAATTCTGAGCTGTTTTCGCATATATCTCATTGAAAATATTGTATGTGATTAAAAACGCCGGTAACCACTGTGCCATCACGGGCAAGAAAAATCCCATGCCGAGAAGAATGCCTGCAGCGAATCGAGGATTGTGTCTTCGAACACATATCTACCCAATACATGTACAGTTCACCTCACCATCAAAATGTGTGGATTCTTGGGTTGTCAAGCATTAGAAATATAGGTCACATATAGACATGCGTGAGTCCTCTAATTATCCGACGCTAAACTGAAATAATAATTCGATTTGTTCTAATGTATAGCAGAAATGGAAAGCTATTTTTGGGGAACAATGAAATTAAGGCTGATCTAAATCTTCTTAAGTTATGAAAGTATGCGCTTATTTGCAGTATTTGAGAACGTCAACAGGTTTCTGTTGCTCATTGAACCCTCTGAATAGGAGCTGAGTGTGCCAAGACACTGCTCCCATTCCTCAGACAGTGGGACATAAAATAAATGTAAGTGGTGTTAGAAAGTCGTCAGCAGTAGTAGCCGGTTATAATTCAGCGACCCTGTCGCCTCTAATGGATTCGACATGTTAGTTGTCGACGTATTACTTCCTCCTACAGCGCCCTCTCTGCGCTCGCCACCAACTTGGCATCACTCCCTGAACTGGCGATTTATTGGCCGCTGGCTGTTTTTCAGTCTTGTCGGGACTTGGATTGCGGTTCGGTTTCTTCACTCACAGCTCCTTCCGAGAAAATGAAAGATAACAGTCTTCGGTTACAGCGACATATGCCTTCTCCACATAGCCAAAGTTATTCGTGGTAACACTACTGTATTTTCACTTCTCATTCACCGTTTATCACAGGGAATTGGGGGATTTTTATTTCAATTAATATTTTCTTCCTCCTAACAATATGAGTTTCGTTTCATAGGTATCCCTATTACATTAACAATGCTTTTTTATTAGTTCCTTTTATTTTCGTTGTATATGTATAATGTTTTTTCAATAGAATTCATTTAGAAACAAAAAACAGTAAATGGTCCAATGTAACGTCTAGAGTCTAAGTGACACAAACCAGCATTCTTTAGATTATATTAATCTAGAGTCATTACAATATAAACCCTCGGTATGATTGTAACAGAATTATTTTATCTATTTCATAAACCCATATACCTGTTTTCTAGTTGGTCAGTATACTTAAAAATTCATCTGGCACTGGGACCAATGTGTACATGCTTTGCGCTTATTCTTATCGTTTTATAACTGGAGGTCCCAAAACTGAGTTTCTGCTATATTAACTCATAAATGAGCAAATAACAGTATTTTCATAACACTGGAATCTGTATCACAATATTAATTATTCTACGGTGTAATATTAAAGACTAGCCCCAAAGGCCGTCAAAAATGACGGATTTAACGGAGTATTATGGTAATTTATTTCTCTGCAGTTGCTTAACTAAATAGAATTGTTATAAAATAAAGTTCATTGTAATTTATCGTCCCTTGTGCTGTAGAAAAAAGTTTTAGTTGTCAACTTGGTCCAATTTGCATTTCGGCTTAATCACAATCTTCGCTAATATTGTTGATATAAAAGCAAACCTTCAAACACACGCAAATTAATAAATTCCCTGTATCGCATATCAGTGTCATAACATGATCCAAAATCTTCACAGGTTCTTACACGGTTCTTTCTTATTACCTGTGATGAAGATCGATGTTTTAACGACTGGCACAGTTTACATCGGCTGAAATAATGACGCCGGCGAAAATGAGGGATGCTAAAAATAAATTCTAACAGCTTTCGCTATGCTATATAATATTTAATTGTGGTTTAGGAAACAGATATCGCGATCAATTTGGAACTTCTTTCATTCAAACCATGTAACGATTTCAGTAAAAAAAAAAAACTGATAATTAATATGCCAATTTAAGCGAAATACACTTTTCTTTCATTGCTATGACAATTCATTTCTCAGCAATTGCTTAAATAAATATAAAAGCAAAATTTAATTCCTCGTGCCTTGCGCTGTAGCAAAAATTTTCCGTTTCCATCCGGGTCCAGGATGCATTTCAACCTAACCACATACTACGCTAAACTTAAAACAATACTTCAATCACACGCATATTAATACATGTATTCTATGGCATTTTAGTGGCAATAATGCATCGCGATATAAATTTGGTCAAAAATCTTCAAAGGTTTTTACACCTTTATTTTTTTGTTAACCGTGATTCAGACCGATAACACAGCTGACACAGTTAGATGTTGCTGACAAAATAGCCTCAAAAATATCTGCTCAGTGAAAGCAAAGGAAATTAAGATAAATCTTAGAAATTTACATTATGCCACATATTATTTGTTTCAATTATAGTGTAGGGTGCACGGATCGCGATCAGTGTGCAATTATTTCCTTTCAAACGATTTAATAATTTCAATAATAGGACACATTTTAAATTATTTTGAAAAAAAAAGTTATTCATGTCCTCTCCTGTAACGTCAAATTCCAGTTGTAATCCTGATCCATGCCAAGTAACAATCTGATCAAAACTTTCGCTAACATTGATAACCGAAACATAAAGCTTTTATCTTACATATCTATGGACAAAGAATTTAAGGAATACTTCTATATATCAACAAAATATTACGTAAATATAAGCATCTAAAGATTGCTATGTCCATTTAAACCCATTATATACTTTTATTTCAGTGTTCTGTCACTTAATTTATTCACGGATGCTTAGAAATGTTATTAAATAACGTGTATAGCCAAAAACAATGGCGTAAAACGTGACGTTATTGCGCGACGTCTTAGACTGACGTCATGGCGTGACAGATGACATCATAGATGACCAAGAGTTGCTTATTATAATATTAGATAAGCACCAACTACTAAATGGGGAAGATGTTAATTATAAATTATAATTATAAATTTATACAGTGACATAATAAGTCTGTAAAGAGTTATGAACACCGTATTTGGCGACAGTTTGTGTTTCTTAGTTATCCGATAATAGCATCATGCATTATTGTCTCAACGCAGTTTTCAGAAAACCCTCCCAATTAACCTGTTTTCATGGCGTTGATATAACTGGAAATTTAGGAGATATTAAAATACGAAACACCTAATTATGGAATTTAGAAAAAAAAAATTAATTTCCTCACGGATGGTGAAATGTGCTATTTTTTGTATGGACAAACGAAGTATTTTAGAGAAAATCCGATTAATGGCACTCGTTAAATGATACAACACTGCTGATGTTATCCCTGTACACATAAAAAAGAGTAAACCTCAAAGGTTTCCATCCACGTTCAAAGGTGAAGGTAGAATCTCTATTTGATCGAATTTTGGAGATACTTATACGCCAAATGAGGATGAACAAATCCCCATCTGTTCGTGAACGTCCCCTATCAAAATTTTTAAATTGTGCTCATATCGCTTAATTTTCTAGATGAAATGTCTATCAAATATCTGATATCATGTCATATAAATTACTACGGAATGAAACTTAAAGCTATTATTAGGACGGCTGGTAAGCATGAGCCGAGACTTGAAGGCATTTCGTGTCTGTCCTTTCCCAGTACGGCGACGCTTTAAAACCCATGGACAAACTGCGACCTTCCTGGATTGCATCCAGAAATAACTTCCCTCCTTATAAGTGGAATTGTCGAAGCTGGTATTCTGAGCTACAAATCGGATTTAACGTTCGCTATACGGGTAATTTCTTTGTCAGTGCAACCTGTAGGCTGGTCATAAAGATGATTAACTGGTTCTGACAGGCATTCACCGTGGAATTTGTGAGGATAATCGCGGCGTAGATGGTACGGCTATTAAGTAATGGTTTGGCGAGGATTTGTGCCGGGTGCCCGAGCCATTTGAAGTGGTGCCAGCCCACCCAGATTACAAGTCGTAACGGGAGATGCGCGCTGTCGGAAATCTCCTCAGATAATTGCCAGATGCTCTGGGTGATTGGAGGAGTTATGCTTCAGTGGCGATTGGACTCAGTACGGTCGGTTTAAATCCAATTAAAATCTTTATGGCGCAATACTCTTTAAAATGTCCTCTGGTTCCGACTTGACAGTTTGTGTAGAAAGTTGATGTGGCGCCAAGTGAGAGACTAAAAGCTAAATCAGATGTAGTTCATTTTTTTCCCTCATGAAATTTTTTAGTACATTGTTATATTATTTTTGTCAAATGCAACATACAGTCGCTAAACGTGACCACATTCGTTGTTATGTAGTTATAAACATGTATCATTTAGTCCCGCTATTGATAATTGAAAATCGCTTTACTAAAGAATGAAAAAAATTAAAACGACTAAATTTCAGAGGTAGTCAGCCACATAAAAATAAAAGCAAAATAAGACCAATGTCAACAGATTATTTAAGTAGCACATAAATAATATCGCAAAAGACTTTAAAATTATTCTGAAATAAAAAATACTTATTTCCACAAAAAATAAAGTGACTAATTATCTTCAATTAAATTTTATTTGAGATCTATCATATTAATTCAGGTCTTGAAGAACCTGGCTGGTATTCCCACCTTTGTTGACGTCAGGTAGGCGGGCTTTGCGTATATAAGGTGGACATTTACCTGCACCGTGGAGAGAAATTTGGCGATATAATTTTAACCAGTATGAAATAAGTTAATTTGTGGGACAATAGTACCAATTTTCATGGAGGCAGAAAGATAGTAAAAGTGAGCGGTCAGTTGTCCAAGAGACATTAGAGGTTATCGAGCATCTTTGAGTCACTTCTTAAGCGGAACAGAAAGCTATGGACAATGAAATCCATTTGTCTGAGCACTGTTGATCAATTACTGCAAAGCAACAGAGATGAGCTCGTTATCGGTAGCTCACCAATTAAAAAGACAGTAAAATATTGCGTTTCTCTTCAGATTTACGAACTAACTGTTTATCATGACCCAAATCAATGGCTAGAAGTACGACGTAAACAGGTTAATTCATTATTTTAAATTTTATAACAGTGTCTTATTTTTATGTATATTGTAATAAGTAAGAATGCTATAACGCTTTATTTATCAATTAGTTCTCCTTACGAATGAGTAGAATGATTACTTGCAACTAAATAAAAACTTAATTTCTCCACTTCCTGTTTCCTAGGATTTTTTAATTCGTCAGCGCCAGGATCATTACAGATGATTATAGGAATATAAAAGGAACGAAGTTTGTCGTATATTCTTGAGAGGAAAGTTCCAGAAATTCAACTTAAAATGCCTTAAATTCTAAACTTGGATGGCATTACTGATATACAGCAAGACTTGTTATCTTTCATATTACATTCACGTAGCTACCTACTGTAGTTAATCCTAAAGATGTTACTGAACATAATTACTAGAGGTCAAAATAGCATTTTTATACCAACCATTGGTTTTTTTTTCTTTTAGTGAATGTAGAAAATGCACGAGATCACTGATACGGCTCATTACAATCACATGAAGGACAATTCATAAATTAGTAAGGATGAAACAAATACTGCAATTGACACTAATACATGCTATCGTTATGTAATCAGATAATTTTTCCTTGGAGATTTGTTTTGTTAGTTTCTTCTTCCTGTTCAGTGTTAGGTCTGGTCTTAATCCATCTTATTGCTTGTCTTTCTACATCTCTCTTACTTCTGGGTTGGTGTTTGAGGATTTTTCGTGGGATCCGGTCTACCGTCATCCGTATTACATGATCTGTCCAAGATGTTCTGTCGTTTGGCCAATTTTGGAAAACTGGTTTAACTTTGAGTTCCTTAAGAATGTCATCTGATCTGTTCACTGAATTAGATACTAATGTTGAGACATTTCGAATGAAAAAATCTGTTCTTGTAGAAATGTTATTTCTTTAATTCTTACAGGAAATTAGAAGCACAATTTTTAAACCGTTTAGCTTGTCACGCTGTGGGTTGGAATGTGTGTTTACGTCTTCTTACTATTAATTTGAAAAATTTTGTCATTGCTAGTTCAATTTGCGCCGTTTTTCAGTAGAATTGTCTAGTATGCGTTATTTTATATTAGAACTTCTGTTAGTTATATGTTTAACCATTAGCTTATCGCCGCGGCTCTGTTCCGGTAAGGTAGAGTGAACCTCTGTGGCAGCAGACGTGATGATGCCTCTTTGTTCTCCGGTGACGGCCATTAACTCTGCAGCAGGTCGTGTGATTAATGAGGTTCATTGGAAATTTCCGTCTAAAGTTCTCGCTTAATGGAAAGTCTTATCTTTCCCAACTTTATAGGAAACTTGGGACTGATTTAAACAGCTAACAAATTTTGCTTTCTTCGGATTTATCAGTTTTACTCAGCTGCATCACAATTTTTAAAATGTTTGAAATATATAGGTTTTTTGTAAATATTTTGTGATTCACTTTAAAGTTCTGTTGGCTCTGCTTCTCATACCAATGGCCCAGAAAGAAAGAAACTTTTTTTTCTGCACGTACACAGTTTTATTTTTTAGAATCCGTATCAGTACAGCATCATTGGATAACTGTCAATTTCAGAGCAATAAAATTTGAAAATTGTTGTCGACTGTTTTTCAATACACTTCAATTGAAATTATTACTGACGTGGATTAATGTTTAGCAAATGAAGAGCTGGATTATTATTACAACTCTTTTGTACAAGTAGTGGTAAACAGATCACATATTTTGTTTTCTTCATTTAAAATATTTTTATCACGTATACTGCTCTGAGGCAGCCTTCGTTTTTATTTATTGTCAATGGTATTCTGTTACATACTAAACGTTTCATTAATTTGAATCTTTCTTCCAATCTTCGCTCATACACCATTCGAAACCTTCTGCCTATTCCTAACTTCGTTCAACCGAGTAATGTCACCATATCCCAAATATTGTCCCATACCTTCAGTGTCTAAAACCATTCATCATTTCCTCTTTTCTGTAACTATTTCAGGACATAGAGAGATAATGTACGCAAACAAAACATCTTATTCAAGAATACACCCGATCTTCACTACGTGTGTTATTAAAAAGAATAATTTCATTAAAAAATTTGAAAAACTAATAATTAATCTATCTGCGTGAAACTTGAAAAAACTGATGGTATACTTTAGCTCTCATTTTCTTTGTAATCCTGAATTATTAACTCAAATTTTTTATTATTATTCCTTTAGTAAATCCCGAAACGCAATTACATCTTGTTGCAACATACGTGAACAAGGGCACAATAATCCTGGTAATAAATTTTCTAGTCAACTGAAAGTTGTTGTTTACAAGAAATCAAGAATAATATGACACCGATTTACATGACGTTTTGGATTTTTTTTATATGGGAACTGTTTAAAACCATAATGTCCAATATTTTTTTTAAATTGTTTCACCAATATTTCTGCTTCAATTCAATATATTAACGTTGAAGTTTACGTATAAATAAGAATGATTATTTAAATTACAGTAATGTCACAAAGTACAAATAATTTATGGGAATTTCATTACTAGAAGTTATAGTTCGATTTTTTTTTTTCGACTTTCATAGTGTTCATTTACTTATTACTCACAGTCAGAAGATGTGATATGTGCTAAGCGTAGTATGTTTCCAATTTTCTAATTCGGTTCTTCATCTACCAAGCTGCTATTATAACCCATTTCGCGTCGGCTGGTGAAGCACTTTCGATCGCTGCAGGCATCTCTACTTTGCGTGACCATCAATCCGACGCACAGTATTAAAAGTTTCAGACGGTCTCATCATGCGAGAGTAATTAGTAACAAATGTTTTTCGAGTGACTGCGGTGCCGCCCGCTTCCACAGCAGAAATTCTGCTCTGGTACTCCTGGTGTATTGTTCCCGGCTCCGCCAGCCAGACATTGTCCGTTCCGCCAATTCTCACTGGACAACTTTCCGACTCCTCGCTAATTACTCTGGCAGCCAGCTGCTAATTAGTTCAATGAAAGGAGCAGCATTGTCAAACGAGACATTTACAGACTGCCAGAATAGAGCAGGACGCACTTCAATATTCAACTGTAACTGCATTAATTTGGAAGAAACTGACTAGCGATGTGCTGTCAAAGATACATGTGAAATAACTCTAGTAACTTCGGATCTCAAAAAGTTTATCCATTTTCCATGCGTTGCCGTTTCGAGTCTGGCAAATTACTACAGTTCTGTCTTCTAATTTTCGCTGAAACTGTGTCATTGTTTCCACAAGTATCCCAATGTGTTACGTAATAAAGTGTTGCGTGTTTCTGAAATATCCCTTAATCTCATAATCACAAACATTCTGAAATAGCACAATACATGGTAGTAAAATATTATAAATTAAATGATATTAGTCTCAATGTATTGTAAATATTATACTATACTTTTATCTTTGGAGTTACATATTCTCATATTTCAACTAATAAAAATGGAAAAGCCAAAACTTAATTTCCAAAATGAGAATAGCATTTATAGTAAATTTTGAGATATTAATTTTTTTGTATTTGTGACAGAATAGTATACATGAAAAAAGTTTCACTAGTGTATTCATTCATGGGGGCTAAAGAACAGATTGTATCTTATAAAAACAAGTGTTTGTTTGATAAGTGGTGACAAATAGTTGATGAAGATATGTACACACGTCCGTGGTAACAGTCGCGTTTTCCAATGGCACTGTATCGCGAAACCTCAGTTCGCTTCATAAAGTTCTGGGACATGTGATTTAAATAATAAGAATTCCTATTATTCAAAAATAACTGTTTACTGCCATTTAAAACACACACACACACACACACACACACACCCATAGACATTTGGTAATTCTAGAAAATTTCAGCAAAAAAAAAAAAAAAAAAAAAAAAAAAAAACACCTTAATAGCTCTCCGAAACTTCTTTGCAATACTGCTGAATATGCAATCGACATAGCTATCAAAACCTCGTCCCTGCCGTCTACAGTAACCTCCTCGCTGGCCCTACTGCTTAGTAATTTCTGTTAACACTTTTTCTGCTCACTATTCATCACATTTCACCTTTAACTTTACTAACTTCTTGTTTAGTAACAATTTTTTAGGAAATCGGTGGTACTTAACATGACATATTCCGACACTTTCCCTTTCAGAACAATTTTTTCGATCATACCTTTGCAAATAATCGTGTTACCACGAATTCTTCTTCCAATTTTTGAGCCTCTGTGTACCTCCTCGTTGTTATAATGTTACTTTTTGCACAAGTTTCACAATTTTCTCTGCAAATTATATTACTCATCACTTTCAAGCGATGAATAGTCGACATATTTCCTATCTATGGAACAACGTCTTCAAACTTTCTACCGACTGTCACATAAACTGAAAAATTAATAATAATTTATGTTTACGAAGCTTTTTAGGCGTTACAAGCCCCAATTGTTACAATAACAGTTGATTAATCTTCTACACGGACATAATTCTTTTAACTTGAAGGGTTAAAAATTACGACTGCGCTTACTTTACTTGTAAGTGAAACTTTCTTTTCAAGTGCTACTTGTTTTGACTCATAAGGAGTGACCTTTATTTTCTTCTCAATTCCATTAATACTTACATAGAACTTGTTACTTCATACACGTATCTGACCTCCGTAACGAGTCATATTGATTTTCTACAACGAATGAGTTTGGATCAGGGAGTAAAAATCGAGGTAGAAATATTCAAATTCCGTGAATTTGACGGTTCAATTAAACTGTTTCTGAAATTTCCTCCAGTTCATATATGTATTTATGGAGCTAACATTTTCTCAGAAAGCTTTAGCAGAACAACAAACAGACGCACAGGACGGATACATTACTTTTAACAGCGATTGAGCAAATGCCCGCGAGCCAATTTCCTCAGACATAATACATCAAATCGAAATTAATGAAAATGACCTTTTTAGATAGAAAAAAGTTGAAGATATTTCTCCGACAGCTCACCATTTCCTGTACGGCGAAATTTTGGAAGGTAGAGTATTGCCTTTCCTAAACCACTTAGACCCTACAGCGGAAATGGTGTGTTCAGCATTACGCTTTTAGAATTTTTACGTTCCTGTAGATACCCACCACCTAGGTTCTCTTGTTTTGCTGCTTTAATAAGGGCATTCGTTTTCTGGCTCATGCAACTAGTTCGAGAATTGCTGATATTCTTTCAAGTACACATCTTTCAGCTACTACCGCCTATTGCTTCAACCAAGTACACACAACATAGGATAGATGCAATATGTAATTAGTGCCACTAAAACTCAAACCAGTGACCCTTGTAATGCGAGACTAACGTGCTAGTCCATACTCTACTCATTTAAAGCTGAATATGTGGGCTTAGGCAGATATGTGAACATGTACATTCTAGAGAAAATTCTTCTTGTTCATGGGGATTTAATTCTCGATTTTTCCTACACCGAGTGAAATATACATTGCCTGATATTCCTGTCCAAAAAAAGCTAATATCCATTGAAACGTAAGAACAGAAGTATGCCTCAAGTGAAATTAAAGCTCTTTTGAGCACTATCAAATAGTGACGTCACAATAGTATAATAAACAAACGTTATAGAAACCGTTACACAAAGCGTGAGGCGATGTTTATCTAACAAAAACAGTACGTGCCGGAAGTTCCGAGCACGATTTAACGAGAGGAAGCGCTATGAAAAACGGGCCATGGGGGACTATGGTGCAGCGTTTGTACGAACAGTGGCGTAATTTAGTAATTTAGACGGCGAACCAGGAGATACAATGACAAAACTCTGACTGCTTTCTACGAAAACAAATGACTAGGAATCATGGTAAATCACTGTATATGACCCCTGGTACGACATAAACTAAAATCAAAGACCGGCGCAAACCCCGATTGTTGAGAGTTACGACTTTTGCAACCATTCCATGAGCTGAGCAATGGATTTTTGTCGCTCCTGGTGAGCCTTCATCCGGGAATCCAACTGGTCCCAAAGATGTTCTATAGCGCTGAGGTCGGGGATTATACCGGGACAGTCCAATCAGCGAACAATGTTGCCATCGTATCCCTTAAAGTATAGCATCGTCATCCCGGAAGTAACACGGGTCAATTCCGTAAAAACGCCACAATGTTAGGAGAATTTCACGATCCAGAATGCTACGATTGGTTTCTGTGTTAATACTTTCACGGGTAAACAGGAGCGAACAAGCGCGGAAGGCCGAGGAATAACCCCACACCATCTATTGCTACCGAATTTCCTAGTTGGCACTACCCACTCCAACACAAGTCGTTACCCAGGGGGACGGCACACCTGCACACGTCCTTCAGACCAGAATAATGTTATCTCAATTTATCACTACACAGAACCGATTTCCACTGCTTCAGTGTTCAGTTGCGACGGTCCAAACACCACTTGACCTGCCACCGAGCATTATTGTTTGTCGTGATATATTCAAGCGGCGGTCCGCTGTACGCAATGTGCCGATGAACACATAAGTAATAAAAAGACCCCGCTTGCTCAGGAGTACAAAGTTAACAATTCAGTTGTTGACACTGTGGATCCCCTGAAGTATCTAGGCGTAACAGTACAAAGCAACATGAAATGGGACTTGCACATAACTTCCGTTGTAGGCAAAGCTAATTCCAAACTACGATTCATAGGACGTATTTTGAGAAGTTGTAATGCTCATACAAAGGAAATAGCGTACAAAACACTAGTGCGTCCGCATTTGGAATACTGTTGTGGAATTTGGGATCCGTATCGCAAGGGATTGATTGACACATTAGAGAAAGTACAGAGCAGAGCCGCTCGATTCGTGACTGCTAGTTACAGTCCTTACGTAAGTGTCACAGAGCTGATTCGTGGATTGGGATGGGATTGTTTGGCGGACAGACGACGTCGTTTTCGTTTGAATTTGTTGGAGAATATGCGAAAATCTTTAAGTTACGAGTGCAACGAAATACTTCTTCCGCCAACCTATTTAGGTCGCAATGACAGGTGGGATAAGATTAGAGAAATAAGATGCCGTACTGATTCATTTATGTATTCCTTCTTTCCTCGATCTGTTCGGGATTGGAATGGGCAGAATTAGGATTGGTGCTTAGCACCCTCTGCTACCCACAGTATTTGTGATTTGCAGAGTATAGATGTAGATGTAGATGTAGAGAATACTCGTGTTGCTGAATGAAACTCCTGTCGGGTCGTATCCATGGGTTGCGCCGTACTTTTGACATTTTCACGTTTCGACAATTTGCTGTGTCCCGGTCAAAATTGGAAGTCGCCCACAAAGAGCAGCATTGACACAATGCCCATCATCTCCCACTTACGCAGGACGAATGCGACCATTGATTTTGACTGTTAACCTTCACTGTAAACAATCACGCACTTATCGAAGTCAGACAGATCTGTATCTCTTTCCACTTTCTTGTCTGCTGGTTCTACACCGGCCTGCAGCATATGGTGGCCACACAAGTCAACTGACATATGTATTAAATATCATCACATATTTCTGGTTTCTTCTTGGTATACAGCGTATCTCCATTCCAGTTATGATAAAATATTGTAAGTCCAGATTTATTCAACAGACCTGCATAATCCCGCAAGTCATGTCATATATATGTTGAAGTTTATAAATTGGAAATGAGGCGAAATGATGGTTTAGCAGTATGGCGCCCAGAAGCGTATGGTCCATAAGTAAGGCCAGACGTCGGAATAGTTTGTTTTGCGACTATTGGGACGGTTGCTGAAGAGTGCGGGCGCACAGCGGTGCTGCCGCGGTGCGGCAGCCAGCGCGGCGACGCCGACCCTCCCGCACAGTGTCTGGCGCGCAGGCGGGCCAGTCCAGTGCACCGCGGCGCCGGGGGGAGGAAGCAGGCGGCCGCGTGACCCGGCGCGGCGCGGCCACCCGAACCACACTGTGCGACCGCCCGACTACTGTGCGCGGCGCGGCGCGGCGGCAGCGCCTACCGATTACTCGCGTATGCACCCCGCGAAGCTCGTAAACGCCGTCGCGTCTTGTGGTTGCTATCACGTCGTTCTGTTTTTGTAAATACCAGTCTCGCTTACACTTTTATCCTGTCGTTACGATGTACTGCATGAAGATATATACATATAACCTTCCCCGAGAATATCAGTAATACAAGGCGTGTGCACGAAAAGCTTTTAGAAATATATCTATATTATTTTCTCATAATATCTTGTTTCTTACTAAGCTATGACAGATATTACAATAATTATAAAATTTTAATAACAATTAGTCTTGCAACAACAAAAAATTTATATGATCAACGTCGTTTCTTACCTATGTCGCAGATAGTTGACAAGTTAATGCTCCTTGTAACACCGCAGCGTAAAAAAGTAGCTAATTCCCTAATAGATTGCTGTGTTTTATTATTTGCATACTGAATAAGCCGTCCATATCTTTACTGGAAAATGTAATGCTCTTCCGTTTGATTCTACTACACCCATGTGCTTATCAACAGTTCTTGGTGTTTTGCACTCTCTGTGGTATGTACGGTAATTTTGTACCTCGGTGCCACCTACAACGCAATACATATGTGGAATACCGTATTACATTTTATGTTTCTGTCTTTCCTAAGTGCAATAAGGAGCTATCAAACATTAAAATTATGTTATTTAGTTCCGTTAAGCTCGCTGTAATAAATACGCGGATCCCGTGGAAAAATGATGAGAAGTAGTATTCATTTTAAATCTGACTTGGAATTTCCTCGAATTATTTTTTGGAACATATCTTTTGTTACAATGGCTTTGTTCCCTAATCAGGCGAATATATCTGATTTTTAGAATGTGTTTAATTTATATATATATATATATTGTATCATCTCGTCCTCCTTATCTTAAATACGCCTCCTACCATATTGGAAGTGACACTCCAGTTGTATATTTCAAACTCTTTGTGTTTGAATATACACTTTCTTTATGTAACGCATGCAGTTTTGATATGTACCAGAAGCTACGTAATGATCTATTTTACCCTCTCTTCGTGTGTTAATAGACTCCTCAAATGCAACGCACGCTCCTATGCGGTCCATTGCAGCGGCCTGTGTGTGCTCATGACGTCAGCAGTTGCGTTCTGCGCCGAAGTTAACGCGTGCTATTAGAATTGCACCAAGTTGCAATCAAGTTGGAGGGGAGATGCCATATTGGCGACGACTGACTGCAAGCCCCCTGGAAATTTGCCTTTAGTGCTGTCAGATTCATGTCCTGCTTGCAAACTATCAATGCAACCAGCCCTAATACTACAGAATGAGTTAGAAATTGAAACAAATGTAACTGTATACCTACTTGGTTACCAAAAAATATTTACTTCATACCTTCTAATCTGTTCCCATTTCAAAAACACATTAGGGAGTCCTTAGATCTCCTTTACAATCTCATCTCTACCAAATATGCATAACATAAGTTAATTCTTGCTCGGGATGCGGTAAGAAGAGTACCACACCGTGTTTTAGAAAAGTACAAATTAGAATAAGAGTGTCTTTACCGCTATCTCAAAGACAAGGACAATGAATGTGGTTAAGTGAAGCAAGTGCGCAAACTATTAAACCAGTTGTCAGTACAAAGTTACAGATATAGTAATTCATTTAGTTTCATTAGACTACTAGATTTTCTTTTGTTAGTTAAAACACAAGCAATGCTATTAATAAACATAGCCTAAAAATGTAAAAATATTTTAAAAAAATATACTTATTGCTAAATGTTACTTCATCAATTACACTACATTTCTACGTAGTCCCTATTTTTATTGAGGCATTTTTCGTATTGTGACACCAGCTGTAAATGGTTGTTAAAATCTAAAATACTGCCTGCTGTGAAATGCGATCAGTGATAAGATATTTATGTTTAAAAAATGTTTCTGTATCGGAAATTTCCAGGCATATCGTTGAGGTCTATGGTGAAAATGCCAGGAATGAGGGATATATGAGGAAATAACGTCAGTTATATGAGCATGGAAGGGCCAATGATCATGATGAACGACGAAGTGGACACCCGTCTTTGATGACAGGCGATTTGCTTATTGAAGTGAATACAAAAATTCTGGAAAACAGGAGATTCGCAATTCCTGGATGAACAGATTCCACTAATCACGATTTTTATCGGACTGAACTGGAGCTTGTTTCTTACACGATAATTTGGTTGGAAAATTTTTCAGCGTCCCCGTACAGACCCAACCTGGCTCACACTGATTATCATTTCTTTCTGTACTTAAGGAGATTTTTATGCTGATAGAGTCTGGGGTGTACTCAACAAACAAAAGATGTTGTGTAGGAACGGCACAACTTTTGCGACGAGTTTCTCCAAGAGGGAATCCAAATGCTATTGTCATAAAACGACAAATGTCTCAATAAAAATGGTGACTGCGTACAAATGTAGTGTAATGTATGTAGTAACTTTTAACAATAAAGATATTTAAAAAAAATATTTCAAATGATTTTTTAAATTTCTTCGGTTCATACTTTCCGGACGCGAGAATACATTATATAATGTGTTGCTACTGGATATTATGTTAATATTGTTTTTAATTAAGTAACTCCGGTTATTTATTTATTTATTTATTTGAAATATGGTACAATAATCAGAAAAACTAAATCATATGGCTATTAATCTGTCATGATGCCTCCGGTAACTACATAAGTCCATGTTATGTCCACCCTCAACGGCCTTCTTACGTTTCTCAGTGCATGTTTCAAGGAGCAGTTCACCTTAAATACGGCGTATCCCGATACGACAATCAACATGGTATAACAATAAACGTGATTCATCCAACGAGGAGACACTTTTCCATCGATATACGATCCAGTCTCGATGATATCTTTACCATTGCAATCATAACACGATTTCGTTGGGTAAACACGGGCACAAGTAGGGGCCGTCTGAGGCGGAACCCCACGTTCAACAATACGTGCTGAACGTTGTACTCCGAAACACTTGTGCCTGCACCAGCATTGTACTATGTCGTCAGATTTGCCACAGATCACCCTCCTAACCTGCTATACGGAACGAGAAAGCTTTCGACCTCCACATTCTGTGATGAGGCGTGGACATATACAACCTCTTCGCTTACTCGTGGTATCGCCAGACATCGAACTCTTTCCATAATGCTCACTATTGTAGCACGCGGACAGCCTACAAGCCTCGCTGTCTCCGAGATGTTCGTTCCAAGGCACCAGACCATAACAATATTTCCTTTGTCAAAGTCACTTATGTCATTGGATTTCTCCATATGCCACGCCTATGATCGCTAGAATCCCCATATGTCTCTGATCCGCTTTTATACGTTCCTCGCTGCACGGCGTAACTTCACCAGAAGGATTCGAACTCGCGGTGGACAATGGTAGTAATGTTTCGGTTCAACAGTGTATGACTGCACAGGCGAAACATCAGGCAAATAAAATAAAATCAGAAACCGTGTATTATTTTGGATCTTTCTATTATGCCACTAAGACGACGTAATACTTGCATTTCTCTTTTCGTATTCCGACCTGCATATGAAATAAAAAAGTTACTATTGCCAGTTATATTGCATGGAACTTTAACGGCGAGGTAGATCTAATTTTGTGTATTTCTGTTGACTCAGGAACATTGAAAGTGTGGTCAGGTATTAGATAATGCTAGTGAAAATTGAGGTGCCAGTTAGCATTTCATGTAGTCATATAAATCGTTAAATTTACTTAGTACGCCAAAACGCTTCCGTTGTTTGGATTCATCGTTAAACTGTAGGTCCCTTCAAGGTTTAACAACCCTGGTTGTAACACAGATATCTGGACGTCCAAAGCAAATTCCAAACAATACATTACATTACAAGCCACACCAAACGAGAAAGTCTTGAAATCTCAAATCTCAGAACATTTGTGATATTGAATGTTGGATTGTGTGTAGAATGCCTTCTAGGGGATCGGAAAAACTATCAGTAGTCCAAGCAACTGTATCGGTATGTTACTGCGTACTCAGGTTAAGGCCAGCAGGTTTCAAATGTTCCAAAAGGTCTTATTATCATCTACCAAGTCATTTGATTTATTCCTCCACATCGTCCTAAGCTCTACCATGTGTTAAACCCTTCCTAAACAATGTCTTCAGTTGTCTCTGATCTTTTATTTCGCCATAAAATTTCTGTCTTGCTACTGCAACCATTGTTACAAAATCCAGTTACGTATGTGCTCGTATTCCCAAGAATAAAATCCCAGCATCTTACCCCATCCTCCATAAACTCAATCGTTTCGTGTTATTGTTAATCCCTTGGCTAATGTCCGAGATTAATTTTCAATTCCTAGTAGGCGCCCTATTTCTAAGTTTCTTTTAGAAATTTTCTTCTTTGTGCCCTGCTTCATACATAAACTTAACTTTCATCGATTGAGATGCTTCGTACTGAAAGCTTGTAAGCTATCCTGCCATTGGTAGCCGAATGTAAGTCAGTGCATTACGGCATGCTGGTTATAGGAAAATGGCTCAAATTCTCCTCTTTCAACTCATGCAAGTCGTTAGCGCGAATAAAAAAATTGAGAGGTATTTTTATATAGTCAGTAACTGATAATCGCACAGTTCTGATCGAAATATTAGTGAATTTAATTAATATCATTCCTTGACACAACTTTTATAACACTTATGTTACATTGAAACAAGTTTCCCATGCATTTAAACAGCTTTTTTGCTTGTGTATGAGGAACCTGTGCTCGCGTCATACAACCTTCTTCAAGCGGCGCGACACGGAGACTGTCCCGCGACCTGCCACGCTAAAATGCAGGAGCCCAATCAACAATCGCGGCCCGCACACCTGTCAAAGGTTGTTACATAAATGTAACAAGACTATACTACCCCGGTAACTAAACAAACTGCGGAAACCCCACAAATCAAGTTAGGGCAGCATTTGGTTGTAATCTTACAATTTTTGATGTTGCAAATTTCCTTTTGATATCATTATTTGTTCATCCTCTGATTTTAATATAAACTAAGAATAATGTTGTCTCCTGGGATGGATTCTGCACTATGCCTGATACGGTTGTGGGGTGGCCAGTTCCTTCACTCAGAGTGTGTGAGTGTTGATGTATGAGTGTAGATCACTTTGCTGACTGTTGTTAAATCTTGTATATTGTTTATGTTGGATATATGAAACTGAAAACGGAGGTGATGAAATTTATTCAGTCCTACTCATCCGAAATAAACAAGTGATTTTCATATTCCACACACGAATCACTATCAACAGTGTCGTATGATCTAACGACATATGCATCTTGGAGAGATTAAGACTTTAACCTGGTGATTAATAATCGTGCTCCACTACGTGTCCTTCCTTGATCAACTTGTTACGAATGATTAAAAAAATCTTTCGCTTGGACTCGAGTCATTTAAAGCCTTGGAAGGCACACGGTACTGTCTTGGTGCCTCAAAGACCTGAGCCAATGGGGGTGGACGGGTATGGTTTTTATACCTAAATAACAAATCTTCTTCGGCTACATCTGTCCTAATATCGAGGTTTTTTTTCTGTTAATTTTCTCTAACTAACTTTTTCTTGGCTGCCATTATGTTTTCTCCGCTTTTTATGTAAAAAATGCCGAATAAGCAAGGTAATTTTAGTTTTCGATTTTGTGATCAAATTCCACTAGAACAACATGCATTTCACTAATACTTTATTTATACTCTAAAATAACAACGTAGATACATTTATTAGCCGTAGTGAATAATAATTCGTCTCTTATAGATTCATTAATACTTCATATTCGATATAAACACTGTGCGTATGTCATACTAACTTGTTAGGTAAAATTAGCAGTGTTTTTTCTCCTTAATTTGGGCTTTGTTCCAGGTTGGCTTCGAGATTATTTGAGGCAGGAGGGGAACGGGAGGCAAAGAACGGAAAGAGTTTGACCAATTGAGTCAATTTGGGGGGAAACTATGGAAACCCAAAATCTGGATGGCCAGACGCAGATTTGAATCCGCGTCCTCCCTAATCCCACGCCCGATCGTTACCCCTCACCCACCATACTCGGTCCCACTAAGACAGCAGTACAGTGAATTTCTGTAGTCTTTGGAATGAATTACTCATAGCGTGATATGTGCTATAGGTGAAATTCCAATGCATAAATATTTCACTACCAACATATCTCTGATATATGAAGTAATTATGGTGCTGAGCTTAGTACCATCGACGAAAACTAGTGTCATTGGAGGAAATGCGGCTTCAACTCACCCTGTAGTCATAAAGTTATTGTTTTCTTTGATTTTACAAAATCAATTTAGATGAAATCCATGACCATTACTTGGTACATCTAAGTCATTTAGATTGTTAACTTCACTTTCCACGTCAACGGTACTCCATTAAACGAGGTACTACAGGAAAATTCACCATACGGTAATTAATAATTGGTACTATAGGAGACAAGGGGACAGATTAAATTAGTTAGCGTGTAG
This sequence comes from Vandiemenella viatica, assembly GCA_031002005.1. Taxonomy (NCBI): domain Eukaryota; kingdom Metazoa; phylum Arthropoda; class Insecta; order Orthoptera; family Morabidae; genus Vandiemenella; species Vandiemenella viatica. The sequence goes on from JARYHS010008074.1 coordinate 127,902,744, forward strand.
ACTCTTGAGCTGTAATATTAACAAACAGGCAAATCATTGTCTGTGTTTTGAAGTAAACTGTGAAAGTTTCGTGATTTGGAGACCACTTTTCCACTTTAAAAGCCATGTCCTCTGAAATCGGTTATGGATCGGATAAAGACAAATGGTATTGAATGACATCCTAGACATAGACTGTAACCTCAAGGATGTCAGTACATTTTATAGATTTTTGAAAAAAAAAAATGAGTTAGGGGCTCTGTTAATGACCTACAGAAAAAGAATCGACTGGTTTTGTGTCTGCCTGCCTGTCTTATTGGACGAAGGGGATGCACTCAGTAACTACTAGGCAGATTTTGATGGGGTTTCGAATAATGCACAGTTCATTGTCCCGGTAGTGAAATAGGGTATGATTCATTTTGATATGAAGTCAGAAAACTCAGAAATTAAAGATAAAAGTATCCACAAGTTAGTATTTATTTTTGTTTATTCGTGCAAAAACTACTATTTGGATTTTGAAGGTATTTTGAATAATGTGGACCCCTAAGAGCCGGTGGTAAAACAGGATATATTTCATTATGATGAGAATTTAAAAGCTGATAAATTTAACATAAAAGTGTGCATAAGTTAGTATCAATATTTTTTCAACGCGAATCACTTTTTAATTACAATTTAATTTATGTACTGCCCATGGTCTTAACAGAAAAATATAGTTTGTTTTATTTAAATGTGACGCTGAAACGCTGTGAAATTAATATAAAAGTGTACATAAATTAGGATCGACTTAAACTAACAGTCGAGAAGTTTATCTTGATTTCGATTTTGTAGTGGCATCCTGTTATTCGGAGAAATGAAGTAAAAGTTCTCGTATGTTAGCTTTAATAAGTTCAGTGCAACTTCTAGTAAACATTAAAAAATTCGTTCATTTTAAGAAATTAATATATATGTGAATTCTTAATGTTTGCCCCTCGCCCTGAACCGGTATCTGGTAGGCAAGAAGACAGATATTTGGAATACAACACATGCGTGCACGGTTCAGGAAGAGCTGCGTTATCAGCCTCGGGGTATCGGTGGCCAGGACCAAGGCTATTGTCTGGCTCTCTTTGTGGAAAACCTATTGTTTGTCCGAACGTATCGGTTGCCGAAGTTTCCCTTTGTACCTCTATCTTTTCTCACCTACACTTCTTCAACAAAGTGACAGAAGAATAATACCTGTCTTTCCCCCTATGACTATTCTAAGGGATAATTGTATCTGACAAAAGCTACCTCAACAGTTCCCTAATACAACACCATTTGTAAAGCTATTCTTGGTGAAATTGGAGCAACTGGTTATTCTAGTTCTAAAACGGGTGATAATTCACCTCTCCCTAAGCTAGTAGTTTGTGATTAACTATATCTTGAATAGAGTACTGTCATACATTTTCTAAAATCGTTTTTTCGCATTGGTTCTACAAATCAGGTTGCAAATTTAACATAATGCTCATTTTTAATGTGATATTCTTCTGTCTCTGTTATCGCTTTTTATAGCCTATGAAGTGTGCACACTGTTGGCATAAACGAGTTTTCATCAGAACACTTATGTTTTTATCACATAAATTCGCTTAGTGTAAAACAGTACGTTATAAACTACTCTATATCCAAATTATCTTTATTTAAGCAACTGCTGTCCGGACGGTATAACAAGTACACTTTAACTGGACGGTGATGTTTCTAACCACAGTGATACTGATGATTTTTTCTTGAAACCAAACATACGAATCGATTGAACTTACCAATTCAAATTCGTTTCAGATTAAGTTCACGTATTGTTCTGAAGTAATATTTGCTATCGTGGTTATCTCCGCCTCTTGAAAATAGTGGGGCATAACAGCGTAAAGAGCAAGATGCTTTAATTTTTGTTTTTCTGCAGAAGTTCTGCATTGCATTTTCATAGGCTTCTTAAATTTATATATTTTTATGGAAATTTCTTATATTGAAAAGATATATTTCTGGAAGGCTTTTTTTTTATTCTCCTCAACTCATTTGCAAATTTTTATAATAGAGTTAGTTGATTAAGAAAAATCCCATCACAAAGTGAATGTTAGGTTTATTTTTTTTTTTTTTTTTTTTTTTTTTGCAAAAAAAAAAGACTTCGAAGGTTGAAGAAATCTTATGCCACGTGTCTCAACAAACACCATTATTATGAGTGATAAGATGAAATAACAGCGCTCCAAACTTGAAGGACGTTCTTGCATTAACTAAACAAATACAACCAAAGAAAAATAAACTGCTGGCAATAGATAAAACTTGGCACTAAAGCGTAGTGCTAAAAGTTTTTAAATTCTGACGCTTAGTTTAAAAATTTCGATCTTACCAAACAAATCTCGTATTTCAGTACGAACTTCTCGGATATTTCGTTTACGCTAGTAAATAGCTTCCAAACCTAAGCTTACTTCCGTAAAATCCTCTCGAGCTATCCACCGGGATAGCGCGTCAGTAAAAGTACATGGCGACGTTTCGGAACATGCCTCTGGCTCCTTCTTCAGGCGAAGATGGAGCCAGAGGCAGCCTCCGAAACGTCACCTTGCTATCTCCGTGGAAAGCTCGAGAGGATTTTACGCAACTGACTCACCGAGAATGCCTACATTCTTTCACTAAGCTTACTTGTTACTACAGCGCCAAACGAGACCTTTGACGGCGTTAAATAAAAAAAATCTAATGGCAACACTCACTTTTATGACACAGGAAATTATAAAACTATTAGTTATACAAAAATTGTGTTACACATATGAACTCATTTCAGATACACTACTTCACCGTTCAGCTCCGTGCTGAAAGGAACTTTCTGAAAGAAGCCCACTTCAATTAACCTTTGAGAAGCTATGTAAGAAAACATCGCTAGTAGTTACTATCGCCCTAGCGTCCTTTCTTGTTGCTTTTTGATGTGAGTCTGACATAGGGTATGATGAGTTTTAATTTTATGTTAATTTTGTGTATTATATCGTCAGAATGTTTCAGCACGTTTGAATAAATCCCTCGTATTAATAAAAAAAATCCAATCACAAAATAAAATAATTTTTAATGTTTTTAATGTTTCAGAATTACGTAATTTTTGGAATTCTCTCAAGCATGTAATTGTCTCCGATCTCTGAATATAATTGTTTCTGGTATCATCCCACAATTTTATCATAAGAATGATGGTTACGTCTCACTAACCCACAAGTAGTGCATGCTGCGGAATTGTGGGGAATTTAGTAGTGAGCTGAAATACTCGTAATTTAAAATTCTGGAATCTGGATTCCACCAGAAAATTTTAAAGAATTAGTTGCAGATTACAACTTAAATAATTTTCATAATATCATAAATGAGAGAGTAACCCTGTCTCTCTGTTTGTTTGTTTTCACGAAAAAATGGTTAAACCGATCTTGATGAAATGTTAGGAAGAAATATTATGTATTATTATGAAGGATGTAATATACTTTTTTCGGGATAACTTACATATTTTGTCATGAAGTTACTAAAGCTAACTTAACGATGACAGACAGATGGGTAGCGTGTGTAAGTGTCTGTAATTTTATATCACTCGCTCAGGCTTTGTTTCTCTCCAAGTCGGTTTGTGTATGATCTGTTCATAAATCTCATATACACACAACTTACTGTATAGTATACACATGGATTTGCGTTGTATCAGATAATTATTTTATGTTTATGTGTAGCTAAATCACCGGTTTACAACCCCGTAGGGCTATATATCTTAGAAAATAACAGCAAAACCATAAACATTGTGTAAAATAACGGTATTGACGTAAGACGTCCCAATGAAGTGACCTAATTTTAAGCCACAAACAAAAACCTACCAGGGAAACTGTAGTAGATAGATAACCCACCCCCTATTTTGCTGCTTTTTTTTAAAACATGTTACAAATAGGTTCTCTTCGTGAAGCAGGTATTGTGATAGCTTCCCCGAAATATTATTCCTACTCCGTACTTTTTGGGAAACTTAATACTTAACTTAAATCTTTCTGTATCCAATTCCCGCAATAAAATTCCAAGCCCTTGCGTATGAAATCCCAGGTAACAGCTTGTTCCTTAGTGGTCACCTCTTGGAAGTAACTGTTAGCTTGCACCCCTCACAGTTTGCTGTTTGAGGAACCCCCACCCTTACCCCCACCCCAGTTCACCTTACATGACGTCATGACGACGACTAGATAGCCGCCGCTAATGAAGATGGAGGAGTGCGAATCCACCCTTAACTGCAGCACGAACCTCATTAGGCCAGATCTTGCTGCCACCTCGCAGTTGTGAATGGGTTCCTTAGCTTTTTGTGACAAGACGAACGAGTGAACAAAAGCCATTTTCTAATCTTCATGGTAGAATACATAATGTCAAAGACTCTGTGATATTGAATTAAATTTAATAAATGATGTTTTATGCGAGTCGCCGGATGTCTTAATGTCACTTTTTTATATCATTTCTAGCTTTTTCTCCCTCGGAATTAATGATGGTTAACCCAGATATATTCACAAATATGACCTTGAAAGAGAACTGATGAAGCGTAGAAAACAAAGTGAATATCAACTCCAAAATTTGGTGCATCAGAAACGCTGCTTTAATGGCATCGCTGTTTAATAATTGAGTGGACTGTGTGGTATGTAATGCCACTGGGAAATCATCAAAATGATGTATATGGTGATTTTAAAATGTTTTGAGTAATAATATACAAGGAAGAAATTTTCCCTAATATAGTACTAATAGCATCTTATTTTCATGATGATCACAATGCCTATTAATGTTTACCGTTTTTCTTGTAAAAATTGTGTTCACACATTGATAGCTACGTTTCCCGCGTAACAGATACCTAATTCAGCTGCAATTACTGCATTTCGGAGTAAATACAAATTTTGGAACAGTATCACTAGAACAGCATTGCAAAATTGTTTCTAGTTTCTTGGTTAGAAACGGCATCCGAGGTACCAAAAAATAATTGTTATCGTTAAGGCTGAACTGAGAATTTGTCAATCATATTGCAGATCTTTTTTCCATTTAAACATAGGTTAAAAGGTGACTGTTCCATCTTTTGCTGCAAGTATCCTTTGCGAAAGACTGAAATCCATTTCATTAAATTATCATCGGTAAGAAAATTTAAATCCATTTTTTGGATTGGTAGCAGCGGCATTGATTATTGAAGGTGGAATTTTTATTCTCCTGAATTTGATTTAATTGGAAGTTTTGTAATCGAATAAAAACTTGAATTCATTTCAAACAAATATTAGTGAAATTTCGGTGTGTTGGTCCCTGGATTTATTAAGAAAATATATCGTAGGTGGGTTTGTGATGCGATTGTACAATCTAAATAAATGGGTATGTAGTTTGAAATATAAAATGACCCCATGTTGGGTTGCCAACTGAAGTGAAACATTATATTAATAAGAAGTAATTCTCTGGCAGACTGGTTGAAAATGAAGTGATATTTTCCAAAATCATTTCTCGAATCACAAAAATCACATCTGAACAGTAGTTATACTTCAATTCTGGCCAGAACTTGGAGGTACGATAAATATTATTGCCACACAAATCACTTCTCAGTTAAAATAACCGCTCCACTAAGGAAAACATTTCAATTGCCACCGATCTGTTGTGGCATTATCTCTTATTAACGTAATTTTATACTTCAAATTGAAGAATTTATAATGAAAAGGACTATTTGGAGCAAATGGTTTTGTTTCTTTCTCGTAGCGGTTACATGACGGTTCCAATAGATTAGTTCTTGAGACGAACAAACCCGTACTTTTGCTGTTACCCTTGAGTAACAATGTATTTAATATAAAATTAAACATTTTTACTTAAATTTTGATTTGTGAAATTTGTGTAGTGATAATTTTTTTTGCGCTGTCGTGAACTTCATTGTATCTTGATAAAACTGTGGGCAAAAATATATTAATGTGGGCAAAAATGTTTACGTGACAGACTATACCTTATGTGTGTTTTATGACACAAACTTGACGTAATTTTTTTATGTATTAAACAGACAAATGTGTACAGAGGGAACTACAACTTGAAACAAGAATGGAAATAACTTAATCTAGTTGTATTAATACACATTACTAAAATCGTTACAGCAAAATATCCAATTTTACTTCCTCCAAAAATTGTTAACAATTACACAAAATGTGTCCATCATATCGTAGAAACACTACAAAGTATAAATAGTGCGTCTCATTATGTTTCTTACTCCATTATGGTTAAAGAGTTCGTAAAAACGAACGAATACTGCAACCCTTCAGAAAATAAATAAGAACAATTTTATGGATAAAGAGGTCGAATATTCAGTGTGCTATTTTCAAACCGCATATTTCCCGATTCACTTATTTCTTCCCTGAACGGAAAGTCAGGTGCCACAAGTGTCATATTTTGAATTCTTTCCCGATCGTCAGTCATTATAAGCAAACAACTGCTTCTCTCTTGCGTGCCACCCATTTAGAGATGAATTAACCGACCATGTGGTCAGAAAAATTATACAACTAACATGTTAAAGACTAGTATATAAAAAATGTCCGAATAAATACTATATAAGAACAAAAATATATTAGAAAAGAGGGTGGGGGCTTAACTTTGGAAGACTACCTGCCATACCTTCTCAGACAGATTTTTGTTGGTGGTTTAAAATTATGTCACTTTCTTGACACATCTTATGTTAATACCGTTCAGGTCATACACATACAAACATTGACTGGTTCAGAAACAAGGCCTGACCGACCGTTATAACATTGCATATAGACAGGTTATGTGTTTGTCTGCCATCATTCGGTTAGTTTTCAAAATTTCATCACAAAATATGTTATTTATCTGAAAAAAGCATCATATGCCCTTCCTTATTTCCTTGTCTAATTTCAGCAAGATTGGTTTAGTCGTTTCGACGTGAAAACGTAACAAACACACAGAGAGTAGATTATTATTGATTATTTGTATTTATCTCGTCTTCTCTACCTTTATTAATCTGTTTATAATCATCTGTATTTGATCCTACCACTTTTACGTGTTCGTTTCATCATTTTTAGTCCCTTGTATACGCTCATTCACCAAAGAGTTACGTATCTATTCCCTACAGCATTATTTCACAAATAATGGCAGAAATTATCCCCGTTTTATGAATGATACATCAAATATCCTTTCAAAAAATCCTTTCATTAATTCAGTTTGTCCCAACAATTAGCAAGACAAATCCGGTTACATTGTTTTGAATAATAACTAATATTGGTTTAATTCTGATACTTATTGGCACAGCGCGTTCTGATCGGGCAGCTATTCATGTATACTTGTTAAGAGTTGTTGTCCGGCGAGCATTCACTATGACGTGTTAAAAATGAAAGCCTCGCCAAGTCAAAAGGCCGCGTTATGGAAAGAGACCAAATCCGATCAATAAATCAACCGTGCGAATAATTCAGATAACCCTTTGATCGCATGTCGCTCGAACCGGAATATTGACGGGCGTAAAACACGTGGTTTTCACGCGTCGCTGCTAAATGGGATGATGACCGCGAAAATTTGGAGCTCGAAGAAAAATGTTCCCTCGACACCTGTGACCTTGCCTTCATCGACTGCAGTTTATAGGTTCCATAAGTTTATTACTAACGCTTTTAGAGGCTAAAAACGTTAGCTGAAGTTATAAAAATTTGCACACATTTACGGACCATACGTCACTCTCCACTAATAGTTTAGTGTCCATGGTAAAGTCAGGGAACGGTTAGGTTTTGATATGTGGAGATTGCCCAATGATTTAGTGACTGTTGTGGCAGTCATATTTATCTTTCGTCCTCTATCACACCGGTTTCAGATTTCATACGCAATTCTATTAAGCTGTTACACGTTCAGTGATCCTTAAGACTGATTACGTATCAGATCATTTGTTAACAGACATTTCTGTTGATACCAAATTTCAGTTTTCAGTAATTGTTAATCTGCTTTTTCCCATGAAATACTCGTATAATGGATAATCCTAGATTTACTAGATTTTACCACTCTTCATATAAATATATACGGAACTACAATATGTTTTTGATAACAACTAAATATGTTTTAGGTCTTTTTTTTTTAAATGCTTCAAATTCCCAATATTTTCAGAAACTTTAGGCTCTCGGGAAATGTAAAAACCGATATAGCACCAACGATTTAAGAATTAGTGAAAATAAGTAAAGGCGTAATTTAAATCCTTTATGATATAAATGTAAATATATTTAGTGTTTATTTAAATATATACTAGATGTTTTATAAGATTTTATTTTTCTTCTGCTTTTCTAGGAGTAATACTATGATGATTTGTGAATCAGATTTTAAGTCAGGACTCTATATTATAAGCTGTTAAAATCTCACCAAAATTTTTTCAGCATTTGAATGTTTAATATGTAATCAACGTACAGCACTCATTTCAGGAACATTTAAATAGCGAATTGTAATAATTTATTTACCTGTATTTTTTCAAACATACCTTTAGTGTGTAAACAAACCACCGTTACCGTATGATAATAACATAGTTAGAAAAAAAATCTTAAAGAATTAGAAATATGCATTTTTAAAAAACACTATGACGATTGTGACTTTTTAAATTATTCCCGGACATGGAGTCGGGCGTGCGGTATAAATATAAGGCAACAGTGTTTTGATACCAATGAAACTGGAGCATCAAATACCAAGGTTGAGTTTTTTTTTTTTTTTTTTTTTTTTTTTTTTTAATGGCATTTGGCAACGGAGGCCATACAGCCAGCTCAGTGTAATTATAATTGCTTTCAGTGTATGGACGCCACAGGACGGACAGGACATTCACACAGACACACAACACTTAACATCCATGCCCGCGGCCGGATTCGAACCGGCGGCCTTCGGCACGCGGAGCTAGCACTCTAGCCCCTGCGCTACCGAGGCCGGCTAAGGTTGAGTTTAAACTGTGTAGATAGTGATGACTATTTCTGTGGGTCCAGTATGACGTAACACACAAATAAGCTGGACTGAGTCATGTCATGTCGAAAGCCAGATTAGTTGTAAACGAAGTATCAGCACCGGCTGTAAACTCACAATAGAGTCATGGCACTCGCGTTAACATTTCGAAGCATTTCAAGTGCCTCTGGGTTCACCGTCAAATAGCATTCAAGTCGATTACCATGCAGAATTGAACTAATTACCCATGCATGTGTTACGTTTCTAGACAAGGAAATACTTTTACCATAGATTTAGAACATTATTTTTTTTTACTTATGGCTTTACGGCTCGTTGACGTCGTGGTCATTAGAGGCGGGATGGTACCGGGGAGAAGGAACGGAAGGAATTCGGCCATTGCCTTTTTAAAGGAAGCACCCCAGCATTCGCCTGAAATGATTTGGGAAAACCATGGAGAACCCAAATCTGGATGCCCGGACACGTTCCCCCCCGTTCTCGCCTCGCATTCGGGAGGACGGCGGTTCGAATCCCCGTCCGGGCATCCAGATTTGGGTTTTCCATGGTTTCCCCAAATCACTCCAGGCAAATGCCGGGATGCTTCCTTCAAAAGGCCATGGCCGAATTCCTTCCCATTCCTTGCCCCCATCCTTGCCCCCCATCCTTTCCCGTCTCTAAAGACCTAGATGTTAAAAAGAGACGTAAAGCAGTTACAAAAAAAAAAAAAAAAAAAAAAAAAAAAAAAAAAAAAAAAAAACGTTCCTCCCGAATGCGAGGCCAGAGCATTAACCGATCGCCCCACGCTCGGTTTTTCAACATCCTAGTCCATATGAAAGATTATTGGCGTACACGGCGTTCACAAAAGACTTGATATGGATTCAAGTGTGGTGGAAGATAATTTGTAGCATCTAAAATTCAGTACGTAGTGTGAAAACATGAGGCAAATATCAGTCGAAATGAAAAATGATAAAGTTAAATATTTTGTTAAGGAATGATTTTTTTTAACCTGAATACAATTGCTTGTGTTTCTAGAGCAACTACAAGTTTGGTGAAAATAACTTTCAAGGTTATAAGATGAAAACATGTTTCTGCAACTACTGGCTTTTTACCAGAAGATACAATATTGAAAGTTTGGTGTTGTGCACATGAGTAACAGATAAGTAGGGGCGACAAACGGCACAACCAGAAATCTAATGACCGTAGCAGTATAGTTACTCAAGTATTTTCATTAAAAACTAAGATAGAATTTGCTATAATTTATTTCCCAAAATTGCGAATAACTCTTTCACGTCAGTATTTTCCACACTCAATTGTAACGAGAACACGATACGGACACAATATGTAGAAACGACCATGCACAAGGCCGGATTCGAACCTCCGGCTCCTGCAATCCCAGGCCAAAACGCTAACAATTACGGCAGTGAGGCCTGGCGTTAATGAAGTTATTAGAATGTTTGCTGACATGAGACCATTACCCTGTTCGAAAATAAGCAACGATACAAAATGTGATGCAGCAGACACATATAACACGTGCTACCAACTTAGCAAGCTAATCACGTAACGTTTACTCAAACCACAAACTGTATACTGGTATTTCTCAGATGTAGACGTTAAGCCGAAATTCCAAGCTTTCGTTGTTCTTAACGAGTATACGAGACCACATTTCAGTGACTTCCTGCTGCCTTGTGATTACCCAAGTGTAATACAAAATTTAAATCTAAAATCATATCTAAAACAGTCACAGTGCATTGCACTAACTCACTTAATTTCTACTCTAAACGCATCCCTTACCATTTCTTATAAAGTTGTTGTAGAAAAAGTATCCTACGTGTAAGATTTTTTTTAAAGTTTCTGTTTACAAATCTCTCGTCCAATAACTATTAAATATAAAAGAAAGCTGAATATGAAACCCAATGCAATACTGTCATTTTATCTTTTTTGATGGTGTAGCAACCGTTGGTGTACTTTTAGTCAGTTAAATGTTTGTGGCTGAATGTAATAATTTGGCTTGTCAACAAACATTTGCTCACGTTCTGTGTATGGACGGTTCATGACTGAATTTTCGTAACATCATCTGCCTGCCGAAATAAATATCATTATCATGACGGTTCAGTAAACTTCACATTATTATTATTTCTTGTTAGGTTCTGTTTGCATGAGTTTTCAGAGTTTGTTTCCTTCTGAATAAAAGACGTAATGCAGTTGAATTCACTCATTTGTCACTCCCTATAATCACTTCCAAACTCGCTAAATATTCCAGATTTTATGTTATAACGGTATTAATATTAGAGGTTTGAAGTAAATGATTATAGGAAGTATATTGTGGAAGACTGAAGGAAACATTTTCTTTAGATAATCTTCGTATGTGTCAAATGAAATCTCACAGTTCATCGGAAATCAAAATGTTTGCATTTTCCTATGTTCTACAAATTTCGTAAGATTCGTACTGCATCCCCCATTTATTTCATAAATTCCATATCAAAACATTATTTTAAAATTTACAGTGATGCACAATCTCTAAAAGTTGACAGGAAAACAACAGCGATCTTTCTGTAATCGATGGTTTTCACAAAATAAGTGAATGAGTAACTATATCAAATGTTTAAATATAGCAGATAACGTTTTCGATTTAAAAAAAATCAAAAGTATCATTCAGTAGAGAATTGTATAAATATGATAATAAAGGCGTTGTGAAAATAAATTTTTCGGCAAACTTTCTATCATCCACTATAATTTTTTTCAACCGATTTGTGTGTGTGTTCGACGTATAAGTATACGTTATACGCCTGGAGTGATTTAAGAAAACCACGGAAAATCGAAATCTGGATGGCCAGATGGGAATTCGAATATGTGTCCTCCTGAATGCGAAGCCAAAGACTTACCCCTCTCCCACCACGCTTGGTGGAATATACAGAATTTTCAATAAATTCCTGCATCGACCACTTGTATCAGGTGAAATTCTGATCTCAATATCGGTTTAACATGATCGTAATAACAGTTTTCGTATTTTTGTTCCCGAAACTACAGTAAACTTCCATCTCTATATTCTAAAATCTTTTTATCCTCTGAAATAAATTTCCCAGTTGAGATTCAACTCATACCCTGCTACCCTTTCCACGTTAATCTAGCTGTAAAGGAATGGTAATTTGTTTTTGGTCGTATATATAGCCTATACCGCGGGGCCCACTGGAGCAAATGAATAAATTTGCATGTAAAGATAGTAACGCAGTAGAGTGGCCTCTGCTAGTTACGCAGGGGCAGTGATTCCCGTAACGGACCACCTACAGGTTACATAACCATTGTTAATCACATATTTCATCGGAAAGTTCCGATAGATTCACTCTTGCTCAAATGAATAAGCAGGGCACAGTTCTATAATGTGAAAACACTTATTTCAGTGTTGTCTGAGCATTTATAGACCTTCCATTTGCATTCATTTCAGCAAACGGTTAAACTTCTTTGACTAAGTAGATCTTTTGTGTGATACGAAAATTGTTACACCATTACGCGAGATGCAACGGTTATTATGCAACAAGAAATTAAGTATTTTTCACTCTCTACGTGTAATAATAAATTTCATATGCTATTTTTTCAGTTTATTTTTCGTTGAACTATGTAATAACCAGCATTGTCATCTATGTTCTAAGCTTTACATACCACAATCGATGGTCACATCTGGCAGTCTCATATGGAAAATTTCCAATGATTTCCCATAGCATAATTAATAAATTATCTTCCCAAAATTATTGACCGTAGTATTCTGATAGACAACTCCGTACACTATCCTTCACTTTGTCTTAAAATATGGTGTTACATTGGTTCAAAGGATGCTCATTATAGACGTAGTCATCAGAAACAGGGAGGCTTCTGTACTCATAGTGGCAATTTTTGTGATAGGTGGCCATTTCCTAATTTACGATAGAACGATACTCTTAGCCTATTGCTCTCCATGTACTTTGAATTATTAAAGTAATTTTTATGTTTGTCAAACATCTTAATTTGATGGTAAACCATATTTAGTCTTGTTAATTATCCGACTGTGTTAAGTTTTTAAGCAAAGTGATTAGCTAGCTGCTAACAAAAGACACGAAATACAATTTCACAAATACCAATTACCTCCTAAATAGAGGAAGATTGTGTAGTTAACAGTATCCGTGCACCGCAATACGTCTAATGGTTGGGCATTAGCTCCATTGTTTACTGGCAGAATTGTTAGGCTTATAGCCGCGTCCTAACCTAAACTTCGTTGTAGCTCTGGAAGTCACCCGTTTCTCAACCAAGTGTCGTAGCTACGCGTTCGAAATGTTTACTGGCATGTCTGGTCGTCAGACCGAGCTCGAGTCGTCGAGTGGCCGCGGGTCGCTTGCCGGTCGACGCCGATCTCCGGTCAGCGTCGTGACGTCACGAGTATCGACCGGGCGTGGAGGCGGCCGCCTGCGCTGCCGTGCCCTGCCCTGCCCCGCGCTGCGCCGCTGCGGTGCTGGCTGCATTGGCCCCGCCTGGAACCGCTACGCATTCCCTAGGGGCAGCTGGCCACCTGCTACACAACTGCTGAGATACTGGTCCTGGCTCAGAGGCTGACCTAATAAAATGTACATACAGTCCTTCTGCCCATCTATATACGTATTTTCCTTGCCATTCTATCTTACTAGTAACTAAATACAATCCAATCAGCATCAAACGGAAAGTGGGAAACTTTTTCATCTTGCATTCGAATTTATACACTCCGAAAATTTTCGAAAGGAAGGTGTGATGTACACAACCTCATATTTGTGTGATTTTACATTAATTAAGATATTTTTTTATTTAATAAGTTGTAATGGTGTGTATTAACGCGGAATTTTTAAGTTCAAAGGTCAAAGAATAACAAGAGGAATAATGAGATCTCTGAAAAATAAAAGAAGAGTCAAGAGTGAGTTGTTGAAGAGAAGATTTGAATGGAGAGGACGAGTTTTGGTTTTTTGGAATGAATAAGTTTTAAAGAAGAGATGAAACAGTTTGGCTCACTGGAGAAGCCACATGAATCCTGGCGGGATTATTAATAGTAAAATATTAGCCTGAGGGCAGAAGGTTTAGGGTTATGGATAAAGATAATGTTATATGACTTGAGAAAAGAGAATTGTTTGTTAAAAAAAAATATACAAATGATGAGATAAGTAGAAAGTGTTTTGATTTGAGATTGAGATATATGTAGATATAGACATAGGAATTAATTTGAGTTTGTGTGATAAGAATTGGAATAATAATAATTTGATTTTTGAGCGTATCATATTAAAACCAGCGCCGGACAAAGAGGGGTTAAGGAAATCTCTATATACTGGTCTGGTGCTGGAAATAAGAGGCAATAAAGTATCAAATATATTTAAAGTATATAAATATATTTAAAGTATTATACAAAATAGAGACGTTACATTTAAATGGTTACAAAGGGATTTCGTCGTATTGTCTTTTAATTATTTGTTTCTGAGCATATTCCGACCACCTCAAAATTCCGGCACTGCTGAAAATAGGCCATCAGAAGTCTATTTAAATTCACAGAAGCCTCCAATCCCAATAGTCCTAATATTTATACTAGAATGTCCTCTTTTAATCACTAGAACCTAAGAATAGAGCAAAGGAAGTAATAGGGATGTTTTTCCCATATTCTTGCAAATATAGTGATAGTTTCTTGATATTTGTTATTTTCTCCCTAGTTCCTCGACTGTAATTGTTTCGCTATCGACATACTTTCATACCGCAGATCTAATGTTTACTCGGCCGAACGAAGAAAGACTTGTGATCGCTAACAGATGTCGTTACTGCGGTTTCAGCAACACCAGTTTGCGTGAATACGCAGTTGAATAATGATTCCTGGTATTGCCAGTCCGTCACACTGAATACGAAAGAGATACCGAACGTGATAAGTGAGCGGTAACACTCTGGCCTCGCATTGATGCCAGTTCGAATCCCCGTCCGGGCATCCAGATTTGGGTTTCCCATGGTTTCCCCAAATCACTCCAGGCGAATGCCGACATGCTTCCTTGAAAAGCTCATAGCCGATTTCCTTTACCGCCTCTAATAAACTCGAGTTCGACGAGGCGTAAAAACATAAGCAAAAAGAAAAAGAAAAGAGAAATCAGGTTGAATTTCAAGAAAAGTTTAGCATCAGTTCGGTGTATGCGAATGTTCTTCTGTCTTACTGTATTCAGTAATGAGTAAATTGATTGCTAACATGCAGAAATTAAATATGAAATCAATAAGAAGAGTGTAAAAGATGTCTGAAACATCCACAAAGAGTTTATGGTTTCATTATCATTTTAGGGTAATGTTTGGGTTCATTTAACTTGATATTACTCAAGAAAGGGATTTTCCCAAGAATTTGAATCAAGTTTGCAAACAAAGTTTGTCGCTAGATATGTCTCCTTGTGCTAAGTATTTTATTGATCCTATTATAAAACTTATGTGGTTAATAAAAGGATACAGGCTGTAAACTGCTGATTTTATATATTTAAATTAATATTCAAACATAGCTGCTGCCTAATTCTAACGCTCCTGAATTAATTAATAGAAATTCATTTAGAATTATGTTTAGGCTCCAAATCAGTATTGCAACAAGTTTATTTAAGCTTAGTTTATAGATTATGAAGTATTCATAGTCGGTCGAAGAAAATTGGCTTTGAAAATAAACCTAGAATGATTTCACTTCGAATTATAATTTGATTTTGGTAAAAAAATTGAAGTGATTGTTTCAGTTTCATATTCCACTGAAAAATTTATTGTAACATTTTTAAATGGATTATGAAAGACTTTGTAACTACGTCAAAAAAAGGCAGTAGACATTTCTTGTGTCGCTGATACGAATAACAGGACTTTTCGTCACGCATGTATGCCTAACATACCTGCAATACGCAATAACTACTACAACTAATAACTTTTCACGGCACTATACTACTAATTCTTAATACTTAAAAAGTATCAAAGAAGGCATAAAAGAATGATTCCCGTGTCAAGAATTTAACTCCAAACTTATAATTGACTAAAAGCAACGAGTGTCTTAACAAATTACATTTTTAAGACGTGCAACAGAACGTGATAGTTGTAAATAATACTTTATTCCATTTTATGGAATTCTAACGTAAGTTATGTGCTATTAGAGCATTCTTCATATACGAAGATGTCTTCAAACACGACTTCAGGTCCAACACTCTATATATTTTAAATATATTAAAACAAAGACAATGTGCAAATAATTTCACAATAATTTCTATTAATTTTATATGGATAATTACAATATAAATTGTGTTTTGGCACTTGTAACAGCAGTGTGCTTAATCACTTTTACCAGTACATTATTTAGTTCTGTTTCTAGCTTTGTTGATGATCAGCATTAAAATTATTATTTTTATGAGCTGACAAAGTTTGCGTACAGTGGAAGTTAGTTGAGGAGATGAAGACATTACTGGTATGTTACGTGAATTCCAACAGTTGGTGCTCGTGCTGAAACGCATTTCATTACGTTAACGGCGCGGCTCGTAGAGTAAAATACGCAGCCTGTTGAGAGCTGCTACCTAGCAGAGCGCGAGTGGCCGTGACGGCAGCCGTTGTTCGGCTGAGATTAATACCAGAAGGCGCTCTGTTCAGTACTGTGCCGGCATGCAACCCTCGCCGCGCAATTAAACGCCGCAGGTAAAACACAGACAGACTACCGCCTTGCTGTAACTACAGCACTATTTCCAGTTCACTGGCACTCGATTTCAGGCACAAGAGTGTGGGAAGATTCTCTTTATAAGTAAGGTTATCAGGGATTGAAATAAGTTACCAGGGGAAATGTCGAATAATTTCCCAAAAACGATGAAATAATTTAAAGTTAAAATTTGTAGAGGCCAAATGTAAATGGGTGCAGGAAAGGGGGAGGATGGGTGTGTAGGAAAATTCCCACCGGAGTGTGTGCTCCGGTGCAATTGAAATAAATTAAATTAAAGATATATTTCCGTTATTATTATTACTTACTTTCTTCAGTATAAAAGAAATATTTTGATTGTATTTAGCCAGCTCTTCCTTTTTGTCATTTTATGAAACCATTTCACCTTAAGCAGATAGTGGATAACGTGTTATACTGAGCAGTAAATAGTCCTCAGTGTCATGTATTTTGGTTTCCTCCTTAAGCAGAACAACTATTATAAACGTGATTGATCATAGAGCTTTTTTATCATCGAGCTTGGTGGGTAAGTGGTAACACTCCGGTCTCGCAATCTGGAGGACGTGGGTTCGAATCCTTGTCCGGTGATCCAGATATTCCATGTCCAGCAAAATGCCTGGATGGTTCCTTAAAAAAGCCGTGGTTGAATTCGTACCCGTTCCTTGGCTTAGGTCCTTTCCTGTCTCTAATGACCTCGAT
This sequence comes from Vandiemenella viatica, assembly GCA_031002005.1. NCBI lineage: Eukaryota > Metazoa > Arthropoda > Insecta > Orthoptera > Morabidae > Vandiemenella > Vandiemenella viatica. The sequence continues at coordinate 127,920,004 of JARYHS010008074.1, forward strand.
GTCGACGAAGCGTAAAGCCACAAAAAAAATATGCTTGGTAATTTACACCAAGGAAAGAAAATTTCTCCTACTGTCTGTCTGCTTTTTTTTTTTTTTTTTTTTTTTTTTGTGAACCACATTACGAGGGCTCGAATTTTTAGGAAAATCTTTTAACTTTCGCAAAAATGATCTGTTACTTCCTTATCGGGAGTCAGTGTTTATAAAATTTGAAAACGTGTCCGGTACTTATGATGGATGTGATTACTGGCGTGCTTTTGCTGGCTCCTGAAAGTATCTAATGGTTTAAAGGTTCCAAACACCATGCTCTGAACTGTGAAATCGTAAAATGTGTAATAATTAATCAAAATATTCTTATGGAATAAGATTGAAATGCCTGTAATATGTCTCGTTCTGAAAATAAAAATAATGAAAAAGTTTCAATAAACATTTTAACTCACTATAATAATAATACTTACCTGGGGTCGTAACAACCTGCTAACAGGGTTTCTATTGGCTACGCATTCCACCCCTGTCGTAGCCGCCTTAAGCTACTCTGACAATCCTACCGGGTACAGTAGACCTACAGTTTAGCGTGGAATCTGAACCACGGAAGCGTTCTGGCGTACTTCACATCACACAGCAAGTTGTGTCAGAGGTGAAGGTCGGGTTAAGGAACTATGAAAATCCCCGCCGAGACAGGGATTCAAACCGAGGACCTTTCGATCAACAGTCAGATCACTCAACCACTGAGCCACCATTGTGGTATGTAAAAACTTTCCGGTAGTTGCCGCTCCTTTTTTTCTCTTAGATGTGGTATGGACAATCCACTCTTCAAAAATACTTGACTACTTTCTCAATTCTCACACCGAGCGTGGTGGATGAGTGGTTAACGATCTGGCCTCGCATTCGCGAGGACGTGGTTTCGAATTCCCGTCCGGGCATCAAGATTTGGGTTTTCCATGGTTTCCCCAAATCACTCAAGGCGAATGCCGGGATGCTTTCTACAAATAGCCATGGCCAAACTCCTTCCCGTTCCTTGTCCCCCATCCCTTCCCACCCGTAATGACCTCGACGTCGACGAGGCATCAAGCCATGATAGTAAAAAAAACTCAATTCTCACCGTGTTGACAAATCGTCTCGTCATTTCTTCTTCGTAGAGAAAATGTTGTGGTGGCTTGCTTTTTTAAAGGCGGCAGTTACAATTAGGTTTCATCAATCAAAAATTATCGCAATTCTTTTGCATCCCATGGTTCCTGGATAACTGACTCGAACCATCACATAAATCAGCAGCCGAAAAATTCCTCTGTTAGCTACAGTAGGATAATACCTGCACCTAGCATACACAAATCTGTATGAATTCGTTTTTTTCGTCACGGCTGATCTTAGTAGTAATCTCATTTCTAAATATTCAAAATGTTAACTTAAAGTTTATTACTTTGTGACAAATTTCTGTGAATCTGTCCTTATTCAAGCAGTCCCTAGCTCTAATATTATTACATCCACCGAAGAAACATAACCAATCGTAAGGCAAAATTCACTAGGTAATGCAACAGTGTTTGCAGTTTTCGGATGCCGTATTGGAAGTCAGCTCCAGAGGCGAGTCTATAATTCGCTGTAGGTTACAGTTATGAGGCGCGTGTTGGAAAAAATCCATATTAAACTTCACCAGAGTTCGCATATTAGCTGGCACATTTTCGCGCGCGTTCCAGCAGTGAAACGAGCCAACACTACTCAGCACCCCTAACCGTTTGCATTAATTCAGTGGCCTTATAACACCGCAACCAAACACTGTTTTGGCCAAGTGCCACAACGAGCTCCGTAAGCGAAAAATGAGAAATTCACATCCCCACACTTCTTTAGAATGTTTCTGGAACTGTTGGAGTAAACTACTTCCCTTTGGTGGTTGAGGTATTTAATGAGCTGTTCCATTCCTTGCAATAATACAGAAGTTCCTTACTACGAATCCAGGAGATTGAACATTTATGCTCTGTTGAGATCAACAACTCCTCCCATTACAGAACGTAACAAAATGTTGCTTTATTGCTGGGACTTGGTGAAGTATATTTAACGACTGTGGGGATACAACAATATAGATAATAATTCCTATGACCGACTGAGACGTTAAGGCTGCCCAGAATGGGGCTTCAACATTCCTTTAAATCGTTCTAATTATCACCATAACAGCAGAAAAACAATTTCATGTTGACCTCATGGGTCGAGTAAACTGAGATGCTATACATTTTTTTCAAGTGTATTGCTTATTTCAGCGATAAACTATGTGAGCGTTGTTTGGCTGCTAGTTTGGCTTCGTATAACCAGTTCACTCCGAACTGGCAGTTCAAGGTCACCTCACACCGTTTCCCTTTCCAACCTGACCGCCATGTGACAGCTTGCTACAGTCCTTATGAAAGCGTCAAAGAACTGATTAGTAGACTGGGCTGGGAGTCTCTGGTAGATAGATGACGCACGTTTCGTTTAAACTTGTTGGTAAACATGTGTACTCCCACTTTCGCTCACGAGTGTAGTGGAATACTTCGTCCACCAACCTATTTGAGTCGGAATGACAGGAAAGATAAGATTAGAGGAATAAGCTGCCGCACTGATTCTTATATGATTTTTTTTTCCGTCGTACCATTCAGGATTGGAATGCATAGCAAAGAGATTAGCTTTGGTGCTGAGCACCCTCTGCCACCCACAATTTTGTGAATTGCAGAGTATATATGTAGATGTAGATGTTCAGATAGCCGGGTGGTAAATTTACCCTTCGCATACAGGGTTAAAAATAGTGGAGTGGGGATAGAGCGGACTGACCTTGAACCGCCTCTGATTGTTGAATAGGTTATAGTGGAGGAAATAAAGTGTCACCATCTGTTTGTGAAACGTGTGAGCTATATTCTGTAAGACATGGTTATATTTTTGTTTGTGAAATGTGTAATTTCTGAGGCGGAGATTGGGTACCATCCTAGTATGTGCCTGGGTTATTTCGGTAAACCACCTGAAAACGGTAATCAGTGCGGGGCTTAAAGCTTTGTCCATATACAGTCCGATGTAGTGGCACGATAACGCATACTTCCCCACAGTGTGTGTAGCCCGATGCGGAGCCGGTCGTTGGATCTCAGTGCTGGAAGAAATTTTCATCAATTGGTAGTCGGTTAACAGAATGAGAAAGATGATGGTGTACAATTTCTAAAAACCAGATTGTACCAGAGTACCTTGCTTTAATACGTAAATCTTCTCGCAGTGGGTGTAGAGTGAGAGAACACGGCATTAATGAATTGTTGTATTAGGACATAAAGCCAGGTGGCACCCAGTGTCCTTCGGTACTGTGGTTCTGAACGGGATACATCGGAATCTAGCCACCTCCTATCCAGCAGTCACGCCTATCACGAAAGTCACCCTATACTTACCATACACTCTACATTCATGAACATGTTCAACATCACCTGAAGACAACGGAAAGAGCTAGAGACAAACATTTCCCGTGAACTTAGTCGTAGAGTTGTGATCACCGACATTTAATCACGTTCATGTAATTGTAAACAAATAGACATATACTTTCATAACACCTTCGATATTGGCATATGAATGTTAACATATTACCGACCTAGTAAACGTTGAATTTTAAGTGATACTTCTTTTGTATCTAATTCTGAAGCTCCGGAATAATTCCAATGCGCCTCATAAACAATCTATGCTATCCCAAAACTTCGTGTCTATTTTTTCTATAATTATTTGGTATTGCGTCTTTACTCCAATATACCTGCTCAAAGCTGCAGAACGATAGTCGTCGCTTAAGTTAAACGTATTGTCCTATACGAAAAGATTACTTACACGTGGAAAAGATCGCTATGAGGAACTGGAAGTAAAGTGCGAATAAAAAATAATCCACAGAAAATTGATTAGTTACCGAGGAACAATAGTTTACTGCTTGAAATTTTTATTTAACAAATCCTCTCTGTATATTGTCTTCATTGCAACTTCACTGTTTATAACTCAAGAAACTATTATAGAATTATTCCAGGTATTTCTGTTAATAACCCGGGCATAAACGATTACACGTTAGGATAGGTATAATGGACCCTGCGCCACCAACTTTTAGAAGTAATAATACGAAAAGGCGATCATGGGGAAAAGCAAAGAATATCTCAAATATAATACTATTTCTATGAAAATAATTCAAAAACGCTCTCATTTCATTTGTCCTATAACGTATATTTAATACACTATGGCGTCATTGGAGCCGAAGACAATGACTTTAAGCATTCAAAACACAATCCGGCGGAACACCTGTGAATTTAAACATGTCGCTATATAGAAAATTACGCATCTTGTCACCTGTTTCTACTGATTATAATTAATTATGTTTAGAGATTTCTGTTATATATTAAACAGAAGCTCTTTGACTAAGACTTTATGGTGCTTATTTACTTTTAAAAACACCTGAAATATAAAGAATTACATGAGACATGCTATTAATGTAAAAGAAAATTTGAAAGCTGCTTCAACGAACACGTGTAATTATTTATTAGCTTCAGTTTGTAATGGTAGATGTTGATAACTGTTTGTTAAATGAACTAACCTTTTGATGATATTCACGTTTTTTTATTATATTGCTTATTTTACTAATTTTTGCTATGGCATCCACATAATCAAATTATAATCAGTTTGTTTAATCTACTAATGATGTTTTTTTCATACTTCTACTCATGATTGAAAAATGTGCGACTATTTTTTGTTTTATAAAAATACCAATAAATCTTCTGCTAATATTTACTGTGGTAAGAAATCACAGGATACTGTTGCCGTCAAACGAAGTCCAAAACAAAACGACTTATGGAATTCCATTGAACTATAATTTTTGTTCTTACTTTTAAATTCATTGTTTAAGCTTCGTCTTAATACAGTTCTCAAATTTTGTAGGATTAGGCGAAATACTCTCCGATGGACTTTCGTTTAGCGTACCTTCAGAACATATAGATCTGTACATTATAGATTTGATGGAATATCGCACACAATCTGTAAGTCTTCACACTCATCAGATTTTTCTCTATCGCATATGTTACCCTCCACAGCAAACCAATTAAGGGAGAAAAAAAAGTTGTGGGAGACAATGTTTTCTTTTTTTTTTCCAAGGATTCATTCAGAAAGATGTCCTTGGTAACAATCTGAGAAATCTCTGATTAACCACCTTTCACTTTCTACTAGTTGGGTACAAATGCCAAGGTGATATTTACCCTTCCCGTTATGTTCTTGAATTGCTTCGTTACATGTTGCTTTGTGACGGGGTGTCATGGAAATGGCCGCCCTGAACTTCACAAGAAGGCAAAAATTTATCCTGGACCTGAAAGGTCACTCTGCCCTTTCAATGGCATCTAAGGTCTTCATTGTGTGCGAGGGCAGAATCCTGTGCCTTCTGATTAATTACTCAGTAAATGAGCCTTGTGAACAAGGACCTAATTAGCTTTGAGGAATCTAAGAAACTCGGCGTGGAACCATAATGCTGCATTATAATATCAGCTAATGAATATTGTAGGTTACTTACAGGATCACAGCGTTGAGAACATCGAAATATATTATCGCATCTAGGGGAAATGATTTTTGAGGATTACTCGTTCCGTTGTTTGGTAATAATGTTAACTGCAACCTAGCAAGCAAGGTTTTTTTTTTCGTATATGGTTCAATAATTTACATGTTGTGAATTCAACAAATTACTGAGAATATATCAAACGAGATAGTATAATAAAAATGTACTTATGCACAAATAAGCTTTGCATGAATAAGCTTAACTGGGCAGCACAATATAAGAAAATGTTTCAAAATTCTGCACTTGTTGGAGAGTGATGAAGGGATATACGTGAGAAGTAAAGGAACTGTACTACAAAACTTTGGTGAGACCATTGCTTGAATATGGTAGTGTAGTATGGGACCCACATTTTGAGTATCAAATACAGGAGTTGGGGAGGGTGAAAAAAAGGGCAGTTAGTTTCCATTCCGGAAATTACTACAGAACGCAATCAGTAGCAGATATGATAAATGAGCTGGATTGGGATTCAGTTGAAGACAGGAGGATGGTGAAGAGGGCAATGGGAGTGTACAAGGCGAATGTTGAAGGTGCGGGATGGAAAGATATTGGTGTAAGAATTAAAAGTAATGCATGGTAGAGAAAAGATGACCATGACCACAAGTTGGCACTCGATTTCAGGCACAAGAGTGTAGGTAGATTGTCTATTTTAGGTAAGGGTGTCGGAGATTGGAATAAGTTGCCAAGAGAAATGATGAATAATTTACCAAACACGTTTAAAGAATTTAAAGTTGAAATTTGTAGAAGGCAAATGTAGGAGGGTGCAAGAAAGAGGGAAGATGGGTGTGTAGGGAAATTGCCACCGGAGCGTGCGCTCCATTGCAGTTAAATTAAATTCGAGGAAATATGTGCTTGTAATGTTCAACACTATAATGAAATACATTCTACGTATTATTGCAATTGTATTTAAAATTCAACTTTGTTCAACTGGTGAAATAAAAGAAATGTGCTACGAGAAGACAAAACTCTTGTGTTTTCTTTAACAGATTATTACGAGCTATTTAAAATTTATTTCGAAACAACAGTTTTATGTTGAAAAGTAAAAAATATAGAAAGTAAACCAGCAGGCAAGTTCAAAAGAAAGACTGTGATCGAAATATTAATTTCTTTAGTGTAACAACATACAGTCCAAATATCTAATGGTTGCCTGGAAGTATTACTTCTCCCCCCCCCCCTTTCTACAGCGCAGGAAATAGAATCGCCAATGTTAAACTCAACTATACTGATTATTGCAGGCCCATTTCTTCTGCGGTTGATTGTTAAACCAATGAGATGATCGGGCAATATTTAGTTTACAGTATATCATTGCTTCTTAAAATCTTGGGTTTATAACATCTGTTTGGGATGTATAAAACACAGTCTCAATCATAAAAAGAACTAAATATAAGTAGTGAGCTATAGAGAGCAAAAGTTCTTAATATTTGATGTTATTTTGGTAAATTAGTTATTCACTATAAAACATAACCTACGATCCAGAATCTGAATTACTATCGCTTCTCCACCAAACTGTGGAACCTACGGGACGTCCACATTATTGAAAAAGAACCCTTAGAAGTAACGTGAAAACAAAGGAAAATATTTTTTTCTGTGAAACATGTCATATTATATTTCTCTTGGTCATCGTGAAGAATGTTGCTTTTATGCAGCTTTAAGGTTGAAGAATAATCTTCCAGAATGACATTCAGCAGTACTTGTTTAAATTAAGGCCCATATAATATTATTCTAATTTTCCATAAATCACATTCGTTAGTTCAATACGACATAAGTGTATTACTAGAAGCACTGACAGATTTATTTTCAGATCCCTGCCAATGTTTCCGTAAGGCTACAGTATAATAATCCGGCTGTCCAAAATACGTACAGTATGAATGGGAAGAATTGCTGTTACTGAAATTATTATTTCAATATCCAAATTATATTTATAACAGCACATATTCTCAAATTTCTACATTTGTCTGCATTTTTTCAATTGTGACTTGTTATCCAATGGTATGCTTTTTTAAAATATACATATATATATATGTATATATTTATATAGTGATTAGAACAGTTGCCATGTTAAAAAATACGAGGTTTCAGATTGTGTTTTATATATATTTTATACTTTACCATCTCAAACTATTGAACATCAGTACAGTAATGTGATTAAGAACGAACTCCCGCCGTAGGCTGTATTAAAATTGCTCTTTGCCTTCAAACTCAGTAATCAGAGATGAAAGACAAATTATTTCAGAGATAAATTAAACCGAAAGCGTACTTATGATTGTTACATCGCGCATTTTTCGTTTTGATTTCTGTGGACTTTCAGTTCGTATTTTCCGTTCGCTGGAGGATTTATAGAGGCCACTCTCTTGCAGTCAATCAGTTAATGGCGTCCCACGCTGGAATTACGGTTTCGGAGCAATTGGACTTTGTCTTATGATGCTGTCACAAGCCTCAATATTTACTGTTTCCATATCAGGGATAAAAGCTCATCTCTTTTGATTATAAAATTAATACTGCCTCGTGACCTTTTTCATAATTGAATAAGTAGTTTGAAATTCGTTACCAGAAATGTTTTTGAAAATACTCAGTAACACATGTCCATAATAAACGTGCTTGATTACAGATACTCAGTTATAATTAGTTTCAATCCGATATTAACAAGGATTTGAGTCGAATTTTCTGTTTCAGTTTCGGAAAAGTAGAATTATTGTAGGTGTAAAAATTCAAGTTTTTTTCATAATTTAACTTAACGCCTTGTAAAACGTCCACTTAATATAATTAAAGATTACCATGTTGAACGTGGTTTTCGATTGTTAGTTTTATTATTAAAGGAGGCTTCTGAAGCTTTGATTCTAGCCATAAAAATCGGTAGTGACATGGCCATTATTATAGATCTGCGATACAAATAAGCAGATTTCTTTACGTAGATTGGAAATTACAGATTCATCGTATCGGAATTGTACAACCTGGAACTTTATTTTTGTGAATGAACCTTGTGATCTGTTGGCACAGTTTTCCTAGAACTTAAGCGCAACTACATATATCTTAAAATTTGATACGACGTCCTCCCGCTCTCCTTGATCAAATGATCTAATTCCAGCATCATATCAGATCCTATAACAACTTTGTTATTTACTAACACCAGACATAAAAGACTGCAAAAGTCATGTTGAACGTATAGGGTATAAAAGCGGGTACAGAACGTATGTTAGAGAGAGGCATTACTGTAGTTCCATTGACTATGTTGAAATTGTATTAAACTCATAATTAAACAAGTTCAACGTACCGTTACATAAGAGCTTGTTTATTGCAGCAGTTGTCATTCTTGACACTTTTTCCTTTCCGCTAACTGTAACAGACAAATTCGTCCATTGGGAGTTTTTCACCGCTCTATTCTCCTCTGTTTTATTTTCTTATATTAACGCTTTTTACTGGATCTCTTCGTATGAATCCCTCTACAGAGCTAAAGGAACCTCAGTTAGCTTTTAATTACGGTGGAGCAAAGGCCTCCTTGAAAATTTACCTCCTACAAATCTGTATTCCGATTTCAAGATTTTTTTTAAAAAAAATAGTTCTTTGAGTGTAAATTCATCACCCAAAGTTTAAATTGCTTCAGATTACCCATTGTTCACTTCCCTATGATGGTACCGGAGCCGCATTTTCCTTTGCTGCGTCAATCTAGTGACATTCCTTCTATTACTTATAGACTGCAAAGATATTTGAGAATTCGCCAGTCTTTACACAGATCTCCCTCTGGAGTGGTGTCACTTGAGGCTGAGTACCTTCAGTACGACACCTGCCAGAAGGTTCCACTCGAACTTTCTGGTGACACACCAGCGCCCTTATCACACACTCCTAGGATGTTTCCACCAATCATGATCCAACTCCATAACTTGTGGGACGACGAGAACTGATGTTTTTGTCTGGGAGTCCAACAACATCCAAAATGTCCTACTTTTAGTCGTGCAACCCTTTTCACGACTCATCAATATTCCTTTATTAGAAAATCGGATCATCGTAGATCCTACAAATTGGACTAATAATGGGTCTCTAGAATTGTTTAAAGGTGAGTGGTGAGCATGGAGATGAGCGGTATTGTTTCCTTGTGCTTGACGCTTGAATTAGTCGAACCACAAACTCCGCGAAGTTCATATGACAAAGATTTTTTTGACGCCTGCGTAGTCATGTAAATAATTTAATTCACTTGTAAAATAAATATGGCAGTATTTTGTGGAAATAGACTTCGTTTATGAAAAAAATATGGATTTGTGGACAAAGAATATGCTTATTTTGATTTTAAGTGTATTTTTGATAAAACATTAAAATCTAAATAATTATAAATTTATTTTTCCACCTCCGCATCCACAAAACATCCCCATTCGAGGATGTCATGCACTGAATATCCCCATTCCCATAGATGACCTCCGTTAAAATCCTAGTTTGTAGTAGTGGAAATGTTCTCCTGGTCTGGAGAACCTCATAAAATCACGCAATTTGTGGTAGGAGTTGTTTGTCTTTATCAAAGAGGCGATGATCTTTCTATGTAGAATGGTTTCGTGTCTACCTTATCAGCAGATTCCAAACGCAATCCATGACACCTCTGATGCAAGGTAAGATAGCCACTTTGTGTAGATGTGGTTTGGTTTGTTGCATTGGTAGTGCTCGTGAATATGGCTGCGTCCGAAAAATTTTCGAATTGTGGAATCTGCTGCAGTGAAAGTACGCTTTATTATGTCAAGTTTCATGCAAAAACGTTCCTGGCAGCACACTCTTATAGCTCAGTTGTATAAGGGTGTAAGTACAATATTGCTGGATGTTGGTGCGATGCAGCATGCAGTTGTATGTGTGCATTGATGTACGCTATACTCAATGCCGTGAACATATAATGTCCCGATTTTTTACTAAAACATATATGGATGGTAACTAACCTTGTTTTACAATTTCCATTGGAAAATTGATCTTATGATGTGCATTAAGTGCTCAAAGAACATTACTATGGCATCGTGCTCGAGGCGTTAGATTTCCAAAGCGTCGTCCACTTACCAGAGCCTCAAAGTTACCTTGAGCCGAGTATTGTCCATTTCCTCTATTTCTTATGCCACAGTGAAGAGATTAGCTGCTATGAGCGAGAGAGATGAATAGGTATACGGAGGCTCCTTTCAACAGAGAATATAGCTTCCCATCGTAAAAATAAAAAAAGATTGACTTTCGACATAACTCGGCTATAAACAGCAAGCTATAAGTTTAGTGCCTATCACCGAAATTGTCTCATCCACTGTTACGCTTGCTGACAACGATGTGATATTCAAGCTGTTTATCAGTTTCAAGAAGACAGATGACCGTGATATTTCATATACCGCTTGGGCGATGTCTCTGTTAGGCCTCGTATCCACTTGAGCACGCTCAGGCGAATGAGCCGCTAAGTGAAGCGAGCGGCTCAAGTGTGGACGCCTGAGCACGCTCGCAACGAACGACAGCGAGCGCGCTCGGGGCGAGCCGATCGGTTGTCGGTATTTTGGAATGCTCAAAGACGAGCCAGTGTGTGTTCGGCGCTCAGTGTAGACGGTATTTGGCGGTTTCTACAATGAGCGCGAGCATGTGGGACAATGAAACTTGCTTAACTCTAATTGATGCGTATGAATCAAAGAGGGTGTTATGGGATAGCTCCAGTATTATAATTGAACTAAAAAATAAGGTGCATGGCGTGAAATCAGCGAGATATTAAACTTTAGTATTGATGATGTAAAGAAAAAATAACAAGCCAGCTTGGGTCAGTCAGGCGAGAACGATCAAAACAGAGGAGAACTTCTATAACGGGAAGTGGTAAGTCTTTTTTAATAGTATTTCTCAAAGCTGAACGGATTTTGATTGAATTTGGTGTTACGAAATTCAGATCCTAAGTGCCTAAAATCATATTGATTTTGTGCCAGGCAATATAATTGTTTTACAAATTTTTATTAAAAACTTGAAATCAATGCCATAATTAAAAAAACTTAAATTAACCTTTAAATCTATATTTGTAAACACAAATTAAAAATAGGTACCAGCCTTCATATAATTTTGGAGTGACTCAATAGTGCCATCACAGACTACCCGTACTAAACGGATGATGCTTTGTTTATATACTTTGAACATATACTGCAGGCTTGTGTAGGGACTTCCTGAGGCTAGGAATCTTAAGTTATTATTAATTTTATCTTCTGGTGGGATCGCCTCACGCATAGGCGTATCGTGCATTTTTATATGAGGTCAAACTAATGACAGCAAATGTTCGAAATCGATATCGTAAAGTTTTGAAATAGCTCATTGTCTTCTTCTAAAGTCAATTCGCGAATTGAATTATTAAGATAATTTCTTCGCTGACTTTCTCTAATCCATCAACTTGGTAATTTTCTTCTCTGTTTTGACATCGTATGGATAATAATAAAGGCCGTAGCTACGCGTGACGACACGTTAATAGCCGAGCGTTTTCTGAGCACTGAAACCAGGCTCGTTCGACCAAAATTTCCTTTTCCTTTAGCACGCTCGAACGAGCGCGCTCAAATGAATGAGCGGCTCATTCGCCTGTGTGTGCTCAAGTGGATACGAGGCTTAAGAGAGTTTGGTTTGTAGGCAATGTATGGGGCGCTGGAGCGATAAACCAACTCGTAATCGGTCGTAGTGATACTTCCGGCTTGTGCATCTCCGGTAACACGTAAAATCGAGGTGTGTCACTGCTGTTTCTCTTAATCATCCTGTTCGACTAACGATGTGTTCTTTACTTGAACTTCCACCTCAGTCCCCAGTTTGCGTAGTGGGTTCCAGTCCAGTATTGACTTTTTTTCTCTTCCGAGAAAACCTACAACATTTTGTGATAAACTTCATACATCTTTGCTACAATTGCGTTGCCCTATATACCGGAAGTACCACCAAGCTGTTGCTTTGGTGTAACTCCTACAAGGCTAGGAAAGTTGCTTCAAGGCATTTTTTCGTGACTAAGCATTCGATCTGATTCACACTGGACATGTCCTTATTGTTCCACGTTTAAATTAACAACTAGATGACCCGTGCGAAAATTTCGTGAATTTATTTATTTATTTATCGTATGATTAACAAGGTACACAACAGGAAATGTACATATCACAAGCTTGTACAATTTCATATCTCGGGATCTAATGTTTGAATCCGTTCTTAAAATATGATATGACCAAAGCGGTTACTTTTTTATTTAAAACAACGATACTTCATTTATCGAAGAAATATTAATACTTTTGTGTGAGTGGAGACTTTCCCGGCGTATCTATGCAACAAAATCTTCTCGGGTGTCCCGCCGGATGGTGGTGTAAAAACACGACGTTTTGACAGCTGAATCTGCTGTCTTCATCAGGTATCTGGCAGTTGTTCTCAGCTGGACACCCGAGAAGATTTTGTTTCATTAATAGTTTTGCCCATTAATGGTTGAATTTTAAAAAATTCCTTTCTTAAAATATGGAGAAACGGAACCGAAGACCTCATGTTTAAAATGAAACCTCGTTTATAAATTTTAATTATCAAGGAAGATAAATTTTAGAAATATGATATTTTTGCCCTTTAAGGGTTCAGTTCAGAAAAAATCCATTCTTAAAACATGATGTGACCACAGTGGAGACCTTAATCTTTAGAATGATACATCATTTATCTATTTCGTTTATGTATTAATGGAGATAAATGGCTCGTGACACAAAAATGAGTTGAAGAACCATTGACACTTTTTCCCTTTAAGGGTTGAATTCCTAAAAAATTCTTTTTTAATATATGTCATTAAAGCTGAGTCATTACTCTTCATAATCCTACTTCATTTATCTTTTTTTTTTTTTTCTTATAGATTTACGCCTCGTCGACAGCTAAGGTCATTAAAGGCAGGATGGGACTGGGGACAAGGAACGGGAAGGAATTCGACCAGGAATTCGACCATGGACTTTTGAAAGGAACCATCCCGGCTATGCCTGGAGTGATTTGGGGAAACCGTGGAAAGCCCAAATCTGGATGCCCGGATGGGGATTCGAACCGCCTTCCTCCCGAATGCGAGGCCAGAGCGTTAACCACTCACCCACCAATCTCGGTTTCATTTATCGCTTTCGGTTAGGCTTAAAGGGACATAAATGGCTCGAGACACAAAAAAAGCATTTTAGAAATATTGACATTTTCGCCTTTTAAGGTTCGAATTACGAAAAATTCCTTTCTTAAAATATGTTACCACGGCGGAGACCATAACCTTTAATGTGATAACTCATTTATCTATTTCGGTTATATATTAATGGAAATAAATGGCTTGTGACACAAAAGTGCGTTGAAGAGCCATAAGTACTTTTTCCCTTTAAGGGTAGGACTCCAAAAAAATTTCTGTCTTAATAAATGATGTCACCAAAGCGGAGACATTACTCTTAATAATCCTACTTCATTTATCGACTTCGGTTATGTATCCAGGGAGATAAATGGCTCGGGACACAAAAAAAAAAAAAAAAAATGCATTTTAGAAATAGTGACGTTTTCGGCCTTTAAGGGTTGAATTACGAAAATTTCTTTCTTGCAATATGATGTGACTACATTGCAGATAATAGGCTTTAAAATGACTTCTCATTCATTGATTTAGGTTAAGTTATGAAGGAAGAAAATAGCTTGTGACTAGTGTTGCAAACTGAAAAAAAACAAAATGTTTTTTCAGCTTTGTGAAAAAAAACATGAAAAAAAACTAGCACCCGTGTTTTTTTTCTAATTTTTTTTTTCAGAAAACAATATATTTGATAAATTATAGTTTTATTTAAGGAACTTCCATTTTACAAGTGTTTTTTAAGTCTTACTGAATCATATAATGTCTCACATAATGATTCATAAGTGTATCTATATAGGTAACATAATTTTATTCATCCTATATGTCAGTACCACATTCACTAGTATCAGCACTACCAACACTAGTTCGGTCGGTGTCGGAATTTTCTGTCTCTTCTTCTGTCTCCTCTAGATCCATAACTTCAGAAATAGTTAAATTTTCTTTTACTGGTTGTTCTTGTATTGTACGCAAAAGATTTTGAGATTGCAATTTTAAATTGTGAGCAAAGTACACACTGTGCATAAAGACTGTGCCGATAGTTCTGTATTACGGTCTTTTAAGTTTGAATTAAAATCTATCATACAAAATAGGAGTTTTACTTCTTTTCAATCGTTTGTATACACCAACGGTTGCAAGGAAACGATTCATAATTAGGGACCGTGCACAAACTACGTGGCTCGGTCCAGAGGGAGGTGGGGTTAGCTGGAAGGCTACGCTGGGCTACGTGGGGAGAGGGGGGGGGGGTTCCGAGCCAGGCCACGTAACTTTCCTTTCGTAACATTTTTCACAGTTAAAATGAGGAAATGAACTCACAACAGCATGTGAGTATTTATTTCCCTCAGTTAATTATATCCGTATATAATTTACAATAGTCTGACAAGAGAAAACAGTACAAAATGTCTTCTGGAATCAAAACGGAAGAAAGCTACGTGCTTCGTGAGCGGGGGGGGGGGGGGGGGGGGGGGGGGAGGCAAAATCCACGTAGGGCTACGTGTGGGTTCACAGGAGGCCAAAATGGAGCTATGTGGTTTATGCACGCTCCCTTACTGTGACAATTTAATGAGTCAGTACCACTATACTCTGAGAGTTAACAAGTATACGAATATAAGGAAAGCCCAATAAGGCAAAAAACCGTGGATAAATTTTAAATTACTAATTTTTTTAAAAGATCTGTAGGTAATTTTGTAGGGCTGGCAGCACTATTTCAAATAGCAAGTATCAATCCAAACAATGGGGAATGGGGATACCTTCTCGCGCAGCCTAGTCTCTTCGGGAAATCCCCGTTCGTAAAGAAAATTTCAGTCAATTTTGCAATATTTTCGTTATTTTTTTTTCCTACTGAACCAGAAAAATATAGTAGATTTTAAACTAAGATAAGTACTTAGAATAAACTCTAAAACAGTCATTTTAAACGATAACTGCCTTACACATTTGATATTTAGTAGCTGTGAAAAAAAACTTGTTCCAGAAAAAAACATGTTTTTTTTCAAAGTTTTTTTTTCATGTTTTTTTTTCAAGCCAGAAAAAAAACCGTTTTTTTACAACACTACTTGTGACAAAAAAATACCTTATAGAAATAATATATATATGATGGAAAACTTGTAAACTGCTGTGATAGCTTTGTTGAGTACTTAGACGGTATCTGGATGAAATTAAGCGTTTGTACGAGTACAAAAGTGGCCGTAGAAGTAAATTTTTTCTCCTGTTAAATTAACAGCTTACATTTTGGTTCGACTTGTCTTTTCTCTAAGTGTTGTTATATCTTCAGTTAGCTTCATCTAAAGCTTTGTGTGAATTTATAAAACTGAAATCCCAATATATAATACACTTTTCGTTTGTTTTATTTAATGATCTTGAATTCTATTCGTGACAGCGAGAACCGCTACAATAATTGTCGCTCTTCATAATTTTCGAGCTCTGGAAGCCCGATCTACTATCTTCACGTGGTCAACTACCTTTTTATTAGCAACCGAGAAATTAATACATACTTGTAGCACATAAATCTGGAATCTAATATAAAAGATGTTGCTTTATTCTATTTTGAAGTTAAAAATACATTATATTTGGCGTTAGACCTGCACCCATCATGTTTTTAAAATGTATCGGGCTAAAAAATGTAGAACAGCAATATTTGAACAAGTATTTACTAAACTGTTATCATAACGACTTTCCGTTTTGATATAGTTCTTATTTAATTTTTTCAATAGTTCCTAAATTTATAACAATTACATACCGTGATCAAATAAGTCTGAATTGTTCTATGGCACTAAAGAAAATATTGTATGGTACAAAATCTAAATATTTCAAAGCATTACGAGCTATATCTTATATATGCGATGTAATAATAGTGTTGTGTTAGAAATTAAAAAATAATAATGTGAACAATATTGAAGTGACATTTCTTTGGGCTCGTAGAATGCGGAGTGTAAGGGAAGTGGTTAGAAGAAGCGACGAAACACGTTACATAACAAGTTAACTTAGTTCCTGGCTGTTATAAACAATTAGGGGGGACGTGGGTTCGAATCCTCGTCTGGTCATCCAGATTTGGATTTTCCATGGTCTCCCCAAATCACTCCAGACGAATGCCGGGATGCTCCCTTCCAAAGGCCATTGAAATAATACTTCTCTCGTGTGTTTGTAGACGTTTAACAATATAGCTGTGATTATAGGTGAAGGTCATCCGAGAAGAATGCTGTCAACATGTATCAACCATGTTAATCGATTCACATGAAAAACTGCTCCATTCAGTATTTCCTAGATTAATTGTGGAATTAGAGTTACGAATTATCATATTTTCCATTTCTGTGGTAATTATAGTTTTTTAATTCTTTGTTTTAATGTGTATAAGGTAGCATGAGAAATTACTCGACCTCATTCTAATAACATATTATTGAAGTCTTTTTGAAAACCTATATTGCCGATATCTTTAATGCAAATTTTAAGATTCATCAGTATAAGAAGATCTCACCAACCACTGTAAATTACTCTCGAGCCAAAGATTCAACACAGTGACCTACTAGACAGAAGAAATTGGCATTTGCAGCAGGCCAACATTTACTTGGCCCATACGCGAATGTTAATTAGTGTCTCAAATTTTCTGAACTAACTCAATCCTGATCGTATCTGAAGCTGCCACATCATTCCTGTCTTACCGCCTGATTAAAACATACCGTCTTAATGACTAAAAGCCGAATGTTCATTGGCAACTCTCTATTACATAACTGTATCTGTGTCTACGATTGATCCCAGTTTCCTGGTCTCCTAATTCTCTACTATATATCTCTTTTTGAAGAAATAGAAAAAAAAAGTTATTACCTGAAACAGTTACCCTTTTTCGAAGCGTCCCCAAGCATAGCATCTCCATAAAAAGAAAACCGGACAAATATGTGCATCAAATACTTCGAAACTACTGAGCAGACTTCTAAGAGTTTCTTTTTTACCGTTCTAAAGCGTTGAATCTGAATTGATTGGTTTGGTGTATCTTATGTTTCGCCATTACATAACTCGCTGGTTGAAATCCCCGTCCGGGCATCCAGATTTGGGTTTACCATGGTTTCCCCAAATCACTCCAAGCAAATGCCGGGATGCTTCCTTCAAGAGGGCATGGCCGAATTCCTTCCCTTTCCTTGTTCCCAGTTCCATCTCACTTCTAATTACCTCGACGGCGACGAGGAGCAAAGCCGAAATTTAGAAAAATGAAATAGATTCAATTTGCCTCAATATAAATAGATCTTGTTTGCAAAAAAAAAAAAAAAAAAAAAAAAAAAAAAAAAAAAAAAAAAAAATGCAGGGAAAGAAGGAGAGAAAGAGTGAGAGAGAGAGAGAGGAAAAGAAAGAGAGATAAAAGGAAAGAGCTAAATCCTCGGCCCCGGTGAAGCAATAATTCTGATTATGTTTTAAAATCAATTTTTCATAATGACGTAGGCGGATTCCTGGAATATCCTTATTTTGTACCACCGAAACTACACGTACTTCTTCTTCTTTGCACGTACCGCAGGTTTTTTCCGGGATGCGACGTGTTAGGATTCGTCGCTGAGGATGACGCATTCCGGGGTAGAAACTTGTGTTGCCATCTGTATGCGAAACATGCAACTATGATATGTGTGCGCTAAGTATATTTTTTAGTTTGTATGAAATGTAGTTCATGAGGCGGAAAGTGGAGAACTTGTAATTCTCCACTATAATAATTTGTATTACTCTTCTTAAGTTAGCCATTTATAATAATCCGTTCTTAACTCATTAATCATTCTACCTAATTGTTTCGTAATGAAAGTCCACAGGTTTTTAGACGGTTTGGCCCTTAAATACCGCCATTCAACCCACGTACGCGGGCAGAGGAGCTACTTAGTTCCATTAAAAGGTTCTTATTATCCAAATAAGACGTCTTAGCTTCATACAATCAATAATTTGCTATTTTATTGATTAAAGCTCGATTACTGCTCTTAACAACTTTATTTTTACACGAGGCACAAAACTACAATTGAAAATACACTCGTTCTGTATATTAAGAAACAATCACTGATTCATCTGGCATGATACAAAATATTAGATCGCCGCCACAACTTTGGCGCACGACCTCTCACTCCCGCACACGGCCAGAGACACTCCACACCTCTGCACACACTCAAAACCATAGATGTTAACATCACTTATACTACCCTTTTTTACATGCTTAGTATCGTCTGTGATTTCCGTGAGCATAAATACAATTGCTTACAATGCATATTCATACATTTATTTTAATATTATAATATATACATCTAAATATATATATTCGGGGCTAGTGGATATGCTATAACCTTCACGGTAATAACATTAGTGATTGGGGAAACCCGCTTGAAAACAGCAAACAGGGCTGCAGTTGAGGGTAATCCAAATCTTTAACCTTAAATATCTCAAACAGAAATTCATCAATTGATTTTAAACATAACTTTTTTTCCACATGTATAGATCTTTTTCAAATTTTCAGGATACGTTCTACATACTCATTACTACAGTCCCTACCTTAACTGTTTATGCAGCATTTCACAAATGGAAAATATACCTATATGTTTCAACGAAAAAAATAAATAATTTTAATTTCTTGAAATTTTTTATTAACAACAAATATGTTAAATTCGTTATGTTATTGGTATAACTAATTGCCTGGATATTAGTTTACAAGATTAAAAAAACATTTCTGTAAAATTTCAAATAGAATGCTTTCTATCATTAAAAGCTTAATGATGACATACGTTTAACTGTCAGTTTGGATTGTATATTAACATATTGTTAAAAAATATTTTTATTTTAAAAATCAATTTTTATATATAACTATTAGCCGTCTCCCGTAACTTTTATTATAAAGGTTTAAGAGATGAAATTATTCTCACAGACAATTTGATCATCTAATTTATAGTCTGCACATAGACAAGAATGCGGTAGGGTTATGACTCTAAGAAATAAGTTATATGATTGATAATGAATATCAGTTTTAATTTCGAATATACGTTGCCGTTAGTAAGTATGCCGTCATATATTTCGACAGGGAGAGTTGGCTTTTCTTTTAAAATATATTAATTTGCCGACACTATTATCTTAATTTCTTAGATTTTTTACTTACATGTCCTATTTTGCTCTTGGGGCCAGGGGCTGTACAGTATTCAAACACCCATCAAAATCAAAGAAAGGAACAGACACTTTTTGTTTACTTCTCAGTATCTGAGATAAACTGAAATTAATTTTAGTCCTGGGCCGTGGGCTGCATAATATATGAAAATCTGTCTTGTTGCTGCAACGGGAGTTCGGCTGAACGAAACGGAATATTTTCTCGCAGTCGAAATCATTATAGCCAATTATATATTAAAGTCTGATCCCCCGATGGTACACACTCATAAACATCTAAAACATATGCGCATCGTTGTTGATATTGTTGTGAGAATTTATTGTTTATTCGCTATTGTTGTGACACATTCGTAGTTGTCAGACTGTTATTTAGAACAATTAGTGAATTACGTATTGTGAGACGTCGCGGAAAAAGACTAGGTTTTCCGTAGTGTGTTTTACACATCTGAGGCAAAAGTTGCCTCCTGCCGGCCAACGGATTTCGCCTACCGGCGGACACCCCCTGCCCACGGACTCTGCCTGACCTCGGACTTCGCCTGACATCGGACTTCGCCTGCCCTCGGGCTCTACGTGCCCTCGGGCTTCGCCTGCCCACTGACTTCGCGTGCCCACGGACTTCGCGTGCCCACGGACTTCGCCTGCTCACCGACTTCGCGTGCTCACCGACTTCGCCTGCTCACCGACTTCGCCTGCTCACCGACTTCGCCTGCTCCCCAACTGCTGCACATCCACCGGACACACCAATGTACGGTAACGCTATGGACCTTTCAGACACCAACCCTACCATCCTTCCACCCACTGTCACTACTAGCCCCCACTTCTACACCATGGCTACATCTTCAGTTATTACTACAACCACCATCAGCACCACCACCACCACCTCCTCATCAATCATCTGCCCCGCTGCATCTGAAGGCATTCATCAAAATCTTCCACAGATAGTTCAGAAACCACCACGTGGCACCAGCTATCTTCAAACTGCCAGAAATAATGCAAAACCCTACGAACAGATCAAAAGTGGTTCATTACCATCGCCACAAACCTCCTTATCCAATAGTGCAACAACCGCATATGAAGTTATGGACACTTCATCATCACCTCCATCCACGTCACAGACTATTCATACATACCTACTAAAAGGGACCTTCCCTGAATATATGAACAGTAAAACCCTAAGCAAATTCATCAAACGACATATACCCAACATTTCTATCCATCAACTTATCCCCACTAAAAACGGTATGATCATCAAGAGTAATGAACCAGACTTCCCCAAATTAATTAAAAACAAAATTGGACTACCTTCATTTGGCGACAACGCCAACTTAACAACTGTCACCTCATCCCCACCAAAACAACCAACCCCACCTAGAAGACCTCCTACACTCACAGCCGTCATCCGAGGAGTAGAGCCAACAATAACTGAAGAAGAGGTAGTCGCCGAACTCAACTCGAACGACGAATTACATGTTCGAAAAGCCCTCCGAATCAAGAACAGCTTAGGACCCACTTACATGATCAGAGTACTAACTGAAGACGCATCAACAATTGATCAACTGCTTAGAAATGGAGCCATAATCTACCATCAAAAACATAGAGTGGAACCATCAAAAACCCCTTCCCCTCAACCCACACTGTGTGCACGTTGTCTACAATACAATGACCACCTCACGGCAAACTGCAAGAACACCCCTATCTGTCCTCACTGCAAAGAGAACCACTTCTTAAAAGCTTGCCCAAACCTTCAGAAAACTCCCACCTGCAATACTTGTGACCAAAACCATCCTACCTATTCCATTAAATGCAAATCAAAGCCAGCGCCTACCAAAGCAGAACTCACAGTACCCCTCCGACCCATTGATCCTCCCACACCACCCACCAACTCCATCCGTCCTCCACCGACCATAGAAGATATCCTAAGATTCATGACAATCACATTACAAAACCTAAATCCCTTCTCCCGTGAACACATCCTGGCGCAAATTTCAATTGCAGCAAAAGCAGTATTTGGAATACAAATAAACTGCCACCTACTCTCACAATAACGCCCACTTCCAATTTCTGCCCCTAGAAACCCTCGTCTAAACCCACCAACTCCACAACTAGAACTATTCCTAATATGCCACTTTCCCACAATATACTTTTCAATAATATCCGATCACTCCCAACGAACAAAAACCTCCTCCTGCATACCCTCGCTACACACGACATCCATTGCTTTATGCTCAATGAAACCTTCCTCCAACCCCACCATCACATCCGTATGTCACCCTACCAGCTCACCCGAACCGACAACCCAGCGCCTGTAGCACGCGGGGGAGTGGCCATTGGCTATAAGCATCATATCCCCATCAAAATACACCCACCACTCAACCATCCATCTGAACATATCATTGCGACAGTCTTTCTCAAATCCCTCACAGTCACCCTTGTCACCATATACATTCGACCCGGTGTTCCCCTCCCTTTAAATTTTATATCATATATAGATAAACATTACAGCTCATACATCATCATGGCAGATATCAATATCCATAGCCGCACCCAGCAAGAACTTCATCAATTTCATAACATCCTAACCGCCATGAGAGGTGACATCATTACCATCCCATTACCCACACGTCCCGAATCAAACACAACCCCTGACGTTGTTATAGCTTCTCCCAATATACTAACCCGCTCCACCCTTCATGTCCTCGATCCAATCGGCAGTGATCACCTCCCCATTATGCTTTCCATCCAGTACAATGCCCCCCACACCCCGCACCCACCCAACCCCACACCCCATAAATATATTCAAAACTACTAATAAAACCAACTGGAAAGACTACAGGAAATACATAGACGACCAGATAGCGACAGACAACCCAAATATCATAGACGCAGACAGCCTACTTAGAACCGCCGAATACCTCCAACGTACAATCACAGACGCTACTGCCGCTCATATCCCCTTGACTCCTATCACCCCTCACAAACCATCACTATCCAGACAAGCCCTTCAACTTCTTCATATCTCACGTCGCCTCTTCCGCACCTACCTAAGAACCCATGACCGTCAGCTACTCACCCTCCACCGACAACTCCAGCGAACAGTCCGCAACTGTATCGCCGCTCAGAAAAGACGCACATGGAGGGACACCTGCAACCAACTAAGCCAAAAATATTCGCAAAACTCCTCCCAATACTGGTCCACCTTCCGCCGCTTAACTGGTCTCAAACCCGCCCCCAACTACCCCCTCCTCCACAACAACCTTCCTGTCCCCGACAACACTCAAAAAGCCAACCTCTTCGCCAACCTACTTGAAACCATCCACACTGTCCCAAACGACCCCAAATTCGACTACTCAGACTCCCATATCATCGAACAGCGTGCCAACCCTACATCACCTCCCCTCCTACCCGACTTCAACTACATTCAAACCGTCAGCCGTACTGGACTTAACACCCTATCACAGCTAATGACATCCTATCCGTCCTCAGCACGAAGAAAAATACTGCCCCGGGCCCAGATTCAATCACTTATCGCCACATTAAAGAAGCACCCCGCTCTTTCCATCAACTTCTAGCTCATCTATATACAAACGTACTATACTCTGGCATCTATCCCCCAAAATGGAAATCTTCAAAAATCCTTATGTTCCCCAAACCTAACAAACCCACATCAGATCCGAACTCATACCGCCCCATCAGCCTCACCTCCGTCTTCAGCAAAACATTTGAAACCATACTATCACGACGTATCCACAAACATCTATCACAACACTCTCTCCTATCCCCCGCCCAGTGTGGCTTCCGTCCAAACCTATCGACCCAAGATCAACTCCTCAGACTTATGCACCTTCTGACCACCCACATCAACACCCACAGATCAGCAATACTTATACTATTAGATATTGAAAAGGCTTTTGATCGAGTATGGCATGCTGGCCTCATTTTCAAATTGCAAACCTTCGCCCTTCCTATCACCTACATTCGCACAATAGCTTCCTTCCTCACAAACCGTACCTCTTTCGTTTCCATAAACAACATTCTCTCCCGCATCTTCACCATGACCGCAGGTGTCCCCCAAGGGTCTGTCCTGTCGCCCCTCTTATACATCATGTACATAACCGATATACCCATTCCCGCACCACCTACATATATCCTTAAGTACGCCGATGACACCGCCTACCTCGCCGTTCATAAAACCCTTCAACAGTCGGAGAAAGCCCTACAGATCTTACTAGACTGCTTTGTCAAATGGTGCAACCGCTGGCGACTAATAATTAATCCCAATAAAACACAAGCCATTATTTTTGGGAAAAACTAGTAAAAGATACAGGCTCGCTGATTTTAACATAACCATATACAATCATCCCATCCAGCTACAACCCACAGTTACATACCTAGGAATCACCCTCGACCGACATCTTACATGGACACCTCATCTTAGAACCATCAACTCCAAAGCCCAAACCCGCCTAAACCTTTTAAAATTACTTACTGGAACATCCTGGGGACTACATAGCCAGGTCATCATAAATACATACAAAGCATTTCTTCGCCCCATCCTAACTTATGGTCACCTCTCATGGCTCTCCGCCCCTGATCACTTCTACAATAGACTCCAAATAATAGAACACCACGCCCTCCGAATCGCCTACCGAATAAGACTACCTTCTCCTACCCAACAGCTTTATACCAGAATGCGTTTTCCTCACATACTGATCCACATAGAATCCCTCCGGCTAAAATATGCTATCAATAGCCTTCTAAACAAAAATCCAATAACTCACCGCCTACTTAAAGAACCACTTCATCTCCCCTCCTGTTACAAACAGATCCCACCAACGCTGCACCTCCAAAATATCCTTTATATAACCCAGCACAGAGACCGACCACCTACAATACCTCAACAAGAGAAGAGAACAAAAATTTACCCCACTCTGTGAATGACATTAATATCGCCTACTACTAGCCACAAATCTGCAAGAAAAGCAAACAAAATATTGTACAAAACTACAACTTTGATCATGTAACAACTTAATGCAAATCAACTGTATAATTTTTGTAAAAGTGTAAACATTCCTTTAAGAAAATCTATTGTAAACTATATTATCATTTGGCTGAAGAGCACGACATGTGTGCTGCCAGCCCGCTTCCCCCATTAAGGGGGATGAATGAAATGACAATAAATATATATATATATACCCGATGGTACGTTATGTAAATCATATTCATTATTGTTAATTACAGTTCTTTGGCTCTACGAAATTTAATCGGATTTGGAGAAAAATGATATTTCAATTTGTACAAATATTTGTATATGTTAACTGTACCTGAACCACGTTGGCGGCTGATTACAACGTGACGTTAGTACAGTCACAATATGCAGGAACGCGTTTGTATAAAGGCTAAATAGATTCCGCAGACGTAGCAATGCTAATTTATATTAGGTTGTTTTTACTTTTCTACACATCCCGATGAATAGTTTCTAGTTATAAATAAAATAAAAAGCCCTCAATGTCGTTTAAATAGCTACAGAATCCGCTGTTTAACTCACCAAAAATAATAACTGAACTGGAACTTATATTACATTGTTATATCAACGAACAGGGACATAGAAAATAAGTGATTAATAACAATTAGTAGCTGCGAAGAACAGAATATTTAGAGAAATAACATTTCACGGTGCCCCGAAACATAACACAGGGTGATTCGGGAGGAATGGTAAATACTGATGGAAGTGGTAATATGTATGATATTGAATAAAAATTTATATACGCATGTGTCCGATTTCCATTCGTTCTGGAGGTACAGGTGCTGGAATGGTACAGCCATCAAGGGTAGTCGGACCTTACCCCATGAGATTTTTGTGTGTGGAGTTGTTTAAAACACGATGTGTCAAAACAGAAAGTAAACACAATAGACGAATTACTCGATGCGTTATAAACACTGCTACCCTCAAAAAAGTACACCAAGACCTTCAGAAGAGCTACACCTATTGTTGCGAAGAGAACTCCAAGCGTACTGAAGTCTATGGTCGGTTTTTCGAACATTTAATTTGAAATTTTGTAAAATATGCATATGTTTTTGCATGAATAAACTACTTCAATAAGTTAAACTCTTCTCGGGCTTCCAGTTGCGTTAAGATGTCACACTTGTGGGACGTTTCGTACCTCAGCCCTCATTAACTACCAAATGTCAATGTTTAACTGTTTGTTTACCCGCTGGCGTGGAAACGGTGGAAGACCAAAAACCAACACAGCGCGATGGCGTTTTCCATCTTCTGCTCGTTACCGAGGCGAAACATTTTCTGCAGTTTAATAGCCGGGTTCCAGGCCGCACTGAGTTGATAACCAGTATCGATAATAAATGAATCAGGTGTTCTGATTTCAACAGCTTCTGTAATAACATGGATTCAAAACAATTTTCAGACCACACACTAAAATTAAAAACTTGGTAGGCAGCGTTAAAGATGACCAAGTTTACGAACCCCTGGTGTATGTTATACACCATGCGAATGTGGCCGTAGTTACAACGGAAAAAACGCAGTGATGTATTGTGCAGCGATGTGTGTTGAACACACAAGAAATTTTCGTCTTGGACAAGAAGAGAAATCTGCGTTGGCCGAACACAGATGTAAGAAGGTCAAACATTTGATTTTTTTAAAAAAAAAAAAAAAGCTACAATTTTAGCCCGGGTCAAAGATTTTTGGATCAGCATTTTTACAGAAGCTGTTGAAATCAGAGCAAACTTATTCATTAGTTAACAGGGAAACTGGTTATCAACTCAGTGTGGCCTTGAACCCGGGTAAAAAAGCTGAAACAGTACTCGGTAACGAGCA
>JARYHS010008074.1:127947550-128140981 GCA_031002005.1 Vandiemenella viatica
CTAATTATTGTACACAAAGGTAATAAAATAATCAGAAAATTATTAGAATTTAAAATCGAAAACCGATTTTATTTTCTTTCTCACTATTAAGTGCTCATAATTTTTGCAAGTCACCATCTGATCTTGTCTCTTCGAATGGCCGATACCATCATTCTGATCTGTATTAAAAATATTAAGGATTTTAATTTATGTATGCATAATTTTTACTAATTTTTATGCTAAAAAACAAACAAACAATAAAACCATCTATATTTTAAAAGCGAAGTTTGTTGTACAATTACTACTCACAACCATTATTCCATCATCATTCCCTTGAAATGCTCCATATCATAACTCATTTGGTTTATCTCAGTCTCCTCTCTATTTTTCTATCTACGTGACACACGTTAGTGATCTATTACATATATATTTTCCTACTGCCAGTTATCCGTGGCTTTGCCCGCGTACGTTTAGTGGGCAAGCATAAATAGGTTGTATTTCCATTTTTTTTTTTTTTTTTTTTTTTTTTTTTTTTTTTTTTTTTTACAAACTAATTTTTATATTCACTTCAAATCAAATTGATTGATAAATCTACATCAATTTTACTAATTCTCAAAACGCAATCGACTTTACAAATATTTCCGGGTGTGGGCAGAATCAATTGAACGGTGTATAGAATGAAGATAACAGTTAATCGTTTGTTTGAAATGTCAGCTGTGGTAAATGTGACAGAAATCGATGATACGTTATACATTTTTTTGTGGGAAATAATAACATCCATACTTCTACTTGTATACATACAGATATTGTCTGAAACGGAAAAATACTATACTAAGCAACCAGTAAAATTATGCGGAAAAATGTTCAGACGCAACAATTGTCACGTTCAACGTTCGTTATTCAACATATGTAATTACTTGATACAGGCTTCCATCTCTTCAGTGATACCGGTAACCACCTTTAACATATGAAAACACTCATATATGCCTTTTATCAATCGTATGAAGCACATTTCTATAAGATATAAGGATTTTCACGCTTAACCGGCCATGCCTATTTTGTTCGGGAAAGTAACTTCATATGAATCGCCTATTTGAGCTTTACTACGAATTATCCTGTAGAGTTTTTTTTTCTGAAATAGGGAAATACAACTATTACGTAGTTATAAGGTTTAATTTACCTTAAACTGAAAAATAGTGGAATTTTTCTGCGTTTTGAAAATTAAAATCTAATACCTATTTGAAACCATCCGAGAAGTTACACGCTTGGATTATAACTTGTCTTAAGAACTACAAACTACATTCAATCGATCGAACTGACTTTTAATTCCTTCACAACTTGACAAAGCTCTCCACAATTAAGAAAACCATACATATAATAGTAAAAATACTTATCATAAATAATAATGAGACAATATAAGATTTTTTTTTTTTAAAAAGTAAGAAAATATATTTGTCAGCAAAAAGGTGAATGATTATTACAATTACAATTATTTTTCAGTTTTGTCTACCTTTGAATGCAATCACCGAGATCAACATATATCCAACATGTTAAGTCATCTCTTCTAGACAGTTTTGGATTTGCCGATAGTGCAACTTATTATTTTGAACAATGACTTCTTGTTAACCTACCTGTCATGATTGTGTTTCATATATAGGCCGAAAGTGGAATGAAACCTGTTCCGTAGGGTTGCGGTCATGTCAAGCGGACATAATGCCTTTCGTAGACAGAGAGCAGGATCGGATTCGGCGGGTTTTTTGTTTTTTTTTGCGAGTAATTCAGTTAATTTGGTTTGTCCATTCGTATGGTGTTTGGTAAAATAACTGTTCCGCTAGCATTAATCTCCAAAATCTTGTAAATTTTTGTGTAATGAAAACGAATTATACCAAATAAGATCCTTTAAACTAATTTGTTATTCGCTGAAATTCGTTGTAAGCGAGCGAACCGTTCAGTGGTTGTGCAACAGATGGCAGCACAATGTTTCGATCAATAGCGCTCTGAGCGGTGAGATGTAGAACTAAATGGACGGTTTCATTGCTTGGAATGTTTTGTTGTTTGCATCACAAACGAGTTAATGTGCCGTAAATATGTGTGAAAGTGAACGAAAGTATACGTATCTAAAAAAAAAAACTTGTTTTTGGCTCAACAGTATAACTTGAGATTTATTACTACATTCATGTCCCCAAAGATAGCAGTTCTTGCCACAAGGTCCGTACTGTGAAATCTCTTTAGAATGTGTACTAATTTTTTTTCCCACGTAGGTTTTAGACTGTGCTCCATGATCCATTTCGGGTATCAGTGTTTCATATCTCAATTTAATCATTCAAGAAAAGATATTTTTGCATATATGTAATACTTTGATTTGTTAAAAATGATTCACATTCTGTTACATTAACTGAAAGGTGGATTTCCAGTAGTTTTACGTTATACACAAATTTTCAACAATTAAATACTTCTAAACGTGGTGCTAACTTCCATCTCTTATAAAGTTATTATACGATTAGAATTTAATGTCAATGAGACTAATGATTTATACGTACAAATCAGGTGATTATGAAGTATTTAATACAGTCATTGTTTTGTTACGTTTATTAATCTTCCGAATAATTGAGTCCTATGTGTAAGGTCATGATATGAGAGTAAGGTCATGATATTACCACTCAGGGATTATTACTATCCATTTATAAAAATCAGGAATATATTGCTGTTACAGTTCTAATTGAATTACTACGTAGTAAAAGTCTGTATCAGAATGATTTTTTTTTTTGCTAAAAAAAAGACCATTTGAATTAGAAAATCTGATCGTTATGGAAAAAGATCCTTACCACAGACGTTAGCACCCTTTATACCAGTGACTGTATTGCAATATTCAGTGGGGAATAATTCAATAGAATACTACCAATCTACTTAATAACTTCTGCATTACACTAAAGTCTAAATAAATTTCCCTATCAACTTTTCCGTATTTTATGAGATCGGAATTTCATGATCTTATATATATCCTTTTTACCTTTGAAAGTTTTTTGTTTCAATGTTTTAATAGCAAGTTTTGTTGAGTGATAGGGTTACTGTAAAATTAAAACTGAAATTTTCAGATACAGTGCCTTATATATATATATATATATATAATAATAATAATAATAAAATCACAGACTAGGGGCTTTAGTATATGCTCAGCATAACTTAATTTTAAATTTCCCAAAGAAGCAATATTATTGCTTGATTAATCACGTCATATGAATTCACAGTGACATATCATAAATTTACTAATTTTAAAGTCTTATTGAGATTGTCACGTTGATATTTTTTAGAATAATAATATCCTAAATATATATAACAGAGAATTTTTTATGTAAATTTTCTTCCGATATCGCATCAAAGAAGAATTATCTATAGCTGGGATGTTCAAATTTTTCGAAGCAGTAGCCTGTTTAAGGATGAAAGCACTACTTAATGAGTCACACAATACACATACTAAAGCTCACTTTCGTAAGGGTAAGTTTCAAGCAAAGATTATTTGGTTCATTTTAGAAAAGATTAAAATTAGTTTTTTTCAAAATTTCAGGTTTTATGTTTAATGGATTATTTTGCAATCGAAATTTTATCTAATATTTATTTTAAAAAATTGAGGGAAACAAATAAACAGTAAAAATATAAATAGAAAAAGAAAAATTAAAAAAGTAATGTTTGATAGGGAAAATCTACGACACAGATTTGATTGGAAAATAAAAATCTAAAATTTCGGGGTAAACGGATGTGATTAAATTGAGTTCAGTGTTGTAGACTAAACATTGTTGATTTATAGGCGTTAAAATTTTAAAAGCTAATGGAATGAAATTTTATTACCATTGAAATCGAGAAAAAAAAAGCATCCGTGTACTATTAATGTCCATATATCGACCGTTTTGTAGTTGGTTTCGACGTCATTTTATTTTGCTACTGTTCGATTGTCTACAACATTCATGGCGAATAGAACTGCTCACACGTGAAATACATTTAAATGTTATGCCTTTGCACGTGTCAGTAAACAAACGATAGTCCACGTGACGGATGTCAGAGCGCGCATGCGTAAACCAGACGGCGAGCGAAGACGTGAGGTGCTGCCGCATGCGGTCGCCACCCGAACTACACACCCGCACCCAGCTATTGATTACTGGATCTAGGCAGCCCGAACAACACTGAGCTAGAGACGCGTGACCCGGGAAACTCTATCAGGCAGGGGCAGCGACAGCAAGAGTTATATACCGTAGTACGGACTAGCACTGGCGCAATAGAACTGCGTACATTTAACACAATTGCGATCGATATAAGATCGAGTTGCAAACATCTTTCATCAATAGATATAACATAGTGAAATGTTATTTAATAAGCTGAGGAAGTGTAGATTAATGTTTTCTTCAATGAAAAAGTTGATGTAAAAAGATAATTAAAACCTACAAGGTGATCTATGTACGAAATATGAATAGTTCCATAGTTGATAAAACCCAATAGTAATATCTTTTTTGACACAGAAATTCATTAAAGTTTTATTTATAATGTTCTTTTCACCTGATTTCACTATGCTCATATCTCCTAACACGCTATCCACGTTATATGTAGAAAAGTCCATTTTTTTTTAGAACGTAAACCAGTCACGAAATTTTCAGATAGTAATAAAAATATTTCTACATATTCGATAACTCTAAAGAATAGCGTGAAACGCATAAAAAGCAGTGAACTTTTTTAAAATAAAAAATTCTTCATCAATTTAATTAGAAAAATTTTGATATAGTGATTAATTGTGGGATATAAAACCAACATCAAAATTTGTTGTAATACATTGTTTTATCTAAGTGACGATATGCCTGACTTTGTCAGAAATGTTATCGTTTTGTGATAATTTTGCTTCAATTCCCAGTCCTTTGAAAATTTAATAAATAGTATTCAAGATATTTGATGCAAATCGTTATTTAAAACAACACTAAGTAACAGAAGAATAAAGCTGTGTAGATCGGTACCTACAAACGACTCTCATAACATTTAGGTCCTGTCTTTTAATGACTAAGGATTATCAAAGCTCACACCAAAAACAGCTCTACAGTGACATAGCCACTTACTCGGTTTCTTGTTAGATATTTCTTCGTTTATTTTCCAAAGTTTAAATGGCGGTTATTTAACAGTCTATGTGGTCTAAGAGGCTGAATTTGGTTTTTACATTCAGGTTGTTCAGTTGTTTGCCGAAACGAATAGAAAAAATGCAATTAATTTATTATTTTTCAACTTAAATTTTGTTGATAGTTCGTGAAGTTCAATGAGTTAATCCTTTTTTCTCATTTTCATTATAACCTTGTTTTCATTAATATTTTCAGCACGAAAATAATAATTTTTTTTTTTTACTGGAAAATATCTTTTCTTGTTACGACGTTCTCATGGAATAACAACTATTAATAATCTAGTTGGCAATCAATTAATAAATAATTCACACAGCAAGGATGTAAGGTAAGGATGTGTACAGTGATGAATTTTTTGTTACGACTATCTCAACTGATTTGATATAGTTTTTATGTCCATATATACACAACTGTAGTATATACTGTACCAAGTCTGATTCCTGTCATTTGAAAGAACGTCTCTATTGTGGTGAGATATTAAAGCATATAGATTACTGTAAATAAATTCTGCACAGTGTCCATAAAACGAACGTTGATTACAAATTTTGTACGTCTCCGTGCTTCAAAGTTCAAGACGGAAATTTTAGAAACGAAATTAAAACGATCTAAAAGATACGTGGTCACGCCATTCCACTTCCTCTGTAGTTCGTTTGCAGATAGTCCCGTCAGCTGCAACAAGCAAACCACCTTACTGGAGCCGGCTTACGCTGTTGGTGGTATCTGTTGCGACGGCTGGTGCCCGTGAGAAATAGTCTCAGGCACGCAAAGCAGCTCTTAAAGTCGATAGATTGGAGCACAGCAGCGGCCACCACGACCTGTCGATACCTCGATTTGTAATCGACTGGCGACAGGTGCTAGCGGTCGAGGTGCACTTAGTAATCCATCACGTGGTCCCGAGTGCTTTCGCTGCCACGTGAGTGTGGAATGAGACAACATCCATCACCTATCGCCGTTTAAAGCTCTGAGCCATTATATTTACGAAATCTTAATATTACACTACTCATGAAGTAGCTTATCAAACATCAGGGATAGAACACATTGCTAAGGTTTTTTTTCTCAATATTATCGCAAGTGTTCTCTTTACTTCCAATCGAAATCCAATTCCATGTTGTTTCAAGTTTTTCTCAATCTCACCATGTCCTTTAGGTTTTCTAATGATGATTATCAGACATGAGCTGCCTGGATCTTCGTCAAATCTTCCATCCGAAATGGTTTTCAGCTGTAGATCAAAACTGGTATTTAAGTAATGTTTCCTGTCCTCACGCAATTTGTAGTAATCATACTAACCCAGATATGGAGATAAGATATCCAGTTCCTTTTTTCCGTGATTTTAAGTACTGCTTATGTATAGGTAATGTGATTACTCTTTATTGGCATAGTTGGTTGTTCGTGTTGTTTATCTGACGATTAATGTAGGGAGAGGAAGAAACCTAGTGCTGGTCTATTCCAGCATACTATAAGGAAACGTATTAATAGGACCAAAAAGAGTAACGGTAAATTCGACTAACGTATCGCCATCAACTGTATCGTAGTCGTTTGGAATTTAAGGCAATATTTGCTACACAGTATATTGATTAGGAATCGTGCACGCCCACCCCTTATACCGCACTGATCAAGTCCCGATCGCGCCTAAATTGTATAACGGCGTTTGAGGTACCGCATAGACCTAAGCAACGTGGTGAGCCAACAGTTTTGTAAAAAAATAAATGAACAAACTGTCCTCGGGCTTCCAGCCACGTATAAATGTCACAATTGTGGAACATTTCGAGGGCGTCTATCTCTGCCCTCATTATCAAACAAAGGTTTAACTGATTAACTGTTTGTTTATGCGGTGCGGCGGAAACGAAGAAGATAAAAGCGTGATGACGTCATCCACTATTCTGCTCCTTACCGGTGTGAAGCTGCTTCAACATTTTGATAGCCTGGTTCCAGGTAAGGAGCAGAAGAGATCGGCTTTGTCTTCCACCGTTCCGTGACACCAAGTAAAAAAATAGTTATTCAGTTATAACTATGGTTGAAAATAATGGCAGAGATCACCCCCCTCAAAGCGACTAATAATTGTGACATTTATACGCTGCTGGAATCCCGAGAACAGTTTATTTAATTACAACGCCGTGAAAGGCTTCGTTTTTACAAGTGAAATATGCTTTGTCTGTACTTTCGGTGTTACATGTATAATCTCTCAGTGCTTGTTAAATTTTTCTGTAACATCAATCCGGTTGCAAAGCTCTATATTAAAGGGATCATTGGCTTTTACTTCGAGAATTTACTGCTCATATTCAGTTGCTTTGGCTCTAATTCGATTAATGGATGTATATTTTTAATGAGACATATCTTTAACACCTGCTAATATTTCTGCTTAAAAATCGCAAAACATGTACTGTACGCTCATTAATAGATATCCCATACAGAAATCCGTATCTGGATTACGTCTATTTTCTCCGGCATAATTACCTCTTCGTAAATACATTGACATCCTTCCTCATTCCGTCGAAAATATTAGATGTCTGTTTTAGCTGATAACAAAAAAGATAATACTTATCGCTCTTAAAGATAATTTACTGCGATATGAAACACATTGAGTGGAAAATAGAAAAAATATGCCCGTATGATGTGTTTTTAGGTGTAAATTAGAGAAAATGCATGTTCGCAGTTAAAGAAATAGCCTACATGTTAACAGTGAGGCATCATATGAAATGTTCTGCTATGTAAATCTCATACCGAAAACATCCGGAAGTTTAGAATAAAAAGTGATCCGATGCAAGGTAATCTTACAAGCCCGCTCAACGACAATGACTTGTTTCCAGTTTTGATTATTTTGAAACTAGAAAATGCCGCTGGTGCGAATATTGATGAATTAGAACAAAAGATACAGCGGAGATACGTTCCACAAATTACAAAAGGACCTTCATCTTGAAGTCTCTGTAACAAGTTTGAGTACTCCCAAGGAAATATTTTTAAAGGGTTTAATGTTTCAAAGCTATTGGAAAATATAGCTTTCCGAACACACGTCTCATGTAGGTAAAGCGTTGATGTTTTTGATTAAAGATTGTGGGCCTTAATCACGGTTTTCTTTTAGATAGAATAAAATTATCTGTAATTGCCTACATATGAAGAAGGTTTTATTTCAGAATCAGGAACATCTGAAATCCATTTGCCACACTGCTTTCATAATCCGTACCCCAAGGTCTTACTTAAATAACAGCTTTATCCTTGTAAAACACCTGATATTTGCTAAGGGCACAGAAGCTGGAAGGGTTCAACAGAACAAATTAGAAGCCTTTCAGTCTAGTAACCGCATCTATAATGGGTGGGACCAAATATTCTACACCCAATGCAACCTAAAACCCAAACAACTGCAATAAAACAAACGAATGATTTTGGTAGAACAACCAGTCACAGAGATGTGTTGTTTTACGTATACTATAGCTTAATATTAATTTTTTGTTATAAATATTAACGAGTAACCACATACACTGTAAATTATTACAGCTGTCCATTACATATACAATAGGCAGCTAAGTGTAAGACCAAAGTGTTAAAATTGAGAAAAACAAATTTCGGACATGATATTTTAACTGTTTTATTACATTTGTCCTACAGAGCCCTAGTACGATCGAAAAATGATAAAAGTTCAAGAAATAAATAAAAAATTACCATTACGCTGTGATAATATAAGCTGTATTGAGTAGCACATAAAACAACTTTCTCCTGTTTATGTGTATTCTTGCAGTATATCAGTGGTCTGACAAAAATTCTGTAGGTGTGCTGATTAAACACAGTATACATTGGTCTGCAGAGAGTATATTTTCTTTTCATTTTAATAACTACAGTGATTGGAAATTCTTTAAAAATATATTTCATTTCTTTTTATCACCTGCATGTTTCTCAGATGCGGAGATAGAGCGGAA
This sequence comes from Vandiemenella viatica, assembly GCA_031002005.1. Classification (NCBI taxonomy): domain Eukaryota; kingdom Metazoa; phylum Arthropoda; class Insecta; order Orthoptera; family Morabidae; genus Vandiemenella; species Vandiemenella viatica. The sequence goes on from JARYHS010008074.1 coordinate 127,956,591, forward strand.
TGCATTTACGATTTCATTTTGCTATCAATATTAACGACTAACTACATACATTGTAAATTATACTTCATTGAAAATATTTAAATAGCAACATTTTTTAATTTTGAGGCAAATATGTTTCACATAAAAAAAATCTGTAATTTCTTATTATTCTCCTTTTAGCGTTTAACATAGTTTTTTTCTCTTCTTTCCTCTGTTCATGATTGCTTTCCTGTGATTAATCTTTCCCCTAAAACCCTATTTTTTATTTTTGTTTTATTTTTTTCGGAGACATTTCTACCTTTCTCTATCGTAGTTGAAATCACTTCATTTGTGTTCTTTCATTTTTATCAAAACAGTGAAAAATTCCTTTATTTTCAGGTCACCGTAAAATTATTTTCTCCTTTGCTGTACATTGTATTATTTAATTTTTAGTTGTTTTCTCGTATATTTATTTTAACTTACACGTTCTTATTTTCCATTCCTGTACCACGTTGGTATGATTTACTTTAACAATTTTCTTTCCTCATTTCTGTTTTATCTAAGCTCTTAGCTTGTATTCGTCATAAGACATTATACTGAATGAATAAGTTTTGGCTTTACCACTGTATTATTTTCATCGATTTGTTCTTGTGGAAGAAATTTCTTGCTACATATTTTTAATTGGTTTCCCAGTTCCATTTTCATTGTTAGGTTGAATTTAATGTTCAACGAATTAATCTGGATTACTTCATCTCAGTATTTAAATTTCACAGTGGTGATCAATTTTCAGAATTTTCTTTTCATGTATTTTGTATATTATTTTATTTTTTGTTTTTTACATTTGTCACGTATTCTGTCTTCGCAAAAGATATTTGTAGTTCTAAATTTTCCTGCGAGATTTTAAAAATATTTATTTGCTTGTATCATTCACTTTGTTTTTTGATACGTTTGCTGATCATCTGCACAAGCTAACGTTTTTGTCGCTGATATTTATTAAGTATTGCACCAACCCTATATGGCTTACCCACATATTCAATAACTTGGTCCTTCATATAGCCAGCAGTGTGAGAGGCTTTGAAGGATGAAGACTCTGCAAACATATATACACATATCTGCTGCTCTTTTCCAATAACTTCCCTCGATATGATGTATACAGCGCGCGAAATATGGACCTATACGTTGTCCCCGTGGAAACTGTTATTGCTCTTTTCAACTGGTTGATTTCTTTCCCTTTGACGATATTCTCCTATATCACCGACCAAGTCGTCAAAATGAAAGGGAAAATTGTTGTTCGTTTGAGTGATAGTAAATTAAATTCAATATCATTCAGCGTAGTTTCTTAGGATGTTTTATAAATAGACGCTTTTCATACTTAGATCCTTGCCGTATTATGTCTTTACAATATCTGTCGGGATAGCATCTAACACTAGACCATTATGGAAGTTTAGATAGTTATTTCCTGTTCTCCTGAGAAGTTAGGCCCATTTATTATCAACATTACATCAAACAATCCTTCGTTTTCTAGCTGATGGCTGTACTTGACTCTTAAGAAAACACTCTAAATCAGATTGGTTCAATGCCTGGGAATAAGAAATTCTACTCAATGAACATATTGTTTTCCTCATCACATGGTAACTAGTTTAACAAAGTTTAAATGGAAATACGCCAGCTTTTCACACAACACTGTATGCCGGAGTTATGCCGAATGAAAAGTTAGTCAAACTGAAGGCTTAGGTGTTAAAATTTGAGGCCCCACTAAAAAAATTGAATTATTATTTCTTAATAATATTTGATTGAAAATAATAAACCTAAATACTTTGTTAAACATTATTGGAACTCTCTAATTTGTCTTTCATTGCACAAATCATCAACTTTAAAAGATTTTCTATTTTTCCGGTTCGAAAATTCCTGTTCCTGGTTTTTTAAGTCTTTAATTCACGAAATTTCAAGTGTTTCTAGTCAACAGATACATTTCATAAAGATCTTATTCCGTATTCCCCCAAAATATTGAGTCTCTATCAACTCTACATAAACGCAAATTTCTCTCAAATATTAAAAACACTACGCTGATATTTGGCAATAGGAATCTTTTACAAAAATATGAGAGATGGTAAATCGGACTTATTGATTCATTATCTTCATAAGAACATTAAAATTTTTTAAATCCAGTAATACATAATACTATGTCTTCATTGTTCCAAATGTCAGCTTACTTCCACGGGGTTAGAGGGATGAATTTCTTTTCTTTTTGGGTCGTTCGGTTCATCGATATGGAAGTCATTAGGCCGGTAGCTTTATGGGAACAAGGAGCCCGAACGAATTCACCGCTGGCATTTTGAAGGAACCGCATTGGCGTTTGCTTGCAATAATTTTAGGAAACCACGAAAACCGCAATCATGATTACCGGACCGGAGATCGAGAAAGCGTTCACCTTTATGCCAATTCCTAATGTCACCCAGCGGGTTCGGTGGGGTTTCTGTATAAGTGTGTCATCAGATTATAGAGTTTCTCAATTCAAAGTACTTTTACGACCTTTTTTGCTAATACATTCCAATAGTTAAAACTGTGGGTAGCTGTACTCGGTCGAAATAATTTACAGTAATAGATATCTCTGCGCTGGAAAGGGAGATATTTGTAAATCTTAAGCATAGCTGCGTGTCAGCAACGGTAAAAAAAATTTATATTAGCATAAAGCCACGAAAACGCCACCAGTTGCTTAAAAGTTTTTATTCTTTAAAACTTTACTGCAGTTTCGACAAATACATGTTTGTCTTCTTCCCCCAAGGTATCCAAAGCTGCATGGAAATACAAGGACACTAAGCTAAAAATTGTTCACAGATGTTGTTTAGTAGACGGAAGGAAGAACCGTGACAATGTGCAACTTCGCACGAAAGTGACTTATTTGTGATAATGCTTCCGCCTATGTAATTTTAACGTATGTATAATGTCATATTTTAAAGATAAAAGCTGTATGTATATATTTTATCATAGTGCAATTTTAACATGAATTTTTGTTTAGGTGTCATACTTCTGAAGAAGACAAACATGTATTTGTCGAAACTGCAGTAAAGTTTTAAAGAATAAAAACTTTTAAGCAACTGGTGGCGTTTTCGTGGCTTTATGCTAATATAAAAAAGGAGAGATTTGTGTTTAGAATTGCTGTTTAGCAGTACTTACGATTATAATCTCTTCAATAAAACAATGATAATTTAATTTTCAAAATTATTATGATATTATAACCTCTCGGTAGGTTCTACTAGTAATTATGAATTTACCACACATTTTATTCCCAAGAGACATGTCAATAATGATTGTTTTCAGAAAATAAAATATCAACGTCAAACTGTTTGCCGTAACGTTCAAAAAAGATGGACTGTAATTGCTTAGTTATATTACATATATTATTAAATAAAACGAAGTATTTTTCCTATGTACGATGTTCTCAAAAGCTACGAAATTCGTCACTGAACAATACTGATTCCCTTGATCGTACAGTTGTAACTCTTGCAATCTTGTTACCTCCTTTCGCTTAAAGAACGTTTTTCGCCCTCTTAACATAACGTTGATTCTTTGAATTATGAAAGAATCTCATAGATCCGTTGTATAATAATACAAAAAGGTAGACATAATTTTTAGTTTTAACTGTTGTAAATATTAACTCTCAAAAACTGCGACTTAGGCAGACACGATATTCGAAGAAAACCTACAGCATTCCATTGACCGATAGTCATAATTGGTGGCACAATATTCATCGATTAAACCTCATTTCAGTACTAAATTCATACGGTATTAAAGATTCGGCAAATTTTGAATCTAAATTGAAATGTATTACTCTACTGAATGACTTTTTTCAGACAATAGAAGTATGAATGAAAGTCTAGACATATTAAAATTATAATATTTACGGTATAAAGTTCACTTAAAGTGGATCTTCGATTTCTGATTCACAAAATGAACTGAACTAATGATAGAAATATTGTCAACAAATCTTTTCAATTGTCTGAATGAATTTCCTTGCAATCGAATTCGAATGATGAAAGGTAATTCTTTCTCTGGAGCAAACACGTGAGTTCATGTGAGGTATAGAAAAATGAACTGGGTAGGTATTTATTATATAGTTTTTTCATATGTGGGTAGTACATATACATATAATAAATTTAATGGACATAGAACTTCGGATTTGTGAAAACCATACTGTAACAGCATGAGTTAAACCAGTGTAATAGTGGTATAACCTATACTTTTCGGCGTATTCCTGGCTTCAGAATTCTTTTACATACTTTTTTCGCTTTCTATTTCAATTAAACCGTACTGAAACTCCTTCTTTGGTCACTTTACAACGATTACAAATAATTCTACAGCAATGTCTTTTTACCTTATAGTTATCCTTAACATCTTCTGCCAGGGAGGAAATACGTGTTTCAACATCTTTTTATACTAAGATGTATTTCCACGTTCGTCATTCCGGTTATAATTCCTTTCCATCACTAACCCAGATATTAAGTTTTAAACTGTACCTGGACTTATTTTAAGATTTCTCCTTTTAAATAAAATCAATAATACTGTAATATCTTTCTTGGATTAATCTTGTATTAATCTACAGTTTACGTAACTTTACACAATATGAACAATTAACATTTCACTACTCCAATAACATCAATATCTTCTTTGGCCACCAGCCGTACAAACTATACATAATTCAACATTCTTTTGTAGCCCGGAAACACTCTGTCGGCACCATTGCAATTTCAGATCCTCCAGATCTGCTTAATCACTACCATTCCATCCATCCATTTTCTTTCTTCTTATAATCTGTGCAATCTCCATGAGAAGACCACACATTATTTCTTTGATGTCAAAGATTGTTAATAAAAACTTTTCATTAATATGTTTATATCTATAAAACGTAACCGAATAAATTTGAACTAGAAATACTCAGAAATTACTGAAGAAATTTCAAGGGGGGGTTTCACCATTTTAAAGCTTAGAAACTCAATTGAATTGTTTGGTATACCTTATTTTCAATGTCGCATAATATTGAAATGACATTAAATGAAATTCTGAATGTATAGTGACAAATAACAAAGATGTAAAGAATAGATGTTGAATACTCCACAATAAACACACAACTAGAATGTCTCTGGCCGTAGTCTTTAATGAAAACAATAAAATCAATTTAAAACAATAACTATTTTGCGCAATAAACAAAACTTGAAATATTATTTCATTTAATTCGGGATTAAATGCCACAGATGTCCGTAATGAATGCGAGAAACTAATTACGAAAAAACAAAAGAGATTTTCTTTGATCACAAGCTGCGACAGCACAACTACAAGGTCAGTGGCTATCGTCTTTGGCGTTCTGTTCACAATAAAATGGTGCCGCAGTTGGTAGCTCCCCGAAAAAAATCCAAAGTAAAGAATATTTTTTTCCAATATCTCGCTTAGTTCTGAACACTTGATATACAATTCTGAATGCCTGATATTCAACTTCACAGGTATCGAATATATTTTAGTTACGTCCTCCAATGCCAGATAAAGAAACGTAATAATAAAATCTTTAACTCCCAGCGGCAGATGACTCAACATAATGAGACTCATCAATGTTTGATACTGTGAAAACTCGGGCTAAATCGATTCAGCAGTTTTCAGATAATACTAGATTATTCGTAAAATAATGTGTTGTTATTTCTTAAATTTTAACGTTGTCCTCCAGGCTTTCTAAATCTGAAAATCCATTCAAATCTGTATCTCCTGCGTGATGCTGGAAAAAACAGACACAATCCAGATACATTTTTATGTTTGTGGTATTAATACGGTCAATGTTTCGATATTCGAGCAGCAACATTAGAAGATGAAATTACGTCCAAATATAACGTGGACTAAAATGAAAACTGACATTCCAGGCAATTCTATCATTACCGTGGCGCCAAAATCTGATAATGAATTCTTATAGAACAGACGAAACAAATCGAAAATAACGGATAATATGTTTTGATATCTACCTTAGTTTTTGAGATATAGTATGTCAAATATCATTTATAAGTATAATCCTGTCACAGATTTCTTCTCTTGCAGACCGTATTTCAAACTAACAACAACTACTAGGAAGAAAATAAAACACCTGTAGTGCATCTCCACCGTGTAGACATAGTGGTTTTGGTGTTTTGTTTTCTGGTACAGGCCAGATCTTACTCTAACCTCCACACTTTTAAAATACCATATCTCGAGAACTAAGCGAAATATCAAAAAATATATATATTCTTTAATTTCAATTTGTCTCGCTGAGTTACATAAGAATCCATAATCAAATTGCAGCGCCATGGTTATCGTAGAATCCAAACATTCCATCTCAAAGTATCCAAACCACCCCATTTTTAGAGCTATGCTCCTAAATCACCGTTTAGTTTATTACCGGAAACCAATCTACCTTGTTACGCATGAATCTTTTCGGACGAATAAAAATAGTGTACGGATAAATCAACTTCAACCCCCTCCTTTCTTGGCAGGGTGCGGGTGAATCTAGGTTTGCTTTAATTCCGGAAATGGATGGCGCGAAGTGTATGAAACTTGGTACACGTTTCTCATTACGTGAATAAAAATGGCGTATGGGTAAATCGAAGCCAACTAGACCGAGTAACGCCGGGAACTCTGCTAGTCTCTTGTAAAATCACTTTATGTTCATTACACACATAATAAATATTATTCAGTCTTATTTCCTAATATTTCTTACTTTACAAATTAACGGTACGTATGACTGTTGTACTAGCTTGAAGAAACTACTTTGCAAATCTCAGTGTGTACAATAATAGAACAGTTTAGTATCGTAAGATATGCATAATAATGAATTGACGGGTTGGAAGTTTTCTTTTCTTTGAGGTAGGCTCTTTTAGCTAGGGATACTTTGCTTTTCCGATCGTTTTTGTTTTTGCTATGAGTTTTAATTTTACTTCCCAAGAAACAAAATTTTCCTACTGCTGCTGTTATGTCTGATCCTATTGTCACGTAGTAAACCACAATCAGAGTGTTTGGGCGTAGCAGGGTCGTTGACGAAAAACTTACTTTAATGCAACGAAGCTTTATTAAACAGTTGACACAGTACAGAACCACGGAGCGAACTGACTCCGGCTAGAAAGGAGTATCGCTTATATACAAGAACGTTCCAGAACAGTTTACGCAAAATTAAGAAATTTAAATTTTTACAGGACTTGTTGGATTCGAACCCACGACCTTCAGTCCCACAGTCTCTTAACTTAACCACTACACTACAGCAGTCTTTCTTTCTTCATGGCCTAATCCTCTTGATATGCAACACTATTTTAGTATCTAGTTTACTGGTATTACAGTTTCTACCAAACTTCAAGATTTTTGTTGTACTTTATTTCATACAGTTTTCTTCCCAGGATTTTATTCGTGCTGTTTAGTAATTTCTCAGTCTTTCCACTTCTTTTCTATAAGGAAAATGTCATCAGTATACTGCAACATAATAATTGTTTCTCCTTGAAGCCATACGTCACTATTTTTAACCTTTGGTCGGGTGTGCCGGAATTTGGAGATATTTTTCACTTTGACGTTCACGTTTAATACATTATATTTTCAATAGACCATGACTATGATCTAATCAGACACCTTAGCTAGATCATTTTATCTATCGTCTCAGTACCACCTTATTGAGAGCTCATTGTTACTTGCAGAAACCGTCTTTGTTTCCTTTGAAAGCACATCCCTCATGCAGCTCTCCGGTAACTGGGTCGAACAAACGACTTTCTTATTTGATGCGTCCTGCTGGAACTTGCTCTTAAACTTAGCCTGGCTCTTAGCGGCCGTGATTACCTGATGAGTTATCGATCGGTTCAAAGCTTACACGGTCGACCCCAGCCATTGCATTTGTCTGCATTATTCATGAGACTTCCGAAGGCCGATATTCCCTGCTTTAAAGCATTCCGTCGCATCGGAATAATTTCCCAAATGGCTCTGAGATTGATCGGAACACGAATGCAAAATGCGATGTCTCTAAGCTCTTGACTCTTAACGGCGTTTCTGTCGCAATAGCTTGTGTCTCGGTATCGTTTTACGTTTATTATTTCTCGGGATCTGGAACGCCAATTCAGATAAAATATCGTTGAACTAGATGTTGTATCATAAATAAAGAGTTATAAAATGTCCGAGACAGAAAGAAAAAATTTAATTCATTAGGAAGAAAAACTGATTATGTTCATTGATTGAAGTGTTGGTATTGAGTATTTGCAGTCTGTTATTAATTACAGCTCCATACGGCAAGGGCCTGATATTCGAGAGGACACTGGTTTATATTCCAGGTCAGCGACAAGATTGTTCTATCAGAAAGTCAAGGACGAATTTCATCCCGTTCTTGCACCACTCAGTCTTTTTCCACATCTAACTATCTCGATGTAGGCAAAAAAAGAATAAACAGAATCTACATGATATCGGTTCTATTGAATCTATACTAACATCAAAGTTTGGTTAAATTCTTTGAGCATTTTAAATTGAGGTTTGAATTGCTTATGTTTGACTTAATAATGTCAATAAATCTTCTGCAATTAATAATTTCTACAATTATTCGAAATTTGGGTTTTTCAATGTTAATTACCCCTACAATGACTAATCAACTCTTCCCCAATTTGATTAATGTTGTTAAACTTTCACTAATGTTGTTATGCAGTCAGAAACTCTGATTTCTCTTGAAGTAAAAGCGACGCAGATTATTAATTTTTATTGCTCCATTACACAGATTTTTTTTTTTAACTGCTTTACGTCTCATTAACATCGAGGTCTTTTAGAGACGGTAAAGGATGAGGGGCAAGGATGGGGGCAAGGAATGGGAAGGAATTCGGCCATGGCCTTTTGAAGGAAACATCCCGGCATTTGCCTGGAGTGATTTGGGAAACCATGGAAAACCCAAATCTGGATGTCCGGACGGGGATTCGAACCAACGTTCTCCCGAATGCGAGGCGAGAACGCTAACCGTTACACCGCCCCGCTCGGTCCCATTACACAGAGGAGTTATATATATTAATTCTTATTTTAGTATTTCCAGAAGCATGGCCATTCTCTCACGGTCAGCAAGATAATGTTATTAATAGAAACGATTGTCGAAATATGATCCATTTTGTACGCAGTTTCACTCAAGTTGCCAGGTTATGAGCCCCATGTCCCTAAATGTTTTAATACTTCCTTTCAGAGTATCTAGTATCAGATGTTTGTTTCTAGAAATTTTGTTTTGTACCTTGACAGTACTTCGAGTAAAAATGTTTAGTATTTATGATAACCTCTTTATTGATAAATAGAATACAATCTGTGACCCGAGTAAAGCAATATGATAATAAAAAACTATGATAATGGAATTTCGAATTATTTCTACTGATGTTTTTGTCTGTTTTAACTGTAATGTTTTTAACCGCAACCAAGGTCTCAGTTTTAGTAGTTGCATTTATGAAACATAAACACTCATGAGTCGATTTATTTCATGTCTTAGAACCAATGATTTAATATTTGTTCTGATAATGATTACTTAATTTTTATTTATTTTTTTTGTTTGGAATTTACTGCTCACCGATGTCGTCATCGTTAGAGCTGGGAGAGAATGGCAGGCAAGACTTTTCCCATGGCCTTTTGATGGAGCCATTGCTGTTTTCGTCTGGAGTATATTCAGAAAACCATGTAAAACCAATATCTATTTGGCTGTACGGGGATTAGAATCTGCATTCTCCCAAATGCTAGGCCCAATCGTTGCCGCTTACCATCTGGCTAGGAGCATTCAATAAACTAAATTTGACGATAGTGAAAGCTAAGTAAACTCAATAGTGTGTGGAAAACGATTCGACTATAGCTTTAAAAGTGGATGTATTTAGTTATCGCCGCGTAAATAAGTTCAAGTTTGGTTACCAACTTTCTTTACATATTCGTTGAATATAGGCACCCATTTTTTTAAATTTTTTAAGACTCATTTTAATTTTCCTGTGTGTGACGTGCTTATAAAATAAATAAATACACATTACATTTTAAATTTCGCCATTAAACCCTAGGGTCTAGTACAATGACCTAAAGTATCGAGGGATGTACGTGCTAGCATGACTGGTTTTAATTAAGTGTTGCGTTCGTCGCTTGTCCTTAACATGAGATAATCGTTAGAAAATACTGTACATAAACGTGGAAACTAGATGCTGCCAAAAGGCAAAATGCCAGTTTTGTATACAAGGTGTCGCATTATTTGTGGAATAAACTTTAAGAGGAGGGGTAGAGCATCTAAACGATTCAGAAAAGGCTAAGAACCCAAGGCTAAATCGTTACCGCTGGTCACTAGGGGGCGCTGTTCATGAAAGGGCATGGTGGACCTGTTTCCTGGACTCCACGCTCTCCGGATTTAAGCATCCTGCATTTCTTTCTTTTAGAAGCACTCAAACAATTGTGTACCAAACACCTGTCGATTCTGAAATGGATATATTTGCAAGGATTTTCTGTATCGTTGCTGAAATTCAAGTAAATCCAGTTGTTTTTGACTGTGTCCGCAATTCCGTGGACAAGTGGTGCACCACATGCATTGAAAATAATGGTGGAAACGTCGTATATCTCCCATAACATTATGCAATGGAATAAATGTTTTCCCCACAATCTCTGCCTTGTGTTCTTTCATTTCTTCTACGTCTACAATCATTCTCCCGCGATCTGTCCTGTCAAGGGTTCCTATGCAATTCTGAATCGTTTTGATGTTCTCCCCTTCATCTTAAAGTTTGTACCCCAGTACACGGGGCACCGTGTATACATAAAAAATTTCACCATACTTGAATAATTGTAGGATATAGTTTAATGACAGCAAACAATAGTTAACTGTTTGTATGATTATCATCGCAGATCGTCAATGTGAGCTGCTTGTAATAATTACCATTAATTGAAGGACTGAACCTACGGCATCCTGAGACCCCTTTTCGACATCTAAGATGCTACAATTCCAAACACTTCTGGAAATTTCTGATGAAGCTATTTACCGATACAAAGAGTCAATAAATAAATGTAAGTGGATTATATTCTATTCTTAAATTCACCACGAACATTATTATTTCCTGCATCCAATTCATACCACTGTTTTGCTATGTTTTGCTGGTTTATAAAATTCTTGGCAACAAACAGGAACAAATTTTCCATGGTTTTTAGCAGATGTTTTTACTTTCACCTAAGTAAAACGGATCACTACATGAAATATGCATTTGGACGGATATGGAGCTGACATTGTGATTTTAAGATTCAATAGGAGGACAGGTTTGCTGATTCTAAGGTCTAGTGGCTTCTGCGTCGTCACACAGGTCGTAGAAGACACAACAGAGCCAACCGCGAAAAATTAACTGCGCTACGTCTGAACCAGATAACCCGATGTACATTCCAGACACCCATCAAAATTGGGTAAATCTGTTATAAATTACAAAACATTAACGTTAATATCATTAATAATATTACGATGCTAATAAACTCAGATTGTTATTTCAGTATTATTAATACTGTGGACAAAAACAAAATTATCGCATGCATAGGGATGCAAACGAAATTTACAATATTGCTTGTTTATCTTCGTATTAGAAGTTTCTACCGGGTACGTGATGACTTTGCTATTGTATAGCCCTTTAATGAGAGAAAAGAAAAGACATTTTTCTTTCTCAAATGCACAATTTTCACGTGATAGCTAAGTTACAAAGTGCCGATTTATCGTATCCGTAGTAATCACACCACAAGGATATTCATTTTCTACACTTTACTTCTCCATCTGGTCATGTTACATATAGTTCTAAGCTGTGCTAACCATATTTTGACAGTAATATAAGATCTGCAAAGAAGTTCTATTAGCATAATGCTGTTTATGTTGTCTTATTTACAGCCAGTCAATTCTTATAATGTTTAAGTATCTTACTAACTTTAGCTGTACGAGGTTGGAGAAGAAACCTGTATTTTGTCAATTTGATTTGGTCATTGTAATATAGATTTTTGCTCTCTGTAATATACACGAAAGTAAACACAATATGAAGATTTTGTTCTCTGATTGTCAGATGTTTGTTGAAAATTCTGTAGGTTGTAAACTTAGGGACGTGAAGTATGCAGTGCAGTCCTTTTTTCGATCTGGCTATAATCAATCATAAGCCAGAATCCAAACTTCGGCAGATCGTTACAAACGCATTAGGGTCTCTCTTTTCATATCAGCACCCCGCTACACGGACCTTTCTTTCGTTTGCTCTCTCCCTCTTTCCATTGATCACTGTTATCGACGATTTGCCCAGCTCTTTATGTGCGCATTGCCCTGGAGGCAGGCTTTCTCGGCTGTGAACGAATATACCAGCTACAGCGGTCTTTTTAGTTTTTATATTATTGTTCTCGCTCGAAGCTGTTTAATAACCAGGGCAACCTTTTTGTTCAGAATATAATGATGATTTTTATGAATCTGAATGCTTGTTACAGTCACGTTTTTCATTTTCCATTAATTTTATTCACTAATTACGGGATAAGATACAGACACTAAAAACAAGTTTTTTCGTCATGTGCTACAGTGTAGTGATTACTTATTCGCAAACCACTGACTCATCTAATTGTATAATAACAATAAGGAATCACATTTCAAAGCTGAAAAAAGATATATTGTCTTAGAATGGAGTTTCAACATTCCAAAATCTGATTACGTGTTGTTTAGTTTTCTGGAAATTAGCCAGGAAATAGGAACTTTGAAAAGCAGCTATTCTAAGACTCTGTATAGATTTAATAGTTCACTGAATTTAATATGATGTATCTCTACCATTAACAACGCAATCGGGATGTCTCTGTGCACTGACCATATTTTTTTTAAAATGATCTTTATTTGATAATACTGGAACCTAAAGTAATTTTTTAAGATTTTTTACTTTTTATTTCGTCAGCATACAGAAACTGTTGAACATGTTTTGATTAAGTTTTCCTTATTTCAGAGCTAAGAATCTGAAAAAATAAGCCACCGAGCGTGGTGGTTGAGCGGTTAACGCTCTGGCCTCGCATTCGGGAGGACGCGGATTCGAATCTCCGTCCGGGCATCCACATTTGGGTTTTCCATGGTTTTCCCCAAATCACTCCAGCCGAAAGCCGGGATGCTTCCTTCAGAAAGGCCATGGCTGGATTCCTTCCCGTTCCTTGTCCCCAGTCCCATCCCGCCTCTAATGACTTTAGTCGTCGACGAGGCGTAAAACAATAAGTAAAAAAAAATAATGATGGTTCCTCAAAAAGATCATAACCGAATTCCTTCATGTTCCTTATCGCCAGTCCTTTCCCGGCTCTAATGACATCGATGTTGACAACGTATAACACCAGAACAACAAAAAAAATCATTTCCATGACTTAGCAAGCCACGTAACTTGGAGGCAGAGCATGAAATTACAACCTGTTCTTAACATCAAATTTCCTTAACTATTATCTGGCATAACTTAAAATCGGTTTCTATTGAGTTTCTACATTTTGAAACCTCAGATTCCCACTTAAAATTAGAGGTGGGTAATATCACAGCACTCCGCGTCGGAGTAGAAATATTTTTTTTCCGGATATAAAATTTTTATACTTATTATCCCGACTTAAAATCTAATCAACTGATTTTGACAGAGTTATCATAATTATGATCTGATCTAAAATTTGATTTTTATACCGTCATGTTGCCTTAACTGCACACGAAATATAAAATAATATCTGTTCACTTTGATAGATATCAAAGAAATAACGCTATTATCGGGTCTATGCTATTTTTAATTCGTATCGAATTAGTTAACCGTGAATGCTTATGGCAAATCCAGAAAATATGTTTAAAAATATTCGGGATAAATTTCTCGATCAGAAACATTTCAACACTATTGTAAACGGAAATGTTTATTGCTTCGACCATAATAAACGAAGTAATATAGAAACAATTTGAAAACATATTCGAACTGAAAGCCATTTTAATTTTTTTGTGAGGGACAAAGAAGAAACGGCATAAAAGGCCAACAGATACAGCAATACATTTTGTATATTTTTCGTGTTTGTTTTACCTTCACTTAAAGTCATATCTTTATTTATTTGAAACATGGGTTAATTTATTTTTCTCGTGTTTTATTTGTGTGTATCATCCATTTTAATTCGGTTATCGTTCATGATTCTATTTAATGCTTAAGATATATATGCCTGCATTAGTTTCTAGTTTTTTCGATTCCTTGATATGAGTGTACTTTATTCTTTCCTCCACGCGTTAGTCAAATTTCCACCTGAACCACTTATTGAAGTTAAAACACACTATTCGTCACAATGAGTTACGTGACATCACATTTCATCTGCACCAACAAGTCTGTCGAAATGTAGCTGCCATGTGTGTCATCGAATTGATCCATCGTATTATTAGAACAATTATATGCTCTATAAAAATAGTTTTAAATACAACCCACTGTTCTGTGATATCCTAGTAAGATATGCAACGTTATTATCCTTTAAGAGAGTATAACTACACCGTATTTGTTCATAAAGTAAGGAATAGATTTGTACGGGGTGTCCCAGAATTATCTTTACAACTTTCACATTGAATAAATTATGTTTGGAACGAGATATCACAATGCAGGTTTTTGCACTTTGAAGAGTATCTCTTAAAGTTTTGTTTCTGTCTCTAGAACATTTCAACGTGTGTACCATTTGTTGCCCGTACAATATCATAGCGATATTAAATTTCTTGCCAAGTTCTTTGGAGTATCCCTGGATCAACTGTCGTAATTGCTGCAGAAATCCTCTGCCTGAGATTAGCCAAATTTCTAACCGGGGTTTGATACACGATGTCTTTTACGTATCCCCAAAGAAAGAAATCCAAGGGGGTTATGTCAGGTGAACGAGGCGGCCAGTCAATTGGACCCCCTCTTCCTATCCACCGACCAGGAAATTGTTTATCTAGAAAATCACGGACATCATGAGCCCAATGCGGAGGTGCACCATCCTGCTGGAAGATGACTGTCGGAAACACACTGAGCTTTTTCCTGCGGGGTGTACATTTTCAATAAATGTGATGTAACTACCTACTTGTCAGCAAACCGCACCTGAAATGAAACAGAAAAAAACTTTGAGAGATACTCTGTAACATGCAAAAAACTGCATTGTGATAACTCGTTCCAAACATAATTTATTCAATGTTAAAGTTGTAAAGATAATTCTGGGACACCCTGTATATGTAAAATGGAAATCAATTTTGTTATACTAGAATTTAATTTACACGCAGAGTTCATCAAACAGATTTCTTGTTAAAATGGCAAACTGAGATTTTTTTCTATACTTGGTTGCGTTCCTCTTCGATACATTTGGGTGTTCAAACAAGTCTTTACTGAGCTACCTGTACTAACTTCTTGGCCTTTAGGAAAGTGGCTAATCAAGTTTAACTTGAAATATAATAATTAGCTTTCCCCTAACTTAAAGATGTTTTAATCACTTTTTATTAATTATTTCACTGGCGCCAAATGTGGAGCTGAAACTTAGCGTGGGCAGACTGCCTCAATTAAAAAAAAAAAAAAAAAATCTTTCACTGCCTACGTAGCCACAAAAAATAGTTGTCTTCTTTTGTTTAGAGTATCAAAATTATGGAATTATACAATTATTGATTATTTAAAATGAATTAGGCCAGTTAGGGGAAGCCGGGGTACAACGATGTACCGGGGCGGAATGAAGTTCAACGTTTCTCGTTGTCAAGGAGATACTGCCAGCGAACGGCAATAAGTAGAACTAGACGAACCTATTACTGAACAACTACGGCAGCTATGTTAGTCTAATCTTCTTGAGCGTTAGTGTGAAGTTTTCACTGTATGATTTTCTTCTCCTGTATTGTATTTTTTGATGATTTTTTTAGCCAAGGTAAATTACGCACACTTCTTTACATTACAAATTTAGTTAGTACAAGCTTGAAGGACGTTTAATTTCCTTTAGTTTCATGTAGTTACATTTTAATTATGTGTCTTTCTAGAGTTACCTTACCTCCCTAATCTAAATCATGTCTCTGGGGTAACACTCTTGGGGTGCTCTTCTATGACAACTGAAAACAGAGCCTCTTCATTTTATGTTTCACCTGAAATTATTACTCCTATTCCAAAAATTAAAGAAAACTCGACGAATCAGAAGGTGGGGAAGACCGCTGTTTACAGATTACCCATATAAAAAATAAGTAGAAGCTGCTCTTAGGGGAAAAAGTAAATAAAAACTAATTAATTAAGGGAATTTAGAAAGAAAAAAAAAAAACAAAGTAAAGTGCCTGAAGATAAACGGAAAGAAATAAGGAACTGAAAAAAGAACACAGAACCAACGAGAGAGATTCTGAAAATTGTTCCGACTGTAAACGTTTATATTGCGGCAAATTTTACTCAAACTCAGTAGAAGGTTTGGTCGCTTGTTCAATGTGCGAAAAAGGGACAAACATAGTTGAAGGTTTGGTTACTTGGTCCATGTGCAAAAACCTGGCATACAATTCCTGGGCAGCATTAAACAGCGAAAACGATGGGCTGTCCTAGTGTGTGACTTTTGTGATTAAGAAAAGGATACCCTACAGTCAATGAAAACTAGTTAAACGTTTATAGTGACTTAAAACTAAATAAATATAGAGCAAGCTTTTTTCTCTTCATTTCCGCTAGTTTCATTTTTTATTTTTATTACTTCCACTTACCATCCCGTTATGTCCCATTCACGGGGAAGAACGGGGAACGTTACATTATTTTTTTGTTTTTGAAAAAGAAAAATATTATTCTTTAGTTTTCGCTCAATATTATTGCATTTATGTAATTATTACATTGTAGTGCATTCATAGAAAAATTTACAGGTCTTTTAATTAACCCTTTTTTATTTTTAAACCATATTTTCAACTTGGTACCCCGTTTTGCTCCGGGTTCCCCAATAATGAATTATTCCATTTTAAAATGCAAAATAGAAGGATGTATCCTTAAAAAATTACTTGAGAACAGTCAGTTGAGCGTATGACAGAGCGTGGCCATCAACTATTGTGTTTGTTGCTTGTGGTGAGACGTATCCACTACGACACTGATCTCAGCCCAAGTATCAACAGTAAACAGGTATACAGAACTGCTATCTCCCGCTGAGAGAGCCATTAGCTCGGGGGCTGAGCTGCGTTATCAGGCTGCCTGCGACCCAGTTGCGAGGCCCGGCCTGGCAAGCAGCCAGACACTTGTTCCGCGTTGCCAACTGTCAAACATCACTGCACTCCCGTCAGCTGCAGCTCATGACGGAGCTGATTTGTCGATTTTTTTTTTTATTTGTTATTGTAAACACGATTCATATAGAGGGTTACAGGAGTACGATGGGTATTGTATGTATTATTTCTAATACGTGATTTTCTTTGACGAGACATATTTATCCCTTCATACTTAACGAACGTCGATAAATGAGGAATCATTTTAAAGTTCTTCGCTTTGCTAACATCATTAATTAAGAAAGGAATTTTTAGAAATTCAACCTGTAAATGACAAAATTATGAACTGTCATTGAGTGTATGGGTTTCGCTGCGTCGATGAGGAGTGATCTTATACCGCTAGATAGCAGCACCAAATATCCAAACTATGTGTGTTTTCTAGTTTAAGGAGATTTTCGGATATTTTGTTTATATTAGGTAAACGTTTCATCATTTCTAATTGTTTCGTAATACGTTGTAAGTGTTGACAAATAAACAATTGCTACAATTATCCCGTTCTTCCTTCATCCGACACCACCAAAATGGCTGTTCATTATAGATCATTCGCTAAATATTCGCATGAGGTATCTAGTCTACTAGCTTCGCCCAGACTATTTATAACACCTATCTACTGAATGTGGAGAAATTTTTACTATATTAAAAGTAGTACAATTCTAACGAAATATTTTTTTCATTA
The DNA here is from genome assembly GCA_031002005.1 of Vandiemenella viatica. Classification (NCBI taxonomy): domain Eukaryota; kingdom Metazoa; phylum Arthropoda; class Insecta; order Orthoptera; family Morabidae; genus Vandiemenella; species Vandiemenella viatica. The sequence goes on from JARYHS010008074.1 coordinate 127,974,443, forward strand.
CTTTTTAATTAACTTTGATTCATTTAATTTCATATTATTATTTTCCTTTTAGTCATTACTTTGTTGTTATACTTTACTTTGATTACTTATAGTCCTTAGTTTCATCGTATTTAGGCAAAATATCGTATAATGTAGTTTCATATGCACTTAATGCTATTTTTAAAAACATGAATAACGGGTATTCTACGATAACCGCTGCTTCATAAATTGATGAAGGATTTCGGTGTTACTCGACGAAACAGATTGAAAGTGAAGAATGAAAGTTTTCGATGTCTCTCTTGGTTCCCTAGTTATCGTATATCAAAATTGAAATGGTTAGTTTCAATTATGCACTGAACCAGAAGAAATTTCGACAACGATACACGTTGCACAGTGAAAATTTTGTTGAAACGCGGCCTGGACGAGAAGAAAAACGACACCAAATGCGCAGGGTGCTATATCTATAACAAGTTTTTGAAAGTCGATATCTCGAGAACTAAGCTAGATATAAAAATTTTATTCTTCACTTTCCACTGGTCTCGTCGAGTTACTTATGAATCGTTGTTGTTGTTTTCCGGGCTTTAGGGCGCGTCAACAGCGAGGTTATTTGCACCCTACTTAAGAATGTATCATTAAATTACGGTGCCACGGTTATCGTAGAAAAGCCATCAAATATTATTTTTTACGCAATTTCATTGATTTTTTCCTTTCACAAACGAGCTCCTGATTCACATATACTATATCACAACAGACTTTTTATAATCTGTCTTCTGAAAATATCAAGCTCTTGTAAGTCATCTTCGCCAACGATACTCTTCTCCACTCCTCTGCCAGAAATATTATTTTCAGCTTCATTCTGATAAAAATCGTTACAATTATTGACTATTGTTTAAACTTTTGATCGTTTTCATATGCCACCTCACAAAGTCACCGACAAATCAGTATGGTGGCTTATTGGTTTAGATGTCAGACGTAGCATTGAAAGATCACTGGTTCGAAAACCGTTCGTAGTGAAAGGGCCCTTGAAATGACCTTCACCTCTTGCAGAGCTTTGGTTTGCGCATCTGTAGTATGTTAGGAATGCCCCACGATTCTGATTCCTCGTAAAACTATGTCTTCTTCTTCGGGTCGGATTACCGGGTTAGCGTAATACGTGAAAGAGGCGGTTTGTGCGCTAAATTGAAACTCTGTTGCCGGATGGCCGGACAAGCGTTCTGGGTTTCCAGGCTAGCAACGTCATTAACATTTTTTATTTATTTCTTTTACTTTCATTCCTCCTAGCTGAAGGCCGGGAGGCGGGCTGCTGGAGAGTCACGAAGACCCTTTTCAGTATAACTAATCTACGTGGAGGGAAAGGGGATGGAACTCGGCCGTGGCCTTGTAGGGTACCATCCCGGCATTCACCTTGAGTGACTGAGGGAAACCACGGAGAAGCCCAGTCAGTATGGCCGGACGGGATTTGAACCCCGACATCCTGAATGTTAGGTGGGAAGGCGATTTCGCCCTCCTCCCAACTAGTCAACCACATCATTCGGTTTAGTTACTTTTATGCACACCGCTAATTTTTTCTAATATCTTTAGACTTGTTAACGAGACGAACATCCTCAGATATCTACATGATGGCTCCGATAGTGGCATCGACGGCAGCGGGGGGAAGATGTAACCTTAGACAATCTCGCTGCTTTCAGGTTCCTTAGGAAATTTGGCAAAGAGAGATTTGTCTTAAAGTATTCAACTAATCAGTAAAAATTGTACTATAAGAAACATATTTTGATCAATTTCATTCAAAAAATACTAACATTTTGAATCTGTTTTAAATTGAATCTGAAATTACCAAAATTCTTCTGAAAGTATTTAAGATCATTAACATTCAAAAGAGATCAACTTAGGCTTTATTTTCAAAAGCCATGATACTGGAAATTAGATTCAGTAACAACAGCCGTTCGTGTATGATTTTTTTTTTTTTAGACATTTGTAAGTGGTCCAACAAATTCTCCTGGTATGAAAATCTGATTCTTTCTTTGCACCATTAGATTTTATACCCATGGAGAGCCATTCATTTTATTTTTTTAAAAAATAATATTCTACCAGTGAAACAATTTGAGGTTCTGGCAGTAGTGGTACACTTGCGAAATACGTGTCTCTAAGAGATATTTTATTGAAAGTGGTCTAGATCGAAATATCCACCAAAATAGTGAATATGCGCCATTTAAATCTGAACTGGTCATATTTCACAGAAATGTGTGCTGTTAAACACACTCGTATGTCATATGAACTATCCGACTGTGCGATATGCGGGTGATTGTGGTATATATTTGCGTCTGTTTATTGCCTGACAGAGCAATGTTACTAATTTATTAACTGTTGAAATTAAACTTGTTTCTTTCTGGATTCGTAGCATTTAATTTTAATGATATTTCCTAACACCATCTGGCGTTTTCAACTACCATCTGGTTTAATGCCGATATCAATATCTTTCACAATTGAATTAATTTTACATTTTAGTGTTCTTATCATTCAGAACCGATCAATGGTAATCTATTAAATTTATCTAGTACTTGTAGTTATCTAGGACTTAATACATGTCAATTCTTTGTTTAACATAACCTAAACTTTAACAAATTTAAATTTGGCTATGATATTCTCGTTTGAATCAGATTTAGTGTCTTCGACGAACTGCACATACAAATCTTGCATATTTTACAGATTACTCATTTAGATTTTCACAAAGGTGCTCATTGTCTACCGTTGGAATTACTTTATTCTGAGCTTAGTAAATATTTTAGTGCGTCATTGCAGTCAACTTTGAAGATAAATGTAAATCGTCATCCCCATTAGTTATATTATAAATAATTTTAGTCCACGGATCGAAACAACCTTTCATTCGTTAGATAAAATAAATCAGCTTCTGATTGCATAGAACTTGTCTTTTAATTCATTCAAATAGCAAGCTCAATATTAAAAGTATATATTTCAGCGCCATTACAAATGCGAAAATAGTTCATTTGTTTCCTAAATTTCAACACATTATAAATTTACATGCTTCACAGTAATTTAGATAATGTAAGTTTTCTTCATTCACCACGGTTCAAGCTATCCAATGGTTTCTTTCTTTGATTGTAATCTACCCCTCTGCGTTTTGAGGAGGAATTTGATATGAAAATACTTTAACCAATACAGATGAGTTAAGCGCTTTCTGCTTTTCCTGGCGATAAATTTTCCGGTTTCACTGATATGCATTTTGCATAACATGAAAAGAAACGAATTAAATATTTTTTAATAACGTTCAACTATCCATAAATGTTTGAAATAGTATACTTACACTTAACTCGATAGTGTGATTGCGCCATAACACTGGATCGAGGAGGCACAACGTGACGAGGCTCCAGCTCCGCACACCGCGTATCGGTCGCCCTTATTGTGGTGTCTACGAGGTTTTCCACAGTCGTCTTGGTGAATGCTAGGACCATCTCCAATCTCCGCTTCATAAGCTACACATTTCCATAAAAAGTACACATGTCATAGAAGACATAAATTGCACGAATCACAGATAGATAGCGACACTTAAGCTCCCCCAATTGCTCCATGACAGTCCTTCTTTCTAACTTCCCAGTGGAAGATTGAATGACGAGCTATGATCATAATCAAGGTTTTTCGTGATCCGATACAGTCTATTAGCAAATAATAATATAGTCGCTAACTTCTGCGTCACAGACCCAACGCACCACGTTGGTCTCCTGTTAATTCCCGTAAATGCAGTTCACCATACGACATTACAATGTGTTTAAGATTGCGTATTTCACCACCATGGAAATTGCGTTTGACCGAAACAAAATAGAGGGGAATGGGGTCTTGAGGAACATAGAAGAAGCATAACGTTATGATTGATGATTTTTTTTAATAAAAAATAAATTGGCATTCAGCTTATAATTATTCAGTCAACAACTGCATTCCTTTTTTTCTCTTCTATTGTTTTTGACTGTCACAAATAAAAGGACAAGAAAACACGGACAGAACACTCGACTAAAATCACCTACGCTCTGGACTGGACTCGAACCGGCAATCCTGGCAACGTGAAGCCATCTCGCTAGCCCCTCAATACCATGGCCTGTTTGTTAGCTGCTGCTGTTAAGCTATAGAGCTGCTTCGGATAAGAGCACTCTAAGGTACAAAAACAGTGTTCCACGCTCGATAAGGAAATAGCTGGCTCGACCACCGGTGATAGTAAATTTTCATCATTCAGGGAGTGACCAGTATTCTCTGAGAAGTGGTGATGCGCAAGCCTTTATCACCAAATAATCTACAAATTGTCTGGGTTACATTCCAAAATTCTCCGTTTTGCACATGGCGTGAGGCATACAAAACTACTGATTGTGATTCGTCCGTAGGATGGGAATTTTAATATTGGAGGTTTTCTTGGTCCTTAGTAATAGGATTGAGTGGACCGCCATCAGGATTTAAACTCTCCATTCTTTGAAATCGCATCCATAGCATTTGAGCTATCCTGAACACATATTCCATCACAGCCTTTCACACCTGCAGTAACACCAACAACATTATTATCTAAAAAGGCAAAAAAAAAAAATCTGTTTCCCAAGTAGTTTCCATGGATATACACCAGACACTGAATTTTTTATTTATTTTGAAAGGAGGTTTCTGATGCTGCGGATCGTTCATGGTATTACTAAGTGCTGTAGAAATCACAGTGCCTCTCCACCATAAAGGGAAGATGATTGGGAAAAGAAACGTGATTTCGGGAAACCATGAAAAACCGAAATCAGTACGGTCGGATTGGGAGTCGAACCCACGTCCTCCCAAATGCAAACCCAGTGCATTACCGCTCATCCACAACGCTCGGTTGTTGACTGTTAATTTTCTGCTGTCTAGCCCGATCTCTTCAGTGATCCTTTCCGTTTTGTGAATCTTTTGGGAACATTCCTTGAAGTCATCTCTCCCTCTACAGTTTTTACGAACCAGTTCTGCCTTTTTATCTGTTTGGAACGATAGCACTCTCAAACGATATTTGATTACTTCGTCATGATTATGAGCTGTTTTCACGTATATCTCATTGAAAATATTGTCTGTGATCAACCACTCCTATAACCACAGTGCCATCACGAGCAAGAAAAATTCCATGCTGAGAAGAATGCCTATAGCGAATCTAGGATTGTGTCTTCGAACACATATCTACCCAATACATGTACAGTTCACCTGGCCATCAACATGTGTGGATTCTTGGGTTGTCAAGCATTAGAAATATAGGTCACATATAGACATGTGTGAGTCCTCTAATTATCCGACGCTAAACTGAAATAATAATACGATTTGTTCTAATGTATAGCAGAAATGGAAAGCTATTTTTTGGGGAACAATGAAGTTAAGGCTGATCTAAATCTTCCTAAGTTATGAATGTATGCGCATATTTGCAGTAATTGAGACCTTCAACAGGTTTCTGTTGCTCATTGGACCCTCTGAATAGGAGCTGAGTGTGCCAAGACACTCCTCCCACTCCTCAGACAGTGGGACATAAAATAAATGTAAGTGGTGTTAGAAAGTCGTCAGCAGCAGTAGCCGGTTATAATTCAGCGACCCTGTCGCCTCTAATGGATTCGACATGTTAGTTGTCGACGTATTACTTCCTCCTACAGCGCCCTCTCTCCGCTCGCCACCAACTTGGCATCACTCCCTGAACTGGCGATTTATTGGCCGCTGGCTGTTTTTCAGTCTTGTCGGGACTTGGATTGCGGTTCGGTTTCTTCACTCACAGCTCCTTCCGAGAAAATGAAAGATAACAGTCTTCCGTTATAGCGACATATGCCTTCTCCACATAGCCAAAGTTATTCGGGGTGACACTTTTGTATTTTCACTTCTCATTCACCGTTTATCACAGGGAATTGGTGTATTTTTAATTCAATTAATATTTTCTTCCTCCTAAAGTTTCATAGGTATCCCTTACTCTAGGTGTCCCTATTACATTAACAATGCTTTTTTATTAGTTCCTTTTATTTTCGTTGTATATGTATAATGTTTTTTTCAATAGAATTCATTTAGAATTTTTTGCAACAAAAGAAAATATTTAACAGTAAATGGTCCAATGTAACGTCTAGAGTCTAAGTGACACAAACCAGCATTCTTTAGATTATATTAATCTAGAGTCATTACAATATAAACCCTCGGTATGATTGTAACAGAATTATTTTATCTATTTCATAAACCCATATACCTGTTTTCTAGTTGGTCAGTATACTTAAAAATTCATCTGGCACTGGGACCAATGTGTACATGCTTTGCGCTTATTCTTATCGTTTTATAACTGGAGGTCCCAAAACTGAGTTTCTGCTATATTAACTCATAAATGAGCAAATAACAGTATTTTCATAACACTGGAATCTGTAAAAGTAACTCAAATTACAATATTAATTATTCTACGGTGTAATATTAAAGACTAGCCCCAAAGCCCGTCAAAAATGACGGATTTAACGGAGTATTATGGTAATTTATTTCTCTGCTGTTGCTTAACTAAATAGAATTGTTATAAAATAAAGTTCATTGTAATTTATCGTCCCTTGTGCTGTAGAAAAAAGTTTTAGTTGTCAACTTGGTCCAATTTGCATTTCGGCTTAATCACAATCTTCGCTAATATTGTTGATATAAAAGCAAACCTTCAAACACACGCAAATTAATAAATTCCCTGTATCGCATATCAGTGTCATAACATGATCCAAAATCTTCACAGGTTCTTACACGGTTCTTTCTTATTACCTGTGATGAAGATCGATGTTTTAACGACTGGCACAGTTTACATCGGCTGAAATAATGACGCCGGCGAAAATGAGGGATGCTAAAAATAAATTCTAACAGCTTTCGCTATGCTACATAATATTTAATTGTGGTTTAGGAAACAGATATCGCGATCAATTTGGAACTTCTTTCATTCAAACCATGTAACGATTTCAGTAAAAAAAAAAACTGATAATTAATATGCCAATTTAAGCGAAATACACTTTTCTTTCATTGCTATAATTCATTTCTCAGCAATTGCTTAAATAAATATAAAAGCAAAATTTAATTCCTCGTGCCTTGCGCTGTAGCAAAAGGTTTCCGTTTCCATCCGGGTCCAGGATACATTTCAACCTAACCACATACTACGCTAAACTTGCCGCCATAAAACAATACTTCAATCACACGCATATTAATACATGTATTCTATCGCATTTTAGTGGCAATAATGCATCGCGATATAAATTTGGTCAAAAATCTTCAAAGGTTTTTACACCTTTATTTTTTTGTTAACCGTGATTCAGACCGATAACACAACGTTTGAATGGCTGACACAGTTAGATGTTGCTGACAAAATAGCCTCAAAAATATCTGCTCAGTGAAAGCAAAGGAAATTAAGATAAATCTTAGAAATTTACATTATGCCACATATTATTTGTTTCAATTATAGTGTAGGGTGCACGGATCGCGATCAGTGTGCAATTATTTCCTTTCAAACGATTTAATAATTTCAATAATAGGACACATTTTAAATTATTTTGAAAAAAAAATTATTCATGTCCTCTCCTGTAACGTCAAATTCCAGTTGTAATCCTGATCCATGCCAAGTAACAATCTGATCAAAACTTTCGCTAACATTGATAACCGAAACATAAAGCTTTTATCTTACATATCTATGGACAAAGAATTTGAGGAATACTTCTATATATCAACAAAATATTACGTAAATATAAGCATCTAAAGATTGTTATGTCCATTTAAACCCATTATATACTTTTATTTCAGTGTTCTGTCACTTAATTTATTCACGGATGCTTAGAAATGTTATTAAATAACGTGTATAGCCAAAAACAATGGCGTAAAACCTGACGTTATTGCGCGACGTCTTAGACTGACGTCATGGCGTGACAGATGACATCATAGATGACCAAGAGTTGCTTATTATAATATTAGATAAGCACCAACTACTAAAGGGGGAAGATGTTAATTATAAATTATAATTATAAATTTATACAGTGACATAATAAGTCTGTAAAGAGTTATGAACACCGCATTTGGTGACAGTTTGTGTTTCTTAGTTATCCGATAATAGCATCATGCATTATTGTCTCAACGCAGTTTTCAGAAAACCTCCCAATTAACCTGTTTTCATGGCGTTGATATAACTGGAAATTTAGGAGATATTAAAATACGAAACACCTAATTATGGAATTTAGAAAAAAAAAATTAATTTCCTCACGGATGGTGAAATGTGCTATTTTTTGTATGGACAAACGAAGTATTTTAGAGAAAATCCGATTAATGGCACTCGTTAAATGATACAACACTGCTGATGTTATCCCTGTACACATAAAAAAGAGTAAACCTCAAAGGTTTCCATCCACGTTCAAAGGTGAAGGTAGAATCTCTATTTGATCGAAATTTTGGAGATACTTATACGCCAAATGAGGATGAACAAATCCCCATCTGTTCGTGAACGTCCCCTATCAAAATTTTTAAATTGTGCTCATATCGCTTAATTTTCTAGATGAAATGTCTATCAAATATCTGATATCATGTCATATAAATTACTACGGAATGAAACTTAAAGCTATTATTAGGACGGCTGGTAAGCATGAGCCGAGACTTGAAGGCATTTCGTGTCTGTCCTTTCCCAGTACGGCGACGCTTTAAAACCCATGGACAAACTGCGACCTTCCTGGATTGCATCCAGAAATAACTTCCCTCCTTATAAGTGGAATTGTCGAAGCTGGTATTCTGAGCTACAAATCGGATTTAACGTTCGCTATACGGGTAATTTCTTTGTCAGTGTAACCTGTAGGCTGGTCATAAAGATGATTAACTGGTTCTGACAGGCATTCACCGTGGAATTTGTGAGGATAATCGCAGCGTAGATGGTACGGCTATTAAGTAATGGTTTTGCGAGGATTTGTGCCGGGTGCCCGAGCCATTTGAAGTGGTGCCAGCCCACCCAGATTACAAGTCGTAACGGGAGATGCGCGCTGTCGGAAATCTCCTCAGATAATTGCCAGATGCTCTGGGTGATTGGAGGAGTTATACTTCAGTGGCGATTGGACTCAGTACGGTCGGTTTAAATCCAATTAAAATGTTTATGGCGCAATACTCTTTAAAATGTCCTCTGGTTCCGACTTGACAGTTTGTGTAGAAAGTTGATGTGGCGCCAAGTGAGAGACTAAAAGCTAAATCAGATGTAGTTCATTTTTTTCCCTCATGAAATTTTTTAGTACATTGTTATATTATTTTTGTCAAATGCAACATACAGTCGCTAAACGTGACCACATTCGTTGTTATGTAGTTATAAACATGTATCATTTAGTCCCGCTATTGATAATTGAAAATCGCTTTACTAAGAATGAAAAAAATTTAAACGACTAAATTTCAGAGGTAGTCAGCCACATAAAAATAGAAGCAAAATAAGACCAAAGTCAACAGATTATTTAAGTAGCACATAAATAACATCGCAAAAGACTTTAAAATTGTTCTGAAATAAAAAAATACTTATTTCCACAAAAAATAAAGTGACTAATTATCTTAAATTAAATTTTATTTGAGATCTATCATTTTAATTCAGGTCTTGAAGAACCTGGCTGGTATTCCCACCTTTGTTGACGTCAGTTAGGCGGGCTTTGTGTATACAAGGTGGACATTTACCTGCACCGTGGAGAGAAATTTGGCGATATAATTTTAACCAGTATGAAATAAGTTAGTTTGTGGGACAATAGGATCAGTTTTCTTGGAGGCAGAAAGATAGTAAAAGTGAGCGGTCAGTTGTCCAAGAGACATTAGAGGTTATCGAGCATCTTTGAGTCACTTCTTAAGCGGGACAGAAAGCTATGGACAATGAAATCCATTTGTCTGAGCACTGTTGATCAATTACTGCAAAGCAACAGAGATGAGCTCGTTATCGGTAGCTCACCAATTAAAAAGACAGTAAAATATTGCGTTTCTCTTCAGATTTACGAACTAACTGTTTATCATGACCAAAATCAATGGCTAAAAGTACGACGTAAACAGGTTAATTCATTATTTTAAATTTTATAACAGTGTTTTATGTATATTGTAATAAGTAAGAATGCTATAACGCTTTATTTATCAATTAGTTCTCGATACAAATGAGTAAAATGATTACTTGCAACTAAATAAAAACTTAATTTCTCCACTTCCTGTTTCTAGGATTTTTTAATTCGTCAGCGCCAGGATCATTACAGATGAAATTTGAAGATTATAGGAATATAAAAGGAACGAAGTTTGTCGTATGTTCTTGAGAGGAAAGTTCCAGAAATTCAACTTAAAATGCCTGAAATTCTAAACTTGGATGGCATTACTGATATACAGCAAGACTTGTTTTCTTTCATATTACATTCACGTAACTACCTACTGTAGTTAATCCTAAAGATGTTACTGAACATAATTACTAGAGATCAAAATAGCATTTTTATACCAACCATGGGTTGCTTTCATCTTTTAGTGAATGTAGAAAATGCTCGAGATCACTGATACTGCTCATTACAATCACATGGAGGACAATTCAGAAATTAGTAAGGATCAAACAAATACTGCAATTGACACTAATACATGCTATCGTTATGTAATCAGATAATTTATCCTTGGAGATTTGTTTTGTTAGTTTCTTCTTCCTGTTCAGTGTTAGGTCTGGTCTTAATCCATCTTATTGCTTGTCTTTCTACAGCTCTCTTGCTTCTGGGTTGGTGTTTGAGGATTTATCGTGGCATCCGGTCCACCGTCATCCGTATTACATGATCTGTCCAAGATGTTCTGTCGTTTGGCAAATTTTGGAAAACTGGTTTAACTTTGAGTTCCTTAAGAATGTCATGTGATCTGTTCACTGAATTAGATACTAATGTTGAGTCATTTCGAATGAAAAAATCGGTTCTTGTAGAAATGTTATTTCTTTAATTCCTACAGGAAATTAGAAGCACAATTTTTAAACCGGTTAGCAGTCACGCTGTGGGTTGGAATGTGTGTTTACGTCTTCTTACTATTAATTTGAAAATTTTTGTCATTGCTAGTTCAATTTGCGCCGTTTTTCAGTAGAATTGTCTAGTATGCGTTATTTTATATTAGAACTTCTGTTAGTTATATGTTTAACCATTAGCTTATCGGCGCGGCTCTGTTCCGGTAAGGTAGAGTGAACCTCTGTGGCAGCAGACGTGATGATGCCTCTTTGTTCTCCGGTGACGGCCATTAACTCTGCAGCAGGTCGTGTGATTAATGAGGTTCATTGGAAATTTCCGTCTAAAGTTCTCGCTTAATGGAAAGTCTTATCTTTCCCAACTTTATAGGAAACTTGGGACTGATTTAAACAGCTAACAAATTTTGCTTTCTTCGGATTTATCAGTTTTACTCAGCTGCATCACAATTTTTAAAATGTTGGAAATATATAGGTTTTTTGTAAATATTTTGTGATTCACTTTAAAGTTCTGTTGGCTCTGCGTCTCATACCAATGGCCCAGAAAGAAAGAAACGCTTCTTTTTTTCTGCACGTACACAGTTTTATTTTTTAGAATCCGTATCAGTACAGCATCATTGGATAACTGTCAATTTCAGAGCAATAAAATTTGAAAATTGTTGTCGACTGTTTTTCAATACACTTCAATTGAAATTATTACTGACGTGGATTAATGTTTAGCAAATGAAGAGCTGGATTATTATTACAACTCTTTTGTACAAGTAGTGGTAAACAGATCACATATTTTGTTTTCTTCATTTAAAATATTTTTATCGCGTATACTGCTCTGAGGCAGCCTTCGTTTTTATCTATTGTCAATGGTATTCTGTTACATACTAAACGTTTCATTAATTTGAATCTTTCTTCCAATCTTCGCTCATACACCATTTGAAACCTTCTGCCTATTCCTAACTTCGTTCAACCGAGTAATGTCACCATATCCCAAATATTGTCCCATACCTTCAGTGTCTAAAACCATTCATCATTTCCTCTTTTCTGTAACTATTTCAGGACATAGAGAGATAATGTACGCAAACAAAACATCTTATTCAAGAATACACCCGATCTTCACTACGTGTGTCTATCATACAAAAGAATAATTTCATTAAAAATTTAAAGCAACTAATAATTAATCTATCTGCGTGAAACTTGAAATAACTGATGGTATACTTTAGCTCTCATTTTCTTTGTAATCCTGAATTATTAACTCAAATTTTTTATTATTATTCCTTTAGTAAATCCCGAAACGCAATTACATCTTGTTGCAACATACGTGAACAAGGGCACAATAATCCTGGTAATAAATTTTCTAGTCAACTGAAAGTTGTTGTTTACAAGAAATCAAGAATAATATGACACCGATTTACATGACGTTTTGGATTTTTTTTATATGGGAACTGTTTAAAACCATAATGTCCAATATTTTTTTTAAATTGTTTCACCAATATTTCTGCTTCAATTCAATATATTAACGTTGAAGTTTACGTATAAATAAGAATGATTATTGAAATTGCAGTAATGTCACAAAGTACAAATAATTTATGAGAATTTCATTACTGGAAGTTATAGTTCGATTTTTTTCGACTTTCATAGTGTTCATTTACTTATTACTCACAGTCAGAAGATGTGATATGTGCTAAGCGTAGTATGTTTCCAATTTTCTAATTCGGTTCTTCATCTACCAAGCTGCTATTATAACCCATTTCGCGTCGGCTGGTGAAGCACTTTCGATCGCTGCAGGCATCTCTACTTTGCGTGACCATCAATCCGACGCACAGTATTAAAAGTTTCAGACGGTCTCATCATGCGAGCGTAATTAGTAACAAACGTTTTACAGTGACTGCGGTGCCGCCCGCTTCCACAGCAGAAATTCTACTCTGGTACTCCTGGTGCATTGTTCCATGCTCCGACAGCCAGACATTGTCCGTTCCGCCAGTTCTCACTGGACAACTTTCCGACTCCTCGCTAATTACTCTTGCAGCCAGTTGCTAATTAGTTCAATGAAAGGAGCAGCATTGTCAAACGAGAAATTTACAGACTGCCAGAATAGAGCAGGACGCACTTCAATATTCAACTGTAACTGCATTAATTTGAAAGAAACTGACTAGAGATGTGCTGTCAAAGATACATGTGAAATAACTCTAGTAACTTCGGATCTCAAAAACTTTATCCATTTGCCATGCGTTGCCGTTTCGAGTCTGCCAAATTACTACAGTTATGTCTTCCAATTTCCGCTGAAACTGTGTCATTGTTTCCACAAGTATCACAATGTGTTACGTAATAAAGTGTTGCGAGTTTCTGAAATATCCCTTAATCTCATACTCACAAACATTCTGAAATAGCACAATACATGGTAATAAAATATTATAAATTAAATTATATTAGTCTCAATGTATTGGAAATATTATACTATACTTTTATCTTTGGAGTTACATATTCTCATATTTCAACTAATAAAAATGGAAAAGCCAAAACTTAATTTCCAGAATAAGAATAGCGTTTATAGTAAATTTTGAGTTGATATCATTTTTTTTTTGTATTTGTGACAGAATAGTATACATGAAAAAAGTTTCACTAGTGTATTCATTCATGGGCGGTAAAGAACATATTGTATCTTATAAAAACAAGTGTTTGTTTGATAAGTGGTGACAAATAGTAGATGAAGATATGTACACACGTCCGTGGTAATAGTCTCGTTTTCCAATCGGCACTGTATTGCGAAACCTCAGTTCGCTTCATAAAGTTCTGGGACATGTGATTTAAATAATAATAATTCCTATTATTCAAAAATAACTGTTTACTGCCATTAAAAAAAAAAACTTTAATAGCTCTCCTAGACTTCTTTGCAATACTGCTGAGTATGCAATCGACATAACTATCTAAACCTCGTCACTGCCGTCTACAAAACCTCCTCGCTGGCCCTACTGCTTAGTAATTTCTGTTAACACTTTTTCTGCTCACTATTCATCACATTTGACCTTTAACTTTACTAACTTCTTGTTTATTAACAATTTTTTTAGGAAATCGGTAGTACTTAACATGACATATTCCGACACTTTCCCTTACAGAACAGTTTTTTCGATCTTACCTTTGCAAATAATCGTGTTACCACGAATTCTTCTTCCAATTTTTGAGCCTCTGTGTACCTCCCCGTTGTTATAATGTTATTGTTTGCACAAGTTTCACAATTTTCTCTGCAAATTATATTACTCATCACTTTCAAGCGATGAATAGTCGACATATTTCCTATCTATGGAACAACGTCTTCAAACTTTCTACCGACTGTCACATAAACTGAAAAATTAATAATAATTTATATTTACGAAGCTTTTAAGGCGTTACAAGCCCCAATTGTTACAATAACAGTTGATTAATCTTCTACACGCCCATAATTATTTTAACTTGAAGGGTTAAAAATTACGACTGCGCTTACTTTACTTTTAAGTGAAACTTTCTTTTCAAGTGCTTTCTTTTCAAGTTTTGACTGATAAGGGGTGACCTTTATTTTCTTCTCAATTCCATTAATTCTTACATAGAACTTGTTACTTCATACACGTATCTGACCTCCGTAACGAGTCATATTGATTTTCTACAACGAATTTGTTTGGGTCATGGAGTAAAAATCAAGATATAAATATTCAAATTCCTGAATTTGACAGTTCATTGAAACTATTTCTGAAATTTCCTCCAGTTCATATCTGTATTTATGGAGCTAGTATTTTCTCAGAAAGCTTTAGCAGAACAACAAACAGACGCACAGGACGGATACATTGCTTTTAACAGCGATTGATCAAATGCCCGCGAGCCAATTTCCTCAGAGATAATACATCAAATCGAAATGGATGAAAATGGCCTTTTTAGATAGAAAAAAGATGAAGATATTTCTCCGACAGCTCACCATTGCCTGTACGGCGAAATTTTGGAAGGTAGAGCATTGCCTTTCCTAAACCACTTAGACCCTACAGCGGAAATGGTGTGTTCAGCATTACGCTTTTAGAATTTTTACGTTCCTGTAGATACCCACCACCTAGGTTCTCATGTTTTTCAGCTTTAATGAGGGCATTCGTTTTCTGGTTCATGCAACTAGTTGGAGAATTGCTGATATTCTTTCAAGTACACATCTTTCAGCTACTACCGCCTATTGCTTCAACCAAGTACACACAACATAGGATAGATGCAATATGTAATTAGTACCACTAAAACTCTAACCAGCAACCCTTGTAATGCGAGAATAACGTGCTAGTCCATATTCTACTCATTTAAAGCTGAATATGTGGGCTTAGGCAGATATGTGAACATGTACATTCTAGAGAAAATTCTTCTTCTTCATGGGGATTTAATTCTCGATTTTTCCTACACCGAGTGAAATATACATTGCCTGATATTCCTGTCCAAAAAAAGCTAATATCCATTGAAACGTAAGAACAGAAGTATGCCTCAAGTGAAATTAAAGCTCTTTTGAGCACTATCAAATAGTGACGTCACAATAGTATAATAAACAAACGTTATAGAAACCGTTACACAAAGCGTGAGGCGGTGTTTATCTAACAAAAACAGTACGTGCCGGAAGTTCCGAGCACGATTTAACGAGAGGAAGCGCTATGAAAAACGGGCTATGGGGGACTATGGGGCAGCGTTTGTACGAACAGTGACGTAATTTAGTAATTTAGACGGCGAACCAGGAGATACAATGACAAAACTCTGACTGCTTTCTACGAAAACATATGACGAGGAATCATGGTAAATGACTGTATATGAACCCTGGTCCGACATAAAATAAAATCAAAGACCGGCGCAAACCCCGATTGTTGAGAGTTGCCACTTTTGCAACCATTCCATGAGCTCCTGGTGAGCCTTCATCCGGGAATCCAACTGGTCCCAAAGATGTTCTATAGCGCTGAGGTCGGGGATTAGACCGGGACAGTCCAATCAGCGAACAATGTTGCCATCGTATCCCTTAAAGTATAGCATCGTCATCCCGGAAGTAACACGGGTCAATTCCGTAAAAACGCCACAATGTTAGGAGAATTTCACTATCCAGAATGCTACGATTGGTTTCTGTGTTAATACTTTCACGGGTAAACAGGAGCGAACAAGCGCGGAAGGCCGAGGAATAACCCCACACCATCTATTGCTACCGAATTTCCTAGTTGGCACTACCCACTCCAACACAAGTCGTTACCCAGGGGGACGGCACACCTGCACACGTCCTTCAGACCAGAATAATGTTATCTCAATTTATCACTACACAGAACCGATTTACACTGCTTCAGTGTTCAGTTGCTACGGTCCAAACACCACTTGACCTGCCACCGAGCATTATTGCTTGTCGTGATATATTCAAGTGGCGGTCCGCTGTACGCAATGTGCCGATGAACACAAAAGTAATAAAAAGACCCCGCTTGCTCAGGAGTACAAAGTTAAAAATTCGGTTGTTGACACTGTGGATTCCCTAAAGTATCTAGGCGTAACAGTACAAAGCAAGATGAAATGGGACTTGCACATAACTTCCGTTGTAGGCAAAGCTAATTCCAAACTACGATTAATAGGACGTATTTTGAGAAGTTGTAATGCTCATACAAAGGAAATAGCGTACAAAACACTAGTGCGTCCGCATTTGGAATACTGTTGTGGAATTTGGGATCCGTATCGCAAGGGATTGATTGACACATTAGAGAAAGTACAGAGCAGAGCCGCTCGATTCGTGACTGCTAGTTACAGTCCTTACGTAAGTGTCACAGAGCTGATTCGTGGATTGGGATGGGATTGTTTGGCGGACAGACGACGTCGTTTTCGTTTGAATTTGTTGGAGAATATGCGAAAATCTTTAAGTTACGAGTGCAACGAAATACTTCTTCCGCCAACCTATTTAGGTCGCAATGACAGGTGGGATAAGATTAGAGAAATAAGATGCCGTACTGATTCATTTATGTATTCCTTCTTTCCTCGATCTGTTCGGGATTGGAATGGGCAGAAGTAGGATTGGTGCTTAGCACCCTCTGCTACCCACAGTATTTGTGATTTGCAGAGTATAGATGTAGATGTAGATGTAGAGAATACTCGTGTTGCTGAATGAAACTCCTGTCGGGTCGTATCCATGGGTTGCGCCGTACTTTTGACATTTTCACGTTTCGACAATTTGCTGTGTCCCGGTCAAAATTGGAAGTCGCCCACAAAGAGCAGCATTGACACAATGCCCATCATCTCCCACTTACGCAGGACGAATGCGACCATTGATTTTGACTGTTAACCTTCACTGTAAACAATCACGCACTTATCGAAGTCAGACAGATCTGTATCTCTTTCCACTTTCTTGTCTGCTGGTTCTACACCGGCCTGCAGCATATGGTGGCCACACAAGTCAACTGACATACGTATTAAATATCATCACATATTTCTGGTTTCTTCTTGGTAGATAGCGTTTCTCCATCCCATTTATGTAATCCCAGATTTATTCAACAGACCTGCATAATCCCGCATGTCATATATATGTTGAAGCTTTATAAATTGGAAATGAGGCGAGATGATGTTTTAGCAATATGGCGCCCAGTAGCGTATGGTCCATAAGTAAGGCCAGACGTCGGAATAGTTTGTTTTGCGACTATTGGAACAGTTGCTGAAGAGTGCGGGCGCACAGCGGTGCTGCCGCGGTGCGGCAGCCAGCGCGGCGTCGCACAGTGTCTGGCGGGCAGGCGGGCCAGTCCAGTGCACCGCGGCGCCGGGGGGAGGAAGCAGGCGGCCGCGTGACCCGGCGCGCCGCGGCACCCGAGCCACACTGTGCGTCCGCCCGACTACTGTGCGTGGCGCGGAGGCAGCGCCTACCGACTACTCGCGTATGCACCCCGCGAAGCTCGTAAACGCCGTCGCGTCTTGTGGTTGCTATCACGCAGTGCGTGACGTCATTCTGTTTTTGTAAATACCAGTCTCGCTTACACTTTTATCCTGTCGTTACGATGTATTGCATGAAGATATATACATATAACTTTCCCCGAGAATATCAGTAATACAAGGCGTGTGCACGAGAAGCTTTTAGAAATATATCTAAATTATTTTCTCATAATATCTTGTTTCTTGCTATGCTATGACAGATATTACAATAATTATAAAATTTTAATAACAATTAGTCTTGCAACAACAAATTAATAATGTGATCAACGTCGTTTTTTACCTATGTCGCAGATAGTTGAAAAGTTAATGCTGCTTGTAACACTGCAGTGTAAAAAGTAGCTAATTCCCTAATAGGTTGCTGTGTTTTATTATTTCCATACTGAATAAGCCGTCCATTGTCCATATCTTTACTGGAAAATGTAATGCTCTTCCGTTTGATTCTACAACAACCATGTGCTTATCAACAGTTCTTGGTGTTTTGCACTCTCTGTGGTATGTACAGTAATTTGGTACCTCGGTGCCACCTACAACGCAATACATATTGGAGTACCGTATTACATTTTATGTTTTTGTCTTTTCCTAAGTGCAATAAGGAGCTATCAAACATTAAAATTATGTTATTTAGTTCCGTTAAGCTCGCTGTAATAAATACGCGGATCCCGTGGAAAAATGACGAGAAGTAGTATTCATTTTAAATCTGACTTGGAATTTCCTCAAATTATTTTTTGGAACATATCTTTTATCACAACGGCTTTTTTCTCTAATCAGGCGAATATATCATATTTTCAGAATGTGGATAATTTTTTATGTATTGTTTGTATCATCTCGCCCGCCTTATCTTAATTACGCCTCCTGCTATATTCGAAGTGACACTCCAGTTGTATATTTCATACTTTTTGTGTTTGGATATACACTTTCTTTATGTAACGCATGCAGTTTTGGTATGTACCAGAAGCTACGTAATGATATATTTTACCCTCTCTTCGTGTGTTAATAGACTCCTCAAATGCAACGCACGCTCCTATGCGGTCCATTGCAGCGGCCTGTGTGTGCTCATGACGTCAGCAGTTGCGTTCTGCGCCGAAGTTAACGCGTGCTATTAGAATTGCACCAAGTTGCAATCAAGTTGGAGGGGAGATGCCATATTGGCCACGACTGACTGCAAGCCCCCTGGAAATTTGCCTTTAGTGCTGTCAGATTCATGTCCTGCTTGCAAACTATCAATGCAACCAGCCCTAATAGTACAGAATGAGTTAGAAATTGAAAAAAATGTAACTGTATACCTACTTGGTTACCAAAAAATATTTACTTCATACCTTCTAATCTGTTCCCATTTCAAAACCACATTAGGGAGTCCTTAGATCTCCTTTACAATCTCATCTCTACCAAATATGCATAACATAAGTTAATTCTTGCTCGGGATGCGGTAAGAAGAGTACCACACCGTGTTTTAGAAAAGTACAAATCAGAAGAAGAGTATCTTTACCGCTATCTCAAAGACAAGGACAATGAATGTGGTTAAGTGAAGCAAGTGCGCAAACTATTAAACCAGTTGTCAGTACAAAGTTACAGATACAGTAATTCATTTAGTTTCATTAGACTACTAGATTTTCTTTTGTTAGTTAAAACACAAGCAATGCTATTAATAAACATAGCCTAAAAATGTAAAAATATTTTTAAAAAATATACTTATCGCTAAATGTTATTACATCAATTACACTACATTTCTATGTAGTCCCTATTTTTATTGAGGCATTTTACGTATTGTGACACCAGCTGAAAATGATTGTTAAAATCTAAAATCCTGCCAGCTGTGAAGTGTGATCAGTGATAAGATATTTATGTTTAAAAAATGTTTGTGGGTCGGAAATTTCCAGTCATATCGTTGAGGTCTATGGTGAAAAGCCAGAAATGAGGAATATATGAGGAAATAATGTCAGTTATATGAGCATGGAAGGGCCAATGATCATGATGAACGACGAAGTGGACACCCGCCTTTGATGACAGGCGATTTGCTTATTGAAGTGAATACAAAACTGTAAAACAGGAGATTCGCAATTCCTGAATGAACAGATTCCACTAATCACGATTTTTATCGGACTGAACTGGAGTTTGTTTGTTACAAGATAATTTGGTTGGAAAATTTTTCAGCGTCCCCGTACAGACCCAACCTGGCTCACACTGATTATCATTTCTTTCTGTACTTAAGGAGATTTTTATGCTGGTAGAGTCTGGGGTGTACTCAACAAACAAAAGACGTTGTGTAGGAACGGCACAACTTTTGCGACGAGTTTCTCCAAGAGGGAATCCAAATGCTATTGTCATAAAACGACAAATGTCTCAATAAAAATGGTGACTGCGTACAAATGTAGTGTAATGTATGTAGTAACTTTTAACAATAAAGATATTTTTAAAAAATATTTCAAATGATTTTTTAAATTTCTTCGGTTCATACTTTCCGGACGCGAGAATACATTATATAATGTGTTGCTACTGGATATTATGTTAATATTGTTTTAATTAAGTAACTCCGGTTATTTATTTATTTATTTATTTATTTGAAATATGGTACAATAATCAGAAAAACTATATCATATGGTTATTAATCTGTCATGATGCCTTCGGTAACTACATAAGCCCATGTTAATGTCCACCCTCAACGGCCTTCTTACGTTTCTCAGTGCATGTTTCAAGGAGCAGTTCACCTTAAATACGGCGTATCCCGATACGACAATCAACATGGTATAACAATAAACGTGATTCGTCCAACGAGGAGACACTTTTCCATCGATATACGATCCAGTTTCGATGATATCTTTACGATTGCAATCATAACTGACGATTTCGTTGGGTAAACACGGGCACAAGTAGGGGCCGTCTGAGGCGGAACCCCACGTTCAACAATACGTGCTGAACGTTGTACTCCGTAACACTTGTGCCTGCACCAGTATTGTACTATGTCGTCAGATCTGCTACAGATCACCTCCTAACCTGCTATACAGAACGGTAATGCTTTCGACCTCCACATTCTGTGATGAGGCGTGAACATACGCAACCTCTTCGCTTACTCGTGGTACCGCCAGACATCGAACTCTTTCCATAATGCTTACTATTGTAGTACGCGGACAGCCTACCAGCCTCGCTGTTTCCGAGATATTCGTTCCAAGGCACCAGACCATAACAATCTTTCCTTTGTCAAAGTCACTTATGTCATTGGATTTCTCCATATGCCACGCGTATGATCGCTAGAATGACTCCCCATGTGTCTCTGATCCGCTGATATATGTTCCATGACGCAGGATGTACCTGTAACTTCAACAGAAGGATTCAAACTCGCGGTGTACAATGGTAGTAATGTTTCGGTTCAACAGTGTATGACTGCACAGACGAAACATCAGGCAAATAAAATAAAATCAGAAATAGTGTACCATTTTAGATCTTTCTATTATGCCACTAAGACGTCGTATTACTTGCATTTCTCTTTTGGTATTCCGAACTGCATTTGAAATAAAAAAGTTAGTATCGCCAGTTATATTGCATGGAACTTTAGCGGCGAGGTAGATCTAATTTTGATTGTGTATTTCTGTTGACTCAGGAACATTGAAATTGTGGTCAGGTATTAGATAATGCCAGTGAAATCTGAGGTGCCAATTAGAATTTCATGTAGTCATATAAATCGTTAAATTTACTTAGTACGCCAAAATGCTTCCGTGGTCTGGATTCATCGTTAAACTGTAAATCCCTTCAAGATTTAACAACCCTAATTATAACACAGATATCTGAACGACCATAGCAAATTTCAAACAATACATTACATTACAGGCCACATCAAATTAGCGAGTCTTAAATTCTCAAATCTCAGAAAATTTGTGATACTGAATGTGGGATTGTGTGTTGAACGCCTTTTAGGGGATAGGAAAAACTATCAGTAGTCCAAGAAACTGTATCGGCATGTTACTGCGTACTCTGGTTAAGGCCAGCAGGTTTCAACTGTTGCAAAAGGTCTTATAATCGTCTCCCAAGTCATTTGATTTATCCTTCCACATCATCCTAAGATCTATCATGTATTAAACCCTTCACAAACAACGTCTTCAGTTCTCTCTGGTCTTTTATTTCGCCATAAAATTTCTGTATTGCTACTGCAACCTGTGTTACAAAATCCAGTTACGTATGTGCTCGTATTCCAAAGAATTTAATCCCAGCATCTTACCCCACCATCCATAAACTCAATCGTTTCGTGTTATTGTTGATCCCTTGGCTAATGTCCGAGATTAATTTTCAGTTCCTAGTAGGCGCCCTATTTCTAAGTTTATTTTAGAAATTTTCTTCTTTGTGCCCTGCTTCATACATAAACTTAACTTTCATCGATTGAGATACTTCGTACTGAAAGCTTGTAAGCTATCCTGCCATTGGTAGCCGAATGTAAGTCAGTGCATTACGGCATGCTGGTTATAAGAAAACGGCTCAAATTCTCCTCTTTCAACTCATGCAAGTCGTTAGCGCGAATAAAAAAATTGAGAGGTATTTTTATATAGTCAGTAACTGATAAACTCACAGTTCTGATCGAAATATTAGTGAATTTAATTAATATAATTCCTTGACACAACTTTTATAACACTTATGTTACATTGAAACAAGTTTCCCATGCATTTCACCAGCTTTTTTAGCTTGTGTATGAGGAACCTGTGCTCGCGTCATACAACCTTCTTCAAGCGGCGCGTCAGGCAGATTGTCCCGCGACCTGCCACGCTAAAATGCAGGAGCCCAATCAACAATCGCGGCCCGCACACCTGTCAAATGTTGTTACTTAAATATAACAAAACTATACTACCCCGGGAACTAAACAAACTGCGGAAACCCCACAAATCAAGTTAGGGCAATATTTGGTAGTAATCTTACAATTTTTGATGTTGCAAATTTCCTTTTGTTCATCCTCTGATTTTAATATAAACTAAGAATAATGTTCTCTCCTGGGATGGATTCTGCACTATGCCTGTTACGGATGTGGGGTGGCCAGTTCCTTCACTCAGAATGTGTGAGTGTTGTATGAGTGTAGATCACTTTGCTGACTGTTGTTAAATCCTGTATATTGTTTATGTTGAATATATGAAACTGAAAACGTAGAGGTTGAAATTTATTCAGTCCTACTCATCCGAAATACAACAAGTGATTTTCATACTCCACCCACGAATCACTATCAACAGTGTCGTATGATCTCACAACATATACATCTTGGAGAGATTAAGACTTTAACCTGGTGATTAATAATCGTGCTCCACTACGTGTCCTTCCTTGATCAACTTGTAACGAATGATTAAAAAAATCTTTCGCTTGGACTCGAGTCATTTAAAGCCTTGGAAGGCACACGGTACTGTCTTGGTGCCTCAAAGACCTGAGCCAATGGGGGTAGACGGGTATGGTTTTTATACCTAAATAACAAATCTTCTTCGGCTACATCTGTCCTAATATCGAGTTTTTTTTCTGTTAACTTTCTATAACTAACTTTTTGTTGGCTGCCATTATGTTTTCTCCGCTTTTTATGTAAAAAATGCCGAATAAGCAAGGTAATTTTAGTTTTCGATTTTGTGATCAAATTCCACTAGAACAACATTCATTTCACTAATACTTTATTTATACTCTAACAACGTAGATACATTTATTAGCCTTAGTGAATAATAATTCGTCTCTTATAGTCATTAATACTTCATATTCGATATAAACACTGTGCGTATGTCATATTAACTTGTTAGTAATAATTAGCAGTGTTTTTTCTCCTTAATTTGGGCTTTGTTCCAGGTTGGCTTCGAGATTATTTGAGGCAGGAGGGGAACGGGAGGCAAAGAACGGAAAGAGTTTGACCAATTGAGTCAATTTGGGGGGAAACTATGGAAACCCAAAATCTGGATGGCCAGACGGAGATTTGAATCCGCGTCCTCCCTAATCCCAGGCCCGATCGTTACCCCTCACCCACCATACTCGGTCCCACTAAGAAAGCAGTACAGTGAATTTCTGCAGTCTTTGGAATGAATTACTCATAGTGTTATATGTGCCATAGGTGAAATTCCAATGCATAAATATTTCACTACCAACATATCTCTGATGCAGTAATTATGGTACTGAGCTTAGTACTATCGACGAAAACTAGTGTCATTGAAGGAAATGCGGCTTCAACTCACCCTGTAGCCATAAAGTTACTGTTTTCTTTGATTTTACAAAATCAATTTAGATGAAATCCATTACCATTACTTGGTACATCTAAGTCATTTGTATTGTAAACTTCACTTTCCACGTCAACGGTACTCCATTAAACGGGATACTGCAGGAAAATTCCCCATACGGTAATTAATTATTGGTACTATAGGAGACAAGGGGACAGATTAAATTAGTCAGCGTGTAGACTTCTTGAGCTGTAATATTAACAAACAGGCAAATCATTGTCTGTGTTTTGAAGTAAACTGTGAAAGTTTCGTGATTTGGAGATCAATTTTCCACTTTAAAAGCCATGTCCTCTGAAATCGGTTATGGATTGGATAAAGACAAATGGTATTGAATGACATCCTAGACACAGACTGTAACCTCAAGGGTGTCAGTACATTTTATAGATTTTTGAAAAAAATGAGTTCGGGGCTCTGTTAATGACCTACAGAAAAAGAATCAACTGTTTTCGTTACTGTTTTTATTTTTGCCTGCCTGTCTTATTGGACGAAGGGGATCCAATCAGTAACTACTAGTCAGATCTTAATGGAGTTTCGAATAATGCACAGTTCATGGTCCCGGTAGTTAAACAGGGTATGATTCATTTTGATGTGAAGTCAAAAAACTGAGAAATTAAAGATAAAAGTATCCACAAGTTAGTATTTATTTTTGGGGATTCGTGCAAAAACTACTAGTTGGATTTTGAAGGTATTTTGAATAATGTATACCCGGTGATAAAAAGGGATAAATTTAATTATGATGAGAATATAAAAGCTGAGAAATTTAATATAAAAGTGACCATTGGTATCAATAATTTTTCAACGAGATTCACGTTTTAATTACAGTTCAATTTACGTACTGCCCATGGTCTCAACAGTAAAATATAGTATGTTTCATTTTAATGTGACGCTGCGAAATTAAGATAAAGTGTACATAAATTAGGATCGACTTAAATTAACAGTCGAAAAGTTTATCCTGATTTCGGTTTAGTAGTGGCGTCCTGTTATTCTGAGAAATGAAGTAATAGTTCTCCTATGTTAGCTTTAATAAGTTCTGTGCAATAACTAATAAACATTAAAAAATTAGTTATTTTTAAGAAAATATTATGTGCATTCTTAATGTTTACCCCTCGCCCTGAACCGGTATCTGGTAGGCAAGAAGACAGATATTTGGAATACAACACATGCGTGCACGATTCAGGAAGCGCTGCGTTATCAGCCTCAGGGTATCGGTAGCCAGGACCAAGGCTATTGTCTGACTCTCTTTGTGGAAAACCTATTGTTTGTCCGAACGTATCGGTTCCCGAAGTTTCCCTTTGTACCTCTATCTTTTCTCACCTACACTTCTTTCAACAAAGTGACAGAAGGATAATACTTGTCTTTCCCCCTATACCTATTCTAAAGGATAATTGTATGTAACAAAAGCTACCTCAACAGTTCCCTGATAGAACACCATTTGTAAAGCTATTCTAGGTGAAATTGGAGCAACTGGTCATTCTAGTTCTAAAACGTGTGATAATTCAACTCTCCCTAGACTAGTAGTTTGTGATTAAATATATCTTGAATAGAGTACTGTCATACATTTTCTAAAAACATTTTTTCGCATTGGTTCTACAAATCAGGCTGAAAATTTAACATAATGCTATTTTTAATGTGATATTCTTCTGTCTCTGTTATCGCTTTTATAGCCTATGAAGTGTGCACACTTTTGGCCTAAACGAGTTATCATCAGAACGATTATGTTTTTATCACATAAATTCGTTTAGTGTAAAACAGTACGTTATAAATGACTCTATATCCAAATTATCTTTATTTAAGCAGCTGCTGTCCGGACGGTATAAAAAGTACACATGAACTTTACGGTGATGATTCTAACCACAGTGAGACTGATGATGTTTTCTTGAAACCAAACATACGAATCGATTGAACTCACCAATTCAAATTCGTCTCAGATCAAGTTCAAGTATTGTGCTGATCACAGAAATTTCATTCTCTTTGCTGAAGTCATTGCTAACGTGGATATCTCCGCGACTTGCATACAGTGGGGCTTAACAGCGTAGAGAGGAAGATGCTTTAGTTTTTGCTTTTTGCAGAAGTTCTGCATTGCATTTTCACAGGCTTCTTAAATGCATATGTTTTTAAAGGAAATTTCTTACATTGAAAGGAAATATTCTTGGAGGGCTTCTTTTTGGATTCTCCTCAACACATTTGCGAATTTTTATAATAGAGTTAGTCGATTAAGAAAAATTACGTCACAAAGCGAATTTAATGTTTATAACCGTTAAGATGTCTTCTGGAGTGTAATTTTTTTTTAAGAATACGAAGGCTGAAGAAATCTTACGCCACGTTTCTCCCCAAAACACCGTTATTACAAGTGATAATCTGAAAAGAACAGCGCCCCAAACATGAAGTACGTTCTTGCACTAACTGCATAAATACAGCTAAAGAAAAATAAAACAAAATAAACTGCTGGCATTACATAAAACTTGGCACTACAGCGTAGTGCTAAAAGTATGTAAATTCTGTCTATTTGCCGCTTACTTTACAAAATTAAGATCTTACCAAACATATCTCGTATTTCAATACGAACTTTTCGGATGTTTGGTTTGCGCTGGTAAATAGCTTCCAAACTTTAGCTTACTAGCGTAAAATCCTCTTAACCTTTCCACCGGGATAGCGCGTCAGTAAAAGTACAAGATGACGTTTCGGAACATGCCTGTGGCTCGATCTTCAGGCGAAGATGGAGTCAGAGGCACCTTGAACTTTTCCTGACTCACTATCCCGGTGGAAAGCTCGCAAGGATTTTACGCAACTGACTCACTGAGAAAGCCTGCATTCTTTCACTAAGCTTACTTGTTCCTACAGCGCCTAACGAGACCTTTGACGGCGTTAAATAAAAAAAGCTAATGCAACTCACAATGTATTATGACACAGGAAATTATAAAACTATTAGTTATACAAAAATTGTGTTACACATATGAACTCATTTCAGATACACTACTTCACCGTTCAGCTCCGTGCTGAAAGGAACTTTCTGAAAGAAGCCCACTTCAATTAACCTTTGAGAAACTATGTAAGAAAACATTGCTCGTAGGTACTACCGCCCTAGCGTCCTTTCTTGCTGCTTTTTGATGAGAGTCTCACATAAGGTATGATGTGTTTCAATTTTATGTTAATTTTCTGTATTATATCATCAGAATGTTTCAGCACGTATGAAAAAATCCATCGTATTAATAAAAAAAAGTTCAATCACAAAATAAAATAATTTTTTAATGTTTCAGAATTATGTAATTTTTTATATTCTCTCAAGCATGTAATTGTCTCTGATCTCTGAATATAATTATTTCTGCTATCATCCCACAATTTTGTTATAAAAATGATGGTTATGTCTCACAAACCCTCAAGTAGAGCATGCTGCGGAATTGTGGGGAATTCAGTAATGAGGTGCAATAATTTAAAATTCGGGAATCTGGATTCCCCCAGAAAATTTGAATGAATCAGTTAAAGATCACAATTTAAATAATTACCATAAATGAGAAAGTAACTCTGTCGCTCAGTCTGTTTGTTTTCACGACAAAATGGTTAAACCAATCTTGATGAAATTTTACGAAGAAATATTACGTATTATTATATTGTATGAATATGATATACTTTTTTTCGGGATAACTTACATATTTTGCCATGAAATTACTAAAGCTAACCTAACGATGACAGACAGACGGGTAGCGTGTGTAAGTCTTTGTAATGTTATATCGCTCGCTCAGGCTTTGTTTCTGTCCAAGTCGGTTTGTATACGATCTGTTCATAAATTTAATGTACAAACAACTTACTGTATAGTATACATGTAGATTTGCGTTATATCAGATAATTATTTTGTGTTTATATGTAGCTAAATCACCGGTTTCCAACCCCGTAGGGCTATATATCTTATAAAATAACAGCAAAACCATAAACATTGTGTAAAAAACGGTATTGACGTAAGATGTCCCAATGAAGTGACCTAATTTTAAGCCACAAACAAAAACCTACCAGGGAAACTGTAGTAGATAGATAACCCACCCCCTATTTTGCTGCTTTTTTTTTAAACATGTTACAAATAGCTTCTCTTCGTGAAGCAGGTATTGTGATAGCTTCCCCGAAATATTATTCCTACTCCGTACTTTTTGGGAAACTTAATACTTAACTTAAATCTTTCTGTATCCAATTCCCGCAATAAAATTCCAAGTCCTTGCGTATGAAATCCCAGGTAACAGCTTGTTCCTTAGTGGTCACCTCTTGGAAGTAACTGTTAGCTTCCACCCCCACACTTACCCCCACCCCATTTCACCTTACATGACGTCATGACGACGACTAGATAGCCGCCGCTAATGAAGATGGAGGAGTGCGAATCCACCCTTAACTGCAGCACGAACCTCATTAGGCCAGATCTTGCTGCCACCTCGCAGTTGTGAATGGGTTCCTTAGCTTTTTGTGACAAGACGAACGAGTGAATAAAAGCCATTTTCTAATCTTCATGGTAGAATACATAATGTCAAAGAGTCTGTGATATTGAATTAAATTTAATAAATGATGTTTTATGCGAGTCGCTGGATGTCTGAATGTCACTTTTTCATATCATTTCTAGCTTTTTCTCCCTCGGAATTAATGATGGTTAACCCAGACATATTCACAAATATGACCTTGAAAGAGAACTGATGAAGCGTAGAAAACAATATCAACTCCAAAATTTAGTGCATCAGAAACGCTGCTTTAATGGCATCGCTGTTTAATAATGAGTGGACTGTGTGGTATGTAATGCCACTGGGAAAACATCAAAATGATGTATATGGTGATTTTAAAATGTTTTGAGTAATACTATACAAGGAAGAAATTTTCCCTAATATAGTACTAATAGCATCTTATTTTCATGATGATCACAATGCCTATTAATGTTTACCGTTTTTCTTGTAAAAATTGTGTTCACACATTGATAGCTACATTTCCCGCGTAACAGATACCTAATTCAGCTGCAATTACTGCATTTCGGAGTTAATACAAATTTTGGAACAGTATCACTAGAACAGCATTACAAAATTGTTTCTAGTTTCTTGGTTAGAAACGGCATCCGAGGTACCAAAAAATAATTGTTATCGTTAAGGCTGAACTGAGAATTTGTCAATCATATTGCAGATCTTTGTTCCATTTAAACATAGGTTAAAAGGTGATGTAGCTCGGGTGACTGTTCCATCTTTTGCTGCAAGTATCCTTTGCAAAAGACTGAAATCCATTTCCTTAAATTATCATCGGTAAGAAAATTTAAATCCCTTTTTTGGATTGGTAGCAGCGGCATTGATTATTGAAGGTGGAATTTTTATTCTCCTGAATTTGATTTAATTGGAAGTTTTGTAATCTAATAAAAACTCGAATTCATTTCAAACAAATATTAGTGAAATTTCGGTGTGTTGGTCCCTGGATTTATTAAGAAAAAATCGTAGGTGGGTTTGTGATGCGATTGTACAACCTAAATAAATGGGTATGTAGTTTGAAATATAAAATTACCCCATGTTGGGTTGCCAATTGAAGTGTAACATTATATTAATAAGAAGTAATTCTCTGGCAGATGGTTGAAAATGAAGTGATATTTTCCAAAATCATTTCTCGAATCACAAAAATCACATCTGAACAGTAGTTATACTTCAATTCTGGCCAGAACTTGGAGGTACGATAAATATTATTGCCACACAAATCACTTCGCTCCACTAAGGAAAACATTTCAATTTCCGCCCATCTGTTGGGAGCATTATCTCTTACTAACGTAATGTTACACTTAAAATTAAAGCATTTATAATGAGAAGGATTATTTGGAGCAAATGGTTTTGTTTCTTTCTCGTAGCGGTTAAATGACGGTTCCAATAGATTAGTTCTTGATACGAACAAACCCATACTGTTGCTGTTACCCTTGAGTAACAATGTATTTAATATAAAATTAAACATTTTTCCTTGTCTACTAAACTATTTTGACTAGTTTTAAATCACTTAAATTTTGATTTGTGAAATTTGTGTAGCGATCCTTTTTTTTGCGCTGTTGTAAACTTAATTGTATCTTGCTAAAACTGTGGGCAAAAATGTTTACGTGACAGACTATATCTTATGTGTGTTTTATGACATAAACTTGACGTAATTTTTCTATGTATTAAACAGGCAAATGTGTACAGAGGGAACTACAACTTGAAACAAGAATGGAAATAACTTAATCTAATTGTATTAATACACTTTACTAAAATCGTTACATCAAAATATCCAATTTTACTTGCTCCAAAAATTGTTAACAATTACACAAAATGTGTCCATCATATCGTAGAAACACTACAAAGTATAAATAGTGCGTCTCATTATGTTTCTTACTCCATTATGGTTAAAGAGTTCGTAAAAACGAACGAATACTTCAACCCTTCAGAAAATAAATCAGAACAATTTTATGGATAAAGAGGTCGAATATTCAGTGTGCTATTTTCAAACCGCATAATTCCTGATTCACTTATTTCTTCCCTGAACGGAAAGTCAGGTGCCACAAGTGTCATATTTTGAATTCTTTCCCGATCGTCAGTCATTATAAGCAAACAACTGCTTCTCTCTTGCGTGCCACCCATTTAGAGATAAATTAACCGACCTTGTGGTCAGAAAAATTATACAACTAACATGCAAATTTAAAGACTAGTATATAAAAAATGTCCGAATAAATACTATATAAGAACAAAAATATTGACTGGTTCAGTAACAAGGCCTGACCGACCGTTATAACATTGCATAGAGACAGGCTATGTGTTTGTCTGCCATCATTCGGTTAGTTTTCAAAATTTCATAACAAAATATGTTATTTATCTGAAAAAAAGCATCATATGCCCTTGCTAATGCCCTTCCTTATTTCCTTGTCTAATTTCAGCAAGATTGGTTTAGTCGTTTATACGTGAAAACGTAACAAACACACAGAGAGTAGATTATTATAGATTATTTGTATTTATCTCGTCTTCTCTACCTTTATTAATCTGTTTATAATCATCTGTATTTGATCCTACCACTTTTAATTACGTGTTCGTTTCATCATTTTTAGTCCCTTGTATACGCTCATTCACCAAAGAGTTACGTATCTATTCCCTACAGCATTATTTCACAAATAATGGCAGAAATTATCCCCGTTTTATGAATGATACATCAAATATCCTTTCAAAAAATCCTTTCATTAATTCAGTTTGTACCAACAATTAGCAAGACAAATCCGGTTACATTGTTTTGAATAATAACTAATATTTGTTTAATTCTGATAGTTATTGACACAGTGCATTCTGATCGGGCAGCTATTCATGTATACTCGTTAAGAGTTGTTGTCCGGCGAGCATTCACTATGACGTGTTAAAAATGAAAGCCTCGCCAAGTCAAAAGGCCGCGTTATGGAAAGAGACCAAATCCGATCAATAAATCAACCGTGCGAATAATTCAGATAACCCTTTGATCGCATGTCGCTCGAACCGGAATATTGACGGGCGTAAAACACGTGGTTTTCACGCGTCGCTGCTAAATGGGATGTTGACCGCGAAAATTTGGTGCTCGAAGAAAAATGTTCCATCGACACCTGTGACCTTGCCTTCATCGACTGCAGTTTATACGTTCCATAAGTTTATTACTAACGCTTTTAGAGGCTAAAAACGTTAGTTGAAGTAATAAAAATTTACACAGATTTAAGAAATATGCGTGATTCTCCACTAATAGTTTAGCGTCCATGGTAAAGTCAGGGAACGGTTAGGTTTTGATGTGTTGAGATTGCCCATTGATTTCGTAACTGTTGTAGCAGACATATTTTTTCTACGTCCTCCATCACATCACTTTCAGATTTCATACGCAATTCTATTAAGCTGTTACACGTACAGTGATCCTTAAGACTGATTACGTATAAGATTATTTGTTAACAGACATTTCTGTTGATACCAAATTTCAGTTTTCAGTAATTGTTGATCTGCTTTTTTCCACGAAATACTCGTAAAATGGATAATCCTAGATTTACTAGACTTTACCACTCTTCAAATAAGTATAAACTATAATATGTTTTTGATATCAACGTAAATATCTTTTAGGTCTTTTTTTTTTTTAAAAAAAAAAAAAAAAAAAAAAAAAAAAAAAAAAAAAAAAACTTTAAATTCCTGATATTTTCAGAAATTTTAGGCTCTTGGGAAGTGCATCAACCGATATAGCACCAACGATTGAAAATAAGTAAAGACGTAATTCTAATCCTTTCTGATAGAAGTATAAATATATTTAATGTTTATTTAAATATATACTAGATATTTTATAAGATTTTATTTTTCTGCTTCTTGGCTAGGAATAATACTATGATGATTTATAAATTAGATTTTAAGTCAGGAATATATTTTAAGCTGTTAAAATCTCACCTAAATCTTTTCAGTATTTGTATGTGGAATATGTAATCAACGTACAGCACTGAGAGGGATACATATTCTAAAGAAAATGTTCGCATTTCAGGAACATTTAAATAGCGAATTGTAATAATTTATTTACTTCAAACATACCTTTAGTGTGTAAACAAAGCACCGTTACCGTGTGATAATAACATAGATAGGAACAAAATATGGAAGAATTACAAATAGACTTTTTTTGAAAACACTATGACGATTGTGACTTTTTAAATTATTCCCGGACATGAAGTCGTGCGTGCGGTATAAATCTAATGCAACAGTCCTTCTCACGTGTTTTGATGCAGATGATACTGGAGGATCAAATACCAAATTTGAGTTTAAACTGCGTATAGAGTGATGACTATTTCTGTGGGTCCAGTATGACGTAACACACAAATAAGCTCGACCCAGTCATGTCGAAAGCCAGAATAGTTGCAAACGAAGTATCAGTACCGGCTGTAAACTCACAATATAGACATGGCACTCTCTACCAGCGCTAACATTTCAAAGCATTTTAAGTGCCTCTGGGTTCACCGTCAAATACTATTCAAGAAGTTTATTCGATTTCCATGCAGAATTGAACTAATTACCCATGTATGTGTCACGTTTATAGACAAGGAAATACTTTTACCATAGATTTTGAACATTATTATTTTTTACTTATGGCTTTACGGCTCGTTGACGTCGTGGTCATTAGAGCCGTGATGGTACCGGGAAGAAGGAACGGAAGGAATTCGGCCTTTTCTTTTTGAAGGAAGCACCCCAGCATTCACCTGAAATGATTTGGGAAAACCATGGAGAAGCCAAATCTGGATGCCCGGACGCGATCCTCCCGAATGCGAGGCCAGAGCATTAACCGATCGCCCCACGCTCGGTTTTTGAACATCCTAGTCCATATGAAAGATTATTGGCGTACACGACGTTCACAAAAGACTTGATATGGATTCAAGTGTGGTGGAAGATAATTTGTAGCATCTAGAACTCAGTACGTAGTGTGAAAACATGAGGCAAATATCAGTCGAAATGAAAAATGATAAAGTTAAATATTTTGTTAAGGAATGATTTTTTAACCTGAATACAATAGCTTGTGTTTCTAGAGCAACTACAAGTTTGATGAAAATAACTTTCAAGGTTATAAGATGAAAATATGTTTCTGCAACTACTGGTTTTTTACCAGAAGATACAATATTGAAAGTTTGGTGTTGTGCACATGAGTAACAGATAAATAGGGGCAACAAACGGCACAACCAGAAATCTAACGGCCGTAGTAGTATAGTTACTCAAGTATTTTAATTAAAAACTAAGCTATAATTTGCTATAATTTATTTCCCAAAATTGCGACTAATTCTTTCACGTCAGTATTTTCCACACTCAATTGTAAGGAGAACACGATACGGGCACAACACTTAAAAACGACCAAGCACAAGGCTCGGACTCGAACCTCCGGCTCCTGCAATTCCAGGCCAAAACGCCAACAATTACGGTAGTGAGGACTGGCGTTAATGAAGTTATTAGAATGTTTGCTGACATGAGACCATTACCCTGTTTGAAAATAAGCAGCGATACAAAATGTGATGCAGCAGACACATATAACACGTGCTACCAATTTAACAAGCTAATCACGTAATGTTTACTCAAACCACAAACTGTAAACCGGTATTTCTCAGGTGTAGACGTTAAGCCGAAATTCCAAGCTTTCGTTGTTCTTAACGAGTATACGAGACGACATTTCAGTGTCTTCCTGCTGCCTTGTGATTACCCAAGTGTAACACAAAATTTAAATCTAAAATCATATCTAAAACAGTCACAGTGCATTGCACTAACTCACTTAATTTCTACTCTAAACGCATCCCTTACCATTTCTTATAAAGTTGTTGTTAAAAGAGTATCCTACGTGTAAGATTTTTTTTTAAAGTTTCCGTTTACAAATCTCTCATCCAATAACTATTAAGTATAAAAGAAAACTGAATATGAAACCCAATGCAATACTGTCATTTTATCTTTTTTGATGGTGTAGCAACCGTTGGTGTACTTTTAATCACTTAATTATTTGAGGCTGAAAGTAATAATTTGGCTTGTCAACAATCATTTCTTCAATTTCTGTGTATGGACGGTTCATGACTGAATTTTCGTAACATCATCAGTCAGACGAAATAAATATAATTATCATGACGGTTCAGTAAACTTCACATTATTATTATTATTTCTTGACAGGTTCTGTTTGCATGAGTTTTCAGAGTTCTTTTCCTTCTGAATGAAAGACGTAACGCAGTTGAATTCACTCATTGGTCACTCCCTGTAATTATTTCCAAACCCACTAAATATTCCATATTTTATGTTATAACAGTATTAATATTAGCGATTTGAAGTAAATGATTATAGGTGGTATATTGTGGAAGGCTGAAGGAAACATTTTCTTTAGATGATCTTCACACATGTCAAATGAAATCCTAACAGCTCATCGGCTTTCAGAATGTTTGCATTTTCCTATATTCTACAAATTTCGTAAGATTCTTTCCCCATCCTCCATTGATTTCACAAGTTTTATACCAAAAAATTATTTTAAAATTTATGGTGATGCACAATCTCTAAAATTTGACAGAAAAACAACAGCGATCTTTCTGTAATCGGTGGGTTTCACAAAATAAGTGAATGAGAAACTATATCAAATGTGTAAATACAGCAGATAACGTTTTTGACAAAAATATCGAAAGTATCATTCAGTAGAGAATTATATTAATAGGATAATAAAGGCGTTGTGAAAATAAAATTTTCGGCAAAATTTCTATCATCAACTAAAAAAAATTTTTCAACCGATTTGTGTGTGTGTGTGTGTTCGACGTACAAGTATACGTTATACGCCTGGAGTGATTTCAGGAAACCAAGGAAATCCGAAATCTGGATGGCCAGATTGGGATTCGAATCTGTGTCCTCCCGAATGCGAGCCCAGAGAGTTACCACTCTCCCACCGCACTTGATGGAATATACAGAATTTTCAATAAATTCCTGCATCGACCGCTCGTATCAGGTGAAATTCTGAACTCAATATCGGTTTAACATGATCGTAATATCAGTTTTCGTATTTTTCTTTTTGAAACTACAGTAAACTTCCATCTCTATATTCTAAAATCTTTTTATCCTCTGAAATAAATTTCGCAGTTGAGATTTAACTCACACCCTGCTACCCTCTCCACGTTAATCTAGCTGTAAAGGAATGGTAATTTGTTTTTGGTCGTATATATAGCCTATACCGCGGGGCCCTCTGGAGCAAATGAATAAATTTGCATGTAAAGATAGTAACGCAGTAGAGTGGCCTCTGCTAGTTACGCAGGGGCAGTGATTCCCGTAACGGACCACCTACAGGTTACATAACCATTGTTAATCACATATT
This sequence comes from Vandiemenella viatica, assembly GCA_031002005.1. Taxonomy (NCBI): domain Eukaryota; kingdom Metazoa; phylum Arthropoda; class Insecta; order Orthoptera; family Morabidae; genus Vandiemenella; species Vandiemenella viatica. The sequence continues at coordinate 128,010,332 of JARYHS010008074.1, forward strand.
ACATCGGAAAGTTCCAATAGATTCACTCTTGCTCAAATGAATAAGTAGGGCACAGTTCTATAATGTGAAAACACTTATTTCAGTGTTGTTAGAGCATTTATAGACCTTCCATTTGCATTCATTTCAGCAAACGGTTAAACTTCTTTGACTAAGTAGATCTTTTGTGTGATACGAAAATTGTTACACCATTACGCGAGATGCAACGGTTATTATGCAACAAGAAATTACACTAAAATTAAGTATTTTTCACTCTCTACGGGTAATAATAAATTTCATATGCTATTTTTTCAGTTCATTTTTCGTTGAACTATGTAATAACCAGCATTGTCATCTATGTTCTAAGCTTTACATACCACAATCGATGGTCACACTTTAAGGACAAAGGCCGATACCGGGGCTGTAGTATCGCTGTAGTGCCTCAACTAACAGTTTATGTGGATTCAAAGTTCTGCGGAAAGTTCACAAAATAATTTGAATTTGACCATGTAGCCGTACAGAAACTCAATAAAAATGCTTAAAGGCCGCCACTAGATCTGTTACTAAACCAAAAATCTAGAAAAGGTTTACTGTCTACTATGAAATCACAAGTCCACTTTACTCGAAAAATTTGAAGTTTATTTAAAAGAAATCACAAGTTCAAAAATAGCATTACACAGTTGAGTAGGCAAATCGAACAGACTTTTCCAAAATATTGCAGGTTGTGGAGAGAAATTTAACCGACCGACCCCTTTAGTGAATTTATAAGTTCATGTTAAAAGTTAACCTCGCATGCCATCACACCAAAGTCCCAACATGGCTGACCCAATGGCTCGAACATCTAACCATTTCCTACCCGCTTCTACACAAGACTGACGCAGGTTCACTCACATAATGCTCCCCGGCTACAGATACAGTAGCATGCAAGCACGAGATTATATAGGTTCCATGACGTCACAACCGAAACACAACTTTCTGCTTCGGCCTAGCCAAAATATGACCCAGCGAACTCGGTAACCAGGCGGACATAAAGCAATTAAAGGCTGACAGTGTTTAGACCTATTTAATAGACGATCAACGGATATTTAGTGAGTATTTTAGAGTGATTAGTTTTAAAGTTTTATTTAATTCTGCGTGGTGATACAAAGCTCTAAAGCAGGGGATTAACCCAAACGTTTGAATTTTTACAGCGACAATCTATTTTCAAAAACTTAATTACCAGACAAATGCTAAAACTTTTCACCGAAACCACTATATGTTCAGAATCGTCTTAATTAGGGCTATCTAATGATATAAATTTCAAATTAATATTCCTTTTAATTGAAAAGCTTATTTTTTCTCTTAATTAAAACCGCTAATTAGACTTTACCAAATTATTTAATTTTACTGCCAAAATATCGGGAACAATGCTGACTATAGCTGGTGATAAAAGTTCAGCTGTCGCTTTACTCGATTTAAAGATATTACAAATCTTAGAATTTTACTTTTATGATCGCATGTTTCAAAGCTTGGACAAAGCGGAATATCTCCTAAAATAAACATTTCGTGATATGATTTTTATGGTGGATTGTAACTATGGGGAAGATTACAGGAAAATTCCTTAAAGTTGAAAACTACTCTTCTCGAAATTTCTAAGTCCCGCCTAAGCAAAACTAGAATTTACCAAAATTCTAAGGTTCTTACAACATCTGGCAGTCTCATATAGAAGATTTCCAATGATTTCCCATAAAATAAATAATAAATTATCTTCCCAAAATTATTGACCGTAGTATTCTGACAGACAACTCCGTGGACTATCCTTCACTTGTATTAAAATATGGTGTTACATTGGTTTGAAGGATGCTCATTCTTGACGTAGTCATTAGAAACAGGGAGACTTCTGTACCCATAGCGGCAATTTTTTGATAGGTGTTCATTTCCTAGTTTCCGATAGAACGATACTCTTAACCTATTTCTCTCCATGCACTTTCAATTATTAAAGTAATTTTTATGTATGTCAAACATCTTAATTTGGTGGTAAACCATATTTAGTCTTGTTAATGACCCGACTGTGTTAAGTTTTTAAGCAAAGTGATTAGCTACCTGCTAACAAAAGACACGAAATACAATTTCACAAATACCAATTACCTCCTAAATAGAGGAAGTTTGTGTAGTTAACAATAGCCTTGCACCGCAATACTTCTAATGGTTGGGCATTAGCTCCATTGTTAACTGGCAGAATTGTCAGGCTAATAGCCGCGTCCTAACCTAAACTTCGTTGTAGCTCTGGAAGTCACCCGTTTCTCAACCAAGTGTCGTAGCTACGCGTTCGCAATGTTTACTGGCATGTCTGGTCGTCAGACCGAGCTCGAGTCGTCGAGTGGCCGCGGGTCGCTTGCCGGTCGACGCCGATCTCCGGTCAGCGTCGTGACGTCACGAGTATCGACCGGGCGTGGAGGCGGCCGCCTGCGCTGCCGTGCCCTGCCCTGCCCCGCGCTGCGCCGCTGCGGTGCGGGCTGCATTGGCCCCGCCTGGAACCGCTACGCATTCCCTAGGGGCAGCTGGCCACCTGCTACACTACTGCTGAGATACTGGTCCTGGCTCAGAGGCTGATCTAACATTCTTAAGAAATAAAATGTATATAAAGTCCTTCTGCCCATCTATATACGTATTTTCCTTGCCATTCTATCTTATTAGTAACTAAATCCAACCCAATCAGCATCAAACGGAAAGTAGGAAACTTTTTCATCTTGTATTCGAATTTATACACTCTGAAAATTTTCGAAAGGAAGGTGTGAAATACACAACCTCATATTTGTGTGATTTTACATTAATTAAGATATTTTTATTTAATAAATTGTAATGGTGTGTATTAACTCGGAATTTTTAAGTTCAAAGGTCAAAGAATAACAAGAGGAATAATGAGATCTCTGAAAAATAAAAGAAGAGTCAAGAGTGAGTTGTTGAAGAGAAGATTTTAATGGAGGGGACGAGTTTTGTTTTTTTTTTTTGGAATGAATAAGTTTTACAGAAGAGATGAAACAGTTTGGCTCACTGGAGAAGCCACAAGAATCCTGGCGGGATTATTAATAGTAAAATATTAGCCTGAGGGCAGAAGGTTTAGGGTTATGGATAAAGATAATGTTACATGACTTGAGAAAAGAGAATTGTTTGTTAAATAAAAAAATATACAAGTGATGAGATAAGTAGAAAGTGTTTTGATTTGAGATTGAGATATATGTAGATATAGACAACGGAATTAATTTGAGTTTGTGTGATAAGAATTGGAATAGTAATAATTTGATTTAAAACCAGCGCCGTACAAAGAGGGGTTAAGGAAATCTCTATATACTGGTCTGGTGCTGGAAATAAGAGGCAATAAAGTATATACATATATTTAAAGTATTATACAAAATAGAGACGTTACATTTAAATCGTTACAAAGGGATTTCGTCGTATTGTCTTTTAATTATTTGTTTCTGAGCATATTCCGACCACCTCAAAATTCCGGCACTGCTGAAAATAGGCCATCAGAAGTCTACTTAAATTCACAGAAGCCTCTAATCCCAATAGTCCTAATATTTATACTAGAATGTCCTTTTTTTAATCACTAGAATGTAATCATTAGAACATAAGAATAGAGCAAAGGAAGTAATGGGGTTGTTTTTCCCATATTCTTGCAAATATACTGATAGTTTCTTGATATTTGTTATTTTTTCCCTAGTTCCTCGACTGTAATTGTTTCGCTTTCGACATACTTTCATACCGCAGATCTAATGTTTACTCGGCCGAACAAAGAAAGACTTGTGATCGCTAATAGATGTCGTTACTGCGGTTTCAGAAACACCAGTTTGCGTGAATACGCAGTTGGATAATCATTCCTGGTATTGCCTTTCCGTCACACTGAATACGAAAGAGACACCGAGCATGATGTGTGAGCGGTAACGCTCTGGCCTCGCATTGATGCCAGTTTGAATCTCCGTCCGGGCATCCAGATTTGGGTTTTCCTTAGTTTCCCCAAATCACTTCAGGCGAATGCCGACATGCTTCCTTCAAAAGGCCATGGCCGAATTCCTTTCTCGCCTCTAATAAACTCGATGTCGACGAGGCGCAAAACCATAAGCAAAAATAAAAATGAACGAGAAATGAGAATGAGTTTCAAGAAAAGGTTACCATCTGTTCGGTGTATGTGTATCTTCTTCCATCTTAACTGCATTCAGTAATGAGGAGGAAATTAATTGCTAATATGCAGCAATTAAATATTAAATCAATAACACGAGTGTAAAAAGGTGTCTGAAACATCCACAAAGAGTTCCTGGTTTCATTACCATTTTAGAGTAGTGTCTGAGTTCATTTAACTTGATGTTACTCAATAAAGGGATTTTCCCAAGAATTTGAATCAAGTTTTCAAACAAAGTTGGTCGATGGATATGTCTCCTTGTGCTAAGTACTTTTATTGATACTATTACAAATAGATACGGGCTGTAAACTGCGGATTTTATAATTTTAAATTAATATTCAAACATAGTTGCTGCCTAATTCTAACGCTCCTGGATTAATAAATAGAATTTCATTTAGGATTATGTTTAGGCCCCAAATCAGTATTGCAATAAGTTTATTTAAGCTTATTTTATAGATTATGAAGTATTCATCGTCGGTCGAAAAAATTGTTTTTGAAAATCAACCTAGAATAATTTCACTTGTTATGAAAATTTGATTTTATTAAAAAATTGAAGTGATTGTTTAAGTTTCATATTCCACTTTATTATAACATTTTTAAATGGATTATAAAAGAATGAGTTTTGTTCGAGAACTGCATAACTGCGTCAAAAAAAGGCAGTAGACATTTCTCGTGTCGTTGACACGAATAACAGGACTTTTCGTCACGCATGTATGCCTAACATACCTGCAATACCCAGTATGCACTAAAACTAATAGCTAAAGTCACAGTTCTTCACGGAACTTTACTACTAATTCTTAACAATTATAAAGGTATCAAAGAAGGCGAACTGAGTGATTCTCTTGTGACAAGAATTTTACTCCCAACTTGTAATTGACTAAAAGAAACAAGGGTTTTAACAAATTACATTTTTAGTAAGACGCGTAACTGAACGTGATAGTTGCAAATAATACTTTATTCCATTTTATGGAATTCTGACGTAAGTTATGTGCTATTTGAGCATTCTTCATATACGAAGATATCTGCAGATCCAATACACCAAATATTTTAAATATATTTAAACAAAGACAATGTTCAAATAATTTCACAATAATTTATATTAATTTAATATGGATAATTATAATATAAATTGTGTTTTGGCACTTGTTACAGCAATGTGCTTAATCACTTTTACCAGTACATTAATGAGTTCTGTTCCTAGCTTTGTTGATGATCAGCATTAATATTATTATTTTTATGAGCTGACAAACTTTGCGTACAGTGTAAGTTAATTGAGGAGATTACGTGAATACCAACAGTTGGTGCTCGTGTTGAAATGCATTTCATTACGTTAACGGCGCGGCTCGTAGAGTAAAATACGCAGCCTGTTGAGAGCTGCTACCTAGCAGAGCGCGAGTGGCCGTGACGGCAGCCGTTGTTCGGCTGAGATTAATACCAGAAGGCGCTCTGTTCAGTGCTGTGCCGGCATGCAACCCACGCCGCGCAATTAAACGCCGCAGGTAAAACACAGACAGACTACCGCCTTTCTGTAACTACAGCACTATTTCCAGTTCTGATATATTTCAGTTATTATTTAGGGTGCTAATGACCCCGCTGTCGACGCGCCCTAAAACAACAACAACAACATCAGTTATTATTATTACTTAATTTCTGTACTATAAAAGATATATTTTTATTGTCTTTAGTCAGATCTTCCTGTTTTGTCATTTTACGAAACCGTTTCACCTTAAGCAGATAGTGGCTAAACATATTATATGTTACAGTAAGCTTTCCTCTCTGTCATATATTTTGGTTCCCTCCATAAGCAGAACAACTTTTATAAAGGTGATTGATCACAGAACTTTTTTTTTTATCACCGAGCGTGTTGGGTAAGTGGTAACACTCCGGTCTCGCAATCTGGAGGACGTTGGTTCGAATCCTCGTCCGGCGATCCAGATTTTGCATGTCCTACCGAATGAGTGGATTGTTCCTTAAAAAAGCCGTGGTTGAATTCGTACCCGTTCCTTGGCTTCGTTCCTTTCCCGTCTCTAATGACCTTGATGTCGACGAAGCGTAAAGCCAAAACCAATATAAATATTTATATATGCTTGGTAATTTACACTTAACAAAAAATAACATTTCTCCTTTTGTCTGTCTGCTTTTTGTGTGAACCACATAATGAGGGCTGTAATTTCTAAGAAATTCTCTTCACTTTCGCAAAAATAATCTGTGATTTCCTTGTCGGTAGTCAGTGTTAAAAAATTTGGAAACGTATCCGGTACTTGCGATGGATGTGACTAATGGCGTGCTTTTGCTGGCTCCTGAAAGTATCTATGATCTTAAAGGTTCCAAACACCATGCTCTGAACTGTGAAATCGTAAAATATGTAGTAATTAATTGAAATATTCTTATGGATTAAGATTGAAATGCCTGAATATGTCTTGTTCTGAATATCGAAATAATGGAAAAGTTGCAAAAAACATTTTTAACTCACTATACTAGTAATAATTCCTTGTGGTCGTGACGACCTGCTATCAGGGTTTCTATTGGCTACGCATTCCACACCTGTCGTAGCCGCCTTAAGCTACTCTGGCAGTCCCTCGGGTACAGGAGACATACAGTTTAACGTGGAATCCGAACCACGGAAGCGTTCTGGCGTAATTCACACCACACAGCAAGTTATATCAGAGATGAAGATCGGGTTCAGGGACTATGAAAATCCCCGCCGAGACAGGGATTCAAACCGAGGACCTTTCGATCAACAGTCAGATCACTCAACCACTGAGCAACCATTGTGCTCTTGATCTCACTGAATAATATGGGATGTAAAAACTAACCCTGGATTTCTTCACATGGGCATCTACAGGGTCAATTCTTGTTGTCTGCCAATCCTTTGATGGTGTTAATCATTACTCTATTTCCGGTAGTTGCAGCTCACTTTTTTCTCTTAGATGCGGTATGGACAATCCACTCTTCAAAAATACTTGACTACTTCCTCAATTGTCACACCGAGCGTGGTGGGTGAATGGTTAACGCTCTGGCCTCGCATTCGGGAGGACAAGGGTTCGAATTCCCGTCTCGGCATCAAGATTTGGGTTTTCCATGGATTCCACAAATTACTCCAGGCGAATACTGGGATGCTTCCTACAAATAGCCAAGGCCGAATTCTTTCCTCTTCCTTGTACCCCATCCCTTCCCGCCTCTAATGACATCGACGTCGACGAGGCGTAAAGCCATAATAATAATAAAAAAACTCAATTCTCACCGTGTTGGCAAACCATCTCGTATGTTCTTCTTCAGAGAGAAAATGTTGTGGTGGCTTGCTTTTTTTAAAGGTGGCAGTTACAATTAGGTTTCATCAACCAAAAACTATCGCAATTCTTTTGAATCCCATGGTTCCTGGATAACTGACTCGAACCATCAAATAATCAGCAGCTGTAAAATTCTTCTGTTAGCAACACTAGGATGAAACCTGAACCTTGCGTATACAAATATGTATGAATCTTTTTTTTTTTTTTTTTTCGTCATGGCTGATCTTAGCAGTAATCTCACTTCTAAATATTCAAAATGTTAACTTAAAGATTGTTGCTTTGTGATAAATTTCTGTGAATCTGTCCTTATTCAGGCAGTCCCTAGCTCTAATGTTATCACATCCACAGAAGAAATAACCAATCGTAACGCAGAATCCACTATGTAATGCAACAGTGTTTGCAGTTTTTGGATGCCAGGATTGGAAGTCAGCTCAAGAGCGAGTCTATAACTCGCTGTAGGTTACAGTTATGAGGCGCGTGTTGGAAAAATTCCATATTAAACTTCACCAGAGTTCGCATATTAGCTGGCACATTTTCGCGCGCGTTCCAGCAGTGAAACGAGCCAACACTACTCAGCACCCCTAACCGTTTGCATTAATTCAGTGGCCTTATAACACCGCTACCAAACACTGTTTTGGCCAAGTGCCACAACGAGCTCCGTAAGCGAAAAATGAGAAATTCACATCCCCACACTTCTTTAGAATGTTTCTGGAACTGTTGGAGTAAACTACTTCCCTTTGGTGGTTGAGGTATTTAATGAGCTGTTCCATTCCTTGCAATAATACAGAAGTTCCTTACCACGAATCCAGGAGATTGAACATTTTATGCTCTGTTGAGATGAACAACTCCTCCCATTACAGAACGTAACAAAATGTTGCTTTATTGCTGGGACTTGGTGAAGTATATTTAACGACTGTGGGGATACAACAATATAGATAATAATTCCTATGACCGACTGAGACGTTAAGGCTGCCCAGAATGGGGCTTCAACATTCCTTTAAATCGTTCTAATTATCACCATAACAGCAGAAAAACAATTTCATGTTGACCTCATGGGTCGAGTATACTGAGATGCTATACATTTTTTTCAAGTGTATTGCTTATTTCAGCGAGAAACTATGTGAGCGTTGTTTGGCTGCTAGTTTGGCTTCTTATAACCAGTTCACTCCGAACTGGCAGTTCAAGGTCACCTCACACCTGACCGTCATGTGACAGCTTGCTATAGTCCTTATGAAAGCGTCGAAGAACTGATTAGTAGACTGGGCTGGGAGTCTCTGGTAGATAGATGACGCACGTTTCGTTTAAACTTATTGGTAAACAGGTGTACTCCCACTTTCGCTCACGAGTGTAGTGAAATACTTCGTCCACCAACCTATTTGAGTCGGAATGACAGGAAAGATAAGATTAGAGAAATAAGCTGCCGCACTGATTCTTATATGATTTTTTTTTCCGTCGTACCATTCGGGATTGGAATGCACACCAAAGAGTCTAGCTTTGGTGCTGAGCACCGTCTGCCACCCACAATTTTGTGAATTGCAGAGTATATATGTAGATGTAGATGTCCAGATAGCCGGGTAGTAAATTTACCCTTCGCATACAGGGTTAAAAATAGTGGAGTGGGGATAGAGCGGACTGACCTTGAACCGCCTCTGATTGTTGAATAGGTTATAGTGGAGGAAATAAAGTGTCATCATCTGTTTTTGAAACGTGTGAGCTATATTCTGTAAGACATGGTTGTATTTTTGTTTGTGAAATGTGTAATTTCTGAGGCGGAGATTGGGTACCGTCCTAGTATGTGCCTGGGTGATTTCGGTAAACCACCTGAAAACGGTAATCAGTGCGGGGCTTAAAGCTTTGTCCATATACAGTCCGATGTAGTGGCACGTTAACGCATACTTCCCCACAGTGTGTGTAGCCCGATGCGGAGCCGGTCGTTGGATCTCAGTGCTGGAAGAAATTTTCATCAATTGGTAGTCGGTTAGCAGAATGAGAAAGATGATGGTGTACAATTTCTAAAAACCAGATTGTACCAGAGTACCTTGCTTTAATACGTAAATCTTCTCGCAGTGGGTGTAGAGTGAGAGAACACGGCATTAATGAATTGTTGTATTAGGACATAAAGCCAGGTGGCACCCAGTGTCCTTCGGTACTGTGGTTCTGAACGGGATACATCGGAATCTAGCCACCTCCTCTCCAGCAGTCACGCCTATCACGAAAGTCACCCTATACTTACCATACACTCTACATTCATGAACATGTTCAACATCACCTGAAGACAACGGAAAGAGCTAAAGACAAACATTTCCCGTGAACTTAGTCGTACAGTTGTGATCACCGACATTTAATCACGTTCATGTAAACAAATAGACATATACTTTCATAACACCTTCGATATTGGCATATGAATGTTAACATATTACCGACCTAGTAAACGTTGAATTTTAAGTGATACTACTTTTGCATCTAATTCTGAAGCTCCGGAATAATTCCAATGCGCCTCATAAACAATTTATGCTATACCAAAACTTCGTGTCTATTTTTTCTATAATTATTTGGTATTGCGTCTTTACTCCAATATACCTGCTCAAAGGTGCAGAAGGATAGTCTTCGCTTAAGTTAAACGTATTTTCCGATACGAAAAGTTTACTTACACGTGGAAAAGATCGCTATGGGTAACTGGAAGTAAAGTGCGAATAAAAAAATAATCCACAGAAAATTGATTATTTACCGAGGAACAATAGTTTACTGCTTGAAATTTTTATTTAACAAATCCTCTCTGCATATTGTCTTCGGCATTCATTGCAACTTCACTGTTTATAACTCAAGAAACTATTATAGAATTATTCCAGGTATTTCTGTTAATAACCCAGGCATAAACGATTACACGTTAGGATAGGTATAATGGTCCCTGCGCCACCAACTTTTAGAAGTAATAATAACTCTACGAAAAGGCGATCATGGGGAAAGTCTTATCTCAAATATAATACTATTTCAATGAAAATAATTAAAAAACGCGATCATTTAATTTGTCCTATAACGTATATTTAATACACTATGGCGTCATTGGAGCCGAAGACAATGAATTTAAGCATTCAAAACACAATCCGGCGGAACACCTGTGAGTTTAAACATGTCGCTATATAGGTAATTACGCAGCTAGTCACCTGTTTCTATTGTTTATAAGTAATTATGTTTAGAGATTTCTGTTATATACTAAACAGAAGCTCTTTGACTAAGACTTTATGGCGCTTATTTACTTTTAAAAACATCTGAAATATCAAGAATTACACGAACATGCTATTAATGTAAAATAAAAAATTGTAAGATGCTTCAACGAACACATGTAATTATTTATTAGCTTCAGTTTGTAATGGTAGATGTTGATAACTGTTTGTTAATTGAACTAACCTTTTGATGATATTCACGTTTTTTTTTTACTATATTGTTTATTTTACTAATTTTTGCTATGGAATCCACATAATCAAATAATAATCGATTTGTTTAATCTACTGATGATGTTTTTTTCATACTTCTACCCATGATTGAAAAATGTGCGCCTACTTTTTTGTTTTGCAAAAATACCCATAAATCTTCTAATACTTACTGTGGTTAGAAATACCAGGATACTGTTGCCGTCAAACGAAGTCCAAAACAAAACGACTTTTGGAATTCCATTTAACTATAATTTTTGTTCCTACTTTTAAATTCTTTGTTTAAGCTTCGTCTTAATACAGTTCTCAAATTTTGTAGGATTAGGCGAAATACTCTCCGATAAACTTTCGTTTAGGGTACCTTCAGAACATATAGATCTGTACATTATAGATTTTGATTTGATGGAATATCACACAAAATCTCCAAAGTCTTCACACTCATCAGGTTTTACCCTATCGCATATGTTACCCTACACAGCAAACCAATTAAGGGAGAAAAAAAAGTTGTGGGTGACATTTCTTTTTTTTCCAAGGATTCATTCAGAAAGAGGTCCTTGGTAACAATCTGAGAAATCTCTGTTTAACCAGCTTTCACTTTCTACTAGTTGGGTACAAATGCCAAGGTGATATTTACCCTTCCCATTATGTTCTTGAATTGCTTCGTTACATGTTGCTTTGTGACGGGGTGTCATGGAAATGGCCGCCCTGAACTTCACAAGGAGGCAAAAATTTATCCTGGAACTGAAAGGTCACTCTGCCCTTTCTAGTGGCATCTAAGGTCTTCATTGTGTGCGAGGGCAGAATCCTGTGCCTTCTGATTAATTACTCAGTAAATGAGCCTTGTGAACAAGGACCTAATTAGCTTTGAGGAATCTAAGAAACTCGTCGTGGAACCGTACTGCTGCACTGTAATATCAGCTAATGAATATTGTAGGTTACTTACAGGATCACAGCGTTGAGATCATCGATATATATTATCGCATCTAGGGGAAATGATTTTTGAGGATTACTCCTTCCGTTGTTTGGTAATAATGTTAACTGCAACCTAGCAAGCAAGTTTTTTTTCTTTTTTTTTTTTCTTTCGTATATGGTTCGATAATTTACATGTTGTGAATTCAACAAATTACTGAGAATATATCAAACGAGATAGTATAATACAAATGTACTTATGCACAAATAAACTTTGCATGAATAAGCTTAACTGGGCAGCACAATATAAGAAAATGTTTCAAAATTCTGCACTTGTTGGAGAGTGATGAAGGGATATACGTGAGAAGTAAAGGAACTGTGCTACAAAACTTTGGTCAGACCATTGCTTGAATATGGTAGTATAGTATGGGACCCAAATTTTGAGTATCAAATACAGGAGTTGGGGAGGGTGCAAGGAAGGGCTGCTAGTTTCCTTTCTGGAAATTACTACAGAACGCAATCAGTAACAGATATAATAAAAGAGCTAGATTTGGATTCAGTTGAAGACAGGAGGATGGTGAAGAGGGTCATGGGAGTGTACAAGGCGAGTGTTGAAGTTGAGGGGTGGAAAGATATTGGTGTAAGAATTAAAAGTAATGCATGGAAGAGAAAATATGACCATGACCACAAGTTGGCACTCGATTTCAGGCACAAGGGATCGTGCACAAACTACGTGGCTCGGTCTAGGGGGGGGGGAGGGGTTGGCTGGAAGGCTACGCTGGGCTACGTGGGGGGGGGGGGGGTTCCAAGCCAGGCCACGTAGCTTTCCTTACATAACATTTTTCACAGTTAAAATGAGGAACACAACTCACAATAGCATGTGAATATTTATTTTCCTCAGTTAATTATCTCCGTATGTAATTTACAATAGTCTGATAAGAAAAAACAGTAAAAAATGTCTTCTGGAATCAAAAGGAAAAAAAGCTACGTGCTACGTGGGAGGGGGGGGGGGTAGAGGCAAAAGCCACGTAGGGCTACGTGGGGGGGAGGGGGGGTTCACAGGAGGCCAAAATGGAGCTACGTGGTTTGTGCACGCTCCCCAAGGGTGTAGAAAGATTGTCTATTTTAGGTAAGTGTGTCGGAGACTGGAATAAGTTACCAAGAGAAATGATGAATAATTTACCAAACACGTTGAAAGAATTTAAAGTTGAAATTTGTAGAAGGCAAAAGTAGGAGGGTCCAAGAAAGGGGGAAGATGGTTGTGTAGGGAAATTGCCACGGAGCGAGCGCGCCATTGGAATTAAATTGAATTCGAGGAAATATGTACTTGGATGACTTAAAGCCTCATCGACGGCTAAGGTCATTAGAGTATGTGCTTGTGATGTTCAACGCTACAAAGAAATACATTCTACGCCGGCCTCGGTAGCGTAGGAGCTAGAGTACTAGCTCCGCGTGCCGAAGGCCGCCGGTTCGAATCCGGCCGCGAGCATGGATGTTTAAGTGTTGTGTGTCTGTGTGAGTGTCATGTGGCGTCCATACAATGGAAAAATACAATATACTTGATGACGACATATACACTGAAAGCTACAAAAAAATTACATTGAGCTGGCTGTATGGCCTTCGTTGCCAAATGCCACAAAAAAAAAAAAAAAAAAAAAAAAAAAAAAAAAAAAAAAAATTACATTCTACGTTTTCTTGTAATTGTACTTAAAATCCAACTTTGTGCGACTGGTGAAATAAAAGAAATGTGCAACGAGAAGACAAAACTCTTGTGCTTTCTTTAACAGATTATTATGAGCTATTTAAGATTTATTTAGAAAAGTAAAAAAAAATATAGAAAGTAAACCAGCAGGCAAGTTCAAAAGAAAGACTGCGATCGAAATATTAATTTCTTTAGTGCAACAACATATAGTCCAAATATCTAATGGATGCCTGGAAGTATTACTTCTCCCCCCCCCCTTTTCGACAGCGCAGGGAATAGAATCACCAATGTGAAACTTAACTATAATTATTATTGCCGGCCCATTTTATCTGCAGTTGGTTGTTAAACTAATAATTATTATTTAACAAGTAAGCCGATGCATTTATTGTTGGATATTATTTTTTCACTTAAACATTATTCACGTGAATAAATAATACCCAACAACAGTCGCATTGTCGTACTTTGTAATAATTATTATTAGTTTAACTACAGTTGTATCACGTCCTGGCGACTACCGAAATTATTGTGGCAGAATTCCATTTAGATGAAATTGTGGTGCAGGACTTGGTCCACGTCTATCTTTGACGTAAGCGCTAATCGAAAGTGGTAAGTTTTTTTTTAAAAAAAAGATAGAAATAGGAGCTCAATCAATGTAGCTTAACTAAGTTTATAACATTTGGGTTTCATGTTAAGCACATTCGTTAGTTCAATACGACATAGGTATAATACTAGAAGCACTGACAGATTTCTTTTCAGATCCCTGCCAATGTTTCCGTAAGGCTACAGTATAATAATCCGGCTGTCCAAAATACGTACAGTATGAATAGGAAGAATTGCTGTTAGTGAAAAATATTATTTCAATATGCAAATTATATTTATAACAACACATAATCTCAAATTTCTGCATTTTTTCAGTTGTGACTTCTTACCCGATGGTATGCTTTATATATATATATATAGTGATTAGAACACTTCCCGTCTTAAAGAAATATGGTTCAGCTTGTGTTTTATATATGTTCCATACTTTACCATCTCAGATTATTGAACATCAGTACAGTAATGTGATGAAGAACGAACTCCCCTCGTAGGCTGTATTAAAATTGCTCTTTACCTTCAAACTCAGTAATCAGAGATGAAAGACAAAGTATTTCAGAGATAAATTAAACCTAAAGCTTACTTATGATTGTTACATCGCGTATTTTTCGTTTTGATTTCTGTGGACTTCCAGTTCATATTTTCCGTTCGCTGGAGGATTTATAGAGGCCTCTCTCTTGCAGTCAATCAGTTAATGGCGTCCCACGCTGGAATTACGGTTTCGGAGCAATTGGACTTTGTCTTATGATGCTGTCACAAGCCTCAATATTTACTGTTTCCAAATCAGGGATAAAAGCTCATCTCTCTTGATTATAAAATTAATACTGCCTGGTGACCTTTTTCATAATTGAATAAGTAGTTTGACATTCGTTACCAGAAATGTTTTTGAAAATACTCTGTAACACAGGTCCATAATAAACGTGCTTGATTACAGATACTCAGTTATAATTAGTTTAAATCCGATATTAAAAAGGATTTGAGTCGAATTTTCTGTTTCAGTTTCGGAAAAGTAGAATTATTGTAGGTGTAAAAATTCATGTTTTTTCATAATTTAACTTAAGGCCTTGTAAAACGTCCACTTAATATAATTAAAGATTACCATGTTGAACGTGGTTTTCGATTGTTAGTTTTTTTTATTAAAGGAGGCTTCTGAAGCTTTGATTCCAGCCATAAAAATCGGTAGTGACATGGCCATTATTATAGATCTGCGATACAAATAAGCAGATTTCTTTACGTAGATTTGGAATTACAGATTCATCGTATCGGAATTGTACAACATGGAACTTTATTTTTGTGAACGAACCTTGTGGTTTGTTGGCACAGTTTTCCTAGAACTTAAGCGCAACTACATATATCTTAAAATTTGTTACGACGTCCTCCCGCTCTCCTTGATCAAATGATCTAATTCCAGCATCATATCAGATCCTATAACAACTTTGTTATTTAGTAACACCAGAAATAAAAGACTGCAAAAGTCATGTTGAACGTATAGGGTATAAAAGCGGGTACAGAACGTATGTTAGAGAGAGGCATTACTGTAGTTCCATTGACTATGTTGAAATTGTATTAAACTCATAATTAAACAAGTTCAACGTACCGTTACATAAGAGCTTGTTTATTGCAGCAGTTGTCATTCTTGACACTTTTTCCTTTCCGCTAACTGTAACAGACAAATTCGTCCATTGGGAGTTTTTCACCGCTCTATTCTCCTCTGTTTTATTTTCTTCTGTCAACGCTTTTTATTGGATCTCTTCGTATGAATCCCTCTACAGAGCTAAAGGAAACTCAGTTAGCTTTTAATTACGGTAGAGCAAAGGCCTCCTTGAAAATTTTCCTCCTACAAATCTGTATTCCGATTTCAAGATTTTTTTAAAAAAAATAGTTCTTTCATCTACATCTACATCTATACTCTGCAATTCACAATAACTGGGGGTGGCAGAGGGTGCTAAACACCAATCCTATTTTAGAGTATTCCAATCCCGAACAGAACGAGGAAAGAAAGAATACATAAATGTATCAGTACGGCATCTTATCTCTCGAATCTTTTCCTTTCTGTCATTGCGACCTAAATAGGTTGGCGGAAGAAGTATTTCGTTGCACTCGTAAATTAGAGATTTTCGCATTTTATCCAACAAATTGAGTGTAAATTCATCACCCAAAGTTTAAATTTCTTCAGATGACCCATTGTTCACTTCCCTATGATGGTACCGGAACCGCATTTTCCTTTGCTGCGTCAATCTAGTGACATTCCTCCTATTACTTATAGACTGCACAGATATTTGATAATTCGCCAGTCTTTACACAGATCTCCCTCTGGAGTGGTGTCACTTGAGTCTGAGTACCTTCAGTACGACACCTGCCAGAAGGTTCCACTCGAACTTTCTGGTGACACACCAGCGCCCTTATCACACACTCCTAGGATGTTTCCACCAATCATGATCCAACTCCATAACTTGTGGGACGACGAGGACTGGTGTTTTTGTCTGGGAGTCCAACAACATTCAAAATGTCCTACTTTTAGTAGTGCAACCCTTTTCACGACTCATCAATATTCCTTTATTAGAAAATCGGATCATCGTAGATCCTACAAATTGGACTAATAATGGGTCTCTAGAATTGTTTAAAGGCGAGTGGTGAGCATGGAGATGAGCGGTATTGTTTCCTTGTGCTTGACGCTTGAATTAGTCGAACCACAAACTCCGCGAAGTTCATATGACAATGATTTTTTTGACGCCTGCGTAGTCATGTAAATAATTTAATTCACTTGTAAAATAAATATGGCAGTATTTTGTGGAAATATACTTCGTTTATGAAAAAAATATGGATTTGTGGACAAAGAATATGCTTATTTTGATTTTAAGTGTATTTTTGATAAAACATTAAAATCTAAATAATTATAAATTTATTTTTCCACCTCCGCATCCACAAAACATCCCCATTCGATGATGTTAAGCACTGAATATCCCCATTCCCATAGATGACCTCCGTTAAAATCCTAGTTTGTAGTAGTGGAAATGTTCTCCTGGTCTGGAGAACCTCATAAAATCACGCAATTTGTAGTAGGAGTTGTTTGTCTTTATCAAAGAGGCGATGATCTTTCTATGTAGAATGGTTTCGTGTCTACCTTATCAGCAGATTCCTAACGCAACCCATGACACCTCTGATGCAAGGTAAGATAGCCACTTTGTGTAGATGTGGTTTGGTTTGTTGCATTGGTAGTGCTCGTGAATATGGCTACGTCCGAAAAATTTTCTAATTGTGGAATCTGCTGCAGTGAAAGTGCGCTTTATTATGTCAAGTTTCATGCAAAAACGTTCCTGGCAGCACACTCTTATAGCTCTGTTGTATAAGGGTGTAAGTACAATATCGCTGGATGTTGGTGTGATGCAGCATGCAGTTGTATGTGTGCATTGATGTACGCTATACTCTATGCCGTGGTCATCTAATGTCCCGATTTTTTACTAAAACATGTATGGATGGTAACTATCCTTGTTTTACAACTTCCATTGGAAAATTGATCTTAGGATGTGCATTAAGTGCTCAAAGAACTTTTCTATGGCATCGTGCCCGAGGCGTTAGATTTCCAGAGCGTCGTCCACTTACCAGAGCCTCAAAGTTGCCTTGAGCCGAGTATTGTCCATTTCCTCTATTTCTTATGCCACCATGAAGAGATTAGCTGCTATGAGCGAGAGAGATGAATGGGTATACGGAGGCTCCTTTCAACAGAGAATATAGCTTCCCATCGTAAAATTAAAAAAAGATTGACTTTCGACATAACTCGGCTATAAACAGCAAGCTATAAGTTTAGTGCCTATCACCGAAATTGTCTCATCCACTGTTACGCTTGCTGACAACGATGTGACATTCAAGCTGTTTATCAGTTTCAAGAAGACAGATGACCGTGATATTTCATATACCGCTTGGGCGATGTCTCTGTTAGGCCTCGTATCCACTTCAGCACGCTCAGGCGAATGAGCCGCTCAGTGAAGCGAGCGGCTCAAGTGTGGACGCCTGAGCACGCTCGCAACGAACGACAGCGAGCGCGCTCGGGGCGAGCCGATCGGTTGTCGGTATTTTGGAATGCTCAAAGGCGAGCCAGTGTTTGTTCGGCGCTCAGTGTGGACGGTATTTGGCGGTTTCTACAATGAGCGCGAGCATGTGGGACAATGAAACTTGATTAACTCTAATTGATGCGTATGAATCAAAGAGGGTGTTATGGGATAGCTCCAGTATTATAATCGAACTAAAAAATAAAGTGCATGCCGTGAAATCAGCGACATATTAAACTTTAGTATTAATGATGTAAAGAAAAAATAACAAGCCAGCTTGGGTCAGTCAGGCGAGAACGATCAAAACAGAGGAGAACTTTTATAACGGGAAGTGGTAAGTCTTTTTAATAGTATTTCTCATAGCTGAACGGATTTTGATTGAATTTGGTGTTACGAAATTCAGATCCTAAGTGCCTAAAATCATATTGATTTTGTGCCAGGCAATATAATTGTTTTACAAATTTTTATTAAAAACTTGAAATCAACGCCATAATTAAAAAAACTTAAATTAACCTTTAAATCTATATTTGTAAACACAAATTAAAAATAGGTACCAGCCTTCATATAATTTTGGAGTGACTCAATAGTGCCATCACAGACTACCCGTACTAAACGGATGATGCTTTGTTTATATACTTTGAACATATACTGCAGGCTTGTGTAGGGACTTCATGAGGCTAGGAATCTTAAGTTATTATTAATTTTATCTTCTGGTGGGATCGCCTCACGAATAGGCGTATCGTGCCTTTTAATATGAGGGTCCAACTAATGACAGCAAATGTTCGAAATCGATATGGTAAAGTTTTGAAATAGCTCATTGTCTTCTTCTAAAGTCAATTCGCGAATTGAATTATTAAGATAATTTCTTCGCTTTCTCTAATCCATCAACTTGGTAATTTTCTTCTCTGTTTTGACATCGTATGGATAATAATAAAGGCCGTAGCTACACGTGACGACACGTGATTAGCCGAGCGTTTACTGAGCACTGAAACCAGGCTCGTTCGACCAAAATTTCCTTGAGCACGCTCGAACGAGCGCGCTCAAATGAATGAGCGGCTCATTTGCCTGAGTGTGCTCAAGTGGATACGAGGCTTAAGAGGGTTTGGTTTGTAGACAATGTATGGGGCGCTGGAGAGGTGAACCAACTTGTAATCGGTCGTAGTGATACTTCCGGCTTGTGCATCTCCGGTAACACGTAAAATCGAGGTGTGTCACTGTTGTTTCTCTTAATCATCCTGTTCGACTAACGATGTGTTCTTTACTTGAACTGCCACCTCAGTCCCCAGTTTGCGTAGTGGGTTCCAGTCCAGTATTGACTTTTTTTCTCTTCCGGGTAAACCTACAACATTTTGTGATAAACTTCATACATCTTTGCTACGATTGCGTTGCCCTATATACCGGAAGTACCGCCAAGCTGTTGCTTTGGTTGTAACTCCTTCAAGGCTAGGAAAGTTGCTTCAAGGCATTTTTTCGTGACTAAGCATTCGATCTGATTCACACTGGACATGTACTGCTTGGTCTACGTTTAAATTAACAACTAGACAACCCGTGCGAAAATTTCGCGAATTTATTTATCGTATAGTTAACAAGGTACACAACAGGAAATTTACATATCACAATCTTGTACAATTTCATATCTCGAGATCTAATGTTTTAATCCAGTCAACTGCACTGATCGACGCATCATGTAATTCCTCCATTGTTCCCTTGTAGGCCCGAAGAGGACAGTCAGAAACGATATGATTGATTGTCCGTAAGGTGGCTCCACAGTCACAATTTGCAGAATCTACCCAGCCCCATTTGTATAATAAGTAGGCACATCTGCCTTGTCCTGTTCGAATTCGATTGATGATTCTCCACTGCCGCCTGGGGAGATCGAAACCTTGTAACCTTACTGAGGGATCCTCAACTAGATTTTTATTGGCTACTGATGACTGCTCCCATTGAGTTGTCCACAGCTTATGATGTTAAAAGAGGACTCTGTAAGTGAGATAGCATGCATGTAATATATTGTAAAGTAGAACCGCAACTTTGTAGCAAATATTATTTGTTTAGTGTGATAGGTACGCATCAAAATACTTTAAACATATTACGAAACAGTTAGAAAAAATTAAAACCCCCTGTATCTACGACAAATTTTCACTGACCTTAACAGAATACAATCAACTTGAACAAAATGAACACAGCATATCAACAGCTATGTGATATGTGTTGCTATGCGAATAAAATGTTTACATTGGAATTGTATAGCAAAATAATAATGTTTCCGAAACAGAAAAAAATATCCGAAAGGATGTTTACTGTATAAAAAACATTTTATTGAAACTCTTTAATATCTACTGCTACAATCTAGGGACTTGGCTCCGAACTGTCAGTTGTTCTCAGCTGCCAGATACCTGATGAAGGCAGCAGAGTCAGCTGACGAAATGTCGTGTTTTTACACCACCATCCGGCTGGACACCCGAGAAGATTTTGTTGCATTAATACTTTTGACCATTAATGGTTGAATTTTGAAAAATTCATTTTTCATAAAATATGGAGTAACGGAACCGAAGACCTCATGTTTAAAACGAAACCTCGTTTATAAATTATAATTATCAAGGGAGATAAATTTTAGAAATATGATGTTTTTGCCCTTTAAAGGCACAGTTCAGAAAAAAATACATTCTTAAAACATGATGTGACCACAGTGGAGACCTTAATCTTTAGAATGATACATCATTTATCTATTTCGTTTATATATTAATGGAGATAAATGGCTCGTGGCACAAAAATGCGTTGAAGAACCATTCACACTTTTTCCCTTTAAGGGTTGAAATCCTAAAAAATTCTTTTTTAATATATGATGTCATTAAAGCTGAGTCATTACTCTTCATAATCCTACTTCATTTATCTTTTTTTTCTTATAGCTTTACACCTCGTCGACAGCTAAGTTCATTAGAGGCGGGATGGGACTGGGGACAAGGAACGGGAAGGAATTCGACCATGGCCTTTTGAAAGGAAGCATCACGGTATTCGCCTGGAGTGATTTGGGGAAACCATGGAAATCTGGATGCCCGGATGGGAATTCGAACCTCCTTCCTCCCGAATGCGAGGCCAGAGCGTTAACCACTCACCCACCAAGCTCGGTTTCATTTATCACTTTCGGTTAGGCTTAAAGGGACATAAATGGCTCGAGACACAAAAAGCGAATTTTAGAAACATTGACATTTTCGCCTTTTAAGGGTCGAATAACGAAAAATTCCTTTCTTAAAATATGTTACCACGGCGGAGACCATAATCTTTAATGTGATAACTCATTTATCTATTTCGGTTATATATTAATGGAAATAAATGGCTGGTGACACAAAAATGCGTTGAAGAACCATTAATACTTTTTCCCTTTAAAGGTAGAACTACAAAAAAATTTCTTTCTTAATGAATGATGTCACCAAAGCGGAGACATTACTCTTCTTAATCCTACTTCATTTATCGACTTCGATTATATGTATCCAGGGAGATAAATGGCTCGGGACACAAAAAAAAAAAAAAAAAAAATAACGCATTTTAGAAATAGTGACGTTTTTGCCCTTTAAGGGTCGAATTACGAAAATTTCTTTCTTACAATATGATGTGACTAAATTGGAGATCATAAACTTTAAAATGACACCTCTTTCATTGATTTCGGTTAAGTTATGAAGGAAGATAATGGCTTGTGACAAAAAAAAGTACCTTATAGAAATAATATATATATGATGGAAATCTTGTAAACTGCTGCGATAGCTTTGTTGAGTACTTAGACGGTATCTGGATGAAATTAAGCGTTTGTACGAGTACAGAATTGGCCGTAGGAGTAAATTTTTTCTCCTGTTAAATTAACAACTTACATTTTGGTTCGACTTGTCTAATCTCTAAGTGTTGTTATATCTTCAGTTAGCTGAACGTTCCTATTGCTTCATTTAAAGCTTTGTTTAAAATAATATGACTGAAATAACATTTTTTTTTTTTTTTTTTTTTTTTTTTTTTTTTTTTTTTTTTACAATTTCATTTCTCCCAGCTGAAGGCTGGGAGGAGTTCACGGAGATCCTTTTCAGCCAATCCATTCTACAGGGAGGGAAAGGGGATGGAAGGTCGGCCGTGGCCTTGTAGGGAACCATCCCAGCATTCGCCTAGAGTTACTGAGGAAAACCACGGAAAACCTCAATCAGGATGGCCGTACCGGGTTTGACCCCGGTCCTCCCGAATGACAAGTAGCAGTGCGAAATCGCACTGCTCAAGCCTCGGTGATAATATTATATATATATATTTTTTTTATGATTTCATTCCTCCCAGCAGAAGGCTGGGAGGCGGGCTGCTGGAGAGTCATAGGGGACTCTTTTCAGCCAATCTACTACTACGGGGAGGGAAGGGGGATGGAAGGTCGGCCGTGGCCTTGTAGGGAACCATCCCAGCATTCGCCTAGAGTTACTGAGGAAAACCACGGAAAACCTCAATCAGGATGGCCGTACCGGGTTTGACCCCGGTCCTCCCGAATGACAAGTAGCAGTGCGAAATCGCACTGCTCAAGCCTCGGTGATATATTATATATATATTTTTTTTAATATTTCATTCCTCCCAGCAGAAGGCTGGGAGGCGGGCTGCTGGAGAGTCATAGGGGACTCTTTTCAGCCAATCTACTCTACGGGGAGGGAAGGGGGATGGAAGGTCGGCCGTGGCCTTGTAGGGAACCATCCCAGCATTCGCCTAGAGTTACTGAGGAAAACCACGGAAAACCTCAATCAGGATGGCCGTACCGGGTTTGACCCCGGTCCTCCCGAATGACAAGTAGCAGTGCGAAATCGCACTGCTCAAGCCTCGGTGATAATATTATATATATATATTTTTTTATGATTTCATTCCTCCCAGCAGAAGGCTGGGAGGCGGGCTGCTGGAGAGTCATAGGGGACTCTTTTCAGCCAATCTACTACTACGGGGAGGGAAGGGGGATGGAAGGTCGGCCGTGGCCTTGTAGGGAACCATCCCAGCATTCGCCTAGAGTTACTGAGGAAAACCACGGAAAACCTCAATCAGGATGGCCGTACCGGGTTTGACCCCGGTCCTCCCGAATGACAAGTAGCAGTGCGAAATCGCACTGCTCAAGCCTCGGTGATAATATTATATATATTTTTTTTTAATGATTTCATTCCTCCCAGCAGAAGGCTGGGAGGCGGGCTGCTGGAGAGTCATAGGGGACTCTTTTCAGCCAATCTACTACTACGGGGAGGGAAGGGGGATGGAAGGTCGGCCGTGGCCTTGTAGGGAACCATCCCAGCATTCGCCTATGTGTCTGAGGGAAACCACGGAAAACCTCAGACAGGATGGCCGAACCAAGTTTAACCCCGGTCCTCCCGAATGACAAGTGGCAGTGCAAAATTGCACTGCGCAAGCCTCGGTGATAATATTATAAAACACTTGTTTTATTTAATGATCTTGAATTCTATTCGTGACAGCGAGAACCGCTACCATAATTGTCGCTCTTCGTAATTTTCGAGCTATGGAAGCGCGATCTACTATCTTCACGTGGTCAACTACCTTTTTATTAGCAACCGAGAAATTAATACATACATGTAGCACATAAATCTGGAATCTATTTTAAAAGATGTTGTTTGATTCTATTTTGAAGTTAAAAATACATTATATTTGGCGTTAGACCTTCACCCACCATGTTTTTAAAATGTATCGGACTAAAAAATGTAGAACAGAAATATTTGAATAAATATTTACTAAACTGTTATCATAACGACTTTCCGTTTTTATATAGTTCTTATTTAATTTTTTCAATAGTTCCTAAATTTATAACAATTACGTACCGTGATCATATAAGTCTGAATTGTTCTATGGCACTAAAGAAAATTTTGTGTAGTACAAAATCTAAATATTTCAAAACATTACGATCTATATCTTATATATGCGATGTAATAATAGTGTTGTGTTAGAAATTAAAAAATAATAATGTGAACAATATTGAAGTGACATTTCTTTGGGCTCGTAGAATGCGGAGTGTAAGGGAAGTGGTTAGAAGAAGCGACGAAACACGTTACATAACAAGTTAACTTAGTTCCTGGCTGTTATAAACAATTCGGGAGGACGTGGGTTCAAATCCTCGTCTGGTCACCCAGATTTGGATTTTCCATGGTTTCCCCAAATCATTCGAGGCGAATGCCGAAATGCTCCCTTCAAAAGGCCTTTGCCGAATTCCTTCCCGTTCCTTGACCCAGTCCCGTCCCGCTTCAATTCACCTTAGCCGTCGATGAGGCGTAAAAAACAAATTGTAGTAAACATCACGTTGCGTGTCATTCGTCATTAAACAGTTACAATAAAGACTTTCAAAGTCGAGAAAGAGGAATAGCTACTACGTATAATAATACTTCTCTCGTGTGTTTGTAGACGTTTAAAAATCTAGCTGTGATTATAGGTGAAGGTCATCCGAGAAGAATGCTGTCAGCATGTATCAACCATGTTAATCGATTCACATGAAAAACTGCTCCATTCAGTATTTCCTAGATTAATTGAGGAGTTAGAGTTACGAATTATCATATTTTCCATTTCTGTGGTAATTATGGTTTTTTAATTCTTTGTTTTCATGTGAATAAGGTAGCATGAGAAATTACTCGCCCTAATTCTAATAACATATTATTAAATTTTTTTTGAAGTCTTTTTGAAAACCTATATTGCCGATCTCTTTAAGGCAAATTTTAAGATTCATCAGTATAAGAAGATCTCACCAACGACTGTAAATTACTCTCGAGCAAAAAATTCATCACAGTGACCTACTAGATAGAAGAAATTGGCATTTGCAGCAAGCCAACATTTACTTGGCCCACACGCAAATGTTAATTTGTGTCTCAAATTTTCTGAACTAACTCAATCCTGATCGTATCTGAAGCTGCCACACCGTTCCTGTCTTACCGCCTGATTAAAACATACCGTCTTAATGACTCAAAGCCGAATGTTCATTGGCAACTCTCTATTACTTAACTGTATCTGTGTCTCGGCTACGATTGATCCCAGTTTCCTGGTCTCCTAATTCTCTACTATTTATCTGTTTTTGAAGAAATCGAAAAAAACGTTATTACCTGAAACAGATACCCTTTTTCGAAGCGTCCTCAAGCGTAGCATCTCTATAAAAAGAAAACCGGACAAATATGTGCATCAAAAACTTCGAAACTACTGAGCAGACATCTAAGAGTTTTTTTTTTACCGTTCTAAAGCGTTGAATCTGAATTGATTGGTTTGGTGTATCTTATGTTTCGGCATTACATAACTCGCGGGTTGAAATCCCCGTCTGGGCATCCAGATTTGGGTTTACCATGGTTTCCCCAAATCACTCCAAGCAATGCCGGGATGCTTCCTTCAAGAGGGTATGGCCGAATTCCTTCCCTTTCCTTGTTCCCAGTTCCATCCCAACTTCTAATTACCTCGACGTTGACGACGAGCAAAGCCAAAATTTAGAAAAATTAAATAGATTCAATTGCCTAAATATAAATGGATCTTGTTTGCCAAAAAAGAAAAAAAAATATGCAGGGAAAGAAGGAGAGAAAGAAAGAGTGAGAGTGTGAGAGAGAGAGAGGAAAATAAAGAGAGATGAAGGGAAAGAGTAGTTTTTTTGGGAGTAATGGCATTTGGCAACGGAGGCCATACAGCAATCTCAATGTAATTATTAAAGCTTTCAGTGTATAAGTTGTCATCCAGTATATACATTGTATTTTTACAATGTATGGACGCCACAGGACGGACAGGACATTCACACAGACACACAACACTCAAACATCCATGCCCGCCGCCGGATTCGAGCCAGTGGCCTTCGGCACGCGGAGCTAGCACTCTAGCCACTACACTACCGAGGTCGGCGAAAGAGCAGTTAATATCAGCCTTTAGTATGGTTGTGAGTTTAAAAGCACAACCGTTCTAGAAATCTTTATTTGTACTTGGTACAACTGTAAAACCTCGGCCCCGGTGAAGCAATAATTCTGATTACGTTTTAAATCAATTTTTCATAATGACGTAGGCGGATTCCTGGAAGATCCTTATTTTGTACCACCGAAACTACACGTACTTCTTCTTCTTTCCGGGATGCGACGTGTTAGGATTCGTCGCTGAGGATGTCGTATTCCGGTGGTAGAAACTTGTGTTTCATCTGTATGCGAAACATGCAACTATGTTTGTGTGCGCTAAGTATATTTTTTAGTTTGTATGAAATGTAGTTCATGGGGCGGAAAGTGGAGACCTACACGGCAAATAACATTGGTGATTGGGGAAAACCGCTTGAAAACAGCAATCAGGGCTGCAGTTGAAGGTAATCCAAATCTTTAACATTAAATATCTCAAACAGCAATTCGTCAATTGATTTTAAACATAACTGTTTTCCACATGTATAGATCTTTTTCAAATTTTCAGGACACTTTCTACATACTCATTACTACAGTCCGTACCTTAACTGTTAATGCAGCATTTCACAAATGGAAAATATACCTATATGTTTCAACGAAAAAAATTAATAATTTTAATTTCTTGAAATTTTTTATTAACAACAAATTTGTTATGTTATTGGTATAACTAATTGCCTGGATATTAGTTTACAAGATTAAAAAAACATTTCTGTAAAATTTCAAATAGAATGCTTTCTATCATTAAAAAGCTTAATGATGACATACGTTTAACTGTCAGTTTGGATTGTATTAACATATTGTTAAAAAATACTTTTATTTTAAAAATCAATTTTTATATAACTATTAGCCGTCTCCCGTAACTTCGTTTACTTGAGGTTTTTTATTTATAAAGGTTTAAGAGATGAAATTATTCTCACAGACAATTTGATCATCTATTTATAGTCTGCACATAGACAAAAATGCGGTAGGGTTATGACTCTAAGAAATAAGTTATATGATTGATAATGAATATCAGTTTTAATTTCGAATATACGTTGCCGTTAGTAGTATGCCGTCATATATTTCGACAGGGAGAGTTGACTTTTCTTTTAAAATATATTAATTTGCCGACACTATTATCTTAATTTCTTAGATTTTTTACTTACATGTCCTATTTTGCTCTTGGGGCCAGGGGCTGTACAGTATTCAAACACCCATCAAAATCAAAGAAAGGAACAGACACTTTTTGTTTACTTCTCAGTATCTGAGATAAACTGAAATTAATTTTAGTCCTGGGCCGTGGGCTGCATAATATATGAAAATCTGTCTTGTTGCTGCAACGGGAGTTCGGCTGAACGAAACGGAATATTTTCTCGCAGTCGAAATCATTATAGCCAATTATATATTAAAGTCTGATCCCCCGATGGTACGTTATGTAAATCATATTCATTATTGTTAATTACAGTTCTTTGGCTCTACGAAATTTAATCGGATTTGGAGAAAAATGATATTTCAATATTTGTACAAATATTTGTATATGTTAACTGTACCTGAACCACGTTGGCGGCTGATTACAGTCACAATATGCAGGAACGCGTTTGTATAAAGGCTAAATAGATTCGCAGACGTAGCAATGCTAATTTATATTAGGTTGTTTTTACTTTTCTACACATCCCGATGAATAGTTCTAGTTATAAATAAAATAAAAAGCCCTCAATGTCGTTAAATAGCTACAGAATCCGCTGTTTACTCACCAAAAATAATAACTGAACTGGAACTTATATTACATTGTTATATCAACGAACAGGGACATAGAAAATAAGTGATTAATAACAATTAGTAGCTGCGAAGAACAGAATATTTAGAGAAATAACATTTCACGGTGCCCCGAAACATAACACAGGGTGATTCGGGAGGAATGGTAAATACTGATGGAAGTGGTAATATGTATGATATTGAATAAAAAATTTATATACGCATGTGTCCGATTTCCATTCGTTCTGGAGGTACAGGTGCTGGAATGGTACAGCCATCAAGGTAGTCGGACCTTACCCCATGAGATTTTTGTGTGTGGAGTTGTTTAAAACACGATGTGTCAAAACAGAAAGTAAACACAATAGACGAATTACTCGATGCGTTATAAACACTGCTACCCTCAAAAAAGTACACCAAGACCTTCAGAAGAGCTACACCTATTGTTGCGAAGAGAACTCCAAGCGTACTGAAGTCTATGGTCGGTTTTTCGAACATTTAATTTGAAATTTTGTAAAATATGCATATGTTTTTGCATGAATAAACTACTTCAATAAGTTAAACTCTTCTCGGGCTTCCAGTTGCGTTAAGATGTCACACTTGTGGGACGTTTCGTACCTCAGCCCTCATTAACTACCAAATGTCAATGTTTAACTGTTTGTTTACCCGCTGGCGTGGAAACGGTGGAAGACAAAAACCAACACAGCGCGATGGCGTTTTCCACTCTTCTGCTCGTTACCGAGGCGAAACATTTTCTGCAGTTTAATAGCCGGGTTCCAGGCCGCACTGAGTTGATAACCAGTATCCCCGATAATAAATGAATCAGGTGTTCTGATTTCAACAGCTTCTGTAATAACATGGATTCAAAACAATTTTCAGACCACACACTAAAATTAAAAACTTGGTAGGCAGCGTTAAAGATGACCAAGTTTACGAACCCCTGGTGTATGTTATACACCATGCGAATGTGGCCGTAGTTACAACGGAAAAACGCAGTGATGTATTGTGCAGCGATGTGTTGAACACACAAGAAATTTTCGTCTTGGACAAGAAGAGAAATCTGCGTTGGCCGAACACAGTATGTAAGAAGGTCAAACATTTGATTTTTTTAAAAAAAAAAAAAAAAGCTACAATTTTAGCCCGGGTCAAAGATTTTTGGATCAGCATTTTTACAGAAGCTGTTGAAATCAGAGCAACTTATTCATTAGTTAACAGGGAAACTGGTTATCAACTCAGTGTGGCCTTGAACCCGGGTATTAAAAAGCTGAAACAGTACTCGGTAACGAGCAGAAGAGTGGATGACGTCATCGCGCTGTGTTGGTTTTTGTATTCTATCGTTTCCGTGGCAACGTGTAAACAAACAGTTTATCATTAACACTTGGTAGTTAATGATAGTTGAGATAGACGCCTTCGAATCTGACATCTTAGCGCGGCTGGAAGCCCGAGAATTTATTTATATACAACGCAATGAAAAACTTTGATCTTACGTCAATAAGTTATTTGTGTTCTCTTGATCATTTTCTGAGGTTTATTTTATGCATAACATATCGGCACCTGTTTCTCCAAACCGAATGGAAATCGGACACATGTTTACATGATCTTTTTTGCTCAATACTTTTCATACTACCACCTCCTTCAATATTTACCATTCCTCCTTAATCACCCTGTATTATTGTCACACACAAAGAGACAAAATTAAATGTGTAAAGACAGAGAAGCAGGTCTAGTAAAATAGTGATGATCATAATCAATGAATCACACAATATGAGTTAGTAATTATCGTGATAGACACGCCATGTGACGTGTATAGTAGCCGTGAAGTAACTCCTTTTTTTACTGTAAAATCTTTGGTGGCTTTATGACGTCACCACACGTGCTGCACGTAGTGCGTCACAAATTCACGTAACGATTTTATTGTTCACTAGAGCGCGTGAAGGTGTTCTACAAAACTACACTCCTGTTACTGAATGGTGACGCGCTCTCGTGTAGTAGTATGACTCCGGCCAGCCCCGTGGCTTTATGCTTGTGGAGTTCAGAGCTGACAGTATTCCGACCCAGTGAGCACGTGAGGTGTGGTAATTAGGCACTACTGGCACAGTAGCCCCTCCGACATGTGTACCAGTCACCGGGGATTAGACTCATCACACCAGCACACAAACTGCAGTCCCACGCTGATTTCACTCCTCATTAAACACGTTAACAAGCTCTCGCATTGAGCTGCCAATCGAACTAAAAATACTACTGTCTCATGTGACTACAAAGTCAGCATTTGGAGCAGTAGTATTAACTAGAGGCCCCGGTTATCTCTATGTTCCACGCTGACGGGTGCTGACGCATTTGTAATTACGTGTAATACCACGCTTTTCGATCGAAGACTAAACCATCGTTGCCACTTTTGTATCCACGTTGCGCAACACTACAATGTATATGCACAGTGAGGTAAAAGGAGTCCAATTTCATGTTGGGTCTGATTGACTGATCTTAATCATGTCTTTTTTTCGTTCCATCTAGTCAGCTCGGTGAGTTTTGACAATGTTCCCATTATAACGCTTCAAAAATTACACATTTCACTTAAGAAAACATGGTATCGAAAAACATATCTACATAAACCGTACAATGTTCCTACCGGTTAAAACCGTAATAAGTATTAGTAATAATTATTATTTTTAATAAATACGCTAATATAACTGTTGTTAGTTATTATTTATTTCACGGACGTGTTTCGCTTCTTGCGAGGTATCTTCAGTGTACACGCTTTTTCTGTAATAGGTGATTAGTTTTATCTTTCAAACATAATGGTTTTTCTTACATATAACTAAACTATTCTTATATACAGGAAGGATAATGTGTATATTTACGTATCAGTTTTTGAATTATCATGCGCAAAGTTTTGTTTACAAAGGTATAATAAGAAATGATTCATATTGTAACTTACATTTACATTTCCGTTTTGAGGTACAGTTGTTGGTCACCTGTGACTTCAACACAACAGTAATGTAATACTATTTTGCGTCTCCTACCTCCACCAAACATACACATTTTGGATAAAACAAAGCATAACACACACACGAATGTAATTACAAAATTCAAACTCTCCGCTTTCAACACTTCCGACAGAGCACCACCGGCAAAAAACAGTTGAACACCAACAACGCACACACGAAAACTTAAGTTTGACAATGACGTGTATCAAAAACTGTGCATTAAAATCGACTACCAGAAGAGTCATAATATCCCAACTATATCCAAATTGTGTAATTAAGTGCGATATTGGAAACAGCATGCTGGTTCGGAGCACAGGCGACCAACAACTGTACCTCAAAACGTAATTGTAAATGTAAGTTGCAATATGTATCATATCTTATTATATTTATGTAAAAAACTTTGCGCATTATAATTCAAAAACTGATATGTAAATATAAGCCACGCTATGCTTTCTGCATACAAGAATCGTTTAGTCATTAAAAAAAAAAACAAAACATTACGTTCAAAAGTTAAAACTAATCACATATTACAGAAAGATACCTCGAAGAGAGGTGAAACGCGTCCGTGAAATAAATAATAACCAACAACAGTTTTACTGGCATATTTATTAAATATAATAATTGTTACTTTAACAAACAACTGTGGAAGAAATGGCCCACAATAATCACATATGTAGTAAGTTTTGATTAATTGAATAGTCAGATTACAGACAAACTGATTGGTCAGCAGACGATTTATGCTTTCATCAGAGTATCGACTCGATGACTTAACTACTTATTAAGGTTAACCTATAATTAAACACTTGGAACTTTGTTTTATTGAACTCCAAGATACATCAGAATTGTTCTTGAGATGTTTTCCAAAACGTAACCTAAAAACTGTTTATTTTACTTAAAATGCAAAACAATGCAACCAGGGAAATTCTGTATGCGTTTTTAGGCCTTTATAAAGGCCGTTTACAGCAATAATTTCTGTAAAGTAATGGAATCCAGTCTTTTGCATGAAAATGTTTCCTATCCTGATTTAATACCTATCCAATCAATCTGCTATTAGATATCTGCGTTAGGGTGCTTTCATTAATTACATCAGGTGTTTTTCGGAAATATGGACGCCCTCCACCACTCCCTCCCCCACTACCTCCCCCACTCCCTCCCCCTCCCCCCTCTCCCATGAGATCTGGCTAGAACCCCCTGAATCCCCTATGGTGACTTGAGATCATGAGGGACCCCCCCCCCCCTCCCGGCTGCTCTCCTGTTTTCTTTCAAGAGCGGTTAGAACCCCCGTTGGGATCGACGTCGTTTGTAAAAAAATTTAGCTTTATTGTCCTTCAAGGAATTAAAAGGATGAAGTGAGATTTCTGTCAATCCCTCTTTCCCCCCCCCCCCCCCATGGTGGGATGTGATGAGATTAGATTTCGCCGGACCCCACACCCTACACCCATTTCATCCCACGTAATTAATGGCCTTCCCCTTTGACCGATCCATGTGTTAATGTTATGTTCTCGCGTAACTAACCGTGTAACCATGGTGTTACAGATGTTGTTAGTATTGATTAATAAAATAATTTAATAATTCAGAATATTAAAGTAAATGCTGTAAAATGATGAATCTGCGTTAGAACATAATATACTACGAGCAGTATTTGAAATTGTATTGAAACATATTATGGCTACTACTGACGGTCGAAATATAGAAACAGTGGCCTGACGATAGGGTGGCAGAACGGGCAAAATCGCCCCTCTGCCCATAAAATTGGTGTCCCGATCTTTCACTGACGAAAGCTTCCATCAAATGAATTTACCACTGGCCTCAATGGAATAGTTACGCCACTCATAGGAAATCAAAGTCAATTAACTATTGAAAATATTAATAAACAGAAATATTATATATTACAAATTAAACGGTATATTATCTATTTCAAATAAATTATTTTTTGTAAAATCAAGCAAACAATAGTGAACCTGGTGTGTAAATTGAAACGAATTATTCCTGGTTTGTTTTTTTTTAATGAAGGTGGAAGGTCATCTGTATGATTCATACTGTTCACAGACAGGTGTCAGTTCATATTACAATAAATTAGACGACATTTAATTACCCTGATAGTGAAAATGACATTAGGCTTATCATAGACAAATTTTCCTCACAGTGCCCACACAACTAAATAATGACTGAATAGCGAATGAGTAACGTGCAACAGGTCACAGACCAAGCTGCATTTCACCGGTCCAGAAGACTGCACTGTGTAATTTAACTACGCCATTTCTCGACGACGGAAGCAGAATGTTAACACGCGTTACGCTGTGGCTTTAGGTAACTAAAGTCACATGGGGTTGTGAAAACAACATTAAGTGACCTTCCATATTTTCTATGACATCTGCGTGATAGAATGTGAGTGAAACAGCCCACTTAAAAATTTCGGCTTATCATTAAAATATTCAAATTGCGAATAGTGAAAGATTTTTTTTTTACTTATGGCTTTACACCTCGTCGACGTTAAGGTCATTAGTGGAAGGATGGGACAAGTAATGGAAAGGAATTCTGGCGTGACCGTTTGAAGGAAGCATGCTGGCCTTCGCCTGCAGTGATTTGGGGAAACTATGGAAAACCCAAATCAGGATACCCGGATGGGGATTCGCACCGGCGTCCTCCCGAATGCGAGGCCAGAGCGTTAAACGTTCACCCACCACTCTTGGTGGAAGAACTGTACATTTCGCTCTTGTTATTCTTAAGTCGTAAAGATGCTTATTTCGAGTTAGCTATTACAGATAGATTTTTGTTACTGCTACTTTTATGCCTGAACAGCTCGAACAGTTCGAGCTGTTCAGGCATCATTTCTGCAAAGGGTCAGAAAATGTCTGGAAGTAAATGGTCACCTTTTTGAGCACCTGCTGTAGACATGGCTGCAAATAAGTAGGAAAAAGCATTTAAAAAATCAATTTCGTCATTATCCTTTAAAATTACCTTCCATGTTTACAGAATGAAAATTACATGTAATTATTTAAACAATAATTAAAATTATACACAAAAAACGCGAATATTCATTTTTCGCGATTACAGCGCCATCTGTGAGGCTAACAGAAAAGTGAGTTAAGCAAACTATTTTTATTTTTTCATGAGGAACCGGAATCTTCAAAAAAAAAAAAAAAAAAAAAAAAAAGGGGGTTCCCATTTAAAAGAATTAAGTTGACCTTGTTGTAACGACAACAGCGCCACCTGTGAAAAAACCAATATCACATAATTGTAGCCCCCTACTGTACGATTATTTTTTATATAGGTTATTGTTTGTTAAAATGCTTTCTTTCCGAAATATTTCCAGAAAACATATTAAATGCTCCACCCTGTATAAACCATTCCGAAGAACGGCATTATATAACAGTAACGACACCATCAAATTTCATCAGTTAGTTTTCAAGAATAGCAATGTCATATGCCGTAGAGATGCGTGTCAGAGCATCCGTTTAAATTATACACATATTTCACTTGGACAAAATTGTCTTATAAACCTAAAAAAATCAAATAATTTACTGACAACTAAAATAGATCTACACGTCTGAAGAATGTTCTCATGATGGTACCGTTTAAGTATACCAGTGAAAAACGAATTTCTTGAAGATCGTCCGGTTATTGGTATGGTAATCGTTTGTATGAGAATTTATCGTAGTCTCGCACGCGATGAAACAGCCGGTGGAAAGGGATCACAGGCTCCGTTGTAACGTTAGATGTTACATTTCTCCTTTTCCATTGTATGCTCTCGAAGAAACAAATCGTTAGATTTTAATTTCACTTGGAATAACGCGATTCATCAACGCAGTTGTTTTCTACTTTGCAGTTTATTAACTGCTGTTCTGTTACTCACGTAGGCTTATCATTCACGATACTAAAGTTGCGGCATTTTTCCCTTAGGTTTTATTTACTTTGAAGTTTACAGTTGACGTTCGCAATTTATTCTGCTTAAGTGGTTAATTATAACCAGGGTAATTAGAATTATGGTGTCATATCTCTTGATGTTATTTGACTGTAAGATGCTGATCGTGAGTATCAGCTGAAAATGCAAATAAGATAACAGATTTTTTCTGAGATTGGAAACAGCTATTCACGACAATGTGCATAGAGTACCACTAGAGTTTCAGTCTTCACAGCGAATTTCCCTTCGGCGAATGTAGCTATTTGAACGAATTAATAATGAAATTGTGTGAATAAAAGCGAAAAATGGCCAGCTGCTAACATCCGTTGTAAACAACAAGTAATGTGCAAATAACTCAAAGTTTTCTTTATTCGTGAAGGCATTTCGGGTTTTTCCAAACGTTTCATCTATCAATCAAAGTGATTAAAAAAACTGGTTAATATTATGGAAATTAAACTGTCTTCTCTAAAATCGTACGATCGTTTTATAGGACGTTTTTAAAAAAAAGGCATAAATGCGAGATTTCGTATGAAAACTGTAGTTTATTGTTTATTCAATAGTAACGTAAATAAAATTCTGTTACTTTTCACCAAAATCTCTCCTCTCCAATGCACTGCAGACATCTTTTCCATAATTTATTACTTCTTGGTATTTGTTTTTGTCTACGTACGGATGTCGATAATTTTTTGTCAGTTTCAAAACCTTTCCTGCATTTCGAGGCGTTTTCCTCTGTTAACAACTGTGCGTCAGTTTTTTTACACCATGTTTCTTTGTTTTTAAGAAATTTGATGATAATATATTATTCCAACCTTTGGTGTATTTCTATTTTATTTTTACTTCAAAACAAAAATAAGACCTCACTCTGGAGCGTTAACAACTGAAAAAGTTAGTACTTGTTTCAGGGCTTTCGAGCTCAACAATTGTTTCTTTTGGCAGGCACTGAAATCATATTACTATTCAGTTCAAATGAACCAACTTAAAATAGTTACTGATACATCCAAATACCTACAAATGCAGTCAAAAATTCTATTTCTTACAAATCTGTCAGTAGAAATCTATCAAAACATCTGCCGAAATGTAAAAACCGTGAAAAACTGTAAGGGTTAGGAAACTTGGCCAGCAACAGCTATTGTTTCTTGAATAACAGCCTTGTCTGTGTCCACAAAGCTACTCTCGCATTTTTATTAGGAGTTTGCTCACACTAAAAAGAAACCTCCTGATTCGCGTGGACCAGGTATTAATCAGTTGAAACACCAATAATATTAACGGTGGATGGTGTAAGGTAATGAATATAGTCTCTTTTATGCTATTTTTCGTATTTATAATATTTTTTATCATCTCATTTATTGTGCATGAAATTATTATTTTCATATTGAAACGTAATTTCGATGTTGCAAAATATTACCTCCGAAAATTAAACCTACGAGAAATATAGATCAAAGACCTTTAACAGGTGGGTGGCTACATTGAAAAATAACAGCATTTAATTTATTTTACATTACTTTTCGAATAGATAGTAAATTGCAGTTTCAATTTCAACGATCCACTTGTTATCAACTTATATAGTTGCGTACAAACCACAGAACTTAATTACAATTTTAAAATTAGTTTTGATGTTCTTAATATCTCGGAATATTTCTTCTTATATTCTTTCCGGTACATTTGTGTTTCTGAAGACGAATGCGTCTAGGGAAGGAATATTCATGAGGCATTAGTTCAGAAACTTTTGCGACGCTTCCTAAAGCAAAACACCGCAAATTAATGAAACTTGTAGCAGCGCGCATTTCGCCCGCTCTTATTTCTCCGACGTTAAATTCGTAGTTTCCTCGAACGCTCCTCGCTTTCTCTCAGTCCGCCTGCCTTTGCCGCTAATTTGTTTTCGGGGAGACGGTTCTTAGGACCACCCGGCTGTGTCTGACGGACACAAGAGTGGCGCACAAAATCTGAGACTCGTCTGCCGTCGCTCTTAATACTCTGCTCTGAAAGAACACCGCCGCGTCACAGCGAAACTCGAAACTGCAAGCACCGAAAAGAACTAACAAGTAAGACGAACTGTCTTTCATTTTTTGCGACAGATTTCTATACTCTGCAGCAACATTGTGACAAGTTGAGGTGGTGAAAATATTCAAGGCAATCCGAAATTTTTCACCTTTATGAAAGTTTCCAAATTAATATATTTAAATTGGAGGAAGGGGCGTCCGATTCATACTGTTCCATGTCCGTGATAATTTTGAAAAGCTGCCCCATATTCGAGTTTTCTTCTTGTACTGAGCGTCTTAAACTGAATGTTTTGTTCATCCTAATATGTTTAACTTTTTTTTTTAATGAGCTTCACGGTTTATCAACGAGAGTGTCATTAGAAAATGGAAAGGTATGTTTAAAGAACGAGAAAGATGGCGATCATAGCCTTTCGTAGGAACAATCACAACCATAAAAAAAATAAAAATATGGATGCTTGGATCGTATATCGATAGCTAAACCTTACAGTTGATCTAGCACGTTCAGTGAGGTATAATAAAGGCGTATGTTAAATGCATACAAAAGCTGGACATACGTAATAAACGAATGGAAGTTGGTTCTGCTTACCTAAATATAGGAAAATTATTTTATTAATAATCTCGCAAAGGTAGCTGAATATATTGATTGTTGTTCTGCACCTAACATTGTAGCAATGGCAGCTAGGTAGTATCCTTCTTAAATACTTACACTGCTTCCTTAATATTGGAGATAACTGGTCACCAGACAAAGAAAGTACTTAATGATTACAGTCACAGAACTTCTTACAGCAATCTATCAGAAACCTTGTCATCTTATCAATATAATCACACCGAGTGTAGTGGGTGAGCGGTAACGCACTGGTCTCGCATTCGGAATATCGGGGTTTCGTATCCCCGTCCGGGCATCCAGATTTTGGTTTTCCATGGTTTCCCCAGATCACGCCAGTTGAATGCCGGGAAGGTTCCTTCAGAATACCATGGCCGAATGCCTTCCCATTCCTTGCCCCCAGTCCTTTTCCGCCTATAATTAAATCGACGTGCACGAGACGTAAAGCGATAAACAAAAAAATCCGATACTCATATGTAACAGCATTTTTCTATCTTCATATTTCGTTTTAATGGATCTGTTTCGTTAATGAGGATACCAAGAAATTTGTAGAGTAACAGACAATTTTTTTTCTGTTGTTATACCGCTGAATGTAGGTACCCAAAAACTACTTCTTTGTAGGCCATCATCTTGCATCTACCAGTCCCATCCATGCATTACCCTTAATTCTTACACCAATATATTTCCACACCTCATCACAAATATACGCCTTGTACACCCCTATGAATCTCTTCACCCCCTCCTGTCTTCCAATGAATACTATTCCAGCTATTTTATTATATCGGTAACTGGTTGTGTTCTGCCGTAATTTCCAGTACAAATCCAATAGCCCTTCTTTACACCCCCTCCAATTCTTGTATTTGATACCCAAAATGTGGGTCTTAAACCACAACATCACATTCAAGGAATGGTATTGACGGATAGTTCTTATTGTACTCTTAACTACGATAGTTGTAATAATTTTATCTTCTTGTAGCTCTTAATTCATTAGTGTAGGTTATCTGCAATCATGTTTTGTAATTTCATTTATTCTATTATGCAGTAGCCTATGTAGGCCGGTTCTCCTCATAAATTTCATTTTTTAGTTGTTAGTTGTTAGATGTCTTATAGTTCGATTTTCTTCCTCACAAGAATACTTGATGATTGGTCTTGCTTTATTCTTCCTATCGCTGGAAGCTGCTTCAGTCTTCTTTGAGGCACTGTGCGAGGGTGCTCATTGAGTGCCGTGTTTACCATGCTTCATCTTGAAACAATGTTTAGGTTCAAATCCTAGTCTCCTAATACCGGAAAACATTATACCAGGTAGTATTTCGAAATATTAATACATTTCGCAACACGCCAACTGTAACAACTGGTCTTCAATAGTTGGTAACAGTACTGAAATTCTTTAAAGTTCTTTTTATTGATTAGAGAACTCTTCAAGCCAGAAAGCAAGAGGAAATAAGATTATAAAACATTCTTCCTCCCAGTATAAAAATAAAAGGTCATTTGCTGCAGTTCGCGTACTGATATCCCAATTTTTCTTGTTAACTTATCAGCTCGCGTCAATCCTTGTCGGATCATCTATCGACCACTTGTTCCCACGCGGGTGGAGGTAACCTTTACCCTTTTACGAAGCTGATGATAAAATTAGAATCGTCTGTTCAGAGACTTTAGAATCGCTTATATAATCCATGAATAAGCTGTCTGTTGCAGAATATGAATTGCAAAGTAGTCATTCAGAAATACACAGAAAAATTGCTATATTCAGTATACGCGGCTCGGGTTATGTAAATAATATGCAAATCTTGAATATCTTCAAAGATAACTCAAATATAATTAATGGTTTTTGTTCTGATAGCTGAAGTAGTCTCTGATTTTGGCAAGTGTGCAGGATGAAAATTCAGCGAAATCTGTGACTTTTGTATCAAATACGGTTATCTGACAGTATCAGTTACTTTGCGGTGAGTACTAAATAACGACGCTTCTGAGCACAATCACAACTGATAAAATGAGATACAGGACACATTGATAATTCTAGTTGTCAGTTCTTCGGTACAATGAACACCTGATTATAGGAGACTCTTCTGCTATCTCCACAACTGTATAGCGGAATTAATTAATTTGGCAATGTGCTCGACCGTGGTATCATTCTGGGTATGAAGAAATACAGTTAGCTTTGTTTCAAATACTACCAACGTTACACCGGTCATCAGGAGTATGATTTTACACGATTTTTATTTATTGCTCATAAGAACAACCGTTTTACGAACGAAAAACCCAAGGAGTATTAATAGGCATGGTTTATGTTCTGGGAACTATTTTAATATTTATTTCGGTTTGCTCATTTGTTTGGCATACAAACACACTTTATCAGATTCATACTCACCTACAATAAGACATACTAACACACATTATCACAGTCATCTTCACCAATATTAAGACATACGAACACACATTATCACAGTCATCCTCACCTATAATAAGACATACGAACACACATTATCACAGTCATCCTCACCTATAATAAGACATACGAACACACATTATCATAGTCATCCTCACCTATAATAAGACATACGAACACACATTATCACAGTCATCCTCACCTATAATAAGACATACGAACACACATTATCACAGTCATCCTCACCTATAATAAGACATACGAACACACATTATCACAGTCATCTTCACCTAAAATAAGACATACGAACACACATTATCACAGTCATCCTCACCTACGAAGTGTACATACTCCATGGTAATTTCCTACTCCCGGAATCCGCAATGGCATCATAAGAATAATAAGAAGAGGAATATAGAATCTTTAATAAAGTTATTTGACAACGAAAGGTTCATCTGTAATTACGTAAGTTTTATTTACAATGTGACTTCATGGAAAGGCTGTTCGTTGTTCTCTGAATAAATTGAAGCCATTCTTTGTCCTACAGACAATTTACATCTACATTGGTACTCTAAATGCCAGCAACAAGTGTGTTACATTTTACAAAGATTCCTCTACATCTGAAAGCTAACTGGCATGGGATCAATTGTTATGGAAGCTGCTGGCTTAGATTTTCTGTATTGAGATTACTGGAAAAAATTTCTCAGTACAGTCTGAAATAAAATTTCAAGAACCAGTATCAGTTACGAAATTTTTGTTAAATGTATTATTTATATCATCTAAACTCTTTTAATGCACAACCATGTGAAATAATCTCTGAAATTCAAAATTCTGTGCTAAATAACAAATAGAAAATTCTACATTATCCGTTCCAGTATGGGACCTTGACATTGCTAAAATGCCATAAAAATAATTCTACCCAGTATATATTTCAAACAATTTAAAAAAATCCTTAAAGTCGTAATTTTAAGCTAGCTTCGTTCAAAGGAGCATTTCTCTTAATATCTTTCCAGTTTTACTCTTAAATATTCCATTAAATTTATTGTTTGCAATGATGTTTTTGAATGTATTTTGAAGACAATACAGGGTGTAGAAGGGAATGGGAGAAAGAAAAAGCTGATTCTTTGGATGACCTACTTCATCCAATTCGTATCATATCTCGAATTTTAATTAAATGTGTCTTGGTTTTTAAGAAACAGTAGTAATATTAATAATAATGCTCGGGAAATCATTGACCTGGAGGTGAAATGTATGTAGCAGTTCTAACAGGCAGTGCATTCAAATTCTGTCGTGCTGCCTTTACCAATAATATTAATTGGGACAGGGACGTATTTCGTACGCGAGGATTTATAATAAGCTGTGTCTGTACTTGATGAAACAAAGCTTGAGTGAGCGAATTAACATTACAGAGACTTGCACAACTTATCCGTCTGTTTGTAACCATTCGGTATGTTTTCAGAATTTCATGTAAAAATATATTATTTATCCAGACAAAAGTACCCCATGTCCTTCGTAATGATTCATTGTATTTCCTTGTCAAATTTTATCACGATCGGTGTCGCCGTTTAGTCGTGAAAACGTAAGGAACATATAGAGATACAGGTTTTTTTTTTTTTACTATGGCTTTACGCCTAGTCGACTCGAGGTCATTAGAGACGGGAAAGGATGGAGGATAAGGAACGGGAAGAAATTCAGCAATGGCCTTTTGTATGTAGTAATTCCCGGCATTCGCATGGGGTGGTTTGGGGAAACCATTGAAAACCCAAATCCGAATTCGAGTACAGAGCGTTAGAGAAATAGAGTTACTTTCGCATTTATAATATTAACTAGCTGACCCGGCGAACTCTGTTCCGCCTTAGAGGCCAATAAATAAGCAGATTTTTTATTTTATTAAGTTCAATGTTTTATTGGAAATACAAATAAAAAAAATAAGTATTTTAATGATTCTTTATTATTCATGTATTTTGGTGCATATGTTGCACTCTTCAGTTAAGTACCTTGTGATACACCACATTTTTTGTTTTCGGGGATTTTGTCATTACCCATGCCAAAGAGGTGTTTTGAAAACATTTCTTCAAATCAATCATTTTGCAATTCCAAAGATAATCATAAAGCACCTTTATTTTGTTTTGATTGACTGGCAGTAATATTATTTTCATTGATGACACGGAAAGCCTTTTTCCCTTCGAACTTTATTTTGGGCAGACATAGACTAATATTCATACAGTCTAATCAACTTGCAGGCATACCATAGATAATCCTAACGCATCTTTGTTTTGTTTTGATTGACTGGTTTGTATGGGAAAAGAAAAGTGTTGATTTTACTATTTTTCTCGCAATTTTTACGTTTTTTCTCTCCATAAGACCCTTCCTTGTGGATTAACGAAAATATGGGGGAAAAAAATTAGCCGAATTGGTCGAGCCATTCTCGAGCGTTGCGCTTAGAAACACATTTGGTAATTCATTTTCATTTGTATAGACTTTAAAAGTAAGAAAGTATTATTACTCGCAGCCAGTTCAATCATCGTGAATTCTACCTAAGCATACTTTAAAACGAATGGAACCCATCAACACAAGGCTTACCAGAACTTTGCATTCTGAAAATAATAGGATAAGTGTGGTTTGATCGTCAGACGCTACCGCATATCGCTTCTCAACTAAAATACCAGTAATCGATTTTGTTTTTTAGTTATCTTAGTATTGCATGCTTTTAAACTGATGCATTCTATTTTCATAGTCGAAACTTTCCTGATATGCGGCATGGGTCTAAATGTAAACACACTGAACAAATAAACACACAATTGGTTTTCGAGAGAAGCGAAAATGTAAAAGCAACCAAGAAAATGCCACATACGGAGAAAGGAATTGTAACACGTACTTTAGTGGTATTATTTTCGCTGATCACAGGCAGGCATAGATCAATATCCATAGAGCCTAATCAACTTGAAGGCATACCAAAGATAATCCTAACGTGCATTTGTCTTGTTTTGAATGAGGGTCACGAAAAGTTTTGTTTTTACTATTTTCCTTCCAATTTGTACGTTCAACCATACTTAACCGTAGACAAAATTACGTTTAGCTGTCATTTGCGTTATGTTATTCCAAGTCAGATGAGTTTTTGTTATTACACGTTTTATAGTGACTTGTATTCTCTTTGACGTTTTGTTATTCCAAGTCAGATGTGTTTTTGTTAAACCACGTTTTATAGTGACTTGTCACGTCACATGGGAACGCGGTCGAACAGGATAAAAACTATCCTATGTCCGTCTCCTGGTTCTAAGCTACCTCCGTACCAATTTTCAGCCAAATCGGTACAACCATTCTTGAGTTATAAATAGTGTCACTAACACGACTTTCTTTTATATACATAGATGTAGATAAACAAAGCAAGACTATCCCGTGATGTAAACAAATTCAAGTCGCAACTATTATTGGGATTTGAAACAGAAGCCTCTTATTTCGCGTCATTACCGTAGTCCATCCCCGGAAGGCTATAAGGGATTCGGTATCTTTTCAAAATT
Organism: Vandiemenella viatica; assembly: GCA_031002005.1. Lineage (NCBI taxonomy): Eukaryota > Metazoa > Arthropoda > Insecta > Orthoptera > Morabidae > Vandiemenella > Vandiemenella viatica. The sequence continues at coordinate 128,053,479 of JARYHS010008074.1, forward strand.
TCATGTTAAAATATGTTATTTATCCAGAGAAAAGTATCCCATGTCCTTCCTAATGGTACATTGTATTTTCTTGTCAAATTTTATCACGAGCGGTGTCGCCGTTTAGTCGTGAAAACGTAAGGAACATATAGAGATACAAATTTTTGTTATAACGGCTTTACGCTTTGTCAACTCGAGGTCATTAGAGGCGGGAATGGATGGAAGATAAGGAACGGGAAGGAATTCAGCCATGCCCTTTTGTAAGCTCGGTATTCGCCTGGAGTGGTTTGGGGAAACCATGGAAAATCCGAATGCGAATCCAGACCGTTAGAGAAAAAGTTACTTTCACATTTATAATATTAATGTAGATTAACAAAGCAAGACTATCCTGTGATGAACAATTTAAGTCGCAACTATTATGGGGATTTGAAACAGGAGCCTATTAATAATATTTTATCCATGATGGATTGGTGGAACTTCCGCGACTGTGATGTCAAATATGGGTTGTAAAAAATACAGCAACCAGTCTGTGACTGGTTGCTGTATTTTTTACAACCCATAGGAGCCTATTAATTTCGCGTCATCTACTAGGCAGTAGCAGTATCGCTTAGCTTAATACCCGCTGTCAACACCCGACAGCAATGCTCGTCCGCGCTCGGTCGCCTATCGACCGTCCTCCACTGGCCAGCTGACTCGTGGCGACGTTAATCGCGGGCAGACCAGTCCCCGCCCCTGGCCGCTGGCCAGCCATAAATTTGTGAGCACTGGGGCACGGGTCCAGTATATCAGCACTGTATTCGAGCTGGAGGATTCTCCCGGCTGAATCAGATTTACTGTCTGGGGCAGCCATCCGCTTTCTCCTCTCCCCACTGTGGGGCAAAACGAACCGCGGCTGCAGATAACTTATTCCACGAAACTTTACACATCGTCGGGTTAAAAACATTATTGATCCTTTTTGCGTTGCCGATAATTCAGTCACCTATTCAACGATCCATTATCACTTCCGACTTGGTGAACAGGAAATTAATGGATCAATTACACAAAATGTGTTTTCTGAGAATAATTTTAAATCCTAAAACGTATTACATAATGAATGGCGAATATAAAACCACTTCATTAGTAATATTTTTACACATTTTATCATACCAAACTTCAAGTTTTTTCCACTAAGCAATTGTAATCACAAATTACGTTACCTTGGAAAATGAATAAGCTACCACATAATGAGAAACTTTCCTACTAATGTGGTTTATTTCACTATAAATAAGTGTAGTAGTTGAACCCACCAGTGTTGCTGCACGCCTTAAGAATCTATACTGGATCTGGAAGGTACAACGGGATTAGGGTAGAGTCATGGACCCCCGCATACCGACCCTCCCGATTGCGATTTTTAGGTGGTTTTCCGCAGTCATCTAGGTGAAAGATAGGATGGTCCCAAATCTGCACCTCATCAACTACACATTTCACAAACAAAAATACACAATGATAGAAAACATAAGTTACACGAATCTAAGAGAGATGGCATCACTTAAGCTCACCTCATTTCTCCAGGAACTAACAATCCCTTATTCTAACTACCCAGTGGAAACATTCATTAAATTATTAATTACAAGCCACGATAAGAATCAGTGCATTGCGTGAACTAATATAGTTCATTCGGAAACAGTAATAGTAATAAAAAGATAATGTGGTATTTGATGAAAAAGCCTACGACAAATAGAGACTGTAACTCCAGTTTTCTCAGTACCGCTGATGGCAATAGAAGGAGAATTACTCTGAACGCAGAAACTATAAAGTACATCTAATAAACCGGCTCAGTTAAAATTAAGGTTGATTTATTAATAACAAACAAAAGTAACGAGACAATCATCACACACATTTTGCCTGCACAGGTGTACGATGTTGATGCACGTCAGAATTCAAAACCATAATCCCTTTCTGTAATAGACGCATCATAGCGTAGCCAGTACTTCCAAGGTGACATTATCCGTAGTTATCTAGTTCGTCCTGTATTTTAACATGAGAGTCATACATTCGTATATGTTCTGTATGTAGTAACATGCAACCTTCCGTATTGTTTTTCTTAACTGGCCCCAAATCACTCCAGGCAAATGCCGGGATGCTTCCTTCAAAAGGCCATGGCCGAATTCCTTCCCGTTCCTTGCCCCCCCCCATCCTTTCCTGTCTCTAAAAGACCTCGCTGTTAGAGAGACGTTAAGCAGATAAAAAAACAAAAACTTAACTAGCCATTGTATTACTTTTTCCATCATTCTCGTTACAATTCTCTGTGCTTGAGCCTTGGTTTTTAAAGTATCAAATATATTTACAGCAAAGATTGTTAAAACTTGCTTCTTCCAATTTTGTAAACAGCAACTTCGTAGTGGTCCTTTAGAAATAATTAGAATTTACTGTGTTCCATTTAGCAGTTCCGTACTCCGTTATTAGATAGACATTGATTTCATCTCTTTGATCGGCTTTTGGAATGTCCTGTACATGCTCTTTGTACCCATTTCAATATATCGTAGGCCTGGATATGTTCTTCATCATCCTTCTTATTCTTTTCACATTTTCAATTTTCCCTCAGAATATCTTTGTGAATAATATCCTTCCTCTCAATAATATTCTAAACAAATTTTGTTTAATTATATTACTCGATGCATTCGTTTTTTCATGTAGCTCTCATTGGACACCTATTCAAAATTTACCACCGATTTTATTTTTTCCATAGCGCAGATCAACAATTCCCACCCCTCTTGCCTCTTATCCCAGAAACAGACCACTCAGTACATACTCAAAATGTCTTTTCTCAGTTCCTCTAACAACTGCACCGTTCATTTTACTCCTTCTGCACACTTTTTCTAACTTCCTTGATCGTTCTGTCCGTTTATCATCCTCGAGAGTGCATTCTTTCTGGCTTCATGTTACAGTTCTTTCTCCTATTACCTTCGTGATATGTCCAAACTACCCGAGTCACGATTTTCTTATTATACCGCGCACCATTTCCCACTTACTGCTTTTACTCACATTTTTACCTCATACCATTTCCAGTCAAGATTTTGTAACGCTACTCCTCTGAAATTTTTTAATACCTCTTTGTTTCATCGCGTATATATCTGAGCCGTTCTTCAGTATGGGTTGTATACATTTCGTTTTCACTTTTGTGGTATTTTCCTGCCACTGATACAGCTCACGTTTTCGCGTTCTAGTCTCTTCCTCTCCCTTCCTCTTCCTTCCACTGCCTTCTATCACACACACTCACACAAACACACACACACACACACACAAATGATTCTGAAAGCTTCTCGACTTTTCACAACTGCGAAAATTCAACTACTATCTTTAGCCGGTATTTCCAGGGCAAAAGTGATTAAAATAAAATCTAAGCAGCTCAAAGATTAAGAGTACCTTGGTATGAATATGTTTTCAGTATCCTTTGTTCGGGGATCCTACGGCTTATCAACACTAAAAATAAATCGCTGCAAAAATCCGACACTATAGAACAGTAATCAAACCCAAAGTTCTCTAATCATCAGAAACACTGCCCTCGTCTTAGTATCTACAATTGTCTATTGCAAGCCTCCTTCGATTCTATGTTTTATTCTTTCATTTATAGCTCCACTCCTTCCAACCATCTTTACAGCGGTTTGATTGGTCGTCTCCAGTAGGCTGGTTGGTAATTAAAGATTATTTTTGGTACTCTTCCTTCGACTAGTACGTTTAGATGCCCGAACTATAACAATTGTTTCATTACAACGTTCTGGACTATTGCGTCTTTGATGGCAGATTGCTCTCTGGTTTATTCACTTCCGACATGTTCTAATGTAGATACTCCGGAAGCTCTTAGAAGGAAGTCCTCCACCACGTTTTCCATGTTCTTGCGGTTTCTTTCTGTAACATTATAACATTCTGCCCCATAATTCGCAATTGGTTCCACGATAGCTCTATACATATTGAGTTTTGATTTCAGGCTTTTCTTAGTGGATCATAGAAGTGTATTTAATTTTTGTATGGCAGGCCTCTTATCGTATTTTAAAAAGATTCTTCTTACTTTTGTTATATTCTGACTTCGTATTATTACTTTTTTGTAATCTTGATTCAGGTCGCCAGGGACAAATGTCCCGTTCTTACCTCGTTCGGTGCTTTAACTTTAACACTTATTCATTCAACTTTCTATTCAGATAATAAACTTTAATATTTATATCATTTGGCATTTATTTTCATCTTACTTCATTCATAAACATCCGAAGAATTACAAAGGTCCGTTGGTAACAGTAACACCTCAAAACTAACTTTTTTATCGCTCGCCAGATCTTCTGCTCTCTTGTTTTCTGTTGGTCTCCATAGCTACCGTTTTTTCCTCATACTAATTATCATTCTCTGAGTAATCTGTTATGCTACACTCCCTCGGTTTGGTCTATATCTGATATTTTCTTTACATGTGCCCTTATTGCTAATAATGCTCCCCCACAAACACTTATATTCGTCAGTATTCTACTACAACTTATTAAAGAATTTTACCACCCGATTGTGTAATTTATTCTGCTTACGTCACTGGCTACCATCAAAGACAGCAGTGACACAAACGCCGTCTCTTTGACGCGTTTGAACAGAGCTGGCAGCTCGTTATCGCACTGTGCGTGGCCAGTGAATGTCTGCCCTCGGACTCATCCCCTTTATGACAAAAATGAGCGCCGGAATTTAATTAAGGCATTTCCCGGTAACAGCGCCGTACCTGAATCGTTATCTGGCGTCCTCATTACGAGCGGCCGGCCCTCCAACAGCGACCCCTGTTTGCAGACCTCTCCGCCCAGCGGCGCATTTAAAACGCGACTGCCCGGAAGATGGCTGTTCAGTTAGTTGCTAAGTGGGCGACGCGCAAACAGGGGAGGATACACTGACTTGGGAGGAGTAATCTAATAAATCCTGTTAGCCAGGAAACTGGAACCTTTCACGAGATGTTATTTCCAATGTTTCCTAATGGAGCAGTGTGACGAGAATGAGTTTTGGAAGGAGAACTTTCACTGTTAATCGTATGCACCGTTGATTCCTTCTTCTTCTTTGCGAATAGTGCACTTAGGACTATGTGGAATCAACTTTTTTTTTGGCCTTTCCATTAATCCTGTATTCCTTCATACGAAACGAATCACTGAACTTTCGTTACACTGAATTTATATGTTGGGCAGTGTTTCTCTCTTCTTCCTCAAAGCCTGGCGTTTGTGTGATTTTCCTAACTTTGTATGGTGATTCTAATTCTTTTAAGTCCTTTTCTATTTTTTTTACCGATTTAGTAAGATTGTCTTGTGTTTTACGTATGTGAAAATTTTTTGAATTAGTCTTTTTGAATACATTTTTTCCAAGTGTCCTATATTTTGTGTTTTTGCATCCGAATTGAATCTGTGTTTTTCATAGATATATTTATGAATTTTTTGATTAGGTTTTGGGTAACATACTCCATCTTTTGTTCTTGGTCCTAGAATTTCCCTCATTATTCTACGTCCCTACACTTCTAGTTGCCCATTAATGTTTTGTGTTTCAGTCTGAGTGTTTCGGATGATTTGAGAGCTTTGGGTTTGATTACTGTTATATAGTGTCGAATTTTGAAACGATTTCTTTTTAGTGTTTATAAGGCGTAGTACAAACAACCACCTGTTCCATGTATTAAACAGAATATTCTCATCTTGTCACAGAACGCAGTAATGATAACCAATGTTTTCCGGTTCCTGACGTTGGTACCACTGTCAGCTGAACGGATGGCCCAACATTTCCATCATATTTTATATTAATAAATAGGGATAGTATCAGTATTCCACACTTATTTTTCGTAGTAATCGTTTGTATGGTTGCACGTACTACTGTAATATACATGGGGAAGGCCTATCGCAGTTGTCGTTCTAATTACGGTTTTAGATATTGCTCGTAGTCATACAGGCAAATCAGTGGTCTGGTGGATCAATTGTTAACGGGCGTGATTTAGGATCAGAAGGCCATCGATTTCAATTCCGGTCTTGCCGTCATTTTTACGGGCCTTAAAAATGAATATCATCTATGGCAAGGCTTTGCTTTGTTAATATGAAGTGCCTTAGGACAATCTGTGGTTCGGATTCCGTGTTAAATTGCAGGTCCCCTACACCTGTCAAGATTACCTGACCGAGCGTGGTGGGTTAGTGGTAAATCTCTGTTCCCGCATTCGGGGAGTGCGGGTTCAAATCCCCGTCCAGCCCTCCAGATTTGGGTTTTCCATGGTTTCCCCAAATCACTCCAGGCTAATGCCGGGATGGTTCCTTTAAAAATTCCATGGCCGAATTTCTTCCCGTTTTTTACCCTCAGTCCTTTCCAGCCTGTAATGCCCTAGACGTCGATGAGGTATAAAGTCAAAAGCATAAGCTAAGCTATCAGTTTCGATTAGAAGGCAACGACATTGGTGATTTGCGCAGCTAATAAGAAACGCTATCACTGGTTATTTCGAAAGCACACAAAATTATAATTATTATTATTATTTACCAACGCAAATTATGATATGGTACCCATTTTTTTCCTAAGAAAACTGCACGTTTCACACAAACAGCCTAACAATTAGCATGCACGAAACTGTTTACATTGTCCATAGTGATATTGTGACACGTTCTCCAATCAGCTTATACAACCATGAGAAAGCTGTACTGCGCTATCTTAAAACATTCATTTGACTGACCTTTACTACTTCATAAATATCATGTAGCTAACACGCTGTTACGAACCTATGACTGAGACGTGCTTATGAAAAACAAACCATTCTGCCAACCTATGCATCCGTCTGTCGTAAGTAACTTGCGAAATCTAGAAATCATATGGATACATAACGATATGGGAACAAAAAGATATAAACACCAAAATATAAAAAAGTATATAATTGTCCTGAAGATTAGCAAATATAATATTTCCAAAAAACTAAACTACTCAATTAATGTCTTACCTTATTAAATAAGTGATTCATATTAAAAATATAACTTTCAGAGAACACAAAACTGAAAACTGCTTTTAAACTTTTAAAACTGAAGTTTAGCTGATTTTCTATGAGTTGTCTACTATCGTATGTGGGGAAAGTAAAGTATAGTTTAGTAAATAGACCCAATGACCTGTAGTGAATACTGCTGTTGGTATCGTACAAAAATTGTTACGTGTACGAAAGCTTGTGATCTTGTGTGAAATACTAAATCAATTTCGACTAAACTGGAAAAACACGCCGCTGAAATTGTTATAGTCTGCGAACGCGTATTGACACGACTTGAACCAACGAAACAAAGTGACACGGCGTTGGATGACCCAAGTAGAAACGTTTTCACTCCGGTTGACTGATTTTTTTTTCAGTTATACTTTGTCTCGGCTAAAAATTAGTCAAAAATCTCGAAAGAACGTATTAAATGATTCCTTCCTACCCTAAACATAGGTAATATATATATACAGGGTGTTACAAAAAGGTATGGCCAAACTTTCAGGAAACATTCCTCACACACAAACAAAGAAAATATGTTATGTGGACATGTGTCCGGAAACGCTTACTTTCCATGTTAGAGCTCATTTTAGATTGGTAGAGGTAGACCAATTCCATGGCCCCCACGCTCTCCTGACCTCAACCCTCTTGACTTCCATTTATGGGGGCATTTGAAAGCCCTTGTCTACGCAACCCCGGTACCAAATGTAGAGACTCTTCGTGCTCGTATTGTGGACGGCTGTGATACAATACGCCATTCTTCAGGGCTGCATCAGCGCATCAGGGATTCCATGCGACGGAAGGTGGATTCATATATCCTCGCTAACGGATGACTTTTTGAACATTTCCTGTAACAAAGTGTTAGAAGTCACGCTGGTACGTTCTGTTGCTGTGTGTTTCCATTCCATGTTTAATGTGATTTGAAGAGAAGTAATAAAATGAGCTCTAACATGGAAAGTAAGCGTTTCCGGACACATGTCCACATAACATATTTTCTTTGTTTGTGTGTGAGGAATGTTTCCTGAAAGTTTGGCCCTACCTTTTTTGTAACACCCTGTATAGTGCTATACACCTACTGTAAAATTATACAAGCAAACATGAATAATTACAGAAATATTTCATATAATGATTTACAATTTTAAGTGTGTGTAACAATCTAGAGGAAAAACAATTCCATGTAATATTGCTGGGCGGGGAAGGAGGACTAGGGATGGGGCAGTAATGAGCGGGAATGAATTTAACCATTGCCTTTTGAATGAACCGTCCCGGCAATCACCTCGACTTATTCCGGGTATCATAGAAAAACGAAATTTGGATGACCCGACGGGTATTCGAACCCGCGTCGTCCCAAATGGGAAGCTAGAATGTCCCCTCATCCACCAAGCTCGGTCAAACCGCTCTGCTAAGCAAAATGATGGAATAACTGCAACAGTATGGGACCGTAGGTTAGTAAATTGAGTATGTGCTTCATATTATATTTATCATATTTTTTTGCTGCATTCACTATCGCAGAACAAGGACGCCTTACCTTAAAGCAGCATAGTAATTACTATGTTGGTAACAACGCTCTTGGAACAGGAAGTTAAACGCGCAAATAATTAACAAATCTCCTGCATAATCCAAGTTCTGCTGACTCGCAAAGGACGCAGACATTAACAATTCCCTTTTAAACTGTTAGACAAACTGTTTACTTTTTTATTTCTTTCCGTCTTTAGGGTGCCACAGTAAACCCTCTGTGTAGATGTCATTAATATACATTTTATACTGTTACAATTTTACCCTCCTTCAGCTTCATTAATAATAATAATTCGGAATTAATGCACTGGCTTTGTGAAAATCATTTATCTTGTTGAAGTGCAGACTTGATGAGTTTTTTTATTGTTAATTATAGCGACAAATTCATTAGTAATTCGAGTGGCACCATAACTGTATTTAAGGGTGTATGAGATGTCTGCATGAAAAATTGTTTCGTAAGTTGGTCCACTGATTTCACATTGAAGTTTTGCCATAGCTGTATGATATTAAAAGCAACATCCTGCATTATTACAACTACACCAATACATCATGTATTACTCAGACGTATCGGTGCCTTCTGATGACAATCTAGTCATCAAAGAACAATTTAAAAAAGTCTCAAGTACAACGATCGACCAATTGATCTAGCGGATGTAAGGCACGAAGTAATTATTGATTATATGGGGTCCATCCCACGTTCTAACAGTAAAATAGTGCAAACATATAAACGTATCCAAACTAACGGATTGTATTGATGGTGACAGCATACTTATTCCAGAAAGAAACTTGAATTTATTTGGTAATTTCTTAATAGCAATATTTATAATGCAGAATTTATCAAAACAGAGATCTTTTAGTCAGTTTCCATACCTTTGGTCAGTAAACACAACAATTAGCCTGCGTAATTTTGAAAAATTGGAGCAACAATTATTCCTATTTTAATGCAAGTTTATTTTTGTAGAAGTAATTTAAAAGCTTGCCAATGTATTAGCTGAAATAATCAAGAGTGCTTTTCTTTTTTAAAAAAAAAAAACAAAAAAAAAAAAACACACAATCATTTTACTTAAGGAGTGGGATCGAAAAATGCAATATCAAAATACATGTAATAATACATCTTGTTGTTTACATTTGTATATATCACGGAGTAGATGTCTAAAACAATTTTTATTAATTTACATAGTATTTTTACAATGACGCAATAGTAACAGGAAGTAAAACGCTACTCAGGTAGAAGCAATTAAATTGGATTTGAATTAATCCAATATTTGTAGTGATTCCTTTGTTCGGAACATCTGCCTTAAACGGATTTCGTTGACTGTGCTAAATTGTAAATCTTTTTATGCGCTAATGAGGTAAATCAAAAAATGTGAATCTCCGAGTGATTTTACTTTCGTTCGGCTAATAAGGATTACGCTTCGTATACTTACAACCAGAGGAGATGTGTTAACTGTCGTATTTAAATATATATTCAAGCATTTCGTATTTGAAAATACATTCACGAATTTGCGTGTAATGTTTATGTCTTTAGTTTCGTTTATCAAATTCTATCTAAATAAAAACATTAGTAAATATATATAATTAAACCAAAGATAAAATCTGTTCCTTGATTGTGACATTTGATGTTTGGTGTGCCAGTTCAAGGGCCACATTTCATTGTTTCAAATTTATTTGTAATAGTTTCGTATTGAGTTTATAATATAACATATTTTGAGCAAGAGCAATTCTGGGTAGAATTGTTTACTCATTTGATAAACAATAAAGAAGGTACATGAGGGATTAGTTATCTAATGCGAGACTTTAAAATACTAAGCATAATCTCGAATAAATGATAGAAGACATTTATAACTATAAACAATCGATTACTTTTATAATTTTAATCTATAATTAATCTGCAACACAGCTGTGTCTATGCACTGAAGATACTTTCTAATAAATAGAAAAATGGGATCTACCATTTTTATGTCCCTGAAACCGAAACAACATTTATAGTTCTTTTTGTCATTGTCTGAAGAGAAACTATTTAATAGATTTTATGAGGATTTCCAAAGTTTGAAAAAAGAAATGGTATTTGAGATATGTCTCATCACATTGTTACGGAGCAGAAAATTAAAATCTTACTATAATCAGATGTCACTTAAGAATTATTTAACCGTTTTTTTTGTAAGCTTTCACGATTTGGAAATTAGAATCTGAATTAAAATCTTAGGTGCATATCATCATGGTACATTTCCTGGTAACAGGAGAGAAAATAAAAACCTGTTCAATGAACAGACATGTATGATTTCAATAATAAATAACATAAATCAGATCTGTATATTTAAATATAACTTAAATATATTCATTGCCAGCAAAAAAGTACCAATTACAAATACTTTTTTTACTTAAATTCACTATATTTGCTTCATCAAACGCAGACGAAGACCGTGGCAAAATCTAATTGCGCCTATAAAACAATTGAAGAGCGGAGGTAGAGGGAATCATTTTATAATCCTTCACATAATCTCATGGTGTAACAGATACATTACCAGTTAAATTCGGTACGAGAAAAGTATTTTGTACGTTTGGTAAGTTAAAAATATTACATATTAAATTCACACCAGAGATGTTAAAATATTTCCTAATATATATGGTTACAATCTTAATTTTCCCTTGTAGTAAATTTGTTCTGCCATTAACGTTAATAAGGCGACCAATCCTTTCGGTTTTTTATAGTTTCCGGGAATCACTTCAAACGAGTTCTTCAATCATCCATTAACGAATGTCGACGAGCAGTAAAGACTGAAACAAGAAAAGATACTTAATAACGTTATAATAAACTAGTATCAGACATGTTCCAGTTGAAATTCCTATACAAAAGCATTATAAAATTGCACTTGTTACCTGGAAAAGTAATAACAAAGAATTTTTAAAACTTTGTTATACGCTAAAAGCAGTCGCAAATTTGCTTTTAGGAACCTGAAGAGTGATAAAGTCGTCTAGTAATTATTTGTACTCTAGTTTGATGGGAACAATGAAAGTAAACTGATGTTAAATTTAGACTGCATTATCTGAATCCTGTTCTACTTTTTATGATCCACGTATTGACACTGGTAATAAGGTCCAGCGTTCAACGTTTGACCTTTATCATGTTGCGTTAACCTTGCGTGTGGGCACAAGTGCTTTGCACCCTACATGTTTTGTTTACATCAGTTTATGCTTCAATAATGGGTATACTGTGCCGTCGACGTCAGGAACCGCACCCTTCTGTTGATATTAACTGGTGGCTTGATTTTTATATTTGATTTGTTTCCTAGCATACAAACGTACATGACATGAGAGGAGAAATGTTCAATTAAAATCACTTCACATTTCACAAACTATTAATTTTTCTTCAGCGCTTCAACAATCACGGAATCAAAAGTTATCCTTAGGCAGCAAGTAACTATACAAATAGAAGTAATACTTCAACTAGCACTCTACCATATTAAAATCCATACTGATTTGATAGCACGTTCAGTTATCTAGATGACTCGAGGTCCCTGCTCTATCCCCATTCCGTTGCCGTTATCCCTACAAGATGACAAATTTGTCACTTGCTAGCCTGGACTCAGTGGTCTACGTGGAGGGGTAGGTGAGGGGAAGGGTTGGAGTGGGGAAGAGAGGGGCAGAGTGACCAATACTTTGAGCCGCCAGTAAAGAGTGAACAGGGTATAAACAGACTGATTTTAATACTGATCATCTCTCTTCTTTTGCTTCAGAAAGAGAATAAACTGTTCACTTATTCATTTAATGTTACTAGTTATTTCTACATCGACCGGCTTTTTCCTTAGTGACGTATACTGGCGAGTGTGAAAATGCTTTAGTCGAAATCAACAACTTATTTACGTCTGTCAAACATTCCGATATTACTCTATCACCGTTATTTTACTGCTATCCAATTTCGAGGCTTATTTAGTAACGTGCTAACTGAGTGACCATCGTGTGTAGACTTATGACTCCAATAGTGCCAATTAACAACTAACCAACTATCGCGAATGGTTCTATCATACTTACGTACAACGATGTATCAATCACATTCCACAGTTAAATTCTTCCAGTAAGAGCCAGGCAATACCATAGTTCGAAGGTATGATTCCCTGGAAGTACTATCTTCCGTATAAGAACTTATATATATATCACCGTTATGATAGCGAGTGGTTCTTACTGTAAAATAGAGGGAATATATACAAATAGCGAAAATAAATAGGCTGTTAAGTTGTAACATATTCAGACTACTGTTTTGCATCAATAATTTGTTATTATTTAAAATGACTCCCATGAAATTGTTTGACGTTGTGTTTATCCAACGCATTTCATTTCTCACGGAAATTTAATCAACAGTCTAAATTTTAAATATAAACGTGTTTAGATATTGTATTATAGTTATATACAATTTTGCATTCATTTTATCGTATTAATAAACATTTGTGTATATCTTCTATTCTTTACTTATCTATGAGTTGATGTTGAAAGGTGTAGGATCAAATCATCTTTGCTTCCATGTAACTTTTTTTTTAATACTATATACCGCGGACATAACAATCTGCAAAAGCAATAAATCATTTCCTAAAGATTATGACGTGTGATAGTTAACAATATTCGCCTCTTTCATTTTGATTCAAAGTGTAGTTAACGCTACTCATATGTGAACTCAGTAAAGATGAGCTAGAGTTTTTGGTTACTGTATTTTATACGGAGAACTAAGAATAATGATCATAATCGTTATTGTTTCAGTCGTGTAAGTGTGATAAATTCAAGGTAATTAGACTTTAATTCAAATATATTTCGTGAAAGAAATACTTAAGTTTTCATTTGAAGTGTTTTATGCACTTTATCAACTTATGGCGCAGCTAAATTTTATGTAAAATATCAATCTAATTAACAGTAAACAAAGTGGACATAATTCATTCACATAATTGACATGAAGTTGACTGACGTACTTATTTTCGTTTAACAGTGTGTTTAAAATGAAATGGCTAATTCCATAATTCGCTCAATACTCCTTTCAGCAGGTCCGACACATGTTAACAATTACGCTGGCAGAATTCAATAACAGGCACTGGCAGCGGGAAACTGCAGTTAAATCACTTTTCGTTGCTGCAAATGAAACTAAAGGGAAGGATTAAAACATTAATTTTACTGTTTCGACTGAAATGCGTTTCTGATTCGTAATAATTGCCGGCATGTAGGCTTCCAACGGTATGAACCAATAGCAGTGAATATTATTTCAGAAATACTAATATTCAAAATACAAAACAATGATAACATTATAAAGAAAAAAAGAAATTACGGTATAAAAGTGAAATAAAAATCTAAATCCAGCTCATCACCTAACCACTCGTCGTTCCAAACTCATACCAATTCCCACCCTACACCCAGCACTTCGAATTTGTGAAGTAAATTACGACTGTCATTCAAATGTAAATAATACTTTTACCGTTTCGAAAAAAAGTAAAAATTCTGCAATGCTTTAATGCATACCCTACATTTTTAGTCAGTTTCTAGAGTGGTTTACATATCTTTGGCTTCACAGTAGTGTCTTATAATTCCGTCTTAATAAAGATTCATTACATGCTAGCTGATATCCGCGACTTCGTACGCTTGGATTAAGAATTTCTTTGCCAGAATTGAATATAGAAAGTTGTTGGTTGCGAAGGATCGGTCCCAAAAAACACCGAGTCGGCATAATATGACAGGAAAGCCATCACTATATCATTCTACCGTGGAACCTGTCTCTTGAAGGGAATCAATTTCCAACATATTTAAAAACAGAAAAACAAATGAACGTGCGGGGATGTGGAGGAGAGTATGTTAACTAAGGGTAGCTTTATTTCAGCTTGGTATTTTCTTCTTTCTGTAGCACGAGCATCCGATTATTGGGTTCTAATGTCTTTAACTATTCCTAATCTGCTAGAGCTACAAATTAGGCCAGTTTATGCCCGCAAGGCATGTCAAAAAAGCAGGCAAAATAAACTGGTGCCAGAAACATTTAAGCAGACACAAAGTAATAGGACAGCGAAAATCTACATCTGTACTAAATAATACGTTTTTTCTCCAAACTAAATATGTTAAAAATTATACACTAACATAATTCGCGAGAAGCACCCCTTGAGCAACCAACGTAACATTTCAGACAAACACACACGTCCGTCTATCGGTCACCATTCGATAACTTATCAAAATTTCGTGACTAACCTTGTTAATCATACCGAAAAAAAATGTCCTGTGCCCTACCTACAGATTTTGTTGTCAAAATCCGTCAATATCGGTATAGGCATTTAGTCGTCAAAAAGACAGAGACTTACTTCTGCATTTATAGTATTATTACTGCAGATCACACACACACTGAATGCGAATCACCTCTGCGTGATCATTATAACGTAAAAAAGTGTACACCTACAGCATTGCAAGACTACTTACGATTTGCTTCGCGTTGCACCCCTAAATTTGTGATATCTACAGTTTAACATTCATCCGAATAACCGACGTTCCAGGCGTGACTCTTACAATCAAAAACAATTTTTAAAACTGTTTGCCTTACAGAGATTTGAATCGGAGACGACGATCCAAACATCAGTAGGCAAGCGCTTTAAACGCTGAGCTACCGTACCGCTATATGAAAACGCAGTGCAGAGACCTACACATCCAACGCGTCTGTCTATCGCCGTCAGTAATTTTTAGAAATTATAATACATGTATTATTTATACAGATAATTTTTCAACCAAATGTAGACAGTTTCCTGGTTTCAAAGGATAAGTGTGCAAAGTTTCATCGAGATCGGATGAAAACTGTGGATTTGTATGAAGAACAAACAAACAAACATTCATTTTTATATATATAGATTCCCATAACCAATATTATTTTATCACTGTAGAATTTTTTGCACCTAAATCTTGTTTAAGGGCTCCAGAGAATTGATTGATATATGGCGCTAAATATTGTCTACAATATGGATGATCAAAAACCAGTAAAGTTTGTTTCTTCAAAGTCTGCTAGCGTAACTGTAACAGTGTGGATTTGATCATTGCTGCACAGAATCAGAACTGATAATTGCATATTTTGGACCAATATACCTTTCTAAATACGCCAAAGAGCTCACAGTCGTCTTCAGCGGTATCTGCTCTTGACTCAAGATTAAAATCGACTTACATATATCCTTACCATCACAAAATACGATCATGAGAACCTTACTAGCACTCAGAAGGGTTTTAGTCCTAATAGGATCTGCTTCATCGACATTCATAGTACTCTTGACGTTTAGAAAGTTTAGTTATTTACGAACCGAGCATGTAATCTGCACAAGATTTTTATCGAGCATTGTGGGTGAGAAGTAACGCTCTGGCTTCACATTCAGGAGCACGTTGATACAAATCCCCGCCTGACCATCCAGATCTGGATATTCCAAGGTTTCCCAAAATCATTCCAGGAGAAAGCCTGGGTGGTTCCTTCAAAAAGCAACTGCCGAATTCTTTCCATTTCCTTGCCCCCATTCCCATCACCCCTCTAATGACCTCGACGTAAGCCAGAAAAAAATACTGGTATAATATCTCTGTGTACTAGGAACGTAATGATTATGCTTAGTGCAATAGAAAAATGTACCTCCTATTCAGCAATCGTGATAGTAAGTAAACAAAGGATTGAAGAAACAACTTTGTAACAATTAATAAACTTCTCTCAACTGATTTAATAGTCAACAGGGACACTGGTTATCAACTAAGTGCGGCCTGGAAGCCGCCTATTCAAATTCTGAAACAGTTTAGCGTCGGTAACGAGCAGAAGAGTGGATGACGTAATCGAGTTGTGTTGGTTTTTGTCTTCCACCGTTTCCATGGCAGCGGCTGAATAAACAAACAGTTAATCATTGACATTTGATTGAGAATGAAGGCAGAGAAGGACGCCTTCGAATCGTCCCACAAATGTAAAATCTTAACACGGCTAGAAGCCTGAGAGAAATTTATTAATATACAACGCCGTGAAAGATTACGATCTTACAACTTTGTAACAATGTAGGACTGGAGGTTTTCTCGGCGTTGAAAATTAATATAACCTTACAGTGTAACTAGTCGAGTTTCTTCCACCTACCCAATCCATTTATCCAGCAGCGGGTATGATGATCGCCCAATCACAAGCCGACTTGATGCCGGTTGCTAGTTGCTTAGGGGCGTCCATTACTCACGTGTTAAAATAGGCGAGGAGGCCACCGAAATCACACACACAAAATATTAAAAAAATGCGGATATCAACTTTAGGGGTGGTCTACAAACGAATTTAGCGGTAGAACCACTCTCGGAAGCAGGAGAGCTAAATATCTCACGTCATCTTACAGGAGGGTGGGGGGTTCTACTTGATCTCACTGGAGGGAGTGTCCGAAATTTAGGTAAAACCTGACATAGGTCTCTAATATAGTTCATCACACTGACCAGCTTGCAAATTCCCTCATTCTTAACTTTGCATTAATTGTCGCAACTGACTTGGTTTAGTAAATCCGTAATTCACCACAAAGTAAAATAAATTCATATTGATTTAGAATAGTAGATATGCTCTTAAAAGTTAAGCTTCCATACCTTTTCATCGTGATTTTCATCAAACACATTACCTTCTTCCTTGAGTTTCCTATCTGTCTCCACTTGCCAATATATGAACAATATAATCGTAACTTTTTGATTGTTTTAAATATTCAGGCTGCCCACATTCCAGTTAAATGATCCAAATACTGCCAACAGTACTATCTCTCTTTGTATCGAACAAGGGGGCATCCACAAATTACGTGAGGTGTTTTTCCGGATTTCTGGACCCCCCCCCTCCCCGCTGGTGAGATTTCGTGAGATCTGGCCGGACCCCCCCCCCCCCCTCTCTGGTGAGATCTGGTCCGTGAGAACCCCCCCTAGAAATCGCCCTGGAAACTTTTGTAGACCTCCTAATATCGACTTTGCCGCAAATTGTAGACCTTTTTTTTTTTGCTCTATTGTCCCCAAATTTTTCGCAAAATCTCACGTGAGATTTCCGTAGACCCCCCACTCCCCCTTGGTGAGATCTGGTGAGATTTCGCCAGACCCCCCCCCCCTCCCCCATTTCACCTCACGTAATTTATGGATGCCCCCTAATACGAGATAGCGAATCTATTACTTAACATTTCGTATGCTTACATTAAGAATTTATGTTAGTCACGCCGTTAATTGCAATATGCGGCATATAACGGTAAATTCATTTTTTATTTCCATTGTATGTTGTTGATTATTGAAACTAACTGCCCAAACATTAGATAACATGTACATTATTCTTCTCTTTTTTTCTGTAAAATATGATTCCAACAGAAGGAACCTGGATTAGATCAATCATATAGATAATCAATTAGGTAGAGGCAATAATTTAAATAATTGCCGGACGAAAGGCTTTTATAAACACACTTGCCGCTCTCCATAAAATAGATACAACTTTTCCACAAATCAATACTCCTTGATTTTTTTCAATTCTGTGCGTCCAGTGATACTGTTGATCAAAACTCAGTAAGTCTGTGGTAGTGCTAACTTCTCCCTCTTGCCTAATAGCTCCATGTGATAACCGTACGACAATCGCAGGCAGTGAGTATAATACAGCCGTGCAGTGATATCAACTCACCACTATCCAGAACGTTCTGGTGGCTCAGTGGCTAAGGCGTCTGACTAAAGATCGAAATCTCCCCGGTTCGAATCCCTCTCTCGGCGGCGATTTTCATAGCCCCTTAACCCGACCTACAACTCCGGCAGAGCTTGCTGTATAATGTGAATTACACCAGAACGCTTCTGTGGTTCAGATTCAACTTTAATCTACAAGTCCTCTTTACCTGTTAGGATTACCTAGTTAGGACCGAGCGTGGAGGGTGAGCGGTAATGCTCCGGCCTCGCATTCGGAAGGACGCGAGTTCGCATCCCCGTTCGGGTATCCAGATTTGGGTTTTCTATGGTTTCCCCAAATGACTCCAGGCTTCCTTCAAAATGCCATGGCCAATTTCCTTCCAGTTCCTTGCCCCCATCCTTTCCCGTCTCTGATGACCTCGATGTCGAGGAGGGGTGAAGCCATAAGCAATATATATATATATATACCTGGTTAGGTTTATGGTAGCCACGGCAGAGCTGCAGGCGCGGCAGATAAAAATTCTGTCAAACCGGTGGCCGAACTACCCTTCGGGCTCTCCATGCCAGTAATACGATGTAGGCACCATGCCATCTTTGGACCACCTGAATCTGTTCATGCTTCATGTCTTCCATGATGGTGGTGTCATCTTCCAGCAGGGTTCCTATCCGTGTCACATGGCCATAATCATGCTGCAGTGGTTTCAGGAGCATGATTGTTAATTCACGGTAGCGTCTTAGCTATCCTTCCAATTCATTGGGTCACTATCAGATTCCACAAACCACCGGCCTTTGACTTAAGGAAATTGCGTAATCTGTGCATAGTCATCTGGTGCCAGATACAGAAACGTATTAAGGACTTGTTAAAATTATGACAAGCTGAATCACTGCTGTATTGCATTCCATAGATGTACCAAGAAGCTGTTAAGTAGGTGATCAGATTGTTTTGGCTTGTCAGTGTAAGATTAGCAGCACAATTATGAAATATCGTCTGCCTAAGATATCCCGATATTGAACCAGTTTTCCAGACGCTAAAGTCTAGACTTAAAAGTGAATAGGAACCTCTACGACCGTTGCTGCGAGGTATTTTTTGTGTGTCGTTTCCTTCTGCAAACATATTGCAATTTACAAGAAATATATATGTGTGTGTGTGTGTGTGTGTGAGTGAGTGATAGAGAGAGAAACAGGCGAGACAGAAAGCGATAGTGACTCGTGGAAATCTGGGTAGTACCAGCAAGAGTGCCTGTGTAAGAGTAGCTGTCATAACATGCAGCGCTTCATATATAACCGCCTTTGAAGTTTTATTTTTCCGGGGAGCTCAGATTGCTGGAAAGATTCCAGATAGTGTACGATTATTATAACATCTAGGATGTTGTAAAATAACACGACCGGGTATTCTACTACCAGAATGTCAGTCGTGGGTTTCGTGCACACGCCTTATCCCATTAATTCAGTTATATGAACTTCTTTAGTTAGGGTTCAAGTAGTACCTGTGTAACTATGAAATCATTTTGCCCTTAAGATTAACCAAAGTAATGACTTCACGAAAGTAGGGTACAGACTATTTTGCTTGTAAGACAACAATTATTGCCTTACGACTGAGGTCCGGCTCTGATGGAATATGTGGCAAATTTCAAGTACAATATTTACCTCACATTATCACTGTTTTCTAAGAGGTATTTCTTCTTTTTTTTTTAATGTTCTTAGGATTTTGTTTCCTTACGTGTCAATGGACGTTGTAGTATATTCTGACACAAAAATTTATGTTCATTTGTTAGCTTATAATACACGTTTCTTATATTGTTGCAAAGTAGATACAGCTTGTGTGACTGTATCAATTGCGCTAATCCCTCTTTAGAAGCTAATAACAGTCGAATAGAAAATTAATGAACACAATAAATATTTATGTAAAATATTGATATACATTTTTAGCGAACCGTTCTATAAATATTTATTTTACAGTTATCCATATTGTTTTATGAGGTAAGATTCTGTAACAGAATTTAAGAACCTGTGTATAATGTTTACAGACATTAGTATTTCACATTTCACACAACATTTTTGTGAGTATACTTCCTATTTTGTTAGTATCTTGGAATCCACTATCATCCATTCGTATATAATTATACTATCATTCCGCCCTTCTCAATCTGCAGAACTTGTTTTTTTTTTATTTCGAGGCTATTTTTTTCTAGAAGAGGCACTGTTACCTATATATTCTCCCCAGACCGTTGTGTGATATTATGACTTGTAAATTTGCGGTTGTTGTCTTCAAACAACTGTCAACATATC
This sequence comes from Vandiemenella viatica, assembly GCA_031002005.1. Lineage (NCBI taxonomy): Eukaryota > Metazoa > Arthropoda > Insecta > Orthoptera > Morabidae > Vandiemenella > Vandiemenella viatica. Next base: position 128,073,865 of record JARYHS010008074.1, read on the forward strand.
AGTAAGTTTCAGTATGCAACAACGAATCCTCTCACAAGCTGATGTTCACTTGCGAATATTCCATACTGTTTCGAAGTTCCCGTAGCAACAAAAATAGAGTAATTTATATGATGACATCTTGTTGCTATATTGTAATAAAACATATTAACCTCTTCCATTTATTATAATTTTATAAATAACTCCATCTCTCTGTCTAAGGACAACTGTTTTGGTGAATTTATTTTATTTTATTCCCCAGACGCGTTTCTTCCCTGCGATGTATGACGTCATCAGTGGATGTAAATATATGTTTTTACATGTGTGTTATTACAATTACTATTGACGGTATATCTATATATATACACATATGCACACACTGCACTCACAGATATAATTGTAATCCTCACATGCCGGTCTCTTTCACGTAGAATGCAAATTGTGACTTTGATTTAAATACTATTATCACTATTTCTTAATTTTATGGAAAGAACTGCTGTACCAACATAAGTTCCATCTATTTGTTTCAATATATGGGAGTTCCACATATCAGCGTAGCAATAAGTAATGAGTTTTCTAATGGTAACGAATGTTTCATTTGCAGTCACCGCAAACGTATTTTACATGCTTTGTTCACACAAAGACTTGCCACGACTGCAAAACAAAATTCTTTTTCTCTTCCTGCTTCTAGTTGGTGTTACTGTACTGTTAATTTGTCTCGTACTGCTGCACGTATCTTGTCTTCATCCATTATTTGCTCGTTTTACTTATTTATTTTTTCTTTGCGCCAACTCTATAATGCTCTCTACTTGAATCATTCAAAGAGAGCAAACAGAAAACTAAATGCAATATTTAAAGTTCATTAAAGATTAATCACATATAGACAACTTTGAAAATATTAATTATCTTCTGTAAGTGAAGTAGGAGTCCATAAGCGTATATGGATCGAAGTCGCTTCAATGAAATTAACAATAATGCCTGATCACTACGTTTTCTGTAACAAAAAAATCTATAAATTCTGCTATCAGTTTGATTTCCCGTCTCTCCAACATTGTAGTTATCCGCAAAAGTTAACTTGGTGTCCCTTGCGCGTAGAGACTGGCGCGTTACGCAGTGGTGAGAGCAGTTGCTAGTTCGGAGACGCTCCGCTAGAGGCGGCACCGGCGCGCCCGCAGACAGAGCCACCTGCGGGTGGACGCCCGCACCGCCTGTGTGGCCGCGCGGACGGTCTGCGGCGGTACGGCGGTCGCGTGGCGTAGTGCGTCGCGTGCGTGTGTGTACAGCGTGTTGCGGTGCCCGTCGGCCGCCGCTGGATACGCGTTTCTTGGCTAGTCATGCCCCCGACCGTCAGCGCCGCCGCCACAAGCGCCAACATGTGCTCACTGTGTCCTCGCAAGAAGCCCATCCCCAAGAAGCTGGTGCGCTTCGACTCTGTGGTCGACACCTTCTCCATATCGGAGTGTCCTTCCGGATCGGGCACCGGCGGACGGGTAAGTGTCTGCAGCGCACTCGATCAACAGGTGAACTGACATGCTGCTATGAAGCCAGCCAATCAGGGACACCTATAAAGCTGCTACTGCTCATTACTATATCATTTCTTACGAAAAAACTTCCAATATTATGTGAGAAATTTTACTGTTACTATTATTTTTGACATAATTATCTTGTCCTAAGTTTTTTCAAGCATATCTGTGTAAAACTAACAAACTTGATTTGCTTTTTAAAACCTGAGTAATATAATAATTTTGCACGGGTATTTTCTAAAGTACGATTTGTAGTTTCAACTTCATTTCCAATAAATCTCTTGCAAAATCCTATATCTACACTAATTTTATAAATGCGAAAGTGACTCTCTCACAGTCTGTTTGTTACGTTTTCACAACTAAACGGATAAACTTCATGAGACCTGACAAGGAAATATTAGGTATCGTAGAAAAGCCATAGGATACTTTTTTAGGGATAAATAACATATTATGTCAAAACTATCCGAGCTTTGAAAGACACATTGTGTCTGTAAATCTTTGTAATCGGTCTCTCAGGCTTTTATTCTCTCGCAGTTATAAATTTCATGTACAGACCCAACACACTATTTCAATTTTTAATATGTTGCAATTTGCTTCTCCTGATTAGACTGGTTCAGTGATATAATTATATAGTGATGGCTCCCCCATCATATTATTTCGACACCGTGCTTTTAGGGACACCTTTTACCTAACCTACAGACTTTCTGTATCTAATTCTAGCAATAAAATTTTGTCCCCATAAAGGCGTACAAAGTCGTGGGCAACAAATAGTCATTCTTGATGCTAGCAAAGCAGCAAAGATTTTCACTGAAACTTTTCTCGGCTGTGATTGAAAATTTGTAATGTTTTGAACTTATTCGCCATTCTTCATTATTGGTTATTTCATGTAACTGCCGAATGTATCATAATTTATTTTTTTATTGTTTCAAAACACATTCCACATCACATAAAATTGAATATCATCCAGCAACGGCGTCTTAAACAGTAATAAATAAAGGCACAATTGCGAGCACGTTATTTTATACAAACGCTTGATGAGACAATATATTGTAGAGATTTCTGTTCTCTTTTATCGTAAAACCGTTAAAAATTTTGTGGAGGATCACAAACGAGTAGCAAGCTGTTTGTTTCTTCAGTTTCTCGTAAGTGTTACTGCATCATGCTATGATATAAACAATTACATACTTTGTAATTGGTTTTAAACAGATACTTTTTATCATTATGACTTCAAACCCAAAATTAATTTTTAGCTACGCTAGTAACTTCCTTGCATGATTCAGTATTGTTAATACCGAAATGATAATATTTTTTCTACTGGAATTAATCACTTGTGAAATTTTTACAATGTTAGTAATTGGGTGCAGGATTGCAGTTTCTCGTTTAGATCTATGATATGAATGATTCTTTTCCTGCCAATGCTCCCTAAGTGTAAAATTGTGTAACGTCCTTATTATAACACAGCGAAAGGATAGTTTGTTGATATTTCACGTATCAAACTTAAATACAAACATCAAAATCTACATTAACCTTCTGAGTAGAATGTAAATATCTTGTACTTAGACTATAAAATATGTTAAATGCACTGTTTTTCATTCATAAATAATTTTCCGACTGTTATAAGACAAAGGTAAAATTTTTTGGAAAATTCTTTCTAGAACGTAACGTTGGCGTGAAGTGGGGGAAAGTGAATTCAAAAACGTTTTGAAAATAACCATTCATTTCGAAGGTATAACTCTTTTTTGTCTAAACAAGATCTCAGTTGTAACGTGAATTAGCAATCTGCATAACATCATTTTTTATAACTATGCTCTTTATACTACTTGTGTTGCTCCTAGCATATATTAGTTACCGATTTGTGTATTATGATTTATGCAATATATCACATTTAATAAAGCGAATTTTTACGAACGAATGAAAGGATTTCTATTCCCACTACCTCTATAAATTATTCGGCAGCTGACAGTACCATATGGCCAACCTAGCACATTCAACTTTCTACTAAATTAAGTACCTGCCGAGCCATTTCCACGTTAATACCAAGAATGTAATGCAGATTAAAAGCTCTATCTCTGCTATGGTGCCCTTATGGCCTTCAGAGCTGAAGGCCTTCTCCATGCATCACTTACGGTAGTTTACAAACTCATGAATTTACCGTCCAAGGGAACTGAAAGTATTGCTTGCAAAACATTGGTCAGACTGTTGCTTGAGTAGGGCGGAGTAGTATAGGAACCGCATTTTCGGTATCGAATATGGGACTTTGAGGATGTGTAAAGGATAGCATCTAGATGTGTATGTGAAAATTTCAGTAAGTGAACTGATAAAAGAGCTTGATTGGGTGTCACTGGAAGACAGAAGGCGCGTTAAGAGTGTTCTGGGAGTTTATGATACTTGTTTTGGTCTTGATGGCTGGAGAGATATCGGTAAAATAATAGGGAGTTGTACGTGGAAGGAAAAAGACGATTACGATAATAACCTAGAGGTAGTTTGTAAATTTTGTTTTGTAGGTAAGGGAGTCACAGATTGGAATAATTTACCGCCGGAAGTAATGAACAATTTATCTCAAACACTGAAATTAATTAAATGGAATTCTTCTGTTTATGATTTACTCTTCATCGATGTCGAGATCATTAGAGATGGGAAAGGATAGGCGGTAACAAATGGGAATGAATTCGGCCATGGTCTTTTACAGGCATCATTTCGGCATCCTGGAGAGATTTTGAGAAACCAGGGGAAAACCAAATCTGTATGGCAAGACAGGCGTCCTCAGGAATTCGAGGCCTGTTGCTACCGGACAGGCACCACGCTTTGTGTAAAACGAAAACAGATGTGTAGCAAAATCACGACCGCAGCAGCTCTATCGCAATGAGTACAATAATCAACATTACTATTTTTATATTGTCTTCAATGCCGTCAGTTGCGGAACCAGAAGTATACGCGAATCTGAAAACACAGCTGCTTCTATGGTAATTAACGCCAATCTGGGCGTGTATAAAGTATCGTAGTGAATGTAACAGGGAGCTTGTTTACAACGTGAGTGAGGGTGGTAAATGGAGAGTAAAGCCAACACTAAACCTACTCTACCGCAAAATCACCAGCGGATGACTGATGGGGTAGTAACCATTGACAGCGTCATTAGCCTTCGCTTGACATGCGATTGCAGAGTTATTTGGGCTTTAATACTTTGCGTTGGAACGGCTGCTCGGTAGGACACGTAACAGATACTGAAACTTAATATTTTTTTAAAAAAGTCTTATCTGGTGTTCACTACAATAATTACTCACAAATATAGTAATTGTCAGTTGATTAGATATGTCCAAAGATATATATTGACTTTTGATTCAAGCAGAGAGCAGAATTTATCTCTGTCCTTAACTGGAATGTTTAAACCGTATATGTAGTTGGGTGTTGAAATTTTCATAGATGTGAAAAAGTGCATAATTCCATATTACGAAATCCAAACGCATTTGTAATAGAACCCTCTTTAATAAAGAAGTCTTTATACACATGAGTTTTTTTGAAGATATCTATTATACACACCTCTCGAACTTCATAATGCTGGTGGTACAAATTATTTCGCGTAGTTGATCATCTGATAGGTCTGAAAGATCCGCTGTTTATTTTCTGTTTCTATCATCAGTCTCTGGTCTGGTTTGATACAATCCTCCATATCTTCCTACATTGAAACCAATTCTTCATCTCAACATATTCGTTATAATCTAAATTCTTAAGTATATGCTTAGTATATTCTAATTTCGAAAGTCAAAGTAAGAAACTGAAATGATGGGTGAGTAAAGAAGTTTACTGAAACATTTTTCAGTAAAGTAAGGATGGTGGCTCAAAAATTAAAGTCATGCGGGATAGCTTAACTTGTAATTTGGGGGGGGGGGGGGTTTACAGGTGAAGGAAAGAAGTGTAGATTAATGTAAAGATTATCATATATGAACTAGATTGTCTTAATTACTTCTTGAGATTGTGGATAATAAATTGGATAACAATGAAATGGTCAATATGTAGTCGAAAAAAAGGGTGATATCAGATGTTTTTTTTTTTTTTTTACGGCTTTACGCCTCGTCGACGGCTAAGATCATTAGAGGCGGGATGGGACTAAAGACAAGGAACGGGAAGGAATTCGGTCATGGCCTTTTTAAAGGAAGAATCCCGGCATTCGCCTGGAGTTATTTGGAGAAACCATGTAAAACCCAAATCTGGATGCCCGGACGGGAATTCGAACCGGCTTCCTCCCGAATGCGAGGTCTGAACGATCAGATGAACACTGGACCAATAATATTGATACACTAATTGGCGGGGCAAAATAATAACATGTAACTTTTCACTTATGACTACAAATAATAACTTGTAGTGCTATCAATAAATTTTATAATAGCTGATTGTTGAGGTCATATTTAAGAACTCGTACAATCAAAATAAACCTGCAACCCGATCGGGGGACACGTATTATCAGTGACAGAAAATTCGCGCTTAAATTACTTTCCGCAAACCTGAGCCACCAAAATTATTTACATAATCGTCGTCTTGGAATAAAAATCAAGCGAAAATAAACGTCGAGTTAATTATTTTTTTAAGAGAACACCAAGGCACGTACGTGTTTGGTAATAGATTGTGTACATTAGCGGTTGACAAAACCACCTGTTGTCCGAAGTTTGCCATCTTCAGATTTAATTATTAACCAAATCAATCACATAATTCTGGAACATGACCACAGTGTTATATTCTGTCTGTAGATGCAGGGCTCATGGGAGGACTACGTTTTAAGTAATAAAATGTGCGGTGTATCTGAGTCAGTAGATTCATACAATGAGTATTTAAATTGACATATTAACTTGTTTAAACACTGGGTATATGCCAGTAATTGGGCATTAATTTCCTTCAGGGTTTTACTAGAAATTGACAGGTGTTAGCACAGCGAACGTTTTTAGCGTCTTCACTGGATCACCTCTATTTTCGGTGCCAACATCATAGCTTTTAGAGCCAACGATAAAAGAAGTTATAGTCCCGTAAAGATGGGTCGTTGCGCGGACTCACTGATAGGCCAATAGGTTATGGCCTTTAGGACGACTCATCATTTGGCAATTGGTGAGCAGTAATAAAAGAAATCTCAGTTCCTGCGTTTCATTCGAATAAGAGGCATTTCCGGTGATCTCTCACTTCGCATTTGCTGCTAGATACGTTCAGTATACAAGGTGAAGTTACTTCTGGCTGATAACTCCATTTTAATGTAGCTACAGTGTACCATCGCATGTTATTTTCCAACCTGGATACATACAGAATGGGCACATTGTGGCGGATTTTTTAGTCATGCTCTGCATCTTGAAGAACTGTTTTATATCTCCCTAACAGTTCTTTAATCAATTCCTGGAAATACGGTTACCTTAAAAACTTATTGCATCCACTTACGAGCTGGTTTTCTATGCTGAATGTGTGTCTGCTGTCTGAGGCTGAGTTTTGAAAGGTTAATAGAGCCCTCTTTTGATTTGGATCTGTAATTTTACCGTCCTCACTGTAATCTGTAACAAATGCACTGTATTTTCGGATTTTTCATTCAGTTGGATGGTGCATATTGTCTCTGCTCAATGAAATGTTTAATTACATTAATAGATAACAATTTTAGACCATTTCGTCTGCATTTTGTTGTTAAAATAATAAATTATTGTTCAGGAAAAACGCCAGTGCGTTGCAATTTTGGTTTATTTCGGAGGCGATTCGTTAGGTTGCTTTTGAATTATATGCATTTCTGTACGATTTTTATTGAGTGAGCATTGTAATAGGAAATATCTACATGTACATCCATACCCAAAATTCACAAACATTATGAGTGGCAGAGGGTGCCAAGCACCAATCTTAATTCTGCGCATTCCAATCCCGAACAGCACGAGGAAAGACAGAATAAATAAAAGCATCAGTACGGCATCTTATTTCTCGAATCTTATCCCTCCGGTCATTGCGACCCAAATAGGTTGGCGGAAGAAGTATCTCATTGCACTCGTAAGCCATAGAATTTAGCATATAATAGCTTCGACTATTAGCTGCATGAGCAACTCGGAAGTAATTTGTATCTGCCTGTTATTAAAATATTATTCAAATTTTCACTGTGACCGCCATTGATATGTAGTCCTGTGTAGTTTTAATTGGAAAACGTTTGAATTCAGATTTTTTTTTTTTTTTTTTAAATCTATGTCTAACAAAGTATATTCAGTATCAGTATATGCGTATCAAAAAACTTTGGTCAGGTTAAATAGTTAGGGCAAACTTCCATACGGAATTCACAAAATATTATTTTACATTCTGCACAAAAAAAAAAAAAAAATGCAATTTACTATCTAATTAGACTAACAAACCATACAGTGATCACTGATATAGAGTGCGTTATTTTAAAACATTACTGTCTATTAATGTAAGTACGTTTGAAAACTGATTAGTGATTACTCGCAATTGCTTGGTTAAACCATTAGTGAAGATTGTTAGTGGAATCAAATCATAACTATGCACTCTGTGTAATTTACCATCTATTATCTCCGCCAAAGGCAACGGACGTTATTGGCATCGGCTTGCTAGTTATTAACATCTTTAACACTGCCTCATGGAACATTAACGTCATCTTCAAAGGTAAGATGTTCATTGACCCCCTCCGACACACGTCATTCCACTGCCAGGCTAACTTAGCATTGGTTTATATCCTCATCCTAATTCATGAATATTTATGGTTATCACTTTCTCGAACAGTTATGAAAACTGTATCGGTACATTCAAGAATAGTGTTAACAGCTAAACATGTGGGTAGCCTGAGCTCATATCCGTAAGTATTTGAAAACCTTTAGTGTTGGTATGGGACCTTCGGAGTGCAGGGAAATGATATTTACTTGAAAACTTGAAGAGGATAGTAAATAAAATAAAGTTATACAAATTGTAACAGGTAGCATAAACATCATGGAAACAGAAGAATCGGACGATAAATTAACTTCCTGATTGGAATGAGAATAAAATGATATTATTGATCGTATGGGTATCAAACAACAATCTGTTGCATGATGAAAACAAGAAAGTATTTTGATGTAATGTTAGCTAGAGCACATATACCAGTAATAGATGATAAAGTCAACAGTTACACATTGGATTCACAGTAGGGCTGTTGATATTTTTTTTTAAATATCGGGTTTTCGATATATCGATATTTTAAAAAGTATCAATATCGGCTGTCGATATATCGGCAAAAAATATCGATATATTGATACTTTCATAAATTCAAGTTCATAAAATCAAACCTTGTAAAAATAAGGCTATGCACTGATAAATAGACGCGTGATTTTGTTCTTAATCAGGATATCACTTTCGAATGGTTTCTCTTGGTGGTGATGATTCTTGATTTTTTTTTTTAAATTTACCATTATGCGTGTCATAAATTTCATAAAAATTAGTAAAATTTACAAAACTCGAAAGAGGTTCAAGGTAAATCTTAGTGTATTTATAAGATTGATAATCAATACAGTTGACGAATTTATTTAGGTAGAAAATTAGCTATTAAAGCACGCGTTATGGCCAAATTACATAACTCTTTTCATAAACATTTTTCGTGGAATTTCATTTAGTTTTGTGTGTTGATAGCTTACTCTTAGTTTTGTTATATTTCAACAGTCCTCTTTCACAGCCAACTCAGAGTAATGTGAAAAAAATAATAAGATGCCTTACAGGGAGGGAAAAAAACTAACCGAAAGGAAAAGTGCGATATTCCATTGTTGTCAGAGACTAACAAGGTGATGCTGACAAGAAACAAGCTGATTTTGCTTACTTGGCCATCTTTCGATGCATGAATTTATAATTCCAAACTTCCCCACAATGCGTCAATAAAATGAAGAAATTGTCTTTCCCGTATTCTGTTTTGATTCTTGAGAATTGCCTCTTCCACAAAAATAAGCCTTGAGAATCACAATCACATTTCCGTTGCTGACAGTAAAGTCAATACGCCACCGGGGTTGGCAGGCCAATCTTTCAACTTTGTAATGCATTAGCTCCGCAAGGAAGAAAGTTCAAAGTGTTCCAATCAACTACAGAACTGATTCTTTCAACATTACAGTTCTTTGTGAATCTTCTCAGTCGTTGAGCATTGATTTGCGAGACGATTCGTTAATATGCTAGCCATATAACTTAAAATTTTCGCAACTAAAACTTTATTTCCAAGTTTTAAACTTCTGTATACACCTGCTACGGCTTTCGAACCTTTTCAACGTTACAGCTCAATATGCCACAAACTCCAGTTCAAATAGAGCATCGTTTCATCTTTTATAACTTTTTTCTACTACACTTTCGTCGATATATGCGTCAAAAGTTGAAAAAAACAAAGAGAACAATCTTTGATTCAAGTTTCAACAGTTAGAAAACATTTTTATTAGATCTCAGTATTTGAGGCGTGTGCCTCAAATTTTTGTATGGTTTGGATCCATATAATTTACAGGGCCTTCTATTGTGACATTAAAAACTGTAATTCTTTTACTTATGAAACTAGCGCAGAAACGAAAAGCAAATTAACTATTACTCATTTTGATGGTTATATGGTGACAATACTTTCATATAATGAACTTAAACAAATGATATTGCTATAATCTCCTGTCCATTCGAACTTCCGTTAATCTACCGCGCGCAAATACAACAAATAGCGTGATTTAGTAGACAGGGACGCATATTGCCCTTCGTTTTGTGGTATTGCACGGGACATCCGTATGGGTGTACATGAAACAATCAGATGTGAACGTGACTTCTTTAAAAAAAAAAAAAAAAAAAAAAAAAAAAACCTTTTCAAAATCACACTATAGCAAAGCAAATAGTTAAACAATTTTTCAAATGATCTCCATTACAGTATTCTCAATTTTTTAATCATACTAGCGCATCTTTAATTCCTTCTTCATACAAATGCGTTTGACTTTTACGTTTCATACAAAGTTTCGTGCCTCTCCTTTCGACCAAATACTTTTTTCAAGGCATCCAACAACGTTATAGCATCGTGATGACGAATTTGCACTATACGAGAATGATCCAAACTTCTTCACTGTAGTTCCACGGAATTCTCCTGCTTAGCATTGATAGTTTGACGGCCGAACGTAATAACTCAGAATCAGGAAGAGACGATCGGAAATCTTGAGTCTTTTTGTCTGATCGACTTCTGTTTAACCTTGGCCAATAATTCACAGTAGTACGTAGCTTTGAGATTTCATGCAGAAGCTTGAGATACGGAACAAATTTACCAACCCACCAACCCATCATAACAACATTGTTAGCAGATAAACAATTTTATCACCTACACGCCATTCCAAACTCGACTTCTTTATTTGAGGAGTATTGCGGTGTGTCCAGGATTCATCACGTGTGAAACTACGCATCAAACATTAGTCTTCATTCATAGCGCTCAAAACGTACTGATAACTTTCAGCGCGTACAGTTTTTTTTTTTTTTTTTTTTTTTTTTTTTTTTTTTTTTTTTTTTTTTGAGCGGTTTGTGCACGTATTCTGAAATTACGTTTGTTTCTTAGGGCGTATTCAGCGAGAAACAGAGTGGTTATTGCTGACGCTCCGCTATACGTCCATCCATCCTTCTCGCCTGTTAAGAGACTTCTAGTAAATAGACGCTTCAAATTTATACATTTTCCTAAATCCTAATACTGTATTAAAATTTTTGTGAAACTATATTCTGATGGATTTTATAGAAATAGAGGAAGTTGTAAAAAATGTCTACCCCAACATGTGAGATATAGATTGTTAGAGCCCGTTAAAGGAGAGAATTAAGACTTTTTTATTTAAAAATAAAGACGTTAATTTCGTCTCCAATACATCATTTTTGTCACCGCATAAAAAACAGTACTACCTAGGAACTCTAAAGGTATCCACAAGTTCTAACGTATTTTAAATTTAAAACAATAAAAAACTTACATTTATAACACTATCTAAGCCTGGAGCAAAACAAGCAAACGTTTTAATTTTGAGCTTATTTTAATTTTTTTAAAAAAAAAATCCAACTAGTTCCACCTGGTACCACGCTACACCGGCTCCGTATTTTACACAGGCTGCCAGTGTGAATCATGAGAGGGGGGACTACGTGTGTTCTACCCGAATTAGAACCGTATTTGAGAGACCAGTTCGTTTAACTTACAAGAGGAATGTTTGTGTTGCCATCTATCTGCTAAACGTGTAACTTTGTGTACTTATTAATACACGTATGATAAATTTTATTGGAACCAAGCGATTGCACTAGCACTTCGAGTGGTATCGTCGCTGGGCGTTTGAAGCCATGGAGTGGTGTGGACTCCCGGTGTGGACTCCCTAACCTTAAAACCTTCTAACCTGCCATATACAAGATACCTATTACAATCATTGTTGTATGGGATCTAAATTGCGTAAGGGTCGACTCGCAATTAAGCGGTTATTGTGTAATGATTGTTCAATTCCATGACTTAATCCGATCGCTACATTAATTTCACGAACAGCATTTCGAACTTTTTTACGATTATGTTCCTGGTTAAAACTATTGTCCGTACTCACAGAAGTACTTACGCCGCTTGTATCGTTGGCAGGTGTATCGTTTCAAAAATGAGAAGGGAATCTAAAATAAAAAAAAATAAAAAAAAAACTGTTTTTTTAACACCATCCACCATAACATTATTTATACAATAGGTACAGTACGTTTATCTCCCGTTTACTCGTCATGGTAGTATGTGAACGAACGACTGTGAAAACAAGCGTACCGGCTCTTCCGCCATTTAACGACCGTATGAACGTCACATATAACACAAATGATATGTGAAAACTTGTTTTCACGCCAAAAATCCATGTAGAACAAAGGTGTCAAACTCAATTTTGCAGAGGACCGTATATTAAATTTAGAATGTGTAGGCGGGCCAGATTCAAATAAAATAAAAATGTACTGAATTATTATAACATTTTATTTATTTAATTGCATATAATATACGGTTGTTAAAAATCATATCAAAGTTATAAAAGAGGGTAATTATTTTGAGCTCGAGGATCCAGATACCTGATTTCTCTTGTTTTTGACAAGCTCATTGATGTCAGGTATCATATTTGTTGTAATTATTTTAAGAATATTCCAGTCGAGTTCATATTCTGCTATCAAATGCTCAATTGCAGAATAAATATCATTTTCTGTTGTAGTACTTGTAAATGGAACGCACTTTAATAGTTCTTCAGTTATTTCAAAGTTACTGTTAATACCTCGTATAAAAACAGCAAGTTGAGCTGTATCGACAGTATCAGTGCTCTCGTCAACAGTCAGTGAAAAGTTTGTCCATTCCTTAATTTTCTCCTTCAATTGAAGACCAAATTTTGAGATAAATCATTTATTCTTCAAGCAACAGTGTTTCTTGACAGCAAAATATTTTGAATTATTTACTTTTCAGATGGAAATGAAACATCGGCAACTTTCAACATACAGTCTTTAATAAAATCACCATCAGTGAAAGGTTTTGATCTCTTCGCGATTTCTATTACAATAATAAAACTTGATTTCAGGGCATCTTCGCTCTCAGTATTAGCTTTAGTAAACATTGTTGACCCTGAAGTTTAGATTTTAAAGATGACAATGTGTCCATTCTTATTTTTTCAGTGTAACAATCGAATTTTGATTTATGATTCGTATCATAGTATCTCTTCAAGTTAAACTCCTTATAAATAGCAACTGTTTGATTGCAAATCAAACACAGTGGTTTACCTTTCCATTCTATGAAAAAAATATGCAATTTCCCATTTAGACTGCAAAACTCTGCACTCCTTATCAACTTTACGTTTCTGTGACATTATGCCAAAATCGTAACAATTATGGAACTCGACACAACAATTATGGATATCGCACGCGCCCGACAAAAACAAATGCACAATCGACTCAAGTGACTCACGTCGCGCCAACGCATTCCTTTTATATCTATAAGGAAGGTTCTAGTCTAGACTCGAAGCGCGTGGAAGATTCCGCTTGTTGCTAAGAGATGGCGTTACTGTCTATCTCTCTCGCTTGTCTAGGCACGCGCTGCCCCTGAAATTACTTATAAATGTAGTGTGCGTATTTTAAAACTTCCGTAGAGGAATCGAGTGAAGTCTAAAAGCTCTAAAAACATGATTCTTCTTTCTGTGTCACATTATGATCGCAGGCCGTATTGATAGGGCCCGGGGGCCGGATGCGGCCCGCGGGTCGTATCTTTGACATCACTGATGTAGACGTTATTTCCGGTGAACGGCCAACACAACAGTCAGTGTTGTCTTAATATAGGAGGGTAAATACCAGTATACTTGGCTCGTCTAATCCTATTGTTAATAGACATAGGTTGTTTGACCTTATGGACGCTACAATCATTTCTAATACTTTTGAGTAATAAGCCTTCTTGCATTCAAGAAACGGTACAATAAGTTCTTTTCTTTTCTAAGTTTAGCTGTTCAAAGTAATGAAGATGGGAAGACATGAAGCGAAACAAATAACTTGCCCATAGAGAGAAAAATACCTTTGTTATTCTAGAATTCTCAATACTCATAAATTTAAGGAGCTTAGTCTCCGTGAGTGAAAGAGATTCTGCTTATGGCTATACGCCTCGTCGACGTCATTAGAGAACCGAAAGGACTTGAGCAAAGGAACTGGAAGGAATTCGGCCATTTCCTTTCGAGGAACCATCTCGGCATTCACCTGGAGTGATTTTGGAAATCGTGGAAATCGAAATTGGGATGGACGTACAGAGATTTGAAGCCGCGTCCTTCAGAATTCGAAGCCAGAGTTGTACCTCTCACCCATTACGCTCGGTTTGTGAACGAGATGGAAGCACACATCATGTAGTCAAAAAGAAAATTTTTGTTGCTTGGTCGGTATCCATTGTGACTACCATATAGGATATCAAAGCCAAATAGTAAATTTTAACTAGAGTAGTTACTTCAGTATGATTGTGGATTTTTATTGTCCATACAAATAATTGTTCAGTCTGTTGTTCGTGTTGTGCTTAACAGACGAAAGAGGAGAAATGGATAAACACTTTACCAATATTATAGTCGGCGTTAGACTGGCGCATCATCTTCAATAATATCAGATGTTCAGACACCACATTCATTGCGAGAGATTTGGGATTTCTCCCAAGCGTTTCCATAACCTGCTCAATCCCAACTGGCGGCTCTATGTCATTGGGTCGTCCATAAACTACGTGGCTACGTTTTGGCCACCTTCGAAAGCCCCCCCCCCCCCAGCCCCGCCGTATGGCACATAGTTTCTTGCCTATTAAAACCAGAAGACATTTTGTGCTGTTTCGTCTTGCCAGACTATCATTAAAATTATTGCGTATATAATGAACACAACTAATATTGGCGTTATGTATTTTTCTATAGTTATAAATATTCTGAATGAAACGTTGACACTGGCCACTCCTTCTAGAGGCGTTACTAAAAGCATTCTCCTTTTCTCATTCGTCGTAAAAAAAAACCCCTTAAGAAGATTTGCATTATTCTTTTGCTGCTATCACCTTTCTTTCTACATTACCAGGAAATGATTATTTAATCTGCTTATGATTCCATAACTCATTGGATGATGAAAATTACTTGGAAAAACATTTTCGATGATGCTCTTAAAGTTTATTGTACATTCACACCACACTTTAACCTTGAAATAACACTTCAGCGAACAATACAATTAAAGTTGCTCTGAAATTCAATTTACAGAACAAAATCAAAATTATTTTATCAGCGAGATCCTACTAAAAACAGAATTGTTTCAGACTATCAAAACAATACGGACTGTCAGCGGCTTGGTAAACCCCTGGTGACATCTGCAAGGGATTTTCAGTCTAGCAACGGAATATCTAATGTATTTCAAATCGTAATGCGCATCGCGTGTCGATTAGTTCAAATGAGGCTATGACTTCAAGTCACAAGCATTCGCTGCACTGTCAGTATATAAGATGTCTAAATTACATACTGAAATAAAAAAATTAAAAGACGGAAATAAATATCCACATGCTGTGTTCCGTACCTTATTTTAACTGTGACTAATAATATTAATTATAAGCTACGTAGCTTGGTTCGGACCTTCTCTTCCCCCCACCCACATAGCCCAGAGTAGCTTTCTACTAGACCCCTTCTTCCCCAGACCAAGCCACGTAGTTTATGGACACTCCCCTTGTTCCCCGGGCCCCGCTTCCAACCTCACAACCACCTCCCTTCCTACCTCTCCGAACTGAACGCTAAGTCCGTGTTGGCGAGTTGAAAATTCTATGTAGGGGTAAAGCAGCAGAGTGGGGATAAAGCAGACTGACCTTGAACCGCCTATGTTTAGTGAGCGTGCTATTAGAGGACACTTCTGTGGTAAACAGTTAGTACATCTCACCTACCCTTCTGACCACGTACTGTACACACAGTCTCAAGCTAATACTTTGGGATGCACCAGGTACTCAAAGGGCATTCGGTCACGGTCCGGAGCCTGTAGCGTTGTTCCGTCTCGTATTGTGCAGCCTGATATTTGGTGACTCTGCCGACGTTTAATTCGCCGCGGCGCGGCAGCACGCCGATCGTGTGTTTATGTTGCATTGTGTACGTGCAGGCAGCCGCTCTTTTGTATGCGTGCCTGGGTGCGCGTTTGTTCGTCGATTGGTGCACGCTCCGCTCACCACTCTATTCACGTCCCGCACTCGTCGTGCCGGAAGCGTTCTAGTCCCGCGTTCCTGCGACCTCATTGTCGAACGGCGGAAACTAACTTGTTCAAGATGCGTTATCTTTTAGATGCGGTTGCTGCTGACCTCAGTACCGTAATGGCGAACACATTGCAATGGTCGCCGGTATTTTGCTGTTTTGGAATTGTTATGATTAACCTGTATTATCCTTGCCGTGATACAGAATTACAATAAGGACGAGTGTAAAATGAGGTGATGAATGCGGTGTCTTGCCAAGAAAACTGGCATCCAAGTAGGCTTTGGAAAATTAACAGCGTTAGTATCGAGATGGTAGGTAAGTTATAAGACTACATGTGCTTCACCATTCAACACCAGAAAACAAACACTGCTGATATAATATTAACTTATAGTCTAGTTAAATTCACATTTACTTGGCAACAATATAAAAAAATCTTTCGGTACATATGGTGTCAAGCGTAACATCTATATATATATAAAGATGACTGTATGGATGTTTGTTTGTTTGTTTGTTCTTCATACAAATCCACAGTTTTTATCCTATCTCGATGAAACTTTGCACACTGATCCTTTGAAACAAGGAGAAAAATACTGTCTACATTTGGTTGGAAAATTATCTGCATAAATAATACACGTTGTCTCATAATTTCGAAATACTACTGGATGGCGATAGAAAGACGCGTTGGATATGGATGTCTGTATGCTGCTTTTTCCGTGTATCGGTCAGACAGCTCAGTGGTTAAAGCGCTTGCTTACAAATGTGTGGTCTCCGGTTCAAATCTCCGTGAAGGCTAAGATTTTTAAAAATTGTTTTTGATCGTAAGAGTCACGCCTGGGCCGTAGGTTATTCGGATTGAATGTTAAACTGTAGATATCACAAAGTTAGGAGTGCAATACGAGGCAAATCGTAGGTAATCTTGCAATGCTGTAGGTGTACACTTTTTTACGTTATAATGATTCCTCAGGGTTTATTCGCAATCAGAGAGAGAGAGAGAGAGAGAGAGAGAGAGAGAGTGAGTGAGTGTGTGTGTGTGTGTGTGTGTGTGTGTGTGAACCGCAGTAATAATACTATAAATACGGAAGTAAGTCTCTGTCTTTTTGTTACGTTTTGAAGACCAAATGGATACATGGATGTTGATGGAATTTGACAAGAATATCTGTATGAAGGGCACAGGACATTTTCTCCGGTATGTTTAATAGTTGTAGTCACGAAATTTTGAGTCCTTATCGAATGGTGACAGAATGTTGGAAACTGATTCTCTTCAAGAGACTGGTTCGACGGTAGAATGATATAGTGATAGCTTTCCTGTCATATTATGCCGACTCGGTGTTGTTTGGGTCCAGTCCTTCGTTACCAACAACTTTCTATATTCAATTCTGGCAAAAAATTCTTAATCCACGCATACGAAGTCGCGGGTACGCGCTAGTTATCAATAAATCGCATATAAAGCATGCTTGTATTGTGGTTGTACCTCCACAATCATTCAGATATAGCGATAAAGCATATTGGTTTTTTAATATTTAGAGCCTGTTAGAGCCTACTTGAGATTCATTCAAATACGTATTCGTTTGTAACGTAAAGGTTTTGGTACTCCATCAATTATTTGCGTAGCAGGATAAAATTAGTACCAAAGGGGTTTTTCTAATAGTGAGAACTTGGGATCATGGGAGGGTAGATAACTAATGAGGGATAGTAAAGTTTACTAGGCGCATTCTACATACCGCCATCTGTATATCTGTATCTGTGTATTGGCTGAGGCCTAGGACTAGAAAATAATGCTCACAGCACCTCACAGATTCGATTCTGATTTCTGTATATTCGTATTAAATCACAGCAACCCATGTCACAACTTCGTAAAAACTGTAATATGAGGAATTATGTGAAGATGAAATTGGATCACTGATTTAGATCAAGATGTGACTTAGAAATAAAATGCAAGTGAGTAGTACTAGTAAACACGTACTTCAAATTGAATAATAATTTTTAAATATGATTGTGGTGAAACAAATTTTTAAACAATCTTAACACAGCTAAAAATAACAGTAGTGAACTGTCCTTTCGATTTTCCTTACCAGTACTTTTTCCGCAGACACTAATGCCTATTAAAAACGACAGCTGGCAGATAGTTAGTAAAAGTCGTTCTGTAAAAAGAAGCTTAAACAGAAAATCTCCAAATATAAATGAAACTTTTAAAATTACTTAATATACACAGATACAAAATTAATTATGGAATGTCGTTTATTTTTTTCTATATTTCGTCTGACTTCTATGTACCGCAGAATATGTCACAGAAAGACACGTGAAATATCTGAAATTAGAAGAGACTGCAGTGATGCATTGGGCTCGCAATCGAGAGGATGCGTGTGCGAATTCCCGGATGCTTCCTTCAAAATGCCAGGGCCGAAGTCATACCAGTCCTTTTTCGCTTCTAATTATCTCGGCGTCGACAAGACATAAAGCCATAAGCCAAAAAAAAGGTTTTGTTTGCTTATGGCCTTACGTATCGTCGACGTCGTGGTCATTATAGGCGGGAAAGGACTGGGGATAAACAACTGGAACGACTTCGGCCCTGGCATTTTGAAGGAAGCATCCGGGAATTCGTCTGGAGTGATTAAAGGAAACCAAGGAAGGCAAAATAAATAACTGTATGGGCTGCAACTACTAAAAACATAGAATTGTTCAAAGATATAAATCAAAGATTTGCTTGATTCCCTGCCTACTCTACGCTACGATTTAACAAAAATAATAACTTCACCAAATTAGTGACAATACATGTAATTTTTCAGATGCAATTTACGGCGTTTCAAGTGTCGGTAGTGAAACCCAAGTAGTATTGAAACTATTATATGTATTTTCTACTATAAAGATGGAGTTACAAAATTACCAGTTTCATTCCGCAGCAATAGTTACCGGATGAATTTATTACTCGCGTCCAGCATAAAAATAAATTATTATTTTTCCTCAGTAACCTATCTAAATTTTATTTCTTGGACAAACTAAAATGATAGCATCAGTTATCACTGTACCTATTATTCTCTTCTGTATTTTCATTTTCAAAACACGGAATACACATTTCATTAAATATTAATTCTCAAATAGGTGTTCTTACATATTTTTCTTTGTTCCAGGTAAGCTGATGCCACCTTGCTGTAGTTTAAGAATTTTCCTGCGGTGAGTAGAATACGCTATAAGTAACCATCTATAACATGATATAATTGTCTCCCTGCATTGACAAAGATATCGCAGTTCCTTTTCTACTATATTCATCATATAAAATACCCGATCTAAAACTTGTTTAGGGTGCTCAGACAACTGAATACGTTGTTGTCTGGACTATTACACGAGGAATAAGATACAAAGAACGTAGCTGTAAAATTTAAAATCTACAGGATAAGAAGCATATCTCGCAACTATCTGTCATTCTGAGGTATCGTCTCTGTGCTATCCAGATTCTACATTTTCCATGTAACTGATAAATTCTTTTGACTCGTGTCAATTTAGTTATCGACCGAATAATAATAAGCAATATCATAACGGTACAATGCCTAGTTAATGCAATATTATTTGTGTAGTATACGGGGAATAAACTGGTAAACAGATGCAGTGGGAGAGGAAAACCAACTTTGGCCTTCACCCAGCTTCGCTGCGTGGTTTAATTTTGTATTTGTCCTTTACGTTCGCCAAACGTGTTAAAGACGACGATTTCGTTGGTACCATTTAGTAGTACGTATTTTAAAAAATCAAAAAATCTAGATGCTAGAAATAGCTTCAACTCTTTTATTGGCCATAATTTTGAATGCAGTAACAATAAGCGTATACCCCAAACTTAGAAGAAATAATCACCAAGAACTTTTTATGTATCTCCTTTCTCTACCCATTTATTTTAATTTTTTACATTTCATCCTTAGTAAGAGTAACAGATAACGGGGTAAAAATGTTATATTACAGTCGCAAATATTCTCTAATGACACGACACTACAAGAAAGAATTGTAGCTTTAAATTTATATGTTTCATCTACCGAGGAAACCAGTTTTATATAACAAGGTATAAGAGAGATCAAATGAGTCATTAGTGAATTGTAGGAGAGAAGGCAACTTAATTGTGCAGACCTGTTCATGCGCGTGGTATGACCCCTGTGCGTGTTTGCGTGTAATCAGTCAGGGCATTGCTTTACGTGACCTCCACATAGCCAGAAACTACGCCACCGACACGTTTTCAAACCTGGGCTCAGAATGCATAGGTGTTTTGTATGCAAGTGAGCCACGTTTTATTGGCAGCGTGTGCACGCGATTGCTGCCTTCTGTCACAATATTCAACACCTACTAGGGAGAAACATTTGTATTTTTGTATTTTTTTGTTTTGTTGTTTTTTTGTTTTTTTTGTTTCTGGGCCACCTGGTATACGTTAAGCCTTTGTTTCTAGCTTGAATTTTCTGTGGATGTGTTAGCGGGCTTAGCCGTAAAGGGGACCTACAGTTTAGCGTGGAATCCAAACCACGGTACCGTCCTGGCATACTCACATTACACAATGTGCCAGAGGTGAAGGTTGGGTTAAGGGCCTATGTAAATCCCCGCCAAAACAGGGATTCGAACCGGGGGCTTTAGTCAGACACCTTAACCACTCAGCCACCAGGCAGCTTGGAGAGAAACATTTATTGAAAATATTATTAATAATAATAAAATGTAGTAGGTAGTAAAGACATTTTACTACAAAGTTTGAAGTCACTGCAGTACAAACAACAAATTAATATTTATTCTGTATGTTTAGGCCTCGCATTCGGGAGGACGGCGGTTCGAATCCCCGTCCGGGCATCCAGAAAAAAAAAACGCCATGGCCGAATTCCTTCCGTTCCTTGTCCCCTGTCCCATCCCGCCTCTAATGACCGTAGCCGTTGACGAGGCGTAAAGGCATAAGTAAAAAAAAAAAAATGTGTGTTTACAGGAGGGTTACATACCTTCTCAGAGGGAAACGAAATCCTTATGGCTACGCTCATTTGTTCGTCTGTCCTTCCGCAATTTCTGAACCTTTAACTTAGAAATTTTTAATTGCGAACTTATTAACCTTAAAACCACTAAAACGTAAAATTTCAAAAAAATCATAGGGACGAAAATGATTGTATGGGATTTATTTGTAGAACAATAAAATATTTGTTTAGATAGTCTGCATGAGTGTGGAATGAGAGTTGACAACCCACAGACCTTCAAAACGTTTGTATTTCATATTTATATCGTTTTGAGGAAATTTTTACCGGAAACTTATTTAAAACTCCTTTTCCTCTCCCTTCTATTTCTGAAATTACTGTTCGGAAAATTCTTTAAAAAGTTACAGTGATGTATAGTCTGCTAATGTTTACATGAAAACTATAGTAATCTTTCTGGAGTATGTGGTTTCCGCAATATCATGTTTATTCAGAGAACTGAAATATAGAGTCGTAAATATTGATGTCTGGCTATAAATAAAAGTTTTCTAAGGAATAGATATTCAGTATTATCATGTCAACCTTCGTCACGAACATAAATTGTAGTTTTTTTATCTGGGAATTCGACATCCCGTAATAATGTTGTGCTTCAGTTTTATACTGTATTATTTATAAAGTTAAAATTCCATGTTAATTTTTATTGTCTTTATTCACTGTTAAAACATCGGGTGACTGAATTATTGGAGAAATTAATAGATATGTTAGCTATATCACTAGTATTCAAACAAATTAAAATTTATAATTAATACACTTTTTGCAATTACGTTTCATTGCCTGTATTTATTGAAGTATTCCGCTATTACTTTTGTAGTATTTAAATGAAAAGAGGTGACATAGCAGTCGAGTTGAATTCTTGAACAACTGCGGTTTCCATCCAATTTTGCGTTACCATGATTTCCCTCGGTGCCTTTACGGAAATCCTTAACAATGTATTGCCTCATTAATGATATCGAGGCAATTGCGATACATTTACAGCTATACCCCAGATGCCAGTATATCAGAAGCATCAGTTTGAAGATATAAATCATAAAGATAGAGTAAGAACATTTTATTTGGCTTGATGGGATAAGGGCTCGCGTTGACTACGGATCTTTATCATCTAGAATGTAAACAAATTATTTTTCTATTCAATTACGTGTATACAGGATATTGTAGTAAATCAATTATGTCTAAATTGTCAAACTAGACGTAATTTCCCGTATCTCAGACATATGTCTTTCCTGGTCTCGGAAGATATATAAAACATTTAAAGATTGTCCCTTATGATTTTGTTTACTTCCGTCATATTTCCTTTTATTTGTCAGATTTTCCGCTCTGGTTGTAATGACCCTTATTTCTACGAGATACAAGTAACCATTTAAATAAATATTTGCGTAAAAGAAACGTTCGTCTAATGATTGATACTGAAATTAATTTTTTTTTTTTTTACTAGATCTCATACAGTTAGTAGATTAAAGGCCTTATTAACCTAACTGTAGGGTTCGTAATTACCGTGAATTCCACTTGTGTGCCATCCGTAAGTAAAATAGCAGTACTAACACATAACTGATGACTACAGCTTACAGTGGAATTTAACTGCAGGTGTTTCTTCGGCGAACAAAAACCGCTTCTCTGTCTCCCAATTCATTTCTCTCCTCAAGATAATAAGCAGCAGCTTTTTGCTTACTATTCACTGATAAACTATCAAAAAACTGTTTCCTCATTTCTTTCAGAATCTGGGTTGTATCTATATGTTTTAAAGGCATCGATATACTTCATTTGTTTCAGTTACCTTCTGAAACTGTCTTTGCTTCGGAAAATTCTTTGTATGTGGATGACTTCCGTAGAAAATTGTTGATAATGCTCTGTAAACGACATTTGAAGTGTACATGCAGGGACGATTGTTTTATTACATAGTATTTATATAAACTATCATATAAAACCAGTAGTTGTATCACTTAATCAGACTATTGTATTTCGATTTATTAGAACACACGTTCTCCACGTATAATGTAACACTCTGTTAACGAGTAAGTGAACTATCACAGTATACGTGAATGTAACAGAACTGTGATTCTATACAAAGGTAAAAGAAATCCTATTTTACTTTATTTGCTTGCATAAATTTCATCATAGTAACTGTGGAATATAAATAATCACTGTGCGAAATTTTATTAAAACATAAACATTGATTTCTTAGAGAATTATAAAATTTATCAGAAAAAGTAGCCTACTTTTTACCCCAAAACAATAACTATCACTATGTTTAAGTTTTGTTCAATTCGTTCCCTAGTTTTTACGTAATTTGAAAATTTATAGTTTTGGCTGTTGTTGCTTCGGTAACTGTTTAACTTATCAAGTGAAGTCTCTTACATTAACACTGTGTATAAGGATTGTACGAATCCGTTTGTTAGATTTTGCGTAATCGGTTCACAGCCGAACGATAGCTCCATAATTAACGGTTTTTTCCTGTATCATCAGGGTAGAATCATCATGTGTACTACACGATAAGATATCCGAACTAGAGATGGGTCGTTCGCGAGTGAATCAGTTCTTTAGAGCAATTCTTTTAAAAGAGCGAGTGAGCAGTCGCTCACTAAAAGTGAACGGTAGTTCTTCTAGGTGAGTCGGTCATAAGTCGACTAATTCCGAAGATCAGGAAGAGCTTGTTCACGTGGGTTTTGTGGAGTTAGAGAAAAAAAAGGTCTACTAATTGCATCAAAGTCGATTTGAGGGGGGTATTTCATCGAAAAGTGGGGGTGTAACTGGATTCTGAGGGGTGAGACCTAAAAAAGGTCTCAAATAAAAACTGAGCTAGTGAACCGTTCAAAAGAACTAGTTCTGTGGAATGTTCAAATGAACACCGCTCTTTTTAGTGAGTCACTTTGCCCACCTCTAATCCGAACGATATTATTTGCCTCATACGTGCATTAGGACTGTTGATAATATATGGATATTATTTTTTGAAAATATCGATATTTATGAGTGATATTTTTAGGACGATATATCGATATTTCGATACTGAAATCTGGATATCAGCTTCGATATTTTTAAGAAATAAATAAATAAGAATAAGTTGTCCCTCAAATTTCTGTTACGCATAGAGATCAGCAAGCTTAAGTAAATTTTACTACGTTTCTATAATTAATTTGGAAGTTATAGGTACCAAGTCTATTCAGATGATGACAACAATGTAAGCAAGACATCGCTCGCCCAGCACGAATCGAACGCGAGCCCATTGTTTGAAATGAGCGTGCGCACTGTCCAGGGAACTCCAGTATGTTAGCAGGAATAGTGGGAAGTATAAATAACAAATAGTTGCTAATTATAGAGCAAGAAAAGTAAGACATCTCAGAATAAGCTATCAAAATACAAACTAAATGAAATACCTCAAAAAAGATATGTAACTTAGCCATAGTGCATACTATGATAACTAAACTTCTACCTAAATAAATACCTCACCTGCATTGCTTATCAATCTTAAAAATACACAAAATAATATTTGCCCTGAACCTCTTTCGAGTTTTATAAATGTTACTAATTTTTATGAAAATTATGGCATGCGTATTGGTCAAATTATCAAAAAATCCACAGTCATCATCAGCAAGAGATGTAAAAACCTGAATAAGAACAAAATCACACGTCTATTTATCAGTGGATAGCCTTATTTTTACAAGGTTTGATTTTAAGAAATTAAATTTATGAAAGTATCGATACATCGATACTTTATTCCGATATATCGACATCCGATATTAATACTTTTTAAAATATTGATATATCGAAAAAAAAAAAAAATATCAACAGCCCTAGCATGCATAGCCAGGCAAAAACATAGGAGAAAAGAATCCTCTGATGCAAACTAATGACGTGTGTTGTTGAAATCCTACATGACACATGCATTTATGACAAACCTTCTCTCTATCACATTGTTGTCTATAAACTATGTTTATAAACGAATATGTTCATAACGATATCTGTAGAGTTACTTATAACAGAAGTTATAGAAACTAGCTGCGAGAGAAATAATTTAATTTAATTTAATTGCAATGGAGCACAGGCTCCGGTGGCAATTTCCCAACACACCCATCTTCCCCCTATCCTGCACCTACCTACATTTGCCCTCCACAAATTTTATCTTTAAATTCTTTCAAAGTTTTCGGTAAATTATTCATCATTTCTCTTGGTAACTCATTCCAATCCCTGACACCCTTACCTAAAAAAGAGAATCTTCCCACACCCTTGTGCCTGAAATCGAGTGCCAGCTTGTGGTCATGGTCATCTTTTCCCCTCCATGCACTACTTTTCATACCTATTGCAATATCTTTCCATGCCTCATCGTCAGTATATGCCCTGTACACTCCCATGACCCTCCTCATCCTCCTCCTGTCTTGCAATGAATCCCATTCCAGCTCCTTTATCATATCCGTCACTGATTGTATTCTGCAATAATTTCCAGAAACAAATCTAGCAGCCCTTTTTTTGCACCCTCTCCAACTCCTGTATTTGATACGTAAAATGGACAAGCAGACGGGTGAACAGTCAGGCAGCTTGTACGTCACACATTATGTCAAACCAAGGAACGGGTGTCAGCTAAACGATGCATACTTATTATCTTAAGGCATGGATTAACATATTGGATACTTTCTGTTCCGGAATGTCACTTGTACCAACCTAAAACCGTAATTTTTTGATTTTTTTTGTTTCTCTTGCAGGGAATTTGTTTCCTTTGTTGTCAGTTAAACTGCAGACAAGACTATTAGTACATTATTTAAATGTTTAGGTATGGAGATGAATCCATTATTAGTTAAGATATTGAGTACGCAATACTTCGCCATATGCTTGCATGAGGCTAAAAATACCGCGAAAAGTTTTCTGGATATCGCTCGTCGTGCAGATTCACTAAATCTCAAAAATTTCGTACAGAGCAACATTTATTTTTCTTGTTCCGTGTAAGCCACCTAAGGACAACTTCATTCACCTTTTGGGTTTGGGAAGAGATTTAATGTTTCCCCTGTAGCTAAACTTAGTGTACTGTTCTTTTTTCCTCTTTGTCTAAAGGGCGTTTGTCTTCTTCCTTGGGGGTTTGTCCTGGAATCCCATTTGCTCAAGCAACCCGCCAGAGAGATGTTTGGCGTTACTGTCCCCACCAGTTCCCGCACATCCTTCTTCACTTCTATCATCCATGGCAATTCCTTCTTTCTTTATTTTATCATATGTGGATGAAAGTTAAACGCCTCCTCTGGCAGCTCGTGTGGTGTGTTTGTGATGGTCCGGTACTCCGGTTGGTTCGTCCTTGGTCTGCCGGACATAACACGTGGTGCAGGAAGCTCCTACCACGTAATCACTGCTACCATCCAAGGCCATCTGTCTCCATTGCACTGGGTCACGGTCGCTTCCTTGTTTCCACTCTAGTCGTCGTAGTACCTGGCTTCTTACTTAATTTAATATTTCTTACCTTACCGGATTTAGTTTCGTGTCAACTGTACATTTCGTACTATCAATAATAAATAATTACTGCTTCGTAACTGTGTAGGTTCTGTAACTACTGGTTTTTTCTAGCAAAATTAGGAACAATTATTTTTATCGTATTATTATGACACGTAAAATTCAGTTTAAATGGCCACAGATTCATATGTTACGAAATCCGAAGGTTGATTAGATCAAAATTAATCCTGAAAACAAATAGGAACAACTTAACAGTTTGTTACCTTATCACACAATTTTTTCCCACATTACACACAGCTTTGACGTTATGTACTTCAATTTGGTTTATCTGACTTCGTATTTAAAAAAAAAAAAAATGCGAATCATATCAGGAATTGAAGAGTATTACTGCACCGCTATATTTCACAGTTGCTTTAAGAAATGACTAGACGATCCGTGCGAAAATTTCGCGAATAAAATGCGGTGAATATCGAGGTTGAATATGAAGCTGAGTAATTACTCTTCATACTCCTACTTCATTTATCGATTTTGGTTAGAAATCCAGGGAGGTAAATGGCTTGAAACCCAAAAAACTTATTTTAGAAATATTGACATTTTGGCCTTTAAGGGTCGAATTACAAAAAATTCCTTTCTTAGAATATAACGTTACCACGGCAGAAACCTTAGTCTTTAATATGATATCTCATTTACCTATATTGGTCAGATGTCGAGGGAGATAAATAGCTCGTGACACAAAAATGCGTTGTAGAATCATTTATACTTTTTCCCTTTAAGGGTTGAATTCCAAAAACTTCTTTCTTAAAATATGATGTCACCAAAGCTGAGATATTATTCCTCAAAATCTTACTTGATTTATCGATTTTGGATAGATTTCCAAGGAGATAAGTGGCTCGAGACACAATAAACGCATTTTAGAAAAATTAACATTTTTTACCTTTAAGGGTCGAATTACGAAAAATTCCTTTCTTAAAATATAATGTTACCACGGCGGAGATCTTATTCTTTAATATCATACCTCATTTATCTATTTCGGTTAGATATCAAGGGAGATAAATCGCTCGTGACACAAAAATGCGTTATAGAAAAATTTATATTTTTTCCCTTTAAGGGTTGAATTCCAAAAACATTCCTTCTTAGAATATGATTTCACAAAGCTGAGACATTACTCCTTATAATCCTACTCCATTTATCGATTTTGGTTAGATATCCAGTGAGATAACTGGCTCGATATACAAAAAACGCGTTTTAGAAAAATTAACATTTTTGCCCTTTAAGGGTCAAATTAGGAAAAATTCCTTTCTTAAAATATAATGTTACCATGGCGGAGACCTTATTCTTTAAAATTTTACCTCATTTATCTATATCGGTTTGATATTAAGGGAGATAAATTACTCGTGACACAAAAACGAATTTCAAAAATATTGATACTTTTGCCCTTTAATGGTCGAATTCCTAAAAATTTCTGTCTTAATATATGACGTCACTAAAGCAGAGATCTTAATCTTTAAAATGATACTTCATTAAACGATTTCAGATAGGTATCCAGGGAGATATATGACTCGTAACACAGAAAACAGCATTTTAGAAATATTGACATTTTCGCCCTTTAAGGGTCGAATTCCGAAAACTTCATTTCCTAAAATATGATGTGACCCAAGTGAAGACCATAAGCTTTAAAATGACACCTCATTAATTGATTTCGGTTAAGTCTGAAGGCAGGTACAGGCTTGTGACAAAAAAAAAAATACCTTATTGAAATAATATATATGATTTGTCATATTGTAAGGTATGTATTAATATTCTTAAATGCTTTAGACGTTTCGAAATATTTCTTTTACGTAAATCAGAAAATTCACCCCGCATCTAAAGACCTCGCTGTTAAGAGACGTTAATCAGTTAAAAAAAAAAAAAAAAAATCACAGGTTGTCTTCTGTCTTAGTGAAAGATGATTATATGTCCGCAGATTTGCAGATCTGTAAGAGCTTTGGATATGAGATTTTCTTTGTCGAATTGATTTTGTGAGTAGAAGGAGAGATGGGCGAACGTTTTATTGAAGAAAGGTGCTAGAAAAAGAAATAAAGATATCTAGTTTTCATTATACGGTACTTTATAATAAAGCCACGTTGAGAGATTAAACTGCAACAATCCTATAATTGTGCCACGTTGGGTTATGATCTTTCATTTGATAGTTAAATTATGAATTATTGTTTTATCAACGCATTCAAAGATAAAAGATCTTTTACATAGTAATTGTACATTTATTGTGGCAAAACTTTAGAACAATATTGTCCTTTTAAGGTCAACAAAAACATATGACTTTATTTTACCAATGATCGAAATATTTTATGAATAATATTTTTTGATGAATTTCTATGTATCAAAAAACATGTTTGCTCCTACCTGGCTAGCTTATGGGCACAATGAATTTGTAATAAAATTACAAAAGCCAAATAACCTAAAATTACATCAAACTAGTAAGTGAAATAATGAACATAATATTAATCGGTTTTACATTTAGCAATGAGAAAATGAGTTTTATTTCGGGGCATTTAAAAACTGAAAAAGTAAAATCCAGTGTGGAGACAGTTCGTGCCATTTATCGGACGATTACTTTACCGTCTCACAATTCTTGTCCTCCGAGCTGAGTTGCAGTCAGAAGTCGCACCTCGAAACCTTCGCCGAAATTAGAGCGAAAGTTCTCACTCCCCTCTCCAGGCGAATAATGGACCTGGCCAACTGTTTCCTCCCGGACCACGAGCACTGAAATTTCCAGTTTCAGTGTGCGTCACGTAAACTTTTAATCATCGCTTTACTTTCTGAACTGCACTCTCACACAGAACGCAAGGAATCCGCGCTCTCTTTCGTGTCAGTATATAGAGGGTACCTACTAAAAATAGAGTCTTCACTGATCACTTTTCTCTATTCTGCGTCAGATGGAAGACAATGCTGGTTCGCATTTGTGTTGGTTACTTGCTTCGTCAATTCTCTCTCCCAACAGTCTATACAAGTATCTATAACCAAATACTGCCATAGGGCATTACCAGCTGTTGGCTTAATTACGGCCAGTTTGTCTCTATTTTTACAGACCTTCGTTTTCAAACGTCTGCCTCGTCCCTAACAGCCGTGTTTCCTTAGCACGATCCTATCTGAAACAGTGAGGTCATCAAAGACTAAAAATAGTTAGTTACCCAGTAACCGCCCACACCATGGTATTAGCTCATATGAAGAATCTTCCGCCATTACAGCGGGGATGGTGAGGCGCGCTCTTCGCCACATCGGAGTGGCCACGGGGAGCAACGTGGATGCGACGCCTGCCACGAACTGGAGAAACCCTCGCCATCCGTAGTGGAAACAAGTTAAACAACGGTCTGTCTCGTGCATAAACTATCGAGATTTGACTAGCTGGGATTCCTTGGCGAACGATGAGCACGGATTTGACACTCAAAACTCGTGCCGCATTTGCACTTTTTACAAATTTCAATGTAATGAACCATTACGAGAGAAAAAGACAGTGAGTTCATAAAGCGGATTGACAGTTAATTTTACATACTAAAGAGTGTCAAGAAATAGGGTGGATGTTATTGAGCATAAAATCCCGTAGAATGTAGTTATGTGTTTCAGAATTATTATCTACAGCTTTTATTTGATTTTTCGAGAGCATTTTCTAGACCGGCGATAAAAAAAGAATATTGTTTTGTGTCCTGTGGTGAGTTATTCTATTCCTTGTTTCGGGCTGTATTCTGTTTCTTTTCTCAGTAAAATATAAGACGGGTTTTTTTTTTTTTTTTTTTTTTTTTTTTTTTTTTTTTTTTTTTTTTAAATATCATGGCTATTGCCTGTTGAAAGCTTCATGATTTGTCAGTACATTGGGATACACGGAAATGTAATGGATGGCAATAAGCTCATTACAACGTGTAATATGCAGTTACCGGAATCACTATTACGCTTAGTTCACTTATTCATAATTTCAAAAGCAATACCTTTTATTCTTAGCCTCAGTTAACTTAATTGGAATTTTCCTAATTTCTTTTCAATGGTATTAGTTACTTTAGTTTTTGAAGTGTACTTCAGAAAAACTACTCGCTAGTGAATACGCGATTAAACTGTTTTATACCGATTATTAACAACTCGTATACATCTTAGGGTAAAACGTTATTAGTTTCCGCTCGGACGTACAAGTAGCCATCGGCAGACGAGCGCATTCTCTTTGATCTGGACTATGATTAGATAGTCAACTACGCGCGACGTCTGTCGGCCAGTCGGATAATTAATATTGCACAGGCGCTCCGAAACAAGTTGCAACGTGCATACTTTAGACGCTGTGCAGAAGCATAATGAAACAAAAAGAATTACTGAACTAAAACTCTTTAATTATAAAAGAAAAAATTATTTAAAAATCACAGAAAATTTTAAATCCCCTGCTAGTGAATTAAACATGGACTTATGTATTTTTTCGGTTTGGTTCTAACTAGCGATGGTGCTAAGCTCTGATTACTAATAAATAGTGGTGCACTGGGTACTTCAGAATCAATATTGTTTCTGAAATAGCTCTAGAATCGACGAAGAATTTAAAAGGCATGTTGTTCTGAGCTTCTTTACGTCGAATAGCTGCCCCCTTTATGTCTATCGGAAGAGTAGGCATGAATGGGCCATAACTATGGGAAATAATGCAATGAAATGGATATACCAAATATTTAATACAAGTTATTCAGAATATGTGCAAAAGCACACAAATTGTACGTATTAGGTCTTGATATAAACTTATAAAAGAGATAACAAGTAACAAGAGTGCGACAAGGTTGTAGGATCTTCCCAACACTCTTCAATATAAATGGATAGATAGATAGATAGATAGATAGATATGTTCACTTTGATCCCATGTGAGAATAATCTCGGGGATGTGGAACAGTACATACACTTATTTGTAATGTCAATATTACTATATAATTGATAATTTTATTATATATTGACAACAAGTTAGCTACAACCCATTAGTATAACCAATATCTCCTGTTATCTACAAATACAATCCCGAGTTAATTAATACTTATTATATGGAACAGTGTATACACTTGTTACCAGCATTTAATAATCAGTTATTTTCTTACAACGAGTAACCATGATAAGTTTCACTGTGATTTGCGACTACATATTATATCATGTTAGTTGCTATTTATGTGGAACAGTACACACACTTATTAACAATATCAATTATATTACCAACAACTCATAAGCAGTCAATTACTTAACAACCTGTTAGTATGATAATTTTTCACAGCAGTTTTTGAATGCATGCTATCCCATGTTAGTTACTATATATGAGTGGAATTTTGTAACCACAATAATTACTTAAATTGTCAAAAGTTTCAACAGAAAGAAAAACCATATATCATTTTAGTAATTGTGGACAACTTTGTCACCTTCCCCTTCCATACACCATATATACTATTTTATCAGTCATTCTTAGTTACCAAATTCCAAGAAGAAAATTCTTTCACAGAGTAAAATGGGTTCTGAAGCAGAAACTCTTTCAGTTTGGACTTAAAGTAGTTGGGTTTTTGTAGGTAACATTTAATTTCTGTTGGTAAGACATTGAATAAGGAAGCTCCAGTAAATGTTAACCCTCTCTGTACAATTGACAGTGATTTGTAATCCTTGTGAATATTATATTTATTCCTAGTATTATGGCTATGTATGTCAGCATTAAGATTGAAGTGTTCAGGATTTTCCACTACAAATGATAATACAGAGTATACATACTGTGCTGGCATGGTTAGAACACCCAGGTTTTTAAACAGATTTCTGCACGACGTCCATGGGTTTGCTCCACAAATAGTTCTTATAGCACGCTTTTGTAATTTAAATACCCTTTGTGCTTGTGACGAGTTTCCCCAAAATGAGATGCCATAAGTGAGCAGGGAATGAAAATATGCAAAATATACGAACTTTCTGGTTTCCATATTAGCTATTCTAGATATTACCCTCAGTGAGAATGTTGCAGAATTCAGTTTTTTAAGAAGTTGTTGAATATGTTGTTTCCAGTTCAATTTGTTATCTATATATACACCCAGGAATCTTGTGAAACTGCTTTCATTGATTGTTTTCCCTTCTGATATCACATTATAGCTGTCCTTTGTTTTATTTTTTGTAACAAACTGAAGTAACTGTGTCTTTTCTACATTAAGCATTAGTTTGTTGGCATTAAACCACCTATTAATTTTCTTTATGGCATCATTTGCTATGTTTTCGAGGTTTTGTGCTGATGGATCTTTCAACGATATGCTAGTATCATCTGCAAAGAGCACTATGTGTTCATTATCACCTAGTATATGTGGAAGATCATTTATACAGATTAAGAACAGCAGAGGGCCAAGAATTGAACCCTGAGGCACACCACATTTAACTATACCCCATTCTGAGTTTATAACATCTCCTGTATTAGCATCTTTCAGTGATACACATTGCTTTCCATTTTCCAGGTATGATTTAAACCAAAGTCCTGGCTTACCACTAACTCCATAGTGATCTAATTTACCTAGTTGAATATCATGATCAACACAGTCAAAAGCCTTAGCAAGATCACAGAATATACCTAGGGAATTTAGTTTTTTATGCATTGATTCCAGTATGTTGTTTACAAAAGCAAAAATTGCTGAAT
The DNA here is from genome assembly GCA_031002005.1 of Vandiemenella viatica. NCBI lineage: Eukaryota > Metazoa > Arthropoda > Insecta > Orthoptera > Morabidae > Vandiemenella > Vandiemenella viatica. The sequence continues at coordinate 128,107,097 of JARYHS010008074.1, forward strand.
CTGTTGAAACGCCTTGTCTAAAACCAAACTGTACTTTACTGAGTAGGTCATTCTTTTGTAGATGTGCATACACCCTTCTGTACATTGCTTTTTCAAAGATTTTTGAAAATGCTGGTAGAAGTGATATTGGTCTGTAATTCTCAATCTTTGAGGTATCACCCTTTTTATAAAGCGGTTTGATTATTGACTTCTTGAGTGAGTCAGGGAAGATACTTTCTTCAAAAGAACTATTACAAATGTGACTAATAACTCTACTAATGCTGGTGTTACATTGTTTCATTACATGGGTTGAAACCTCATCATAACCAAATGAATTTTTATTTTTGAGGGATTTAATAATTTTTTCAATTTCATTTTTACTGGTGGGAAATAGAGACATAGGTGCTGCTTTTGGTGACAAGGATTTAAGTATTGCTATAGCATCCATATTCCCAATACATTTTCCTTTTATTTTTTCAGCAACTGTTAAGAAGTATTTATTGAAAGCACTTCCTACATATGAGGGGTCATTTACAAGTTTATCATTAATGCTTATAGATATAGGTTTATGTTCAAGGGATGATACAGTTGTTTCTCTTTTAATAATGTTCCAAACACTTTTTATCTTATTATCTGAACTACTAATCTCATCGTTTATGGCCAAACGTTTAGCTTCTTTTACTACTTTGGTTAAAATTCTACAGTAAGTTTTGTAATGTTGTCTGAGAAGCATATTATCAGTATTCCTAACTTTTACATACAATTCCCTTTTATGTCTGCAAGATGTTTTGATACCAACTGTAACCCAATTTTTGTTTAATTGTTTGTGACCAATTGGAGCTAGTTTTGTGGGGAGACACCTTTCATAAATTTCCAAAAACCTTTGGTGAAAGTAATTGAATTTATTATTTACCCCTTTTAATTTATAAACAGTGCTCCAGTCCTCATTGAGAAGTTCATCATTTAATGTTTTTATTGAATTGTTCTTTAATGGCCTAACTCTGACAAATCCTTTCTTTTTGTTATTTTCATTTCCCACAACATCCAAAGTAATTATTTGAGCATTATGGTCTGACAAACCATTTTCCATTGGAATTGTTCCATTTATTTCTAATTTATTGTGTTCTACAAAAATGTTATCAATAATGGTACTACTATCTTTTTGTATTCTAGTTGGGAAATTTACAGTTTGATAGAGATTGAATGATCTAAGCATTCCTAGAAGATAATCAGTCTGGTTACATTCTACAGCAAAATTTATGTTGAAGTCTCCACAGAGGATAATTTCCCTTTTAGTTCGTGATAAATTTAGTAGAACCGCTTCAAGTTTATTACAAAATTTACTGAAGTCTCCTGTGGGAGCCCTATAAACTGTCAGCACTATAAGATATTTGTTTTCTAATTCTAACTGTGTTGCACAACATTCAAAATCTTGTTCTATACAGTATTTACTTACATCTAATGATTTTGTTTCAGTATTTTCTGTTACATATATTGCTGCACCACCCATTCTCATCTCTGACCTGCAATAACATGAAGCTAATCTATATCCAACAAATGGGAGGAGACATATTTCAGAATTCTTCAGATGATGTTCTGTCAGACATACAATATTTATGTTAATATTCAATGATTTTTGGGTTTCTTCTATAGATATTATCAACTCATCAAGTTTCCTTGAGATACCCCTAATGTTCTGATGGAACAAAGCTATTTTAGACTGACATTCTTTATTTTTGACTGTAATATCACTATGTACATTTCTTAAATAACTCTTCCTACTCTTGACGTTTGGCCTAAAAAAGACTGAGTCCTACCACCAATTACCACTGGGATGGGGTTCACATCCAACCTGCCTCTCCTGATGCTACTGGCAATCAGTTGCGTTAGCTTCTGCTTGCCCCGAACATTCAGGTGGAGTCCATGGGAGGTATGGTCACTCCGTGTTATGCCGGAAACATCTATCAGACCAATGTGTGTTCGGTCAGCCTGAAAGGAAAATGTCCATCCTAAAAAAAGATAAGTAACAGCTCATATATAAACACTATGCTATTTGCAGATGATCAATTTATCCTACGTGAAAATGAAGGTTTTCTTGAAAAATCGATACATATATTAAACATTATCAGTAAAGATTACAATTTACAGTTGTCTCGTGCAAAACCAAAGGTTATGGCATGGAAAGGAAAATATCCTATCAGAGTCAAAAATAGAGATTAACAATCAGCTAATATAACAAGTCAAGACTTACCCAGCTCTTTTAATGAAGATAACGAAGTGAAGAAGAAACTTTTAATTAGGTGAGGTGTTCGGAAATCTGGATCCCCCTACCATGGAGAGATTTGATGAGATCTGGTGGGATTCCCCCCCCCCCCTATGGTGTGGTGAGATCCTGAGAGATTCTCTTAATTATAGGAGGAGGATTGAGGAAATAGGGGAAGAACTGAATATTTCCACTCTGAATGATAGAATTTTACAAAAAGGGAAAATTGGAAAAACCACATTCTGAGGATAGGTAGTGACAGATTTCAGAAGCTTGCCTGCTGTATCATCCTTCAGGAAGAAGGGATGTTGGTAGACCCATGAAGAAATAGTTGGAAAACTGAGGTCGAAAAAGGCTTTTGGCGTATCCATGGTGAGGAAGTAAGTAAGTATAATTTTCCTCCTTTTACTGGCGACACATTTATTTGAGATGAAAAATTTTTAGGCTGCAGATATCTTCTGACGTCAAGAACCTGATTGAATGATGGTTAATTACTCTGTCTCTCATATTTGAACAGTATTCAATTTATTGACTATTGTATTTGACATAGTTTCAAGATCGTTCATCCAATAACTATCGGCCATTTCACGTTTTATTTTGTAATAAATTTAATAATATACTGTTACCACTTCGAGGCACTTCAATGTCACTCGTTGCTGTCACTCCTAACACACGCTGTTTGTCGGAGAATTTATTTCATTATTATTGATCCTACTAGTCGGCAGTGATACCGATTTCAGCATTTGTTTCTTTTATTAAACACTAATTTAATTTAGAATTCATATTTGAATGCTTCTAATGAAAAATAGTATATATCGTTTCACAAATGACATCGTTGACGAAAAACTGTTCATGTACTTTCGTAATGTATTTTTGTTTGATTATGTAGATTAAAATCCCTCATGTTATTTATTTCCATTCAGGAATTAAATAAATAACGTAAATGAAGTAATTTTCCTTCCGTGAATTATTCATTTCTACTGATTACATTTCAGATTTATAAACTGTTTCGAACCTTTCTCACGTGTGTGTATTTCGATTATGTAGTTGTGTCAAGTAGCTGTATCTGGGTCTAGTGCAGTTAGTAGGAGGCTCGCCGGTTATATCCCACAGAGGTCTGTTTTATCTGGAGGCACCGTAAGGAGACAGCGTTTTAAAATAACTGTTCCCAGAGGTCTTGTGGGTCGGTTTCGCGGACAGAGGCAGGTCCTAGGTGCGTAGTGATATTTCCGCCCGGGCTATTTCCAGAGTGCATCCCGTCTGCTGTTTGCACTAGGGCACGACACTTAGATGCTAAGCCACTTAGCGCAAACGCCCACACGCAATTTGTGTCTCTTTGCAGTGTTTAGTTTCTGCATGAATTGAGTGGTATATTTAGAATTTATGGTCAGTACGGGTTTAGTTATGAAAATTAGGAGCGTTACTGCAATTCAATTATGTGATAATTATTTAAAATACGAAATATCGTACTGATCAAGTAATTAAGCTGGTACGGTCATATAGATGTAAATACTGTATACTAAAACTAATATTTCAAAAAACGCAATACTAACGGGTTTTTGAGGAGAAGTTTTAGGGAAAAAAACATGAAATGATGGAACATGATTCATGATAAAATGATAAAAATTGATAAAAATCTGCCGTAGTTTCAGCAACACCAGTTTGCATGAATATGCAGTGGAATAATAATTGCTGGTATCGCTTGTCTGTCGCGAAAGAGATACCGAGAGTGGTGGGTGAGCGGTAACGCTCTGGCCTCGCATTCGGGAGGCCACCGGGTCGAATCCCCATCCGGGCATCCAGATTTTAGTGTTCCATGGTTTTCCCAAATCACTCCAAGCGAATCCCGGGATGCTTCCTTTTAAAGGCCATGGTAGAATTCCTTCTCGTTCCTTGTTCCCAGTCCTTTCCTGCCTCTAATGAGGCGTAAAGTAGTAAGTAAAAAAAATTAAAGAAAAGCAATAATTACATTGGGGTTCCTCAGTTTGAAACCCACTCTCATACGGAATTTCTACGGATGCTTGAACTTTTCTGCCCCTCTGGGTAAGCTCTAAATTTTTAGGGCGGAGTAAGCTAGTGAGCTACATGGTCCTGGATCCTCGTAAAGCTGCAGATGCCGTTTATCTGCAAGGATTATTATATTATGTTTAGTGGTACGAAAGAAGACGATTGTACGGTAAATTGAATTTATTCCACTTCGGTGCCTGAATATCCTTTACGGGTTTCGTTGAAAATAAAGCCATACTATACTCTTATAAAGACGCCACTCTTATAAAGCCATACTTTAATAAATACGTACTTGAATGTTCAATGATCGCCCTGCATAAACGCTTGCGTAGGCGGTTACATGTGGTATATTCTCTCCATCGTATCCCCGGCTGGAAAGATGAACTGAGGTGGTTTTCCGCTGCCTTAGTGTGACAGTGTTCGTAAGTGTTTTATGATAGTGTGTGTGTTCAGTGTAGAGTGTTGTTAGTATTGTTCATAAGAGATTTAAGAATCCCCAGTGCCGACTCATTCAGATCTACTCTTCAGATAGATTCCCTAAGGGGAGAACCATGCTTAACTTCCCCATCCGACGCACAAGTCACCGTCAACGTGTTGTATGCCCTCCTTCCATACTGCCTATGGAGAGGTTGCGGCTTTTTATAAATGAAGTAAACATTTGCGTCGAAAATCATACACTGATTTCTTAGACTATGAAATTTATGTAAAAAAAAAAAAAAAAAAAAAAAAAAAAAAAAAAAAAAAAAAAAAAAAAAAATCTCGTTATACATCAAAAGACGCGGTAGTTGCTGATCGAATCTGATTGCTGGTTCCTTTAAACTCTAATGGAAAACCCTCTCTATCCACCCTTGTGTTTCCGTGTATACGTCATCCCCTTGTGCATTATGTTGAACGACTTTTCGACAAATGATCGACGTTTTTATGTATGTGCCACACGGTGCCGCCGCCCGTTCCAGAACATACTTGTTTCACAAACTAAAATCCACTCTGATAATATTTTTAAATCCATTGATGACACAGGAAACTCCCACAGCAGAGCAAACCAGTCACGCCTAGAATGTTTTCTGTCATGTAACGAGCACTAGAAGCATTTACATATTCCAGGAAGGACACCTGTGAAGTCTGAGGAGATTCTAGATGGGACGTGCCACGAAAATCTCATAAGGTTCTAGAGTACTGTTTTTTCTTGTGTACATTATAACTTCGTGAGATATTCTTCACACTATACTGAGTAGTCCTTCAGAGGTGTGTTAAAGAAATTAAGGTTTTAAGATGAATATCTAAATCAGTGGAAGAATTATATTCATTTGTATAGGAAAAGAGGCTATTTGGCTTCAATAACAGCATTGTTTGTTTTATACAACTGGCATCTCCATATTATTGAAAGAATTACTATTGGCAAGAGTGGACTGCACAAGACTTAGCTATAAAGGTCCAAAGGATGGTGCTATTAGAAATCCAAAATAGTGAATAGTTGAATTTATTACAAATACTTATTAATATAAGTGTAGTATTGTGTGTCATAACTTGGTGTTAGGCTACCAGGTCACTGGGTAGATTAACTTCAGTTAGAAACTATTTAAACGTTCGTAAAGGATGTGTAGCTCGCTCACATGTATTGCTTTCAGCAATTTACTCGGATGGTTTCTTCTTACTGCCAGTGTTACTTAGTTTTTTGCTATCATAGTACAAACCGTAATTGCGAAGTGTTAATTTTTACCATGATAGGAGTGCAAAACACGATGATAATGACCGGAATCGAACGCAATTTCAGCTATAGGTAAACGGTTACAACTTCGCAGTTCATCGCGTAACGTTTTTGTTGTCATTAAGTGGCAGAATATTGCAATATTTTGTCTGACATCGGCTTACGAAATTGCGAAATGAAAACAAAAAATTCAAGTTCACTAAAAAAATAATTTGAAAGGTTTCGTGTTTTAAGCTCGCGTGGTTCTTCACAACCAGGAGAGGTCTGTGGTACTGTGTAATTTTCAGTCAGTTTCGCTTCAAGAGCATCATCCTGTCCTATTAAATTAAAATTGATGCTTGCCTTTTCTATTAATTTTGTTCCTACACAATAGAGCCTTCTCAGGGCATGATTTAGTCTTCAGTACTACCACAGAGGAATGATCATTGCTTTTGCTTCTTATTTTTGGAAAGGAACAAACGATACTCGAACTGTCTGTTAAAAAACAAGCTGCGTGTAATTGCCTATCAAGGACTTGAGAAGGACTGACGGCTTTGGGATTAATACAGCTCTCAGGCGACCTCCTACTGCACTGCAGGTTTTAATTGCTGTTACGTAATTACTTTTTTGGTAACGATCAAAGAACGTTATTGATGTATTAGAATTATGCTTTCCACTAATATTTTCCACTAATCACGTACATTATCAGATAGATTCTCACCAGGAGATGTTTGATATTTCTCCGCTTGCAAGTAACTAACCTTCTACTCCTTTGTCTTCGTAACGGGAGCAACATGTAAGTTACGTTTATATATATGCTGGTTTTTTTTCTCCTGTCTTTTCATTACAGAACGCCACCTATAAGTATACAACCTGGAAGAAATCGTTTAACTTCATCAAGCAACCCCCTTGTAAATTAATTTCAGTAACCTCTTCTGCTAATTTTCACGCACAGCCACAATCCACAGTCCACAACAATACGAGTGACGCCCACTGATTTTCCTGCCTTCGCCATCTTTTCTTTTCGAACTAACTGACGAAGATCCTCTCACTACACTCACAGTTTACTGTTCAAAGATAATTCACATAGACACTGTTTTCGATATCCTAAATACAATATTTTACAATATTTTTTGTCAAACTTGAATAACGGGCAAAAATATTACTCAAAAAAATACAAAAAAGAAACAAATAACATCTAAAAGAAAATATTAACCAATAATATTTTTTTAAAAATGCTAGGAGACTTACGCCGCTCTATCGTGAAATCTACTTTAATTACCACGACATAGACATCCTTACCATTTTCTATTTGCGACCTATCATGGTATCAAAATAATTTAAAAATAAAGAATCTGAATATCACCAACTACCTGAAAACCGCATAACGCTTCTAAACAATTTTTTTTTAATCCTGTTTTTGTGTTGTGGATTTTAAACCGAACAATAGCGACAATTCCAGAATTATGTTGCCTGAAAACTGTAATGATGGTCTGTTCATAGCAATTGTAATGGCTCTTTTTGGTAACGTGCTCATATGAAGGCTGGAGTTTCACAGAAACAAAACTACCACAAAAGAGGAAAACGCTAGGCTGAGTTCTAGCGAGGATCAGTTACACCACTATTTTAAGCCGCTTCCGTCTTGGAACGTCTGGAGTCGGCGGCAGTGCAGTTTCTCACACGACAAATGAGGACGAATGTCGACTGGTCGATAAAAGCCGGGTTTGGGCCTCTGCGCAGTCGATATACGGCAAACAAAACGATTACGACATAACAGCTCTACGATCGACGAAATTCACGAGTCGCGTGCTCAGAACGTAGAGGCAGTAAATAAAGCTAAAAACTCCAACAGAATTAGGCAGCGTACCAGATTCGCTCGGGACTACTCGTTGGTTCGAATCTGGCTTAAGAAGATAGCGTGTTAATGAAGTGAGACGATTATCCTGCCAAGTAGATACTGTTTCGAAAGCATAGAAAGAGTTTAAGACTGCGCAGTGGTTTAGTAAAAAGTAAAAATATATGCGTATTGAATTACTGGCAGGGAAACTGGCAGCATCTAGTAGCAGAGTTTCAATTTGTTGCGCAATCCTTCTCTGTCAAGAATGCTTTAACCTAAACCAGTAATTCTGCTGGGTAAGGGGCGCCTACAGTTTAATCGGGAATACATACCGCGGAATTTCCTAGCGTACTCTCTCTGAATCAAGTAAAGTTTTGACTGAGGTAAAAGTCACTTTAAAGGCGAGTAAAAGTTTTGGCTGAGATACGGACTCGAACCTGGAATCTTCCTACCCCCAGTTAGATGCCTGAAACAACTCTACCTGTAACTATCTGTATAGATTCAGTTAAAAATAAAATTAAACACATGTAACTATTAACATTTCATATGTTATCTCGCAGAGCAGTCAAGTTTACGCCACTTATTGTTTAAGTTATTTTATTTTCTTTACGCCTTGTCAGCCTTGAGATCATTACCCCGGGACTGCGCTTGGAACTTGCCATAAACTCCAAGCCTCCACAAACGCTTCCTTAATTTTGAGGAGTTAACCATATATATATATAAAATTACAAAAACCAGAAAGAGGGCAAAGAAGATCGTGGATGTTCAAAATCCATAGAAACCGTACCAGGTAATTATTATAATTTCATTCACGAAACTATTATTACTACCGGTATGTAGTTATTTCATTTAGTATAATAAGTAAATTGTTTTTTAATTAGAGTTGTAAATAATTATTGTTTTAACGGCATTATAATGTCTGTATCAATTATTTTTTGATTGAAGAGAATTTACCGAAGAAACATTTAATCAGCTCTGGGCAGTTTGCTAACTTCTGCCGGATGAGCTATGCTGATTCTGAATATTCACTGAATGAAATTTCACTTATGATTTCTTAAGAAAATGCAGACTTCGTAGAAGCCATACTAGACCAGCAAAATTAATAGTGAATAGAATCTTGTTTTTTCTTTAAATGTGTAGGAAATATGACAATAAGAATTACTATTTTTTTCTTTGAATCTCCATGACAAGTTTATTTAAAAATTCATTAAGATGACTCCTGGTATCACCTACTTTTTTATTTATGGTCTTTATTCTTCTGGTCCCAAATGCAGGGTTCTACATAGTAGCACTCTGGGAATTTCAGAATATCCATGTTGGGCCATTTATTCGTTTTTCCTGCAGCACTTCTGTCACAACAAACAGGAACCCATGTCTGTTCGCAGTCAGTGCACAACAGACACTAAGTCCGCACAACAGTCTAGCTGTTGCGCTCATAGCGATCACTTCCGTGTTCCGGAGCTTAGCCAGCCTCGTAAACAGTCAAGTGAACTTACAGTCCGCGAGTGCAGTGAAGTGCGAATAAAACTTGAATTGCCTGAAGATATAGGCTTCAATTCTTAGCATCTTCTGACAGCCTGGGCCGTGCCCTAACATGGAAGAGCCCCCAGACACGGGGCAAATAATCAACGCGGCACTGCAGCCGTGTTATTTTCCAGAAACAGCTTCTTCAGCCCCGACGATGATGCACTTCCAACAAGGTATCCAGCCACAGCCATCTCATCTTCATCCGCTCAACTACCCAGGTAACGACGCTGCTTCTGCAAGCTGCCCCTCGATCGCAGTGTTGAACAATGTAAATTCGGAAGAAAGAACTGTTAAACGGTCTCGCATAGAGGGAAACCCTACTGAGCTACCGAACGAGGAAATATCCACTGTAACGATAAACAATCTAGTGAGTGTGCCCCAGGAGTTGCTTCCATGTCATCAGTGATGTTTTACCCAACTACTTCAGTCCCAGAATTAGAGCACCAATATGATAGCCGTGATCCAACCCAAAAAAACATTAAACGATGGTACGGGCATGGATATCACAAGCATTCCCGTGGATCGTGAAGGAGTTCAAAGTATATTATCAATCAATCGGAACCCTACTAACCAAAATAGTATACCCCAGGTGCCAAGCCCCAACTTAAATTCCAATAAAGACAGAAGTAAGAATAACCGATACAGCCGCACAGACACGGGTCCATACTTCGTCTTTGTAGAAAGTGTGGATAAAAATATTGGCAGACTTCACCCCATGTCAATAGGGAAACTTCTTTATACACATAGCCCAGCACATAAGCATAACATCATCAATATCATAGCGGCCGGGAGATATAGGATAAAAATTGAAACTAATTCAGCAGACTCTGCTAACTTGTTGGTTCAATCTACAGTTTTCAAGGACAGAAACCTAGAAGCATTCATTCCAAATTTTTTAATAAACAAACAAGGTATTATCCGGGACGTAGACACCTCCCTGTCAGAATAAGAAATCCTACAGGCGATAGAAAGCCCCTATCCAGTTATCGCAGTTAAACGGTTTACCAAGAAGAACTCATACCAAAACAATGATAGGAGAATACCGATACCAATATGCATGATCACCTTTAGATCACAATCCCTTCCGGATCACATAGCAATCTTTGGAGCACGTTGCCCAGTCGAACCTCATGTCCCACAAATTCTCGTCTGTGATAATTGTTTACGTTATGGCCATCGTATAACTCAATGCCGTAGCCCTCCCCGTTGCAATAAGTGCGGAGGCCCACATACTATGGAGACGTGTGCCAGCACAGCTGATCCACAATGTGTGCATTGTCACGGTCCTCATTTATCCAATGACAGAATATGTCCCGTAATAGTTCAACAACAAAAAGCACGTGAGGCAGCGGCCCATAATAAAGCGTCTCCCACGCCGAACTGGTGTCCCACCCATCGTCATACATATTCGCAGGCAGCCAGCGCCGCTCCGCTGTATTACGACGAAAAGCAATTCCCCCCGCTCTCTCCAATTGCAGTGCAGCCACCTAGTTTAGCCTCAACAAATGCATTCCAAAACTGTCCTATAATCCCTATCCAACAAAATCAAGAGCCACGCCACCAAAGTAAAGCACTCTCTCCAAACCAACCGAAATATACTACTACTACCGTAGGCCACAACAAGCAAAGGCCAGCAACCCCAAAAGAACAAAAGTCCCAATATCCTCCTGTTTATCAAAGAATGTATGTACCCCATCATATACCAATAACACCTATCACACAGAATCCCTACCCTCCTCAACCCAAGGATAAGGAAAAGTCCCTCTCCCCCGAAAAAGTAGCACTCATAGAGAAGACATTGCAAATGATTATGAAGATGATTCAAGAATTTCCAGTAGCTCCATCTGATACTTCCCAACTCGACCCATTTCGTCACCTTCTTAACAATCTAGCAGGAATAAATTAAAGAACCGAATAATCTCTCTAAAACCAGTTAATAGTAAGGAATATACACATTGTAATGAAGAAAGAAAAAAAAAAACAACTATAAGGAACTAACAATAATGTATATTTCACTGTATCATTTGTAATTATGTCTGAGCAAGTTTAATTAATCATAAAGTGTCAAACCCCCTATAGGGGATAAACAAAAATGTTCCCTTCTGATTAATCAGTTTACCATGTTCTATCCTTTATATTTCACTAATCATGTCAAGTCTTGCCCTCTTACCTTTATGTATAATGTTTATATAGGTGTGTACAATTGGATGATGGTTGTATAGTGCTTAGGCGCTTAAAGCCAAATAAAAAATAAAAAAAAAAGTCCGCACAAACGTGTAGACGCTTCGCAAGCGCTTGCCGAAAACATTATTTCATTTGTGCCAAAAAACCGACACTCGATCGGATCAGCCACAAATGCTAGCTAGCAAGCCATGCCAAACGCCCTCTCCACACGTTTCAATTTGTGAAAGCTTACGAGGTTTGGCAAGCGTGTAGACCCGCATTTAGAGGTGAGAAAGGACAGGGGCCAAGGAACGGAGAGGAATTCATCCATGGACTTTTAAATGGACCATCCCGGTATTCGCCTGGAGTGAATTAAAGAATCTATGGAAAACATGGATGGCCGAACGGGGATTCGAACCCGCATTATCCCGATCTTTAAGAAAAATTGATATTAGTATTGGTAATACTGATTTAAGAAAAAATGGTACTTGTTTTATTCTTTATGAGTACTTAACACGGACATATGTATAAAACTAACCCCTCTGGCTGCGTTCCGTGTATTCGGCGACGAAACAAAAATTTCGTATTGAATATTCAAATATCAATTTAATATTTAATATTTATACATGGGTTCTGAGTGAAGCTTTCTTGAAGCCTTGTGCAAATTACAGGATATCAGTCAGACATTGCTTCGTATCGTTCTTAGAAACTGGATAAACATCGTTATGTTGGACACTCTGATTTCTTATTGGGTATTGTATACTTCTTCTGGTATTGGAAACTCTAGAATGTAAGCGTACAATGAGGTGTTTTTTTTTTTTTTTTTTAAAAAAAAGCTGCATAACGTCTCTTTACAGCGAGGTCATTATAGACGGGAAAGGACGGGGGGCAAGGAATGGGAAGGAATTCGGCCAAGGCCTTTTGAAGGAAGCATCCCGGCATTTGCCTGGAGTGATTTGGGAAACCATGGAAAATCCAAATCTGGATGCCCGGACGGGGATTCGAACCGCCGTCCTCCACCCTCGGTAATGAGGTGTCAATAAAATAAGTTCTGTAGAAGTGGAGAAACCAGGCGAGTAGATGCGAAGTGATGAATACTAACTTATGCAGATCTATTACCTCCTAGTAAATCTCTTTTGTAATTTACGTGTTGATGGGCTTTTCGTCACGTAGTTCGAATAGACGAAACTTGAGATCACTATTGAAGTTAAGTGTGGAATCATTGTCTATTTCTGTCCACGCAGCAAACTTCAACAGTATCCTCGCCAAAACTAAAACGCAAATGTTATAAGTAACAGCCGCTACCAAAAAAGGTGCGAAAAAAGTGAAATTTGCTAGAACATAGAAGCGAGTGTGTGACATCAGAAACGGCAGTCATAGTTTTTGGATTAAGATGCCCTTGCAGCGGTACATCACACAGTACAGAAGTCGCTGAAGTAATCTTGGAGTTCGCTGGAAATACAGTGCTACAGTACGTAATGATGCGCCACTTAGCGGGAGATTGGCAGCATTTTTGCTCATCATAATTTGGGCAAGAAAATCGGACCCGAAAGGAAGTTCAGAGGTGAGATTGACAAAATCGGAGAGAAGATAGAGATATGAGAAGAAGAAGACTGGCAGACGTGCAGAGCAAATTTTGCACTTCATTTGAGGCTGTAACCTCCTCGAAATATCTCTTAATCTGCTACCAATCGCAAAAATGGTATTTTCTAACGATTTCACGTTAAATTATGCTGTGACGATTCGCGGATGGTAACTTACTGATAAAATAATGAGTTGTAAAATGCCTTTGTATTTTAATTTTCTCACTAAACTTTCTTGAAACAGATCAGACTTCATCGCCCATAAATTTGCTGCATTCTTTATAAGACCGGGTTACACTATTAATTATGACTTATTTTCACTGATTTATTTACTGTTGCTAACTTCTTAGTTATTAATAAAATGTCGTTTTCTTTTTCTGACATCAGTGTATATTTCAAACTGCAAGAGATAATCAATGATTGTTAGCATAAACCATTTAAACGCTTTTAGCATCCTTAAATTACTACTAGTAATTTATTTGTTACATAATTCCCTACATGGATACTGTTAATCATTTCAGTAGTAGTTTCAGTAAAGATAAAAATTAACAGCAGCCGGCACAGAGTTCATTTTTATTTACTTTATTTATCTTCGCAAAATACTTTAAATTGTGTGGGCTCAACGCAGCATATAAAAAATACTGACTACTTTCCGGTAATTAATTACCTTTATCTGATGCTTCTTCAAGGCTCTCTACACGAAGTTGCCATAGTCTACATATTCATCTTTCTTTATACCATATTCCCAGTTTCGTCTTGACGGCTTCTATTCTTCCATTTTGGTACGCTGCCATTCTAAGTAACATCATTTATGCCAAGCAGTTCATTCAATTCACTCTGACTGTCAAAACCCAATTTTTTTCTCAACATTTTCGTAGATTGTTTTTTCCACGTCCATCCCTTGAATAAATACACGCCTCGCTCTCTCTCATCCTGGAAACGTACTGCTTTTCACTGGATATATTTTACATTCATATTTCTGTTCCAGCAAAACAGTTCTCATAAGTCTTTCTGTAAGGGTTTTTCGGTATTTTTTGCAATTTCTTTTCCTCACATGACTGAACCGAACGCGGTGGTTCAGCGGTAATGCTCTGGCCTCGCATTCGAGAAGACGAGGTTTCGTACACCTGTCCGGCTATCCAAATTTGGGTTTTCCGTGGTTTTCCCAAATCACTTCAGGCTAATACTAGTATCATTTCTTTTAAAGCCCATAACTAAATTCCTTCCCATCCTTTGCACCCAGTCCTTTCCTGCTTCTAATGACGTCGATGAGGCTTAAAAACGGAGCAAAAAATAAATGAATAAAGAACCTGTTCTTCAATTTTCATTTTTTTTAATTCAGCCTTATAATTACCTTCCAAATTATGAATGATTCCAAGTTATTTAGCTTTTTAACTGCTTTATTTTCAGTTTCAGATCTTCAGTACTATTTCTCATTTTTACCAGTTGTATGCTCATGTTCATAGAGACATCTTCTTTTTCAAATATTTCTTTCACTCTTACTTTATACCTTAGATCGTGGTAGTCCTACACTGTGTCTTCCTGATTTATCTGCATAAGACACTATAAGATGAATCATCCTACCAATGTTCTGGCATTTCACTCTTTCCATGTTCAAGTATTGTAATTACCTTCTGACTGAAGTAGGAGATCGGCAATGCTCTTTGAAGGCAAAGAAAGAAAAAGTCTGGTTCAGGTGTTCGATAATACTCCAACACCTAGTAGCAGGAGCAGCTTCAAACTTACAAGTGCGCTAGGACAGGAGGAAAATGTAAAGGTGTCGATAAGAAGGCGACACCTGCTCCCACTCTCAGAGAGCGAAATGTCGACCCTGCAATCGATACTGCCACTTCTTCTCGCCTCGCCGCTCTTCTGGCTTTCGACACTGCGCCTTCTGAAAGGGCTCTGTCGGAGCGATTCGAAGACGTCTTTAAGCTCCGGAAGAGGTTCTTCAGTCTTGCACTGTGTCAGAGAGGTATGCGTACCTCAAGTACTATTCAGCAACAAAAAAAAAAGTTCCCCGCAAATAAGTTGGTCTATTTCTTTTTTCCAGCAAAGACAAAATGAAATGAATTTCAGAAGAAGAATTCATATTTCAGCTTTAGCTGTTGCAGCCGTATTGGTGGGAGGGTTCGAAATCGCCGTTGCCAAAGTGTGGACTTAATAGCTGAATTCTCCTGTTTGCCTGTAGTAATAGTTTGTATGTTGACGCTCGTATTATGAACCACAGGACGCTCAGCGTTGCCATTTTCTAGTGTTAGAGAGAAAACGCTACGCAAGAATGTTCCCAAGTGCGGCAACAGCGCGCTCGCAAGCATCCGACAGCTTCCCTGACCACAGCTGTAATATAAGGCCGTGACGGTATTTTTGGTACGTGATGGTTCTAGAATAGTTCCATTTTTATCATCAAAGGTTATGGCAAGTTTACCTGTTCTGGCTAAAATACAAAGTTGTCCTGTGTTTCACTCTAAGGGGTCGCTAAGCAAAATTTGAATAAAACCTCTTCCCTTAGAAAAAATAATAGAAGTATTAAACAAGAACAGAAACGGTGTCATTAAATACCTAAAGATGGCAGAGTAAATGGCTTATTTTACCCAGCAACAGTGAGCAAGCACCCGACGTTAAAAGGAAAGAAAACGCTATTACAAAATCACCCACGTTTCTACTTTTAGCCTTAACATCAAGTTTGTTGTAACTCATGTGTTACCTCCAATGTAAATTCGTACATACCTAACGATGGCCGAACTACGTGACCATAGCGAATGAAAAATGGCAATGATCAATGAGTCGTATTGTTTTATTTCACGTTTCTTTCAGCCATAATTTTTTACCTTTTTTTTTTAGAATGAAATGCTACGAAAAGCCTTTATTCCACGTTTCTTTCAGCCATAATTTTTTACCATATTTTTTTTAAGAATGTAATGATACGATAAGCAAACTTAAGGGAAATATTCTGGCAATTCAATTCATAGCAGTTGTGTAGCTATTAAATTTCTAGTGACATTTCCCTGATTCTTACACTACGCACCGTGCTAATAGATGTATTTGTTCAAATATTATGACACTTTCTCAAATACTAGTCATTAATGATCATGATATTCTTTAATAGACTGCTCAACCGTAATTATATATTAGTTTCCGTGTTGTCACTAGGGTATAACTGATTTTACTACCAAAAGTATTTAAACCAACTGAGGCATGAAAGATATTGGTGGAAGAATTAGAAGTAGTGCATGGAAGGGAAAAGATGACAACGACCACAAACTGACACTCGATTTCTGGCATAAGGATGTTGGAAGGTTTTCTTTCGTAGGTAAAGGGATCAGGGATTGGAATAAATTACCAAGAGAATAATTAACCAAAAACACTAAATTAATTTAATGTTGAAATTAATAGCGGGCATAAGCAGGCTGGAAAAAGTAAACGGATGTGGCGGGGTAGGGGGTAGGGGGATTGGGTGTGTAAGGAAATTGCCACCGAAGCAGGAGCTCCATTGCAATTAAAATTAAATTAAAGGTAATTGAAAAC
The DNA here is from genome assembly GCA_031002005.1 of Vandiemenella viatica. Classification (NCBI taxonomy): domain Eukaryota; kingdom Metazoa; phylum Arthropoda; class Insecta; order Orthoptera; family Morabidae; genus Vandiemenella; species Vandiemenella viatica. The sequence continues at coordinate 128,123,671 of JARYHS010008074.1, forward strand.
AAAAGTTAATGTAAATGAACAAGGAACTACAGTATCAGATTCTAGAAGAATCCACAGTTAAAACTGGAGAACTTGAACTCACAAGCGAGGAGACGACAGTCAGGAAATTAGTAAAAATATTTATAGCGACCATCAGTTGACAATTGAACTATAAGTATTTTATTTCCCGATGAAACTTTGTAACTTTGATATTCTCTAAGCGCAGAAAATTTTTATTTGGTACTAATTTTTATTATTCTACTTGGGCAAATTACTGAACTTCTCCACCTAATCGCGTAAAAGACGTCACTTTTGAATTAATTACATCATTAGTTCCCAGAAAGATCTTACTAAGTACAGAAAGCGATTTTAATTATATCGAAAAATAGAGTAATAACGTAACAGCGCGAACCAATATAGCCTATTTGAAAAGCACCTTACCTTGGTATAGTTAACTATAACACTATAAATATGATTTAATAATTTTTTCTCTTGCTGTGTGGGTTGGAAGATGCTATAACGTTGCATTAATACACGCATCCGCTCCGCTTGGAGCAGATGTTGCTAACGACTTCCTCACTAGACACAGAGCTCTTTAATAGGTTCCTCGTGCCTTCATTATTTTTAGTCCGTCCTCTGTTATTCATCTTCCTCGCTAATTAATCTTTGAGATCGCATTAATGCTCGCACAGGATTTCTTTGATTGGGATAAAATTTAAAGGACCGAAGAATCTGAGAATCAGGAGTCGCCAATTTTTACCAACTGGAAATCATACTTTGAAATACTACATTTATAGTTTAATGGTGGACATGTTTAAAAACACTGAGTCCCTAAAATCTCAAATTATAAACAAAATTACTCAGAGTCTTGTTACTAATAGAAAGAATACGAAGGAAAATTAGGATTTCGGTGAGGAAGAGACATAAGTAATCTGGAGGTGAGTTCAAAAATACATGATTTTCCATTCCACAGATGATTTTTACATTACTAATACACTGTAATAGAACAAAATTACTCTAATATAGCCGTGTAATTATAGATAATAACGAACTATCTTTTTTGTTACTCAATATACTGGTAAAATAGAGATGGTTTCAAATTTTCTGTTGCTATAAATTGATATTTAGTAAGTGTAAGACGGTTTGTTTCCTTAGACACTTTCTATCTAGAAATTTCAACTAATAATTTCAGTAATAATGATCAATTTAATTTATATTTCTAATTAACAGAGTAACAGAATCGTTTCAACATAACCTGCCAACTGTGTTTATTGTTTGTTAATTTTGATTTCGACAACTGTTGGTAAATTCATGGTAATGTGACGAACTGGTCGTGACAATCTGACATGCTGGCAAAAAGGATAACATAATCTCCTGAAATGTTTTATTTTAATTAATTAAAGAAATATTTCGGATAAGTCATATAGTGAGCTCGGTATTTTAATTTGCATTTTGATATATTTATGAGACTTCGCTCAGATTTAATTTTACACAGTACGGACGTCACCATACGAACACAGCACCTAGTTAAAAGCGTCTATGACCTAGACCGCTAACCCATACGCTGCCAAATAGGCAGAAATTTCATATTTACTTTCAATTTCGGCGATTAACACAGCTGATTAAGGTAGTAAATGTTTGTTGTCTATAATTTATGTAGTGTACAAACAATGGATTTAATTTGTTTTATCAATTCATTCTAGTTGAGTTTCAGAAAACTAAATAAATAGTAAAAATAAAATAAATTTCACGGCTTTCATCTAGTGTACAAACAATAATTTCAATTTACCCAGTCAATGATTCTAGTAAAAAATAATAAACTTCATTAAATTTTTGGTTTATTATTTATCTAGCGTTCAAACTACTGTTTTCACAAATCATATCTATTCAATCTGTTCACAAACATATGATAAATTTCCTTTTCATGCGTGTAAGATATTTCGCCATTATGATTCTATTTTCACCTAACAATAAATTGGAACTACTCACTGTAGTTGTAAATTCTCGTAATGGATACAGCCAGTTTGAAAAAAAAAACATATCTTTAGTCTCCAGTGAAAGTTAAAGTGCTCCGGCGTAAATGATTAACGCGTGAGCTAAAATTATTCCAGCTCATGCATACTGACAATCTGACTGCAGTTCTGAAACACTTTTCGGTACACAATCATCTACGAGAATTCCTCCACGAATATACTGATCGCAAAACACATTAGCCCAAAACATATGCATATGACAAGACTAACAACCCACTCACAGCATATATCGGCATTTCTCAACATTTTTCATCCCGAAGACCAGTAAATTTTAAAGAAAAAATTCTGTGGATGACTAACTTATATGGGCCAATTTTTATCTATGTGTATATTGCGTAGAAAATCGATACTCTGTCAACCGGCGGCCGAACTATCCTTTGGGGTCTTCCAATCAATAATGTCATGCGCACTACTATTATTACTTAAAAATGGATTTTTATTTGATTACGTATGTGGTAAAAATTTTGAAAAGTCTTTAAATGATTACATTATTGCTAGTTGCATCAATAATATAATGCTGTATTACAACATTCTAACTTCCACACACGGTATTTTCTACGAGTCCATAGACTCATATACATTAATGCTTTATATAGTTAAAAGTTTACAATAGGGAAATTACTCTATAATACACAAAATTTCACAATCTAGGTTTCGTGAATAAATCCGTATGTAGACCAAGGTTCACTGGGATCATAAATTAGAAATAAATATATGTCAGGATATTGCTGAAATGAGCAAGGAACTGAAAGGAATTCAGCCATGACCTTTTCGACGTTGGCCTGGAGTGATTTCGGGAAATCATGGAAAACCGAAATCTGGGTATATTCTCAAGTAGATGTTATAAACGGGGACGTTGCAGATTAGTCTTCGTCAACATGTTTGATTTCATAACCAGGTTAATATCATCGGTTTCATCGCGAGGCTCAATAAACTACAGAACAAATTCTCAACACGTTTGCAAAGTGTAGAAATAAAAAAAAATTAGACCAAATTATGGGGACATTAAATTTAAATCTAAATTTTAAAAGTAATTTACAAACTGTTACTTTAAATATAACCTCCCTCTCTTACAATCCACTTTCGCCATCCGTACTGTATTTCGAGGAAAACAAAAACGCTTCTTCTTTGAGACTATTGAGAACCAAAATAAAACTTGCTTTCGAAATTTTTAAATATCTAACGCGCAGTTGACTCTGCATGCATTTTCGGTCATCTTAAAGATTTTTCTTCTTTTATACAACATTATAACTGTTTTAGACCTTTCCTCACAGAAGTATCATTTAAGACTTCCGAAAATTTCTAATAGTTTTACGTTTTATTTTGCAAACAATTTAATGCATTTTACAACGACTAGGAGCTATCTCAGTTTATTAATACCTAACAGAAACTTTTTCATATTAGTTGCTGAGACACGGAAATATAACTTGAACCCGATCATTAAGCTTTGCTACAGACTTCGGTACTTGTTCCTCAATGTGATAAATTGAAATATAATTTGTACCGACTCTTATAACATGAAAAACTTCTTGAGGTATTAATTCTTGAAGACATCATAGTTTGAACTATAGCCCATTCATTTTAAAGGGACCGAGCGTGGTGGTGTAACGGCTAGCGTTCTGGCCTCGCATTCGGGAGGACGGCGGTTCGAATCCCCGTCCGGGCATCCAGATTTGGGTTTTCCATGGTTTCCCCAAATTACTCCAGGTGAATGCCGGGATGCTTCCTTCAAAAGGCCATGGCCGAATTCCTTCCCATTCCTTGCCCCCCATCCTTTCCCGTCTCTAAAGACCTAGTTGTTATAGGAGACGTTAAGCAGTTAAAATTTTTTAAAGGGGCGGCTCAAAGTCACTCTGTCCTATCCCCACTCCGCTGCCCTTACTCCGACATGCCAAGGGGAAATTTATCACACGCTTACCTGGTCGCAGTGGTCAGCTTGCAGAGGTAGGAAGGTGAGGAGCAGTACCAGGGGAACATGACATTGGACCGCCAATTCGGAGTGAACAGGATATAGAATGCTGGGTGAGCGTAAACGTTAGAGCTTGACATTTAGATCATAAAATTCGACTATCTACATTTCGATTTTTTATGATTTCCCTTAAAATCACACATTCGCGTTTGTTTTAACATAGTACTCTGCCTTCCCTCTCCGAATTCTAACGGCATCTCCGTTTGCAAGACGTTAAATTTACCGATATAAAATAATAACAATGAGCGCATGTTTAGATTATGAAAATATTTTCCTGTTTATAGGGTCATTTAGCAATATTTAACACCAGCTCTTCTAGATAGATTATGAACTTAGCTGCCTCGGGAGAGAGGCGTAGTGCCTGAGAGTAGTTTTGTTTGGACTGAAAATTTTGCTTAATTACATTGATGTATTCTCTCATCAAACAAACTCCACTCTATTCGCCAGGCCGTCATTCAGCAGAACCTCACCTCGAATCGTCGGCACCTTTAATACTCCGGTTGCCAGGTAACACTGTTTACCATCCGACGTCATCCAGTTTAGACTTCAAAGAGTATACATCAGCAGTTACTTCTCGGGAAAAGGGGGGAATCTGTATTTATACACGTACGCCGGATCTCCTAAATTATTAAAATTGTTAAAGCTTCTTCAAGCAGAAAAATCTTATTTCAGCCATTTCCCAATAGTTTGCATATTCATAAGCCCCAGGCGTTTTCTTTTTTAAAAAATAAAGAAAGTAACTCAACGGAAACACCAATAACAATTTAAAGGTATTATAACTTTCGTACGCCGCCTTCTTAGTTTAGAAAGTGAAGAAGTGTTAAAAACTGCAATAAAAACTGAACATAAACATGTTTCCAATAAATTACTTGTACTGATTTCTCCCTGTCTTTGTTTAGAAAGATCGCTATTTGTCTTCTTTCTCTAACGAGCGATTACACAATTGTCGTAATGTAAACATTTAAGATTCTTCGTGTACGTATTTCAACAATCATATAAAAAATGTCACAGCCTTTCAACCGGTAGAACGCAAACTGCATTTCAGTAGCGTAGTTGCTTCTGGTGTTGCTTCACCAAAATCGTAATTATTTATAATAATTTGAGTCTATAATTGAAAGTGTATTACGAACCAAACATTTTTCAAATGACATCAGTACTTATTCAAACAAGAATTAGGATGCTGGAAAATTGTTTCTTTGTCACTGTCTCACATGAGAATATTTTACTCTTGCTTCTTGGTGTTGGCAGTTTTAGAATTTAGTTACCCTTTGACAGTATTGTAATTTAAGCTGGGTATTATTTACAGGTCTTTGAACGGAATATACCTGGGTAGTGAGGCCGCAGCATATATTCACTATAGCAATAATTCTCAGGTGCTAACACACAACCTTCATATTTATACTGAGATGTCGAATAGCATGAGAAGTACTACCCCCACCATCGTAACCCTATGATCTCTACAGTGATGACTTTCGGCTTGGCTTTATGGAGAACGTGTGTTCGATCCTCTTCCTGGGAATTCAAATTTTGAATTTTCGTGGTTTACTGAAATTATTTCAGGCGAATGGCAGTACAGTTCATCGACCACAATTCTCTCCCATATATAATGAACGTCCGATAGACAAGCCGCAGAAAACGAATAAAATACATTAAAGATATTGTCTTTAATTCGAATTTCACCAGCATCGGAAAAAAAGACACAATATCCATTACAGTATTAAACCCTGGAGTTTGAAAATAGCTAAGTAATTTGTCCAAAAATTTCTTAGCCTTTGCCATAGATAAGAATACTTATTATTCTAAGTTGTAATAACAAGTACATTACAATATGTTTTTCTTTTTAACCTGTATTTTTATGTATAGAGAGAAGGTTATCGGATTCTCGTGATTACGTAATTTCTTACTAGCAACACGTAGATTGGTTGAAACTTTGTGTTGTAGGCAGTCTATTCATCTAAAATTCAAATAAATTAATATGTTATTTTATGGAATATTATACCTAAAATAACTCAGAAGAGTCATATTGATCAACACCTCATGGTCCATTAAATGTTTTACCAAAAACTTCGTCCTGAAAGTAAATCCATCATAATGACGCAGCCAGCGTGAAATAGGTTTTACGTTTTGCACTGGTTAATTTATATACAGTCTTACTTTATTTCTAGGCGTCTGTGTCATTAACTCACATTTAGATGTTACATTCAGAATGTGGGACTATATCTACATCACGCTCAATTCAAGCCACTAATGCCCGAGTCTGGACTAGAACCCGAAACTCGCCTATATATACAGCTACATCGTCATCGTTCATTTCACGACTTGATTACGTTGATGGTATGTGAAATTTTTTATGCTTCAGGACGTTTATTGGAGACAACTACTGCAAAAATTTTACGCTTGTACCTTAAAAACACAATTTAAACAATGGTACCTAAGCGCAATTAAATAATTCATACTTATACACATTTATATATAGACTAGAAGCAGAAAAGCAATAATAGATATAGAATTATTCCCCGGCATGTCCTCAGTAGTAGTTCTACCACTCACGTGACAGAGCTATCAAACGGCCACGCAATTAGCCTCTACCGTAGTACTCTCAACATAATTATGCGGGGGAAGAGGGAATATACTGTACAAAACAGAATCGAAACCAAGAAGCTTTCTACCGAACTTCCAGTATTTTAGTACAAAGCAAGCTTTACCAAACACAATCAAAGTGGGTATCTGAAAGACAACTTATTCTCGGAGCTACCTTATCCTCTCTCCTCAGTACAGAAAAAGTGTAGCTTTATGCAAGGTGTATCGTGATGGCTTGGCCACGCCCTTTCCGTGACAGCAACACGCAAAGTCCGCCAGCTCAACAATTATCTCGAGATAGTGGAAGTGTGCCACGTGGCCACCACAACTAGGTTTTAAACAACACGATGAAACTTAAAATCCACTAACCAGCATATTGAGTATGAGAAAAAAACTTTTTTCTCTGCGATTTGCTGTGAACTTTGTTGTCACACACATTTACAGCTTCGAATCATCAACAACGGAGAAATCCTCAGGTTTATTTCAATACAGATCTCTTGTGTACTAGGGAATTGTATTATATTCCAAAATCCAACTTGGTAGTTGAAATACGGAATGACTGGTGTTATCTCTATATATAAAGATGAATGTATGTTTGTTTGTTTGTTGGTTTGTTTGTTCTTCATACAAATCCACAGTTTTTATCCGTTCTCGATGAAACTTTGCACACGTATCCTTTGAAACAAGGAGAAAAATACTGTCTACATTTGGTTGAAAAATTATCTGTATAAATAACACATTTGTCTCATAACTTCGAAATACGGCGGTAGACAGACACGTTGGATGTGGACGACTCCGTACCGAGTTTCCCCGTAGTGGCCTGGCAGCTGAGTGGCTAAAGCGCTGGTTTACGAACGTTGTGGTCTCCGGTTCAAATCACCGTCGGGGATAAGGTTTTTTTTTTAAAATTGTTTTTCATCGTAAGAGTCAGGCCTGGGCCGTAGGTTATTTGGATTGAATGTTAAACCGTAGATATTAGAAAGTTAGGGGTGCAATGCGAGGCATATCGTAGGTATTCTTGCAATGTTGTTGGTGTATACTTTTTTACGTTATAATGATCCCTCAGGTTTTGTTCGCAGTCAGTGTGTAAGTGTGAACCACAGTAATCTTTACATATAAAGATGAATGTATGTTTGTTTGTTGGTTTGTTCTTTTGTTTGTTTTTCATACAAATCCACAGTTTTTATCTGTTCTCGATGAAACTTTGCACACTTATCCTTTGAAACAAGGAGAAAAATACTGTCTACATCTGGTTGAAAAATTATCTGTATAAATAACACATTTGTCTCATAACTTCGAAATACGGCGGTAGACTGACACGTTGGATGTGGACGACTCCGTACCGAGTTTCCCCGTAGTGGCCTGGCAGCTGAGTGGCTAAAGCGCTTGCTTACGAACGTCGTGGTCTCCGGTTCAAATCTCCGTCGGGGATAAGGTTTTTTTTTTAAATTGTTTTTCATCATAAGAGTCAGGCCTGGGCCGTAGGTTATTCGGATTGAATGTTAAACCGTAGATATTAGAAAGTTAGGGGTGCAATGCGAGGCATATCGTAGGTATTCTTGCAATGTTGTAGGTGTATACATTTTTTACGTTATAATGATCCCTCAGGTTTTGTTCGCAGTCAGTGTGTAAGTGTGAACCACAGTAATATTATTATAATTAGGGATGTAAGTTTCTGTCTTTTTGTTACGTTTTGACGACTAAATGGCTATATCGTTGTGATGTAATTTTATAAGGAAATGTGTATGAAGGGCACAGGATATTTTTTCCAGTATGATTAACAGTTGTAGTCACGAAATTTTGAGATCTTATCGAATAGTGACAAAAATATGTTGGAAATTAATTCTCTTCAAGAGGTAGGTTCGACGGTAGAATGATATAGTGATAGCTTTCCTGTCATATTATGCCGACTCTATATTGTTTGGGACTAACCCTTCGTTACCAACAACTTACTATATTTAATTCTGGCAAAAAAAATTCTTAATCCACGCGTACGAAGTCGCGGGTACGAGGCTAGTTAACTATAATCACCTTGAGTATATACTGAACGTTAGTATAACTTCAGGAAGAAGTTCTATTTGGTTTAAGTTGTTAACTAAACCTGCTATAATGCCAGAAAAGTCTATAACGCTAAAACTAATTATTATCAACGCAACTTCCCTATTGATTTAAAAATCAATTTAATATTCTCATTAAGTTTTTTTTTTTTAGAAGAAAGCCATACTGACTTTTTCTCAGCAGGTGAAGAATTCGGTACGAATTCTCCAATAGGACCAAAAGGAGATGAAGCAATGGATCTTTTATCTAAACTGAAAACTCTTTCTTAACCAAGGTTTGACGGCTTCTGGAGGTCGTTAGAACTGAATCGGGTGGGGGTCAAGGAACGGAAATTAATTCGACCATAATCTTTTTGAAGGAACCGTCCCGGCATTTGCCTGGAATGATGCAAGTCAACCGTGGAAAAACCAAAATCAGTTTGACTGGATCGGGATGAAGCCCATATTTTCCAAAACGCGAAGCCCGAATGTCTTCGTTAATCCAACTCATTATGGACCTCAAGCAATGTTGCTTTAGCAGTGCATTATATAACCACCATTATTATATAACACATTGCAAAAAAGTTAATATAATTAAATCCTAATCATTCGAGAACTTTTCATATACATCTAGTCAATTCCGTGATATTTGAGCTTTTTAATTTTCAAATTAAATAAATTGAAATTCGAAATAGATATCAGCAGTGTAGCAGCCTGCCTGATTCAGAATTCCGCAAAATTCTTAGTTTGACGTAACCTAGAAGAAATCAGCTTCCAGTAATGCTGATTCTGACAGAAGTTGTCGATTCATTGTCTGGCAGTTAGTAACAATGAAATTATTTAGTAGTTGTAGATAAAGATGCTAAATAGTTCCGAATAAATAAAAAAGTGTTTGCTCCTAAGCAGTAACTAAAAGCCCAAACAATAATGTAAGTGTGTTTTGGCTGTTACTACGGATTTTTTCACATTCGGTATACGTTGGCTCTGAAAGCATTCTTTTATCCACACACGCGAACTAAGCTTACAGCTTTATAACCCGTCCATCTCTTCACTCTGAAAGCTACCCTATTGTTACTTTCTGAAGTCCTTCCGGCACTTTGATCGTGTTCCTACCTTTATATCACAGCCATGCTAAGGCAAACAATGCAGACAATGAATTTAAGGCGCGTCCCCGCTACGCTGGCTAGCAAGTCAGTCCCTGGTACGTTTTCTCTGTCACATGTATCATCTCTGGTTCTATTGTTCTCTCCCACTTGACTAACCACTTGACATGAGGGCCACTTGACTTGAGGGCCACTTGACTAACCCCAGTTTCACCTCTATGTTCTCCCCCCTCCCACCTGTCAATCATGGCCACTTGACTAACCACTTGAAGGCCACTTGAGTGACCCAGGTGTGTCCCCACCTGTCAATCATGACCACTTGACTAACCACTTGACTCGAGGGCCACTTGACTAACCACTTGACATGAGGGCCACTTGACTAACCTCAGTTACACCCCTATGTTCTTGACCACGCCCCCTCTAGCCGCACCAGGTGTGACGCAGCCGTTGCCAGACCACTTGAGCGAGCAACTGGACTTTCGGACAGATGTCGACATGCCGCTCCTTTTTCGAACGAGGAATTCGCGGAGGTATTTACCAGTGCGTGCCGAGGCAAATAACAGGTACATGCCGAGTGCGTCCATTAACTACGTAAGTACATTTTGGCCGAGTACCGACCAAACCACTTGAGCGAGCCCAACCGCACCAGGTGTGTACTCTGCTGCTTTTGTCGTTCTGTGAGGTATGAGAATTCTGCGGTATGAACAGAGAAGTTCACCGGAATAGCATTGCCATGCTCGAAGCTTGTGGACTATGCGTTTCTACCGAGAGTGGTGGTGTAACGGTTAGCGTTCTCACCTCGCATTCGGGGGACGCCGGTTCGAACCCCCGTCCGGGCATCCAGATTTGGGTTTTCCATGGTTTCCCAAATCACTCCAGGCAAATGCCAAGTGCTTCCTTCAAAAGACCATGGCCGAATTCCTTCCCATTCCTTGCTCCCATCCTTGCCCCGCATCCTTTCCCGTCTCTAAAGACCTCGCTGTTGAGAGACGTAAAGCAGTTAAAAAAAAATACGCGTTTCTGCCGCTAGGCGTTTATGGCGCAACTCATTTGCAGTACAGTGCCGCGTGTGTTGCCGACCTGGCTTCTGTCAATCTGTTTCTGCCAGCGCTGTTTTGTTATTGTTTCGTTTTTTGGTGATGTAAGTTTAAGTGAGTAACGTGCAGCTGAGAAACTTTGTTTTCTAATGAGATAAAATGCTGCTGAAACTCGGTTCACTAGGCTTAAAAATAGTGACATGTTGGTTGATGACAAACCTCGTTCTGCACGTCCATCAAATGTACGAATCGACGAAATGTTGAAAAAAAATTCCAGAGCTTTTGCTCTTTGACCGTCGACAGACAATTTATCAACTGTCAGAAATTAGGATTTAAACCAATGAGGTTTCTTTCTTAAGTTATGAATTAATGTCTTTAAACATACGACGAACGAGAATATGGATACTCAGACGGGATTCGAACCAGCGATCGTTGTTTGACGGCATTCAATGGACGGGAATAAGCAATATACTTTATATTGAGCGCTTAATAAAATGCGATTTAAACCAATGAGGTTTCTTTCTTAAGTTAGGAATTAATGTCTTTAAACATACGACGAAAACACATTTCTGAAAGCTCATTTAACGTAATATTAAGCACGTCATTTCTACCCCAATCACACTAAGTACGATGATAAAATTTATACAGCGTTGATTGTAAAAAACTGAGCTTTCTATTTATCTAAAAATACTTTTTTTAAAAACTTCTATTTCTGATAGTTGATTACAAATTTCGTTCGCTGAGCCAGAGGTTGGTGCCCTAAAGAGGGGTCGAGTCTAACACAATGCTTCCTTTTGTGATCGCCACTCGAACGCAACAGCTGCTCAGCCTACAACTCAACTTCATTTCGCGTAATATTAAGCTTTTAATTTCTACTCTTGATATAACGCGAGAAAAAAAAAAATGTTTATATCGTGATAATTCTATGAAAATAACCTTTCCAATTAAACTATAATATTTTTTAAAAAACTTGTACTTCCGATAGCTGATCTTAAATTTGGGCTTCTGAGCCACGCTTTGTATTGCTGTGGGGGGTGAGGTTTCTATAGCGTATGTGGCGTTACTGCTGGACGTTTTAATATTCCAAAAAAAAAAAAAATACGAGGCGGTGGGGCGGCGGGCTTGGCCACGCTGTCTACACACACACATCGCGTTAAATGCGCGGTCATAGCGTGCCAGTATGTCGTTACACATTGGACGGGGATAAGAACCAGAGCCCTCCTAGATGCGTGGTCAGAGCGTACCAGTATGGCGTTACGCATCGTCGTCATTAGAGGCGAGGAACGTTTCTACCGAGAGTGGTGGTGTAACGGTTAGCGTTCTCGCCTCGCATTCGGGAGGACGGCGGTTCGAATCCCCGTCCGGGCATCCAGATTTGGGTTTTCCATGGTTTCCCAAATCACTCCAGGCAAATGCCAAAGACAAAACTCGTCAAGAACACAGGCAAGATATGAATGGCAGGCCCCCGGTTCGAAATTCCGTATCGGTGGTGGATACTCATAGGCATGTAACCAGACATAGCTTACTGTGAAGTATTCAAGGTTCCGCTGCGTGAACGCTACTTCGTTGTTTGCAGAGTTTAATTTTCTAACAGCCGCTCACTCTTAGCGCGCACAATTAAAAGTGAAGTACTTTAAGCTTCTGGTTGAAACCTTACCAAAGGAGATATATTGGAGATAGGGTGGCTAGTTCCTTCCATCCTTATCTTACTTAAGGGCACCTGCAGTTAACGTAGAAAAATTTGGGTTTTCCATGGTTTCCCAAATCACTCCAGGCAAATGCCAAGTGCTTCCTTCAAAAGACCATGGTAGAATTCCTTCCCAATCCTGGCCCCCCCATCCTTGCCCCCCATCCTTCCCCGTCTCTAAAGACCGAACGGAGCTCCGTTACCTTATTTCACATGTCTAATGTTGCTGGCTGCAACGTTGGATGACAGATCAATTTTGATACGGAGGTTGGTAAAGAACGTGCTTGAAGTGTGTAACTTATATGTAAGCAGCCAGGTTAGTATGGATATCACCCGAAAAATTAATGCTATGGAAAAAGCCTTTTTTTTTCTGGCTTCACCTCGTTGACGTCAAAATCGTTAGAAGTTGGAAAGGACCGGGGAGCAAGTAACTGGAAGAAATTCGGCAGTGACTTTTTGAACAAACCAAGGCGAAAATTCAGATGTGGGTGCCCGGACAAGGATTCGAAACCGCATCTTCCGAATGCGAATCTCATGTGTATTAGCGTCAGACCACGAACTAAGGGATCACCGTCGTAAGTGGATAAATTATTAGCGTACCAGTATGGCTTTACACCTCGCCAACATCGATATCATTAGAGGCGGGATAGGATTGATGCAGGGAACGGTCACCTGGAGTGATTTGGGGAACCATGGAAAACCAGAATATGGATGCTCAGACGGAGATTCGAACCAGCGCCCTTCTGAATGCATGGTCAGAACGTTAACACTCACCCACCACGCTCGGTAATTTTCGTGGGCAATACTGAAAAATATCTATTCTGAGAAGTAATTTTTTGCATGGTGCTTCGATAATCATGAAATTTCCAAACATCTGAAATGACTGGTTACGCAGATATTGCTGCCACCAGAGACACAGGGAAATAGTGTGAACTTTGACAAAACATCTTTAGCTGGGACGCTGCATGTTAGAGACTAATACAGTAACTCTAATCAACTACACAATCTTGCTACTCATCCCGTTTCTTTGGCAGAGGCATATTGCATACTGTACGGATATTGAGTGACCAAGACTTACTAACTGCGATAAGTTCGGCGAAAGACGTTTGTGGCGGCGAGTGTTTTGGACAAAGTATTGTGCGTATTCTTACGGCTCATACTGAGCGTGGTGGGTGAGCGGTTAACTCTCTGGCCTCACATTCGGGAGGACGCGGGTTCGACCCCCGTCCAGGCATCCAGATTTTTACAAATGATCTCGGAGACAAAGTGAAAAGCCTTTTTAGATTGTTTGCTGATGATGCGGTTATTTATAGGGAAGTAAGAAATTTGCCGATTGCTTAGAAATTCAGCGTGGATGTTATTTTGGCTTGGTGCGCTGAGTGGCAACTTACCCTAAATTATAAAAAGTGCAAGACAATGAGCATAACTAACAAAAAAAATCCGATTGTTCAGAAATACGAGGTAAGAAGTTCAGTTATTGATATGGTCGATTCTATGAAATATTTGGGATAACAGAACAAAGGAACATGAAATGGGACATACACATTAATTCGTTGGTAGGTAGAGCTAATTCTAGGCTGCGATTCATAGGTCGAATATTGAAAAATTGTAATGAACAAACAAAGGAGATAGCGTACTTGTGCGTCCACATTTGGACTATTGTTGTGCCATTTGGGATCCGTTTCGTAAGGGGTTGATCGAAAGTATAGAGAAAGTACAGAAAAGAGCCGCTCGATTAGTGACCGCTTGCTACAGTCTTTATGAAAGCGTCACAGAACTTATTAGTAGATTAGGTTGGGAGTCTCTGGTAGATAGACGACACACGTTTCGTTTAAACTTATTGGTAAACATGCGTACTCCCACTTTCACTTTTCACTGTAGTGAAATACTTCTTCCACCAACCTATTTGAGTCGGAACGACAGGAAAGATAAAATTAGAGAAATAAGGTACCGGACTGATTCTTATATGAATTCTTTTTTCCCTCGTACCATTAGGGATTGGAATGCACAGCAAAGAGATTAGCTTTGGTGCTGAGCACCCTCTGCCACCTACAATTTTGTGAATTGCAGAGTATATATATAGATGTAGATTCACCTTGTGTGATTTGGGGAAATCATGGAAAACCCAAATCTGCATTCCCGGACGGAGATTCGAAGCCGCGTCCTCCCGAATGCGAGGCCAGAACGTTAACCGTTCACCCACCACGCTCGGTGTTAAATTGGTTGTTGTTTACATAAGGGTGATATAACTGCAGGAAGCTTATGTTTAGATCCTAGAAGATAATGCATTATTTGAGCCCTGTATAACGTTTCCTCTCTATCCAGGCTTGGAAAGTACACGGTACTAATTCAACGTACTGCATTAATGCACGAGCAAACAAATCTTAGTAAAGAATGATAAACGATTTTTATGCAGCATTAAAAAAATTAGATAGTTCTCGAAAAGAAAAATATATATTTACCGCATTGAGAACAGTTCTGGAAAGACAGCAAAGCATGAAAAGAGCTTAAATAATTTTACACTGTCGAAGACAATAACCATAAGACGTTCGTCACGAGACAAAATGGACTCGTATGTCTAATACTCCATTAGTGTAACACACTTCTTCTCAGAACAATACGTGCTTCAGGAAAGAATCGCGCGTTCGGGTGAAACAGAATTTACTGTGGGCAGAGTTCTAGGAATGGTTCAATGTGGGAATAACAGGATTGGTATCCGCAGTGAAAAATATGTCCACGCGGTAAATTGAAAGTGTTTGTGGAGGCGAGCTAACTGCAGAGCTTTCTACCTCATTGAAATAAAAGGGCTTAACGATGCGCCAGGCGATCGCATCGACCGGTCGTTTGCGTTAAACCCAACTTCGCCGAGCTCGCTTATTTACGCGAAAGCGTGGAGTAGTGAGTGCGCTACGTTACCGCAGCCGCGCGCCACGGCTAGTGGACGCGTGGTTTGTTTCTGATTTTAGAACCATGACACTTTCTACAAGCACGATTAAAAATCTAAGTTAGTTAGATTTCTAATCTTATACGGGTCGGACCATTTTTGTAGTTCTTCTGAGCCGTTTCAACTGTAGTTGGTGTCATCTCGGTCTAACTGTGTTAGATTTTTGTAAACGCAACAACGTCACTATAAAAGATAACAATTTTCCAGAAATTCCTTATGGAGCAGTGCAGTTGTAGTCCTTCAGACTAACTCGGTTCTTATTCGTTTTCAAAGATCCTTCCTTGTGGCTTTTTCACTACACATCTTTTCTGTAAAAACTCATATTAAAGTAACTCTTCTGCATATTGATGAGAGGTCTGCTGTCTCAGTGGTTAAGCCCGGTCTCAGCTGGGATTTTTAAATGACTTTAATCCGACCTTCAGCTCTGTCACAGCTTCCTGTGTTATCTGAAGTACGCCAGAACCAGAGCTGAAAATTTAGCATTTTTAAGGCTAAATTTAGCTTTCCTTCAAGTGATTTGGTATTGAAAAAATTGAATTTAGCATTAGTATATTTTTAGCATTTTTTCCTAATAAGTCAACGATTTTCTGGGAGTAATAAAACATTAGTATTGTTCATTTATTTATTAGAATAATGTCTCACAACGTTAATTTTAAGTTGGTTGTATTATATATCTTAGAAGAGTAAATTAAGAATATCCAAGAAGATTTTTTTTAGCAAATTTAAATAATTCAGTTGTTATAAAGCATTAAACACGTATTGTTTATTCTTATTTTTAATAAAATACATATTTAAGTTTTGTTTCAGATAATTTTCAAGGTAATATTTACATATTAAAACAAGCTAACTAATATTTTCTCCTATTTCCATTGCATGAAACATAGACAAGTTTGGTTTTTCTGGTAAGGTTAAATTATAGTATTTTTCGGTAGTGTTAGAAAATGGTAAAGTTACCTTAAGATAGTGTTTTTTTTGGGGGGGGGGAAGGGGAACGGAAGATTTATTTTGGTAGGTTACGATTTGGTTGGCAAGTTAATGGTAGGCTTGTGATTTGTAAAATGGGAAACGGAGGCATATTTATGGTAGATATTGCGTTTGGTACAGATTCCCGTGGTAGAGATGTTTATGGTAGAGTTTTGATACTGTAAGGTTCGCAAATGGTAGAAATGTTACTAGGTAGTATCAAAATTTGTTAGAATTGTTTATTGTTGTAGTTATTTTTTGATATGATATAATTCTGATAGAAGTGTTGAATTGTAGTGATGTTCATGGTAGACCTGTTAATGGTAAAGCTTATTTTGGATAGAGATTTTTCTGGTAGACATGTTATTGTGTATTTTAATTTTGTTGCAATTTTTTTTATCATTTTCCGAAAACTTTAACATATTTTTGGTATTTTATAAACGTAGCTTTGGCATAAATATTTTTTAGAGTTGGCAGCACTGGCCAGAATGCTTCCGTGATTCGGATTCCACGTTAAGCCAAGCCTCCTAACCCGGCTGCACTACAGCGTTTGGTTGGGCGAATTGTGCAGCCGATAAAAAACCCTGTCTCCTGGCCACTGCAACTACGCAAGGTTTTTTTCTTGTTACGCATTACTATCATTGACGACGGAATTGATATCTCAAGGGCACCCTTGTTCTAAGAACTCATTACCATAATTTTGATTTTCTTCAGAATGTTTAGTCACATTGTTGAGGGGTAGATACAAAAAAGGGATAATTAGATGACTAGGGAAATTGACACCGGAGTGTTATCTCCATCGCGATTAAATTAGAAGAGATGGAGGGATACAGTTAATGACTTCTGATTCTCATATTTCGCTAAACAAAAATATTCAAAACAAAATTCATTGAATACCCGTCCGACGATAGAATACTTGATGGGATACGCGAAAAAAAGGTAATACCCATACGATATCCATACGGAGGAAAATAAAAAAT
>JARYHS010008074.1:128141981-128379618 GCA_031002005.1 Vandiemenella viatica
TCCTGTATGTGTGGAATAGCCCAAAGCAAACACACGATCATCGAAATGTTCATTCGGGAAATTAAATACGTCGGCCGTGCGATGTGGCCGGCAGCATCTTGCATAAACCACGAGGTGTTCGCCGTGTCCTCTAATGCATTTTGTACCTCCACAAATTCACGAAGAATGTTCAGATAGCGTGGTGCAGTAATCGTTTCGGATCTGAAAAATGGGCCAATGAGTCATTTGGAAGAAATGGCGGCCCAAACCAATACTTTTGGAGGATACAGGGACGATGGGACTGCAACATGGGTTTTTCGGTTACCCATACGCGCCATAAACCATTTTTTCACGGCTAACTTGCAATCTGTGAACAGCACACGCTTACAGCAGAAAGACAACTTACAGAATGGAGAACTCACAGACTGCGTTTACTTCTATATTTTTCAAATCACCTGTTGTTGAGAATTGTAACTAATTTCGAAAGTTTGTCTGTCGGAAAATTTACTGTTGCCCCAAGCATATTGCAACAACCGGTATATTTCTCTCGCTGCCCGTTTAGTTTTTATTGATTTTTCAAATATACAGGTCATTTTTGAAACACCCGGTAGATATACACTGTTTATTATATTTTTGCTAAAGCCACAGCTTGGAATTTCAAGAGACCTTTAAAATGTTTCCTTTCCTTGTCATGATTCTTGTACTGGTAACTTACGACTCTCGTAAGTGGTTGTAAGAACTAATTTTGTACTGTTGCCGATGATACCATATTATAACCCATATAAACGTATTAAGTGCCAAAAAGATGCTACTTCTACTTATCAGTAATACATTAACAATTTAACTGCGAGAAGCAATTTAAGTTTCGTTTACCACGATTCGCGTAAAACCATCAGTACAATTTTGATGAGGTTTTGAGCACTGTGCAGTCCAGGATTTCTGCGGTAAAATGGGTATGTTCCATTTTGAGAAATAAAGAAAATTGTTTCGTACAGTCCGTGGTCCGAGGAGTAAAATAAGGTATGTTCCACTTTGGTGTGACATCACAGAGTTGGGAATTAGTATCCATTTAAACATAAGTTCCTTTTTGCAGTCGAAATCGTACCGAAATACATACCAACGGTATCATATTATCCTGAATCTAATTCTGGATTTAACGATCGATATGGATTCAATGTTAAACTGTAGGTCCCTATTAGTTGGTAGGATTAAAGTAGGATTACAAACGTCCCCGTATTTAGCTCTCTGTTCCCGGACAGATTTCGTCCCCCCATTGTCCCCGGATTTTTACTGTTGTCACCGTATTTTTTTAATCAAGCGAGAGTTTTTTAAAACCCTGATTTGCTAATGTATTCGTTTAAAGAAAGAAATGCGAAGTGCACTGCTTTCCTTGTACGCGCCTTGGAATAAAAGAAAATTACAAGGATGCTGCGATTACACAAATTGTATCCTGTGTTAAACAAAAATCATCATTAAAAACAGAATGCTGCCTGCTAATTTACAAAATGATATTACGGCCACTAATAACATATGCATGTCCTATTTGGGGATGTGCTAGCCGTAGCAAATTACATAGAATACAAATATTTCAAAACAAACTACTCAGATTAGCAGTGAACGCACCATGGTATGTAAGAAATAGTCAGCTACACAGAGAGTTAAATATTGCTTACATTTACGAATTTATAAAACAACAAACAATACATTCATCAAACGAATGAGTACAGTTCCTGGTGAACAATTTTACAAACTAGGGAAAAGAACCGGCCAAACTAGGCTAAAAAAAACGCCTTCCTCAAGATATTTTTCTATCAGGCAGTGATTCCGAAGAAGAAGTGAACCAGCTAATAAATTAAATACCGTGTGGCCTGTCACCTTCTATTTGACATCTCGTTTGTTAAGTATAGATCAGATTTTTGTCAGCGCTCGATATAACATGTATATATATAAAAAGTGTAATTATTTTAAACCAATTTCAATTTAACTGTTTGGATTACTGTTCTAATTCTGATAACTGTTTTTAATACTGACATTCATGTTGCTAACATTGTTATAAAAATTTACTGTATCACTGTATTGTAGTCACTGAGGGGCCCTGTGGGTTGACCTCAACCATGGCAATATGTAAGTTATGCTTTTTGTAAAATTCAACATCGTCCTGCATAGCAATACTTGCTGAACGGATAATAAATTCATTAAAAAAAATATAATAATATGCTGCGTCTTGGACACAACATCTTTGGAAAATCATGTCTCCTTGCTGTGTGCAACAAGTCTGTCTTCTTTGGAATTGGTAGATAATTCAACACTAACAGTATGTACTTTTGCGCTAAAACTATTTCATTCAGTAGCTCCAAAAGTTTTTAATTTTCGCGTTACCTCTTTTTGTTAAGCTCTGTTATATTGGTGTCCACTCCATAAATGATAAATTTCTCTAGCAGTTTTAGCTCCTTCTGTTTCGGAGCCAAGCTATATTCTAATTGCTGCGGTTGGCAACATTACGTTTTCCGGCGATGTTAACTTTGCTTATTGTTGAGGTGAAGACTCAGTTTGCACAAGTTGTTTTATTCTTGTGGTTTTAGTGTTTTAACGATGTCTTCGTCTGAGAAAAGAAAATGTGTGGTTAGTGATGAATGCTGAGGGATTTTCCATTTAAGCGAGGAAAATACGAGAGCACCGCGTTTTGTTCTTTATGTGAATATCATTCACGTTAGCAGTGGTGGAATAACTCCATTACAGACATATGGATACTAAACGACACAAAAATACCATCTTCTTTCAGTAACAACACGAAAGTGTGTCAGTTTTCAAGACGATCATGTTAGATAAAAATGATATGACATTGCACTTGAAGAGGAACGTTTGCTTTTCGTACTGTGCGGCATTACAAAGTTTCAAATCAATGGATTGCACTCGGGATTAATAAAGAAGTTCAACGAGCCCAAGTTCACATGTTCTAGAACAAAAGTGAGTCTATAATAAAATTTTGATAGCTCCATGGGCAATTGCAGAAACAGAACATTACAACGATCCTAATTGTAAGCGTGCTGTTTGATGCTTCTAACCATGGAATGTAAAAGTGTTACCCATTCTGTAAGGAATGTTCATATCAGTGAAGGAAAGACTGTTACATACAAAATAAGATGATGATTTTGTTGAAATTGCTGGAGAGACTTCATATATTCTATCTGAGACCTCTTCAGTCATTAAAAATTCTTGCTTACAAAATAAAGTTGTTGCCATTTCCGGAGACACAAAACACAAATTTTGGAGGTTTTAAAAGGAGAGGGCAAATAATGTTTTCCGTAAAACTAAAGAAACTTAAAAAAAAGCGATTGGTTGGATGTGTAGCTATGATCCACAATTGTGCACATTCTGCAATTGATTCAATTCCCTTGATATTGAGGGACTTGATGTGAATATTTGATTTACAAGATTGAGTTACAAGATTAAAGAATTTTGTGAGTACTATTTTGGCAAGAATACAAAGAAATACTAGGCTACAGTAAAATTAGTGGCTTTCTCTTCTACCAGCTATCAGAAGATATGTGAAATCTATCCGCTCTCAGATCGTTCTTCCTGTCTGAAGATAAATGCCCAGTAATGCTCAAGAAGTGGTTTGATGATCCCTGCACCTTCTGTGGATGAATTTTGCAAACTCAACCTTTTTCATGATGCAATAATACAGTCAAAGGCAATGATGTCACAGCAATTGAGTCTTCCATGATAATTAGTAATTTAGTGAAGAATCTTACTTCAAGGAAAGAAGAAAAGTTTATTCCTTCATCAGTGAAGAAGGTCTTGTTATCTCTAGAAGAAGATGGGTCATGTTCCATATGAATTCCTCAACACGTCATATGACTTTTACGACAATGCCATACAATACCTGCCTGCCTGGGGTGTTCACAGTCAAGACGTATGCCACTTGAATTGTTTTTTTTTTTTTTTTTTTTTAAACTGCTTAACATCTCTTAAAAGCGAGGTCTTTGGAGACGGTAAATGATGGAGCGCAAGGAATGGGAAGGAATTCCGCCATGGCCTTTTGAAGGAAGCATCCCGGCATTTGCCTGGAGTGATTTGGGAATCCATGGAAAACCCAAATCTGGATGCCCGGACGGGGATTCGAACCGCCGTCCTCTCGAATGCGAGGTCAGAACGCTAACCGTTACACCACCACGCTCGGTTTGAAATGTATGCTGCTCAGATCTGTTCCTGAAAGAGTTAGCTTTCAGGCAACAATAAATTACTCCTTGTGAAAAGTGGATGGGGCTGCTTTAGATGAGAACAGCCTTTTGGATTAAATTCTTCTTTAAAGAAATTTGTGCCAAAAAATAAAGTAGATGGATTGAATCCAGTGTTGGTGTTTGCTCAACATGGAGTTAAGTCTTTTCACATTTCTCTGACAAAATGGCCCCATATGTACAGCTTCGCAAGTTAGTAGAACTGTCTTTGTGTCTTCCTGGAGGTAAGAGTAACACACCTGTAGAGAGAGTTTTCTCCTCAATGGACATGATGTGGACATCACTCAGTTCCAGAATGAGTACCTAAACAGTTCAAGCTATGTTAACTATATCAACAAACTTTTCCATGACGTGCCAAGAATTTTCGGACAAGGTTGGATCCAGACAAGATCTTCTCAAGAAGGTTCATTCTTCTGAGAAATACCAATGACAACAAATTGAAGGTAAAATCAGATACCATTTCATTAAAATAAAAAATATATAACAATGATAAATTTGTTTAACTTAACCCAGCTTTAATCATATCATATAACTTATAAAAAAACAACGCGTCATTAGGACAATGCCGAAAGAGTCAACAGATTTTGGTGAAAAAGTTCTGAAGCGTCCCTGGATTGGTAACCACAGATTAAAGAAACATGAAATTATAGTTTTTTTATTTACAGTTATACTATAAAGCTGTCAGCCCCGCCAGCGGAGGTGTACATAAAGACTGTTGTTAGAAATACGCTGATTTGCTAGTGCTTTCTACTGACGTTTGTGCATGATGCTCGATGGTGCTTTTTTTATTGTGACTGCAAAGCATCATCATCTGTCGTTTAACTCATTACACACAGTCATCCATGCGAGTAACTTCAGAGGAACATGTGACTGCCTCTCATGACCCTTTGTAAAATAAAAAACCCAAACGAATGAAGTCACGGGTAACAGCTTGTTTTTATATGTAAAATGCTAGGCGTGTCTAAATCGCATCATCACGGACAAATCATTGGACCGATTCAGGCCGTATTCACACGAAATGTTACTGACGTGGCGCGAAAGGTTTTTTTTAAATGTGTAATTCATTTCGATAGATGGCGCTGGTGTCTGGTAGGCATTTAGACTACAAGAAAGCTCCCATAAACAATATTAAATATAGAAGTTAGACTCCAGCACCACTTATCGATATGAAACATAACTAAAAGCCTAATCCCCAACTAAATAATATATGTTGTGAAAATAGCGTCAACAGGTCCACAGTTTGGCAGTGGTAATGTGGAAGTACAATATGGCAGTCCAAATGCCTTCGATCTTGCGATGCTATTGGAAAGGGGGGGGGGGGAGGAAGGAGTATTCCACAGTTTAGATACAAATAGCCTAAAAAAACAAGTTGTTCTCACACACTCCAGGTAATGCCAATTCAAATTTTGATTACAGAGGAGCTATGTGAAAACATCTGAAATGTGCCTGTGGGTCATCGACAAACTTTCCCAATTAGTTGTACTTTCAAGGAAATGCAACGTTATTACCGAGTTTTGTACAATATATATTCAGAGGAGAGGAGAACATCCAAGAATCCCCATCAAGATTTCGGTTTTCTTGTGGTTTTGGGAAACATTGCGAATGATGGGAAGGGTTCCTTCAACAGGATATGGCCGAATTAATTCACGTTCCTTGCGCCAAAACCTTTGTCACCTCTAATGACCTCGACATCGACGAGGCACGTAAAGCCATAATAAAGAAGTACTGCTCTTCATGTTTTAACTACCTAACCAATATTCCTTTAAATGTTTATTAATGTATTAACAGCACAAATCTGAAATCCTGCGGGGCGAAGTCACCCGCACGGTTAGTTTTTATACTGTTTATAAAATCTTAGGAGTGAGTAAGTCACTTCAGCAGGGACAAACCACTGGACCGATTCAGGCCAAAGTCACGCAAAATGTTACTGAGGTGGTGAGAAAGTTTTTTAAAAATAATAATAATAATAATTCTTTCCGATAGGTGGCACAGAAGTATAATTTTATAATATATGATTATTGTAGGCCATTATCTTCCACAGTTGCTTGTTAAACTAATAATTATTATTACAACTGTTGTTGTCCTGGCTTATTTTATTAAATAATAATTATTAGTATAATTTTTATATTTACAATCGGGTTATGTTGACCGCGATTCCACCGATAACTCTGTAATTGAGAAACATTGCCCACAAAAGTTTACGCTACTACTGTCTTGATTTTGTTATGTTTTTTAAGTACTGGAATTTATTTCATATGTTTTGTTAAATGCAGTAGTAGCACTAAAATAAAACGGAATACTTTAATTAACCAGAAAATGACAGAAATGCTCACGCATTTTTTGTGTTGCTAAAAAGCAAAGACGTTAGTTAAATATATTGGTACGAATTTAACGTGAGAAAATCATGGAGGAAGGAATTCTCCATGGAGAAAATAAGATGATGGTAAACGGTTATTCGCTACAGTTATACATTAAATCCCGTTGTGTATAGTGACATGAAATTCATACAGCGAATTACGAAGCAAAACATTTGACATATTCACGCCATATATAAGTTATATGTTATTCAGGTGTATTGTAACGTTTTAGTTACGTTTCATTCAGATATGTGGCGTTATAGTTTAAATTCTATATTCCACTGTGAGATGTTGACCACGATTCTGTAGGGGCAATTTTGTTCATACTGGCAGTAAATGTTTGTTGATCGACTAGGAATTGTTTTAGTGCCCTTAGCATTTTGTGGGTAAAATAGGGTATGTTTAATTTTGACGTGAAGTTGGAAAAATGAGAAATTAAAGATAAAAGTTTTAACAAATCAGTAAACATTTTTGTTGAACACGATTCAAGCATCGTATTAGTTTATTTACCCCACTGGCTTTGTGTTAATTAAAACATAATCGGTTTAAGAGGGAGTTTCGTACTTTAACACCTACGCGAACGAATCTGCTGGCAATATCCAAAACTCCTTTGTTAGTTTATTTGTGAATTAACGGGCCAAATATCAAATTCGGCACGGAAGAAGTTACAGGTACAGCCAGCACCATATAATACTGTGTCTGTCGATCTGTCTGAAGAAAAAAGGAATTTTATCAGTAACCTTTTATAAGATTTGAGTTTAATAATTTCCTGTTTAGAGAGCCAAATCATACTTTCGTTTACATCCACACGAAATCAACTGCTTCAATTTTATACCACTACGTTTATCATCTCAACTCCTGTTTTTACACATTCAGCGTGTATAGGAATATAAGCTAACCGATAACATTAATATATTGACTTTATTATACAAAATATTATATGAATTAAGTTTTACAAAGCTTCATTTCACAAAATTCTAGCTTTTTCAACAACTATAGCATCTCTCTGTTTCCCTCGCCAGCGATGCACTCTTACACACGTCAACCAGATATTACGCCACTCCCTACTCAAACAAGTTTTCACACACACTACTTCAAATAATTCCATCACAACCTGGATTGGAAATCCCGCTCATTCCATCCATATTACGGTTTTCCATTCCTTTTTGGAAACTATTATAAGAGAATTAAGGAATAGTTACTTCATAAAGACCGCGACCAACTTCCCTTTCGTTCCTATTTAGCTTGCTGTCTATGAGCTATAAATCTGGGATTTATTTTTTAAATATATACTTCCCTCCTTATTGTAGTAAGAACACCGAACACGTTCCGAATATCGGAAAATAATTCTGAAATTAAATGAAGGATAGTTACAGCTTTGATAACAATTTTATTTTTAATGCTGAATTACTTTCCCAGAATAAACATAAAAAGGATGTGTATATTAAAATTGAAATACACGTATTTCAGTACACAGATACAGCACGCAATTCCTGTCAATTTCCTGCGTCAACTGCATCCTTGCTTCGTTAACCAGAAATAATATTAACAGCAGATGTTTACTGTTGGCATATTCCTTTCACATAAAAGTTTTGCTGCTGTGACTAACCGTTTCTGGTCTGTTTGCATACAAATTTCGGGGATTCTATCATTACCGTGGCGCCAAAATCTGATGATGAATTCTTGTAGAACTCGACAAGACAAATTGAAAGTAAGGAATACAAGTTTTTTGATATCTCGCTTAGTTTTCGAGATATCGTATCTCAAAGTTGACATAATTAGGTTGAAATACAGCCTGGACCAGAAGAAAAATTTCACTATAGCCAAATTTGATGATGAATTCGTACGTAACTCGACGAGATAAATGGAAAATAAAGAATAAAGTTTTTTGATATCTCGCTTAGTTTTCGAGATATTGTAACTCAAAAGTGAGGAGGTTAGAATTAGATCGGCCAGGACCAGAAATTTTTTTTCACCAAAACCACCATATGTACACGGTGGAAATGCACTATAGGTGTTTTATTTTCTTCCTAGTGATTGTTGATAGGTTGAAATACGGCCTGGACCAGAAGAAAAAACACCAAAAGCAGAAGGAACTATACCTATGACTGATTTTTAACATGCTATATCTCTAAAACCAAGCGAGATATCAAAAAAATTTTATTCTTTATTTTCGATTTGTTTCGTCGAGTTCTACAAGAATTCATCATCAGATTTTGGCGCCACGGTAATGATAGAACTGCCCAAATTTCCTTTTCTCAATTGCGCGATGTGAACACCATACAAAAATTATAGCCTATGATTACAGAATTCGTATTCAGTCTATCATTACCGAAAGACATTACTAAAAATTATCTTTGTCAGACGGCGCTATCTTCTTAATAAACATAGCAAGGAAAGATGACACATAATTTCAGACTAGGAAAACACCTTGAAATCAGAAAATTACTATGCAAAGTACATTGCTCTCATACTACGCTCAACCAAAGTATGAGTAGTCTGTTCAAATTGATCAAATTTTGCTATGGTCCTCACTAAAAGCTTAAAACCTCGGCATTCTAGTTGCGATTTTAACTTTTCGATGCAGCGATATTCTTTGACAATGTAAGAGGCAATTCTTAGAAACAAAAAAGCAACGAGAAACTCAAAATACAGGATGCCATTACGCCACAGCCCAGATAACCCAAGAATATGAAGCATTACAATCGAATAATTTGCGGGAAATGCTTCCGATTCCAAATCACGTTAAGTTCGGTTCCCGTGAAACAAATTTCGGAATTAAGTGTCTGCTGCATAAAACATGGCGAGCGTAAACAATGGACGAGGTCCATTCCGATGATTCGCGCCACTCTCGCAGCTTCTTCCTTGCGCAACGCCTCTCGCGCTGGCCGGCGCGGGGCCGGAGAAAGTCCCTGCTCCTGATCGTAACCACGATTTGACCGAGCGTGGTTGGCAGACCTGCAACAGGTGTTGGAAGAGTGGTGCGGGCTAAAAATTTCACTGCAGGATTACCCATTTATCAATAGCTACAGTTAATACTACCATTAGTAGAACAAGCCTATGGATTTCATTCTAATGGGAATGCTACAGAAAGGGAAATTTAGCCGCTATCCCTAAAAACTAACTAATCATTTTTGAAGGTCGAACAGTGTTTAGGGTACAAATAATATTTATTTTTATATGTCCTCAGGTATCCTAGAAGCTTTAACAAGTTTTGCTCTTTGGTATGGCATTCTAAGTTTCACTGCATCATCTTCCGCTTACTTCGAACGTTCTTTCCCTGTTACAAAGATCCGAAAAATCCAGATAACACAGAAAATATCGCATGGAGAGGGGATGAGAGAAGGAAAGGTGTGGGGTCTAACGGGAGTTACCACAGGTTTTGTATCTAGTTCGTCACAGCTTGAAAAATCCTACCTGGTGGTGCACGTTGAGCTGCAATAATCGTAATAAAACGGAAGAAATCTCTTAAGGCACAGCCGAAAGGAAGATCCTAAAACTACGAAAACAAGCTTTTATTTTACTAACCACTGCAATTGAAATCTCATGTTTCTGTATCAAATAGGGAAGGTAATATCGCTTGTGAAGCAAGTAGTGGTGAAATAGTATCGTGGTGAGTAGTCTCGAATCGTTGCCTGTTCGACCGGACTTCCTGCTCTGTTATTCTTACTGATGTATATATGGATGTTCGTTTGGCCCAAATAGGACCACGTTAAGCCTTCGTTTGGACTGAATTTTTTTCTTTTGGGTGAGTAGAATTTAATGTGTAATACGAATCAAGGAAGCTTTTTGGCCTAATTCATATTACACAATAAGCAGAGCCAGGATGAAGATCGGGTTAAGGACCTTTGGAAATCCCCGCCGAGAAATGGATTCGAACCGGAGACCTATGGATCTTCCCTCATACGCCTGACCCACCTGACCACTTTTCTTCCCGATATTTAGAGGAATTTTTATGGCGATCAGCAGAAACATGTGTGTGTTCACGGCGGTGGAGCAAAGATATCCAACTACACGAAGATTGATCTTCAGAAATTTGGTTTGAAAATTGTAACTATACTGAAATCGATATAGATATCGTAGTATATACCAAGTAAGGATGCTTGAAGTAAAAGATAATGGTTTTACAACTACAATAAGTTATACGAAGGGATATTACTGAAATGTACGAAACAAAGGCATTTTTGGCGGTTCGATTTGAGCCAACATTTAAAAGATGTAATTGTTAAGTATCGTCCACAATTGCAGCATGGTTTATTCGACCTAAGCTCAGTACAAGTATATAGAAAACAATTGATACAAAAATAACTAACATCGGACTTAAAAATATTTTTTCATCAAATTTTGAGGTTAATGGGATGGAGATGTCACTGTGATATCAACACCTTCCGCAACACTCATTGTTCTGAACTGTAGAACACTCTTTGAGTTGCTAAAAACATAAATAGAAGTCATCAAAAGTATTCCACAGTCGCTGAAACCGAAAACATATTTTTCGTTACAATTTTCTCTTGCATGTAATGCACTGATTTTCTACCAGTAGTTTGCTTGCCCCTCACGTACCTCACGACAGTTGTCTAGTTTATGCGATAGAAAGGGGGATACTCGACCTTGGCAGCAGCAGTGAACGAAACTCGCGCATTCTTGGCGCACCGCCGACATTTACAAGAGAAACCGACGCGACTATTTTCTTTCTCAAATATAAACGTCAGTCATAAACTCCATTTATAGCACACGCTCTGTTCTGCTCTTTGTCCTGACCAGAAACTACAGCAGTGTAAGTGATATTACTGATCTTTCTAGCATACCGAGAACAAAAATGGAGACTTATAATCTCTATAATGAGTGTTATGTTTTCTTAGATCTCACCAGGATTTCCTGACCAAAAAAAAAAAAATGTCTTTCGATATGATAAGTAACACGAGTAATAACACTCAATCTGTTTCGAAATGTAATTTTAATCGGAAAGTTATGAGTACAAAGACTGATTGTACATTAGCCCACTCAACTCCCTTAACTTCAAGCTGTGGGTAACCAGGAAGTTTGCCCCACTTATTTTTAATATCCTAAAAGTTTTCGAGCTAGCTCTGTTATTCCAAAAAGTCTGTTGCGTGTTAGAAACCACAAAAATTCGTGACGAGTGGATGAGGTTCGGAGGATGTCTGTGTAGGTTTTAAGCGACGAGTTCATTTGATCGTTCGTAGTTATTACTCCACATAGTTTCTACCGACAGGTTGAAGTTTTCTCCACTTGAACAGCAAGCTGTCGGTTACGCCGGTAGATACCGTGCTGCCTCAGACGGAGAAAACTCAGACATGATTTACAAAATAATCACTGGAGTGTAAGAAGGCATACATTCCTGGCTGTGGCAATCCACATGAAAGAGGATCTCTAGGAATTCTACTGATTTGCTGTTTACAGAAGTTTGTAAGGAAAAGCTTTCTTAGTGCTATGACGGGATCTCAGAGAAAAGTCGTAAGTCGCTGGTGTAACGTTAGAATTTAGAGAAATTTTTCCCTCGATATAACACACTATGTGCTTATGACACGGACAAGTGAGAGAGAGTTACTTTAACAGAAGCTAATTCATCGTTTCACGTGTTTAAAACACACTGTTCAGCTTCTCAAAATTTCAAATACTTTAATTAATATCTAAAATACTCAATTTTATTTAAATGTTTTGGAGCTAGCTCTATTATTCCAAAAATTCTGTTACGCCTTCGAAACCACACAAATTCGTGACGTGTGGATGAGGTTCGGAGGATTTCTGGGTGGATTTTCTAGCATGCTGAGAACAAATATGGAGATTTATAAATTTCTATAATGAATGTTCTGTTTTCTTAGATATCATCAGAATTTTCTGAACGAAAAACTAGTCTTCCGGTATGATAAGTTATACAAGTAATAACACTCAATCTGGAACAAAGAAGTACTAAAGAGAGTAAAGATAAGCGAAATGGTGTCGTAGAAAGACAGTAACTAGTGCTGCGGCAAGTAGTATTTTATTAAAGATTTTCAAGCGTTTTCATTACTTGAGTAATTAGTATTTTCAGGGTAAGAGTATTCCTCAATCCGGAGAAGGAACTGCCCAGAGTGTTCGACCTTTGATAGGAGTAAGTGTAGGGATCCTAGGTACGTATGAAGATAGGCCAGATTCTACAAATGTATGAGGTGGTGAAGGAGACATAGTGCGCAGTAAAGGGGAAAAAAGGCATCTAAGGAAAACTATAAAACATTTTGATTTAATCGCCATCATGAGAGACTTTGTTCAACAACACACGGATACACAATGTTCTTTCTGACTTTAAGCAAGTTTACACAGGTTTTCTATATAGTCCTGGCAACTGCTACTGCCTTTATGTACCGACCCTGCTTTCTGGAGTGGCATTCTTCGATAATAATCCAAACTTCCTTTAGAAAAATTACTGATATTATTGCACGTTTCGTGCGGTCTTCTCACGTTCTTTTATTGGTAATCTACTACTTTATGTTTCAGTAGTTGACGCATTAGTTTTTGAGCAAGAGCTTCTTTAACAGTTCCGCTAGTGAAGCCCGACACTTTGATCTTGCATTCAAATCATTCGATAGTTGCAACTAATTAAGGGGAAAGTCCGACAGAACCTATTATCTTTTATTACAATACTATTAACATTCCCAAAACGATTTACACGTTGCGAGGTAATAGAAATTACCTCCCATTTTTGTTTCGCGTTCACTATTATGTATTTTATAAATACTAGGAGGCCCGTACAAAAATTTCACGAATGATAAAAGATTAATTGCAAGATTGGTGATTTGTAGTAGGATGGTCGAAGGATCGACTCATTTGTAACAGTTGTTTATTTGACAACTGAAATAGATACGTAGCAAAAAACTTACAATATACAATTAGAAACAAAAAGAATTATGAAACAAAATATTTGAGAAACTCCTTACTGTAGAAAACACACAAGGTTTATCAATATCTCTGTGATATGTTTTGCTGCTTTCTAGCGGCAACGAGATCATTCCAGCGAAGCCTAGCAGCTTATACCCGTGACCTTGATTGTTGATAATATTGCCATTTATGGGTTGAATTTAGAAGAATTCCTTTCTTAATTAGTGATGTTACCAAAACTAACAACTTAATCTTTAAAATGATATCTCATTTGTCGATTTTGGTAAAGTATTAAGGGAGAAAGATGGCGCGTTTTAAAAATAATACGATGATATTTCTTTGTATGATTTTAAGTTTGCAAGGTTTTCGAAAGGATCAATGTTGTAAACGAGAGATATGGAGTGCGTGCGAGATAAGATGCGAACGGTTTTTTTGTTGCCAGTCGAAGGCTTCCGAGGACAGAATAAACAGTTTCCACGCCTCCGATGGAGCCGCTTAACCTTACAGTGATCGCGTGGATTACATACGTAATCCATTCAAACGAAATCACATATTTCTTAAAAAAAAAAAAAAAAAAAAAAAACTAGTAGCGATAATACTTTGATCGTTTGTGTACTTTAAGTTGAACAATTGAAGGATCTGCTCAGTGTTGCAGCATTGTCGGTCACCCTTGGTTGCATCGCAAGATGTCTACGAAATTCCGTGGTCTACCCCTGCAATCTACGCGACCAAGTATTTTTGACATACCGTTTATGCATTTTCGACTTAGTTTTTTAAAAATAATAGTATTTTAATGATTAATAATTGTTTTAGATTATGTATACGTTAAAAATAATAGAATAATTTATTTAATTTTAGAAACATCATGGATAGGCAAGCAGCTCAAATAGAATCGTGGTTGGAGGAGACTGAGAATGTAATTCATGACGACTTTTCGAGTTCTGATAATGAAGAAGACCATATCGCAGAGCAGGACCATCAGTCTGAGTCAGAAGCAGGCAATCGTCCTTGGAGCAGGGCCGGCGATAGGAATTTCGGGCCCGGGGTAGAAAGGGCGACCTTTTTTTTTTAGCTCTAAAAACTGGCGAGGCTACAATGGGCGGATTCTTGGTTCCGAGGCTGGGGGCCCCTGCAGCCGGTGATCGGGGCCCCCCGTCAGCCGGCGGGCCCGGGTACATTTGACCCGCTTACCCCTCCCTAACGCCGGCCCTGCCTTGGAGTTCCATGGGGCGCTGCCATGACTGCGTAAGAACACGTTAATAGAAGCACAAGAAATACGGGAAACGCGTGTAAAAAAATTATTTGTCCAGGTTGTCTTGCTCAGAAAACAGCTATCAGCGTAGTAAGATCTAGATTTTTTTTTTTTTATCGGAGTCAAAGTTAAATATGTGATTTTTATTACAAAATAAATAAGAATTTCTGTTTCTTTTAAAAAAATTTAAAACAAAGAAGATACGTTTATTTTTTATTATTTTTAATAAAAGATACTTTAACTAAATATTAAAAAATAAATAAATGATATGTGAACAATAAATGACATCTTGTTTTTAGTTTTAATATGGCATACACATGAAATCCACGTGACCACTTATTTTTCACAGCGCGCCTACTGTAGGGTTAAAAACCAGGATGCGGTGATACCCAACAAGCATGGAAACTAGTATTTTCGTTTCGTATGGCTCCACGCCTCGTCGACGTCGAATTCATTAGAGATGATAGAGGACTGTAACACGAGCGAGAAGGAATTCGGCCAATGTCTTTTGATGGAACCATCCGGGCATTCACCTGGAGTGATTTTGGGTAACCATGGAAAACCGATATTAGAAAATTGAAAACATGGCCAAATGTCAGAACTGCAGTAATCCACACTAAGTATTCGTTAAACAAGAAATGACGGCAAGTATCTTTGGTAATTTGAAATGTTCAGAAGTGAGAAAAAATAAAACTGTTTATTTATTTATTTTGCTGCCAAAATTGTTTAAAACATGGCGACAACGGTGAAAGATGAAGCGGCAATGCTAAAGTACTATAAAAGCCTTCATCATGGTCTCTCTCCTCTTTTTGCTGAATGAAGTGTGGGGGTACCCAAGATGTGAAACTTACACGCCATAGTAATGCGATGTTCACAAGCAGTTATACTACATGCGGCTCCAGTAAAGCGAGGCTCATACAGCAATTCAATCTTACCTGGTCTTATGTTAAAATTTCTACGTAACGCTAGTGTGGAGGTGAAGCAATTGACCGCTGATGAATAACACTGATCTGCAAGGACTAAACGTCGACAACTGTCCCTGCTCACGAAAAAATTACTCCTATTTCAGCGGAAACATACCAGACTAGATTAGTACACAAAATGTTTTCTATTGAAGTTAAAGCTTTTAAAGTAAACAAAACAATCAATATTAAAGACTAGCTCGTACCCGCGACTTCGTACGCGTGGATTAAGATTTTTTTTTTGCCATAATTGAATATAGAAAGTTGTTGGTAACGAAGGATTGGTCCCAAACAACACCGAGTCGGAATAATATGACAGGAAAACTATCACTATACTATTCTACCGTCGAACCTGTCTTTGGAAGATAATCAATTTCCAACATATTTCTTTCACCATTCAATAATGTCTCTAAATTTCGTGACTACAACTGTTAATCATACTGAAAAAAATGTCCTGTGCCCTTCATACAGATTTTCTTGCCAAATTCATCAATATCGATATAGCCATTTAGTCGTCAAAACGTAACAAAAAGACAGAGACTTACTTCCATATTTATAGTATTATTACTTCGGTTCACACACACACACTGACTGCGAACAACCCCTGAGGGATCATTATAACGTAAAGAGGTGTACACCTACAGCACTGCGAGACTACCTAAGATTTGCCTCGCATTGCATCCCTAACTTTGTAATGTCTACAGTTTAACATTCAATCCGAATAACCGACGGATCAAAAACAATTTGTAAAAATCTTAGCCTCCACGGAGATCTGAAACGGAGACCACGACCCAAACATTAGTAAGTAAGCGCTTTAGCCACTGATCTATATGACCGCTACACGGAAAAATAGAAGAGAGACCTCCATATCCAACGCGTCTGTCTATCGCCTTTCAGTAATATTTCGAAATTATAAGACAATATATATAATTTATACAGATAATTTTTCAACTAAATGTAGACAGTATTTTTCTTCTTGTTTCAAAGGATAGGTGTGCAAAGTTTCTTTCTTTTTTTTTCCTCATGTCTTTACTCCTCGTCGACGGCCAAGGGCATTAGAGGCGGGATGGGACTGGGGTCAAGGAACGAGAAGGAATTCGGCCATGGCCTTTTTGAAGGAAGC
Source organism: Vandiemenella viatica (assembly GCA_031002005.1). Taxonomy (NCBI): domain Eukaryota; kingdom Metazoa; phylum Arthropoda; class Insecta; order Orthoptera; family Morabidae; genus Vandiemenella; species Vandiemenella viatica. The sequence goes on from JARYHS010008074.1 coordinate 128,158,772, forward strand.
ATCCCGGCATTCACCTGGAGTGATTTGGGGAAACCATGGAAAACCCAAATCTCGATGCCCGGACGGGGATTCGAAACCGCGTCCTCCCGAATGCGAGGCCAGAGCGTTAACCGCTCACCCACCGCGCTCGGTAGCAAAGTTTCATCGAGATCAGATGAAAACTGTGGATTTGAATGAAGAACAAACAAACCAACAAACATACATACATACATACATTCATCTTTATATGTATAGAATATATTAATTTTAATTATACGGTAGGTAGTTAAAACATCGACATTTGAGGCTCGTATCACGAAGAACCTACCGCAGAACATTTTAACTGGGTGTTCTGTTTCAACTTACTTCATTCATGTTTTTCATAAAGTTTGACAGACGAATAAGACATTTTTGATTAGGTTACTACGCGACGGTCGTGAATTGCGATAGCAACGTTCATATTAATGATGGAAGTGGTAGCTCATTTTTATCCTTTGCGAGCTGCTATCGACTATTCTGGCAGAATCACGGCGTGTAAACTTGAGGTCAGTCCACATTCTCTTTTGTACACTTGTAAGCCGTCAGATCAGTAATTAGAAATATTATATACAAAAATGTTCCACTAGAGATAATTTTGCTTTTTTAAAATTACTTTTATTCACTGACACCAATATTACATTTCCATACATTCTCTTGTACCATACAGTCACCGACCCAGAGTGCCTCGATCGCCCCGTGCCTCTACATAAAAAACAGGCGCCCAAACCAACAATCCCGCCCCGACAGCTGTGCTGGTCATGATAAAAGATTAATACTTAAAATAAAAACACTATGCTACCCATGGTTTATACACAAACTACAGACTGTGGAAACCCAGCAATAATATAAATAAGGTTACAAACATTAATTCAATTATTTATTATAATTATATCTAGTAGATATACAGTCGCGTTGCAACCGGGGCAGGTGTGAATTCGAAGGTTACTTGTCAATGAACACAGCACTTAAACTGAGAACAGGTTTATTGAGAACTCAAACATACACGCAGCACTGACTGCCTCTTGGGCAGAATGCTCTTCTATTTATACACAGATAGAACGTACTAGAGATTACAAGAGTAGTTAACAAATGAAATGTGTAGAAGTTACAAGTGACCTTAGGAAACAGGTAGAATCTTCTGGAAATAATAAACAGAATTAAATAATTTTTGTCAGTGGGCGGGATTGAACCGGCGACCTTCGGTACCGCAATTCGTGACGCTACCCGCTGCGCCATGCTGGCAGACGGTACACTGGCGTTCATGCGGCATTGCTCCCTCTCCTGAGGAAAACAGCGTCCCGCTGTTAGATTTCTTTTGGGGCACGCTGAAGTGTCCTGGATCTTGATCTTGTCGTGGGTCCTCTGTATGGCAGTTCTGGAGGGCCCCTCCTGTTTGTACTATTATCTTCCTGTCCGACTTCCTCAGTATCCAAACCGTCCTCAGAGTCCTTGAACAAGAAGCTGGTTGTGCCTAGCTGCTCGTCAGGATTGTAGTAAGGCTTCATGCGGAGGACGTGAACAATGTCCCTTCGCTTTCGTCGTTTCGAAGACGGCTCATAATCCTCGACTTCGTATGTGACGTCTGACCGGCGGCGTATGACACGATACGGACCAAAGTACCGCTTCAGTAACTTTTCTGATAGCCCAACCTTCCGGACAGGGGTAAAAATCCATACGAGATCTCCTGGGTTGTACGCAACAGGTCGGTGCTTGCCGTCATACCGCTGACGGTCCCTCTCCTGGGTGGCCAGTGTTACGTATGCGAGCCAGCTGTCTTGCTTCTTCGACCCTGGTAATGAGCTGTTTTATATAGTCATCCTGAGTGTCGTCCGGCTGGAATGGGAACAGCGTATCCATTGTGGTCTCAGCTTCACGGCCATGGAGCAGAAAAAACGGAGTGAAGCCTGTCGTATCTTGCCTTGCTGTATTATAAGCAAATGTGACCACTGGCAGTATTGTATCCCAATCCTTCTGCTCAACATCCACATACATCGACAGCATATCGGCTAATGTCTTGTTGAAGCGTTCTGTGAGACCGTTTGTCTGAGGGTGGTATGCAGTTGTCATCCTGTGGACAACGTCGCATCTTGACATGACCTCTGATACTAGTCTTGACTGGAATACCTTTCCACGATCGGATATCATCACACGTGGTGCTCCATGCTTCAAAATAATGTCTTCTACTAGAAATTTTGCAACCTCTGGAGCTTCTGCAGTCGGCACAGGTTTGGTGACAGCGTAGCGCGTGAGGTAGTCGGTGCAGACTATTATCCATCGGTTACCGGTTGTCGACTTCGGGAACCTCCCCAAAAGGTCGATCCCAATTCGGTGGAATGGAACTGCTGCAGGTGGAATTGGTACTAGATGACCTGGAGGTAATTGCGGCACATGTTTCCGTCGCTGGCACTCTTTACAGTGACTCACATAATGCTTGACAGATCGGTAGAGACCCTTCCAGTAATACCTGCGTCTGATTCGGTCCAGGGTCTTCACAAATCCCAGATGACCGGATATTGGAGCGTCGTGGAAATACTTGAGAATAGCTGGCTGGAGATGAGCTGGAACGACCAGAAGCCACTTGGGGCCTAGTGGATCGTAGTTGTTCTTATACAATGTCCCATCTATCAATTGAAACCCTCCTTTGGCCGGTTCTCCTTTCTCCAAGGCGTCTATGGTTCTTAATAACTCTGAATCTTCCCTCTGTTCAGCTGCAACGTCACCTAATTCAGCGAGGGCTGAAATTCCATTCATGCTGTTGTGTTCTATTAAAGGATTCCTTGAAAGGCTGTCGGCATCCTTGTGTTTGCGTCCGTTTTTGAATACCACCGTGACGTCGTACTCTTGAAGTCTAAGTGCCCATCTTGCTAGTCGACCTGATGGATCCTTCAAGCTGGTTAGCCAACATAAAGAATGGTGGTCTGTTACGACGGTGAAAGGTTTGCCGAATAAATACGGACGAAACTTGTTGATAGCCCAGACAACTGCGAGGCATTCTTTCTCGGTTGTAGAGTAGTTTATCTCGGGCTTAGAGAATACTCTTGATGCATAGGCTATCACCTTCTCAGCACCTTCCTGAATTTGCACAAGCACTGCACCGATCCCATAACCGCTGGCGTCAGTGTGAAGTTCAGTTTCTGCATTCTCGTCGTATAAGGCTAGAACTGGTGCGGAAGTTAGAGCCTCCTTAAGTGCCTGGAAAGATCTTTCTTTAGTTTCATCCCAGTAAAACTTGGCGTCTCCCTGCAAAAGTTCTTGCAGTGGACGTGCCATGTTACAGAATCCTTTTATGAAACGCCGGAAGTATGAGCACAGCCCAAGAAAGCTTCTCACATCACGAATGTGCTGAGGAGTTGGAAATTCCATGACTGCCCTTACTTTATCTGGATCAGCGCGGACGCCATCTCCGTTGACCAGGTGCCCCAGGATTTTTATCTCTCTGGCGACGAAGAGGCACTTCTTCGGATTGAGGCGGAGTCCTGCAGTCTGAACACACTTCAGCACCGTTGACAGGCGACTCAGATGTTCTTCAAATGTTTTCGAGAAAACAACAATGTCATCTAAATAACAAAGACACGTCGTCCACTTAAGGTGTCGAAGTAAGTTGTCCATCATGCGTTCGAATGTGGCCGGAGCGTTGCATAATCCGAATGGCATTACTTTGAATTCATAGAGGCCATCAGGTGTAATAAAAGCCGTCTTTTCTCTGTCAGCTTCGTCAACCTCGATTTGCCAGTAGCCTGTCTGCATGTCCATGGTTGAGAAGTATGTAGCTCCTTTCAAGCAGTCTAAGGCGTCGTCGATGCGCGGCAGTGGGTAGACATCTTTCTTTGTGATTTTGTTCAGCCGCCGATAGTCGACACAGAATCGCCACGTACCATCCTTCTTCTTTACGAGGACCACCGGAGATGACCAAGGACTCTCCGAAGGTTGAATAATGTCATTATGCAACATCTTCTCCACTTCCTCTCGAATTATTCGCCTTTCGACTGGTGACAATCGGTACGAGCGCTGGCTAATGGGCGGATGATCCCCAGTATTGATACGATGCTTTATCGTGGGCCGTTTCGTCTGACCTTTTTTTTGCTGGGGTGTGAATACACCAGAGAATTGGCGTAGTATAGCTAACACCCGGTGGTGTTGTTCCTTGGTCAGGCCGGACCCTATTGGCAGTTCCATAGTTGTTTCCTCCAGCGTGTTGTCGGTACTAGTAACAGAGCATGGATCTTCGTTAATGACGTTGAGCTCGCCCTCCTGGACTGGTTCAGCTGTCCCTATGCACATTCCCTTGGGGATAATTTGTGACTGCTCGTGACAGTTGGTGATCCAAATGTCTCCTCGACCACCGATAATGCTTATGATAGCCGCTGGTATGTAGATTTCTTTCGTGAGCCTAATAAACTTTCTACTATCGACAAGCACTTCAAGGTTGCGGTCGTCCGTGTTTTTGACTGGGACTCTTCTCATTGCGAACGGCGGGATTGTCACGTTGTCAACGGCGAATAACTTCCCAGAAGATTCTGTGTTACGTGTACCCGTCGCAACGACTTCTTCAATTTGCAGCTCAGACGTTCCACAGTCAATGACAGCTTGGGATGCCTTAAGGAAGTCCCATCCAAGGATGACATTATGACTACATTCTGTTAAAATGACAAATTCAACTGGCTGGGTCCTGTTGTTGATGGTTATTCTCGCGACACAAGCTCCAGCTGGCTGGACGTACTTTCCATTTGCGACCTTTAGCACAGTTGCCCCCGTATCACGGAACATTGTCTTCTTTAGTGTGCGACGATAATTGTCCGACAATACGGAGAAAGAAGCTCCTGAATCAACCAGCGCCCGGACAGGTTGGCCGTCGATTATAACGTTGATGAGATTTCCCGACATCTTAGTGACTGTCATCCATGGAGGATTTTCATCTGCGGCGGCCTCACCTCCGTAGATGGTCGCCTTGCTTAGTTTTCCTGCGTGCGGCGGCTAGGGGAGCGGCTGGTAGCTCTGTCCGGCGACGATGAACGGCAGCGGCGCGTCGGGGATCGACCTCGTCTAGGGTACGGCGATGGGCTTCTTCCCGTAGGTCGACCGAACTCGTCAGCGGGTGGCTGCCTGGGGTAGAACTGTTCTGATGGCGGACGTCTTGCGGCAAAATAATCGTCAAATACTCGTCTTCTCTCTCTGCAGTAGCGTATGACATGTCCAGGGCGCCCACAGTGGAAACATACTGGCGCGTTGTCTTCTGTCCTCCAGACGTCCGTTCGTCTGCGGGACGTCATAGGTGCCGGAGGATTTGGTTGTGGCCGTGTCGGCCGGTTCCTAGGCTGCCGTTTGGCAGCTGCAGCATACGTCATATCAGGGCGAGGCCATTCTTCACGTCGAGTGCGATTGGCTCGGCAGACAGGAGCTATTGTCTGAAATACCTCTTTTTCCGCCGCGTCGGCTCCTTCATGACCCACTGGGCTTACATCCATGGCCATGATCTGATGCTCACTCGGTTCAAGAGTCCCAGCTGCCATGAACTGTTGTAATTCTTCTCTCACAATTTGTCGTATGAGAGACGCAAAGTCGTGCTGGTCTTCCACAACTGCCATAGGGACTACGTTGGGAAGTCTGTCATACTTCTTTCGCCCAACCCTCCTTTGTTGCATCTCCTCAATCCGCTGGCACCACTTGATGAACTCTTCCGTCGTAGCGACGTCTTTTATCAGAAGAGCTTGGTACATGTCTTCTGCAATACCTTTCATTAGGTGCGTGATTTTGTCGGCTTCAGTCATATTCGGGTTGACTACGTTGCATAGGGCCAAAACATCCTGTATGTAAGATTGCGTCGGCTCCCCATGTCGTTGGGCCCGGTTCTTCAGTTGTTCTTCCGCCGAGCGGATTTGTCGCTGGTGGTCCCCAAACGTTTTCTTAAGTTCCGTCTGGAACATTTCCCAGTTATTCAGTTTATCTTCGTTGTTCTCGAACCACTGCTGGGCGGTTCCGTCCAGATAGAAATAAACATTTGCCAAGCACATGGTATGATCCCACCTGTTGTACTTGGCGACTCGGTCGAACCCTTTTAGCCATTTGTTAGGGTCCTGTCCAGCGTCTCCAGAGAACACCGATGGGTGTCGAATGTGCAGCTGGCTTGCCGCCATGGGTTTCCTAATGACGCGGACTTTCGGAAGGACGTACTGAGTATATCCTTTGTAGTCCGGTTCCAGTCCGTGTAGGCGGCGACTTTTACGTTGCCTAATCGGAGCCACGATGATGCAGCTGTTGCACAGGGTACCCGGCGCCTCCACCAAACTATGTCGCGTTGCAACCGGGGCAGGTGTGAATTCGAAGGTTACTTGTCAATGAACACAGCACTTAAACTGAGAACAGGTTTATTGAGAACTCAAACATACACGCAGCACTGACTGCCTCTTGGGCAGAATGCTCTTCTATTTATACACAGATAGAACGTACTAGAGATTACAAGAGTAGTTAACAAATGAAATGTGTAGAAGTTACAAGTGACCTTAGGAAACAGGTAGAATCTTCTGGAAATAATAAACAGAATTAAATAATTTTTGTCAGTGGGCGGGATTGAACCGGCGACCTTCGGTACCGCAATTCGTGACGCTACCCGCTGCGCCATGCTGGCAGACGGTACACTGGCGTTCATGCGGCAATATTAATAACAAAATACAAAAAAGAAACAAAATAACATCTAAAAGAAAATAATAACCAATAATATTTTTTTTAAATGCTTGGAGACTTACGCGCTCTATCGTGAAATCTACTTTAATTACCACGACATAGACATCCTTACCATTTCTATTTGCGACCTATTCATGGTATCAAAATATATTTAAAAATAAAGAATCTGACTATCACAACTACCTGAAAATCGCATAACGCTTCTAAACAAGTTTTTTTTTTTTTTTTTTTTTTTTTTTTAATCCTGTTTGTGTAATGTGTGGATTTTAAACCGAACAATAGCGACAATTCCAGAATTATGTTGCCTGAAAACTGTAATGATGGTCTGTTCATAGCAATTGTAATGGCTCTTTTTGGTAACGTGCTCCTATGAAGGCTGGAGTTTCACAGAAACAAAACTACCACAAAAGAGGAAAACGCTAGGCTGAGTTCTAGCGAGGATCAGTTACACCACTATTTTAAGCCGCTTCCGTCTTGGAACGTCTGGAGTCGGCGGTAGTGCAGTTTCTCACACGACAAATGAGGACGAATGTCGACTGGTCGATAAAAGCCGGGTTTGGCCTCTGCGCAGTCGATATACGGCAAACAAACGATTACGACATAACAGCTCTGCGATCGACGAAATTCACGAGTCGCGTGCTCAGAACGTAGAGGCAGTAAACAAAGCTAAAAACTCCAACAGAATTAGGCAGCGTACCCAGATTCGCTCGGACTACTCGTTGGTTCGAATCTGGCTTAAGAAGATAGCGTGTTAATGAAGTGAGACGATTATCCTGCCAAGTAGATACTGTTTCGAAAGCATAGAAAGAGTTTAAGACTGCGCAGTGTTTTAGTAAAAGTAAAAATATATGCGTATTGAATTACTGGCAGGGAAACTGGCAGCATCTAGTAGCAGAGTTTCAATTTGTTGCGCAATCCTTCTCTGTCAAGAATGCTTTAACCCTAAACCAGTAATTCTGCTGGGTAAAGGGCGCCTACAGTTTAATCGGGAATACATACCGCGGAATTTCCTAGCGTACTCTCTCTGAATCAAGTAAAGTTTTGACTGAGGTAAAGTCACTTTAAAGGCGAGTAAAAGTTTTGGCTGAGATACGGACTCGAACTGGAATCTTTCCTACCCCCAGTTAGATGCCTGAAACAACTCTACCTGTAACTATCTGTATAGATTCAGTTAAAAATAAAAATTAAACACATGTAACTATTAACATTTCATATGTTATCTCGCAGAGCAGTCAAGTTTACGCCACTTATTGTTTAAGTTTTTTTTATTTTGACTTTACGCCTTGTCAGCCTTGAGATCATTACCCCGGGACTGCGCTTGGAACTTGCCATAAACTCCAAGCCTCCACAAACGCTTCCTTAATTTTGAGGAGTTAACCATATATATATATAAAATTACAAAAACCAGAAAGAGGGCAAAGAAGATCGTGGATGTTCAAAATCCATAGAAACCGTACCAGGTAATTATTATAATTTCCATTCACGAAACTATTATTACTACCGGTATGTAGCTTCATGTATGTAGTTATTTCATTTAGTATAATAAGTAAATTGTTTTTTTTAATTAGAGTTGTAAATAATTATTGTTTTAACGGCATTATAATGTCTGTATCAATTATTTTTTTGATTGAAGAGAATTTACCGAAGAAACATTTAATCAGCTCTGGGCAGTTTGCTAACTTCTGCCGGATGAGCTATGCTGATTCTGAATATTCACTGAATGAAATTTCACTTATGATTTCTTAAGAAAATGCAGACTTCGTAGAAGCTATACTAGACCAGCAAAATTAATAGTGAATAGAATCTTGTTTTTCTTTAAATGTGTAGGAAATATGACAATAAGAATTACTATTTTTTTCTTTGAATCTCCATGACAAGTTTATTTAAAAATTCATTAAGATGACTCCTGGTATCACCTACTTTTTTATTTATGGTCTTTATTCTTCTGGTCCCAAATGCAGGGTTCTACATAGTAGCACTCTGGGAATTTCAGAATATCCATGTTGGGCCATTTATTCGTTTTTCCTGCAGCACTTCTGTCACAACAAACAGGAACCCATGTCTGTTCGCAGTCAGTGCACAACAGACACTAAGTCCGCACAAACGTGTAGACGCTTCGCAAGCGCTTGCTGAAAACATTATTTCATTTGTGCCAAAAAAACCGACACTCGATCGGATCAGCCACAAATGCTAGCTAGCAAGCCATGCCAAACGCCCTCTCCACACGTTTCAATTTGTGAAAGCTTACGAGGTTTGGCAAGCGTGTAGACCCGCATTTAGAGGTGAGAAAGGACAGGAGCCAACGAACGGAGAGGAATTCATCCATGGACTTTTAAATGGACCATCCCGGTATTCGCCTGGAGTGAATTAAAGAATCTATGGAAAACATGGATGGCCGAACGGGGATTCGAACCCGCATTATCCCGATCTTTAAGAAAAATTGATATTAGTATTGGTAATACTGATTTAAGAAAAAATGGTACTTGTTTTATTCTTTATGAGTACTTAACACGGACATATGTATAAAACTAACTTCTCTGGCTGCGTTCCGTGTATTCGGCGACGAAACAAAAATTTCGTATTGAATATTCAAATATCGTTTACAGACTGTCAAAACTTAATGGAAAAGTTATATCAAATTTAATATTTATACATGGGTTCTGAGTGAAGCTTTCTTGAAGCCTTGTGCAAATTACAGGATATCAGTCAGACATTGCTTCGTATCGTTCATAGAAACTGGATAAACATCGTTATGTTGGAGACTCTGATTTCTTATTGGGTATTGTATACTTCTTCTGGTATTGGAAACTCTAGAATGTAAGCGTACAATGAGGTGTTTTTTTTTTTTTTTTTTTTTTTTTTAAGTTCATAACGTCTCTTTACAGCGAGGTCATATAGACGGGAAAGGACGGGGGGCAAGGAATGGGAAGGAATTCGGCCAAGGCCTTTTGAAGGAAGCATCCCGGCATTTGCCTGGAGTGATTTGGGAAACCATGGAAAATCCAAATCTGGATGCCCGGACGGGGATTCGAACCGCCGTCCTCCACCCTCGGTAATGAGGTGTCAATAAATAAGTTCTGTAGAAGTGGAGAAACCAGGCGAGTAGATGCGAAGTGATGAATACTAACTTATGCAGATCTATTACCTCCTAGTAAATCTCTTTTGTAATTTACGTGTTGATGGGCTTTTCGTCACGTAGTTCGAATAGACGAAACTTGAGATCACTATTGAAGTTAAGTGTGGAATCATTGTCTATTTCTGTCCACGCAGCAAACTTCAACAGTATCCTCGCCAAAACTAAAACGCAAATGTTATAAGTAACAGCCGCTACCAAAAAAGGTGCGAAAAAGGTGAAATTTGCTAGAACATAGAAGCGAGTGTGTGACATCAGAAACGGCAGTCAGTAGTTTTTGGATTAAGATGCCCTTGCAGCGGTACATCACACAGTAGCAGAAGTCGCTGAAGTAATCTTGGAGTTCGCTGGAAATACAGTGCTACAGTACGTAATGATGCGCCACTTAGCGGGAGATTGGCAGCATTTTTGCTCATCATAATTTGGGCAAGAAAATCGGACCCGAAAGGAAGTTCAGAGGTGAGATTGACAAAATCGGAGAGAAGATAGAGATATGAGAAGAAGAAGACTGGCAGACGTGCAGAGCAAATTTTGCCACTTGGCTTCATTTGAGGCTGTAACCTCCTCGAAATATCTCTTAATCTGCTACCAATCGCAAAAATGGTATTTTCTAACGATTTCACGTTAAATTATGCTGTGACGATTCGCGGATGGTAACTTACTGATAAAATAATGAGTTGTAAAATGCCTTTGTATTTTATTTTCTCACAAACTTTCTTGAAACAGATCAGACTTCATCGCCACTGCATTCTTTATAAGACCGGGTTACACTACAATATTAATTATGACTTATTTTCACTGATTTATTTACTGTTGCTAACTTCTTAGTTATTAATAAAATTTCGTTTTCTTTTTCTGACATCAGTGTATATTTCAAACTGCAAGAGATAATCAATGATTGTTAGCATAAACCATTTAAACGCTTTTAGCATCCTTAAATTACTACTAGTAATTTATTTGTTACATAATTCCCTACATGGATACTGTTAATCATTTCAGTAGTAGTTTCAGTAAAGATAAAAATTAACAGCAGCCGGCACAGAGTTCATTTTTATTTACTTTATTTATCTTCGCAAAATACTTTAAATTGTGTGGGCTCAACGCAGCATATAAAAATACTGACTACTTTCCGGTAATTAATTACCTTTATCTGATGCTTCTTCAAGGCTCTCTACACGAAGTTGCCATAGTCTACATATTCATCTTTCTTTATACCATATTCCCAGTTTCGTCTTGACGGCTTCTATTCTTCCATTTTGGACGCTGCCATTCTAAGTAACATCATTTATGCCAAGCAGTTCATTCAATTCACTCTGACTGTCAAAAACCCAATTTTTTCTCAACATTTTCGTAGGTTGTTTTTTCCACGTCCATCCCTTGAATAAATACACGCCTCGCTCTCTCTCATCCTGGAAACGTACTGCTTTTCACTGGATATATTTTACTATCATCCCATATTTCTGTTCCAGCAAAACAGTTCTCATAAGTCTTTCTGTTAAGGGTTTTTCGGTATTTTTTGCAATTTATTTTCCTCACATGACTGAACCGAACGCGGTGGTTCAGCGGTAATGCTCTGGCCTCGCATTCGAGAAGACGAGGTTTCGTACACCTGTCCGGCTATCCAAATTTGGGTTTTCCGTGGTTTTCCCAAATCACTTCAGGCTAATACTAGTATCATTTCTTTTAAAGCCCATAACTGAATTCCTTCCCATCCTTTGCACCCAGTCCTTTCCTGCTTCTAATGACGTCGATGAGGCTTAAAAACGGAGCAAAAAATAAATGAATAAAGAACCTTTTCTTCAATTTTCATTTTTTTTAATTCAGCCTTATAACCTTCCAAATTATGAATGATTCCAAGTTATTTAGCTTTTTAACTGCTTTATTTTCAGTTTCAGATCTTCAGTACTATTTCTCATTTTTACCAGTTGTATGCTCATGTTCATAGAGACATCTTCTTTTTCAAATATTTCTTTCACTCTTACTTTATACCTTAGATCGTGGTAGTCATACACTGTGTCTTCCTGATTTATCTGCTTAAGACACTATAAGATGAATCATCCTACCAATGTTCTGGCATTTCACTCTTTCCATGTTCAAGTATTGTAATTACCTTCTGACTGAAGTAGGAGATCGGCAATGCTCTTTGAAGTCAAAGAAAGAAAAAGTCTGGTTCAGGTGTTCGATAATACACCAACACCTAGTAGCAGGAGCAGCTTCAAACTTACAAGTGCGCTAGGAGAGGAGGAAAATGTAAAGGTGTCGATAAGAAGGCGACACCTGCTCCCACTCTCAGAGAGCGAAATGTCGACCCTGCAATCGATACTGCCACTTCTTCTCGCCTCGCCGCTCTTCTGGCTTTCGACACTGCGCCTTCTGAAAGGGCTCTGTCGGAGCGATTCGAAGACGTCTTTAAGCTCCGGAAGAGGTTCTTCAGTCTTGCACTGTGTCAGAGAGGTATGCGTACCTCAAGTACTATTCAGCAACAACAAAAAAAGTTCCCCGCAAATAAGTTGGTCTATTTCTTTTTTCCAGCAAAGACAAAAAGAAATGAATTTCAGAAGAAGAATTCATATTTCAGCTTTAGCTGTTGCAGCCGTATTGGTGGGAGGGTTCGAAATCGCCGTTGCCAAAGTGTGGACTTAATAGCTGAATTCTCCTGTTTGCCTGTAGTAATAGTTTGTATGTTGACGCTCGTATTAAGAACCACAGGACGCTCAGCGTTGCCATTTTCTAGTGTTAGAGAGAAAACGCTACTCAAGAATGTTCCCAAGTGCGGCAACAGCGCGCTCGCAACCATCCGACAGCTTCCCTGACCACAGCTGTAATATAAGGCCGTGACGGTATTTTTGGTACGTGACGGTTCTAGAATAGTTCCATTTTTAACATCAAAGGTTATGGCAGGTTTACCTGTTCTGGCAAAAATACAAAGTTGTCCTGTGTTTCACTCTAAGAGGTCACTCAGCAAAATTTGAATAAAACCTCTTCCCTTAGAAAAAATAATAGAAGTATTAAACAAGAACAGAAACGGTGTCACTAAATACCTGAAGATGGCAGAGTAAATGGCTTATTTTACCCAGCAACAGTGAGCAAGCACCCAACGTTAAAAGCAAAGAAAACGCTATTACAAAATCACCCACGTTTCTACTTTTAGTAGCCTTAACATCAAGTTTGTTGTAACTCATGTGTTACGTCCAATGTAAATTCGTACATACCTAACGATGGCCGAACTACGTGACCAAAGCGAATGAAAAATGGCAATGATCAATCAGTCGTATTGTTTTATTTCACGTTTCTTTCAGCCATAATTTTTTACCATATTTTTTTTAAGAATGTAATGATACGATAAGCAAACTTAAGGGAAATATTCTGGCAATTCAATTCATAGCAGTTGTGTAGCTATTAAATTTCTAGTGTACATTTTCCTGATTCTTACACTACGCACCGTGCTAATAGATGTATTTGTTCAAATATTAGGACACTTTCTCAAATACTAGTCATTAATGATCATGATATTCTTTAATAGACTGCTCAACCGTAATTATATATTAGTTTCCGTGTTGTCACTAGGGTATAACTGACTTTGCTACCAAAAGTGTTTAAACCAACTGAGGCATGAAAGATATTGGTGGGAGAATTAGAAGTAGTGCATGGAAGGGAAAAGATGACACCGACCACAAACTGACACTCGATTTCTGGCATAATGGTGTTGGGAGATTTTCTTTCGTAGGTAAAGGAATCAGGGATTGGAATAAATTACCAAGTGAATGATTAACCAAAAATATTAAAATAATTTAAAGTTGAAGATAATAGCGGGAATATGCAGGTTGGAAAAAGTAAACGGATGGGGTGGGGTATGGGGTGGGGGGATTGGGTGTGTAAGAAAATTGCCACTGAAGCAGTAACTCCATTGCAATCATAATTAAATTAAGGGTAATTGAGAACAAACGTTAATGTAAATCAACAAGGAAGTACAGTATCCGATTCTAGAAGAATCCACAGTTAAAACTGGAGAACATGAATTCACAAGCGAGGGGACGACAGTCAGGAAATTAGTAAAAATATTTATAGTGACCATCAGTTGACAACTGGACTATAAGTATTTTATTTCCCGATGAAACTTTGTAACTTTGATATTCTCTAAGCGCAGAAATTTTTTATTTGGTACTAATTTTTATTATTCTACTTGGGAAAATTACTGAACTTCTCCACCTAATCGCGTAAAAGACGTCACTTTTGAATTAATTACATCATTAGTTCCCAGAAAGATCTTACTAAGTACAGAAAGCGATTTTTAATTATATCGAAAAATAGAGTAATAACGTAATAGCGCGAACCAATATATTTGAAAAACACCTTAGCTTGGTATAATTAACCATAACACTATAAATATGATTTAATAATTTTTTCTCCTGCTATGTGGGTTGGAAGATGCTATAACGTTGCATTAATACACGCATCCGCTCCGCTTGGAGCAGATGTTGCTAACGACTCCTCACTAGACACAGAGCTCTTTAATAGGTTCCTCGTGCCTTCGTTATTTTTAGTCAGTCCTCTGTTATTCATCTTCCTCGCTAATTAATCTTTGAGATCGCATTAACGCTCGTACAGGATGTCTTTGATTGGGATAAAATTTAAAAGACCGAAGAATCTAAGAATCAGGATTCGCCAATTTTTACCAACTGGAAATCATACTTTGGAATACCACATTTATAGTTTAATGGTGGACGTTTTTAAAAACACTCAGTCCCTAAAAACTCAAATTATAAACAAAATTACGAAGGAAAAATTAGGATTTCGGTGTGGAAGGGACATGAATAATCTTCAGGTGAGTTCAAAAATACTTAATTTTCCATTCCACAGATGATTTTTACATTACTAATACACGGTAATAGAACAAAATTACTCTAATATAGCCGTGTAATTATAGATAATAACGAACTATCATTTTTTGTTACTCAATATAGTGATAAAATAGAGCTGGTTTCAAATTTTCTGTTGCTAAAAATTGATATTTAGTAAGTGTATGACGGTTTGTTTGCTTAGACACTTCTGTCTAGAAATTTCAACTAATATATATATTGGCCACAACATCTTCACAGATGATAGTTGTAGTGACTCAGCTGTCGCTAGGGTTGAGTGCATCACATCTTCTTTTGTGGCTGAATAGTCCGATGGCGGCGTGACAAATTTTGCCACATCTATCGCACACGAAAGAGGGATCCGGTGGGTGTATTTCCCTATTACGAAGCTTTTTCAGCTTTATTTTATCCAACCATGCTCTGTCATATTTGGACATGCCGGTGGTAATATGATGACGCCATAAGGATCTCGTGTTGGCGCAAGCTTCCCAGTCAGAAGTGCGCATGCCGAAGCTCTCCAAATCACGTTTGCAGGTGTCCTTAAACCTTAACATCGGGCGCCCTACAGGTCTCTTGGTATTAGCAATCTGACTGAGCATGACTTTCCGTGGTAGTCTCTCAGGGTCCATTCTATGGACGTGGCCAAGCAAACGGAGTCGTCTTTGTTTTAGGGTGGCAGTAATACTGTGATACTTTGTGGCAGACAGAACACTCTCATTGCTCATTTTGTCCTGCTATGTGACTCCAAGTATTGTCCGCAGGCAGCGCATATGGAAAGCGTTCAGCTGTCTCTCTTGCCAGGCGTAAGTGGTCCACGTCTCAGCTGCGTACAGTAAGATGCTCAGGACACACGTCTGGTATACTAGAATTTTGGTGGAGAGAGTTAGCTTGGAGTTTCTCCAGACACGTGTGGACAGCTTGCCAAAGGTCGTCGCGGCTTCGCCAATTCGTGCGTCAATCTCCTTTTGAATGGACTGGTTGGATGTAGTGATGGAGCCGAGATAGTGGAAGTGTTCTACTACTTGAAGAGGGATGCCTTCCAATGTTATTTTCGGGAGACGGTCTGTGCCCTGAACCATGACAACCGTCTTCTTGATATTGACACTCATCGAGAACAGATGACACGCATGATCAAATCTGGTGAGAACCTCCTGAAGCTCATCTTCGGTATTAGCGACAAAAGCCGCATCGTCAGCATATAGAAGTTCACGAACAATTAGTTCAATAAGCTTTTTTGAAGATTTCAATAGACTTATATTAAAAAGTCTACCGTCACTCCTTGTATGCAGATGTACTCCAACGTGACAGTTTTTAAAAGCTACTAAGAGTAAAACAGAAAAGAAAATTCCAAAGAGTGTGGGCGCTAAGACACAGCCCTGTCGTACACCGCGGTTTACTTTAAAGGATGCGGAAGCTTCGCCATCAAATATCACAGAGCCTCTCATGTTATCGTGGAAGGCCTTTATTAAAGACAACAGCGTAGGTGGGCAGCCGATTTTGTGCAGGATGTCGTAAAGGCCGTTACGGCTAACAGTATCAAAGGCTTTATTTAGATCTACAAAAGCCAAGTATAAAGGCACACGATGTTCACGGCATTTTTCTTGAAGTTGGCGGACAGTGAAGATCATGTCACTCGTGGAGCGGCCGGCGCGAAATCCGCACTGAGATTCGGGGTAGACACGTGAGGCGAGGGTTTCCAGTCTTCCCAAAACGACTCGAGCGATAGCTTTTCCAACAATGCTGAGGAGGGATATACCTCTATAATTGTTGCAATCGCCTCTATCACCTTTGCCCTTATAAAGGGTAAAAATATCTGCATCACGCATGTCCTGTGGTATTGTACCCTCATACCAGCACCGGTTTAGGAGTTCATATATGACCGGAAAAACACAATCAAGTTTAATTATTTCAGCCGGTAGGTTGTCACGACCTGTACTTTTTCCCAGTTTGAGTCTCTTCAGTGAAAAATGAAGTTCGTCCTGTGAAGGTAAATCATCGAGTTCTAATGCAGTAGGATAAGTTGGTAAACTATCCAGTGCTTCAGGCTTTATGCTGACTGCCCTGGAGTAAAGGTTGGTGTAGTCTTTCCAACTGCTTCTGCTTGTCAACAATAGGTTCCCCATTTAAGTCTTTTAGGGCGGCACGTTTCCTGGTTGTGGGCCCGATTGCACTCTTGATGCCTTGATACATGCCTCGGTAGTCCCCGCTATCATGGTACTGCTGTATGGACTTGCAGAGGTTTGTCCAATACTCATTCACGCAACGGCGAGTGATACGTTGTAGATCTGCTTTAGCTTTTTTGTATTCCGACTTGGCATGATCACTGGGGCTGTTTATAAGGGTTATATGAACTGCTCTTTTGTGCTCAATTTATGGACGTAATTTGTCCTCGTAATCAGCAAACCAGTCATTCTGCGACGCATCTTTTGTTCCAAAGGTTCTAAAAGCAGTTTGTAAAAGTTTTTCTTTCGCTAAAAGCCACATGTCTTCGACGCTACCTGTGTCCCTCAGTAAAGCATGACTGAGATTCTCTTTTACTTCAGATGAGAATTGTTTGTGTAAAGCATCGTCATGATTGACTGGGATATTAAACATAATTTTGCGGCGGTTGCTTTTCGCTGAATGGATCTTCTTTGGAATCATACGTGTTTTGGCCATTACCAGAGAGTGGTCAGTGTCGCAGTCTGCACTGTGATAGGTTCTGGCATTGAGAACGTCACGCAAATCTCGCCTGCGAGTGATGATAAAATCAAGCTGATGCCAGTGACCTGATCTTGGATGTTTCCATGACACTTTGTGAGCAAGCTTATTCTGAAAATAGGTGTTACATACGCAGAGGGAGTGTGATGTGCATAGTTCCAATAGACGCTGCCCATTTTCATTTATGTTTCCTATTCCATGGCGGCCAATACAATCCGGCCAGTTATCAGAACTGCTGCCAATTCTTGCATTGAAATCACCAAGAATAAAAAGTTTGTCAGAGACACGTACTTTTGCTAGACATGCACGTAAGCTTTCATAGAAAGAATCTTTAACTTCTGGAGAGGCCTTTAATGTAGGTGCATAAGCTGATATTAGGGTTATGGGACCCGAAGCAGTTGTTATTCTCAAGGACATAATTCTCTCTGAAACACAGATGGGTGCCTCAATGCAGTTGGACAAGCTGTTGCGAACTGCGAAGCCCACCCCGTGCTCTCGCTTTGCGCCATTGTCTCTACCCTTCCATTTGTTCACGAACGGAGCCCTCATCCGAAAGCCGAGTCTCTTGCAAGGCAGCGATATCTACTCGCAAACGCAGCAGTTCCCTGTCGATGAATTTCAGTAATAATGATATATTTAATTTATATTTCTAATTAACAGATTAACAGAATCGTTTCAACATAATCTGCCAACTTTGTTTATTGTTTGTTAATTTTGATTACGACAACTGTTGGTAAAATCGTGGTAATGTGAGGAACTGGTCGTGACAATCTGATATACTGGCAAAAAAGATAACATAGTCTCATTAGATGTTTTATTTTAATTAATTCAAGGAATAGTTCGGCTAAGTCATAGAGCCAGCACGAAATTTTAATTTGCATTTTGATATATTTATGAGACTTCGCTCAGTACGGTCGTCACCATACGAACACAGCACCTAGTTAAAAGCGTCTATGACCTAGACCGCTAACCCATACGCTGCCAGATATGCAGAAATTTCATATTTACTTTCAATTTTTGGCGATTAACACAGCTGATTAACGTAGTAAATGTTTGTTGTCTATAATTAATGTGGTTTACAAACAATGTATTTAATTTGTTTTATCGATTCATTCTAGTTGAGTTTCAGAGAACTAAATAAATAATAAAAATAAAATAAATTTCGCGGCTTTCATCTAGTGTACAAACAATAATTTCAATTTATCCAGTTAATGATTCTAGTAAAAAATAATAAACTTCATTAATTTTTTGGTTTATTATTTATCTAGCGTTCAAACTACTGTTTTCACAAATCATATCTATTCAATCTGTTCGCAAATATATGACGAATTTCCTTTTCATGCGTGTAAGATATTTCGCCATTATAATTTTATTTTCACCTAACAATAAATTGGAACTATTCACTGTAGTTGTAAATTCTCGTAATGGATACAGCCAGTTTGAAAAAAAACATATCTTTAGTCTCCAGTGAAAGTTAAAGTGCTCCGGCGTAATTTACTTAACGCGCGAGCTAAAATTATTCCAGCTCATGCATACTGACAATCTGACTGAAGTTCTGAAACACTTTTCGGTACACAATCATCTACGAGAATTCCCCAACGAATATACGGATCGCAAAACATATTAGCACAAAACATATGCATATCACAAGGCTAACAACCCACTCACAGCATATATCGGCGTTTGTCAACCTTTTTCATCCCGAAGACCAGTAAATTTTAAAGAAACAATTCTGTGGATCACTAACTTATATGAGCCAATTGTTTTTTTTAATTTAATGTGTATATTGCGTGGGAAATCGATATTCTGTCAACCGGCGTCTGAACTATCCTTCGGGGTCTTCCGATCAATAATGTCATGCGCATTATTATTATTACTTAAAAATGGATTTTTATTTCATTACGTATGTGGTAAAAATCGTGCAACTGATAAAGTTTGAAAAGTCTTTAAATGGTTACATTATTGCTGGTTGCATCAATAATATAATGCTGTATTACAACATTCTAACTTCCACACACGGTATTTTCTACGAGTCCATAGACTCATATATATTAATGCCTTATATAGTTAAAAGTTTACAATGGGGAAATTACTCTATAATACTCAAAATTTCACAAATTTCGTGAATTTGAATAAATCCGTATGTAGACCAAGGTTCTTTACTGCTGGTTGACAACAGCATTTCTCGCTGGGATCTTAAATTAGAAATAAATATATGTCAGGATATTGCTGAAATGATCAAGGAACTGAAAGGAATTCAGTCATGATCTTTTCGACGTTGCCCTAGAGTGATTTCGGGAAATCATGGAAAACCGAAATCTGGGTATATTCTCAAGTAGATGTTATAAACAGGGACGTTGCAGATTAGTCTTCGTCAACATGTTTGATTTCATAGCCAGGTTAATATCATCGGTTTCATCGCGAGGCTCAATAAACTACAGAACAAATTCTCAACACGTTTTCAAAGTATAGAAATAAAAAAAAATTAGACCAAATTATGAGTAATTTACAATTTAAAAGTAATTTACAAACTGTTACTTTAAATATAGCCTCCCTCTCTTACAATCCACTTTCGCCATTCGTACTGTATTTCGAGAAAAACAAAAAACGCTTCTTCTTTGAGACTATTGAGAACCAAAATAAAAAAAACTTGCTTCGAAATTTTTGAATATCCAAAGCGCAGTTTACTCTGCACGCATTATCGGTCATCTTGAAAAATTTTCTTCTTTTATACAATCTGTTATAACTGTTTTAGACCTTTCCTCACAAAAGTACCATTTAAG
Source organism: Vandiemenella viatica (assembly GCA_031002005.1). Taxonomy (NCBI): domain Eukaryota; kingdom Metazoa; phylum Arthropoda; class Insecta; order Orthoptera; family Morabidae; genus Vandiemenella; species Vandiemenella viatica. The sequence continues at coordinate 128,178,946 of JARYHS010008074.1, forward strand.
TCTTTCGCAAATTTCTAATAGTTTTAGTTTTATTTTGCAAAAAATTTAATGCATTCTACCACGACTAGGAGCCATTTCAGTTCATTAATACCTAACAGAAATCTTTTCATGCTGGTTTCTGAATCGCGGAAATATAACTTGAACCCGATCATTATACTTTGCTACAGACTTCGGTACTTGTTCCTCAATGTGATAAATTGAAATTATAACATAATTTGTACCGACTCTTATAACATGAAAAATTTCTTGTGGTATTAATTCTTGAATACATCATAGTTTGAACTATAGCCCGTTCATTTTCAGAGGCGGCTCAAAGTCATTCTGTCCTATCCCCACTCCACTGCCCTTACTCCGACATGTGAAGGGGAAATTTACCACACGTTTACCTGGTTGCAGTGGTCAGCTCGAAGAGGTAGGAAGGTGAGGAGTAGTACCAGGAGAACATGACATTGAACCGCCAATTCGGAGTGAACAGGGTATACAATGCTGGGTGAGCGTAAACGTTAGAGCTTGACATTTAAATCACGTAATTCGACTATCTACATTTCGATTTTTTACGATTTCCCTTAAAATCACACATTCGCGTTTGTTTTAACATAGTACTCTGCCTTCCCTCTCCGAATTCTAACGGCATCTCCGTTTGCAAGACGTTAAATTTACTGATATAAAATAATAACAATGATCGTATGTTTCGATTATGAAAATATTTTCCTGTTTATAGGGTCATTTAGCATTATTTAACACCAACTCTTCTAGATAGATTATGAACTTAGCTGCCTCGGGAGAGAGTCGTAGTGCCTGAGAATAGTTTTGTTTGGACTGAAAATTTTGCTTAATTACATTGATGTATTCTCTCATCAAACAAACTCTGCTCTATTCGTCAGGTCGTCACTCAGCAGAACCTCTCCTTGAATCGTCGGCACCTTTAATACTCCGGTTGCCAGGTAACACTGTTTACCATCCGACGTCATCCAGTTTAGACTTCAAAGAGTATACATCAGCAGTTACTTCTCAGGAAAAGGGGGGAATCTGTGTTTATACACGTACGCCGGATCTCCTAAATTATTAAAATTGTTAAAGCTTCTTCAAGCAGAAAAATCTAATTTCAGCCATTTCCCAATAGTTTGCATATTCATAAGTCCCAGGCGTTTTCTTTTTTAAAAAATAAAGAAAGTAACTCAACGGAAACACCAATAACAATTTAAAGGTATTATAACTTTCGTACACCGCCTTCGTAGTTTAGAAAGTGAAGAAGTGTTAAAAACTGGAATAAAAATTGAACGTAAACATGTTTCCAATAAATTACTTGTACTGATTTCTCCCTCTCTTTGTTTAGAAAGATCGCTATTTCTCTTCTTTCTCTAACGAGCTATTACACAACTGTCGTAATGTAAACATTTAAGATTCTTCGTGTACGTATTTCAACAACTACATAAAAAATGTCACAGCGTTTCAACCGGTATAACGCAAACTGCATTTCAGTGGCGTAGTTGCTTCTGGTGTTGCTTCACCAAAATCTTAATTATTTAGAATAATTTGAGTCTATAATTGAAAGTGTATTACGAACCAAACATTTTTCAGACGACATCAGTACTTATCAAACAAGAATTAGGATGCTGGGAAATTGTTTCTTTGTCACTGTCTCACATGAGAATATTTTACTCTTGCTTCTTGGTGTTGGCAGTTTTAGAATTTAGTTACCCTTTGACAGTGATGTAATTTAAGCTGGGTGTTATTTATAGGTCTTTGAACGGAATATGCCTGGGTAATGAGGCCGCAGCATATATTCACCATAGCAATAATTCTCAGGTGCTAACACACAACCTTCATATTTATAGTGAGATGTCGAATTGCATGAGAAGTACTACCCCCACCATCGTAACCCTATGATAGGCAATGATCTCTACAGTGATGACTTTCGGCATGGCTTTATGGAGAACGTGTGTTCGATCCTCTTGCTGGGAATTCAAATTTTGAATTTTAGTGGTTTACTGAAATTATTTCAGGCGAATGGCAGTACAGTTCATCGACCACAATTCTCTCCCATATATAATGAACGTCCTATAGACAAGCCGCAGAAAATGAATAAAATACATTAAAAATATTGTCTTTAATTCGAATTTCACCAGCATCGGAAAAAAAGACACAATATCCATTACAGTATTAAACCCTGGTGTTTGAAAATAGCGAAGTAATTTGTCCACAAATTTTTTAGCCTTTGCCATAGATCAGAATACTTATTATTCTAAGTTTTAATAACAAGTACATTACAAAATGTTTTTTGTAACCTGTATTTTATGTATAGAGAGAAGGTTATCGGATTTTCGTGATTACGTAATTTCTTACTAGCAACACGTAGATTGGTTGAAACTTTGTGTTGTAGGCAGTCTATTCATCCAAAATTCAAATAAATTAATTTGTTATTTTATGGAATATTATACCTAAAATAACTCAGAAGAGTCATATTGATCAACACCTCATGGTCCATTAAATGTTTTACCAAAAACTTCGGCCTGAAAGGAAATCCATCATAATGACGCAGCTAACGTGAAATAGGTTTTACGTTTTGCACTGGTTAATTTATACAGGGTGTTACAAAAAGGTACGGCCAAACTTTCAGGAAACATTCCTCACACACAAACAAAGAAAATATGTTATGTGGACATGTGTCCGGAAACGCTTACTTTCCATGTTAGAGCTCATATTGTGGACGGCTGTGATACAATACGCCATTCTCCAGGGCTGCATCAGCGCATCAGGGATTCCATGCGACGGAGGGTGGATACATGTATCCTCGCTAACGGAGGACATTTTGAACTTTTTCTGTAACAAAGTGTTTGAAGTCACGCTGGTACGTTCTGTTGCTGTGTGTTTCCATTCCATGTTTAATGTGATTTGAAGAGAAGTAATAAAATGAGCTCTAACATGGAAAGTAAGCGTTTCCGGACACATGTCCACATAACATATTTTCTTTGTTTGTGTGTGAGGAATGTTTCCTGAAAGTTTGTCCGTACCTTTTTGTAACGCCCTGTATACAGTCTTACATTATTTCGAGGCATCTGTGTCCTTAACTCACATTTAGATGTTACAGTCAGAAAGCGGGACTATATCTACATCACGCTCAATTAAAGCCACTAATGCCCGAGTCTGGACTAGAACCCGAAACTCGCCTATATATACAGCAACATCGTCATCGTTCATTTCACGACTTGATTACGTTGATGGTATGCGAAATTTTTTACTCTTCAGGACGTTTATTGGAGACAACTACTGCAAAAATTTTACGCTTGTACCTTAAAAACACAATTTAAGCAATGGTACGTAAGCGCGATTAAATAATTCATACTTATACACATTTATATATAGACTAGAAGCAGAATAGCAACAACAGATATGGAATTATTCCCCGGCATGTCCTGAGTAGTAGTTCTACCACTCACGTGACAGAGCTATCAAACGGCCACGCAATTAGCCTCTACCGTAGTACTCTCAACATAATTATGCGGGCGAAGAGGGAATATACTGTACAAAACGGAATCGAAACCAAGCAGCTTTCTAGCGAACTTCCAATATTCTAGTACAAAGCAAGCTTTACCAAACACAATCAGAGTGGGTATCTGAAAGACAACTCATTCTCGGAGCTACCTTATATTCTCCTCAGTGCAGAATAAGTGTAGCTTATGCAAGGTGTATCGTGATGGCTTGGCCACGCCCTTTCCGTGACAGCAACACGCAAAGTCCACCAGCTCAACAATTATCTCGAGATAGTGGAAGTGTGCCACGTGGCCACCATAACTAGGTTTTAAACAACACGATGAAACTTAATATCCCCTAAGCAGCATATTGAGTATGAGAAAAAAACTTTTCCCACTGCGATTTCCTATGAACTTTGTTGTCACACACATTTACAACTTCGAATCATTAACGACGGAGAAATCCTCAGGTATATTTCAAAACAGATCTCGCGTGTACTAGGGAATTGTATTATATTCCAAAATCCAACTTGGTAGTTGAAATACGGAATGACAGGTGTTATTAACTATAATTACCTTGAGTACAAATTGAACGGTAATATGATTTCAGTAAGAAGTTCTATTGGGTTGAAGTTGTTAGCTAAACCTGCTATAATGCCAGAAAAATCTATAACACTAAAACTAATTATTATCAACACAACTTCCCTATTGATTTAAAAATCAATTTAATATTCTATTTAAGTTTTTTTAAGAAGAAAACCGTACCGACTTTTTCTCAGCAGGTGAAGAATTCTGTATGAATTCACAGCTTGTGGAGTTCGTAAGAACCTCAGAAGGTGGGGGTCAAGGAACGGAAAGTAATTCGGCCATAATCTTTTTGAAGGAAACGACCCGACATTCGTCTGGAATGATGTAAATCAACCATGGTAAAACCAAAATCACAATGACTGGATCGGGATGAAGCCCGTATTTGCCCAAACGCCACGCCCGAACGTCTTCGTTGATTCAACTCATTATGGATCTATGCCAATGTTGCTTTAGCAACGCATTAAAAAACAACCTTTATTAGGTAACACATTACAGAAATTGGCATTATAATTAAATCCTAATCATTCCAGAACTTTTCATATACATCTAGTCAATACCGTGATATTTGAACTTTTTAATTTTCAAATTAAATAAATTGAAATTCTAAATAGATATCAGCAGTGTAGCAGCCTGCCTGATCCAGAATTCCGCAAAATTCTTAGTTTGACGTAACCTAGAAGAAATCAGCTTCCAGTAATGCTGATTCTGACAGAAGTTGTCGATTCATTGTCTGGCAGTTAGTAACAATGAAATTGTTTAGTAGTTGTAGATAAAGATGCTAAATAGTTCTGAATAAATAAAAAAGTGTTTGCTCCTAAGCAGTAACTAAAAGCCCAAACAATAATGTAAGTGTGTTTTGGCGGTTACTACGGATTTTTTCACATTCGGTGCACGTTGGCTCTGAAAGCATTCTTTTATCCACACACGCGAACTAAGCTTACAGCTTTATAACCCGTCCATCTCTTCACTCTGAAAGCTACCCTATTGTTACTTTCTGAAGTCCTTCCGGCACTTTGATCGTGTTCCTACCTTTATACCACAGTCATGCTAAGGCAAACAATGCAGACATTGAATTTAAGGCGCGCTCCCGCTACGCTGGCTTACAATTCAGTCCCTGGTACGTTTTCTCTGTCACTACTAGTCGCGAAATTTATCGTTGTGCCCCGAGCGATTATGCGAGGTAAGATGGGCAGTTGAATATTATTAGTCTACGGACGGCAGGTAATTTACCACTGACACCAACAAAGGCTGTGGTACAGATTCACACGGCACTACAAATGCGCCGTTGGTGTTGTATATGCTACCGGCCAAACCCGATATCAGGCCAAATTAGTTTGTCCTAGACCAAACCGGTTCATCCTACGCGTGTCAGGATATACTAGTTTAGCCGAGGACAGTCTAGTTTTGCCTACATACTTTAGGCTTAAATAGTTTGGCGTAGGCAGAGATGATGTCAAATCACAAATTAATTTGAAAATGCCGAAATATGTGACGACTTCAAAAAGCTGTTTGGCAGCGTCTGTAAACCTGCAAAAATACAGCAAATATTGTCTGCACAGGGTTCATATCAACCTAAGCTGCTTTGCCTTTTCCTTAGCGGCTGTAGTTGGGTTGAAATGAGACCTGGACCAGAAGATAAAGTTTTATCAACTCCTTCCTAAATTCTACTACATCCATCTTCAAACTCTGTCTTTGTACTTTACTGGTCAAAGACGAGGATAAACTAGTTGATTTTATCACGCTTAGGATGGCTTAGTTTATCCTGCGACAGACAGGTTTGTCCTGATACTTTTTTTTTTTTACTTTTCATGTTATAATTTAGTATGAGACTTAACATGAAATTGGATCAGTATATAAGCTGAATGAAAAAAAGCACTGGTTAATCGGATACAATGATCAACTGCAGCAAATTAACATTCCAAAGTTCAAATGAGTAACTAATGAGGTACAATTCCTGATAAGTTATAAGAATAATAACTGTAGCCCGTAACTTGGCTCACTTTAATTTTAAGAAATGTATTGAGATAAAGTCAGGTCTTCTATCAAAGTTATTCCCTCGGATATTTTGACCTTTTAATTTCCAGACAACGCATAGTCAAAAATGTCGCAAATATAACTAGAAATCATATGGAGTCACGACTGATAGAAATGAGTTAAATAACTGATATTTATGAATTTCAGTTTCAATTGCAAATAATTTTTATTCCGAAAAATGTGATTCAGTAAAATATTTTGTCTGCGATAAATGTTAGATGAGTCATAATGTTCAAAATTTTAAAGAAGTCAGGTGTAAAATATCGAGATAAACGATTTACTGATGTCATTTTCCTGTTAGCAGAACAGACTGAGGATCTTGAGAAGTTATTGAATGGCATAAACAAAATTCCGGATTAAAATTGTGGACTAAATATAAACAAAATCAAGACAAAAATGATGAAATGAAGCAGAAATGATAGTAACAGTAGTTTATTAAATATAAAAATTAGTAAGTGGGATTAGTAAGTGAATTCTATTCCTTAGAATGTAATCTTACAACTGATGACCGATGCAATAATGATGTTAAAAGCAAAATAGCACTAGCCTCTTGTAAAAGTGAATTTTTTTAGATACAAATATTTATCTATGACTCAGAAAGGACTATTCAAAACTCTGTGCATGGAACACAGCATTTTATTGTGGCGAAGCATTGACTTTAAAAGTACCAGAAAGAAGAAAAATTGGCACATTTTAAGTGTGGGGCAATAAAAGTATACTGAAAATTAAATGAACAATTGAAGCACGAAATGAATAGGTGAGGAGAAAAGGTTGTGGATGAGTCCTACAGAAAGAAGAGACAGGTTGGTTGGTCATGCAGTACTGGTTAACTTGTTAGTGCAGGAACAGTCGAAGGAAGAAACTGTAAAATTTGAATGTATGAATCAGATAACTGAAGACGTATATTGTAAATAGTATGTTGATGAGGTTAGCATAAAACAGAAAGAGATGGAGGACTCTATCAAACCAGTCGACAGCAAAAATAAACTTACATTTAAAATGATACTAAGTTGTGGACACTTTTATCTTGTATTTCTAAGTTTTTTGACGTCACATCAGAATATCATATACTCTGTTTTACTGTTGGGGTCATAGGCATAAAGTTTTTGAAATTCTATCAAAATCCGATCAGCAGTATTTGCGTGAATCTCGTTCAACGAAACAAAGTGGTAGCTGAACATTAACGATTTTTATCATTTTTCAGCTCTGCGGTGCCACATCAAGATTAAGTATAGGCCTACCTCATTCAGTCCTGGGACCCTTAGCTGCACGATATTTGAAATCTTATGAAAATCCATCCATTAGTTATTACGAGAACTACACATGAAGTAGAGTTTGTTTTTCGTAGTCGAAATATCTGTATTAGACTATACAAAGAAGTCATATGCGACAAAATTGTGTATTTAGGTGTTTTTAAATTTCACAAAATGAAGAAAAGATGTATGAACATTAAAGCTGCCGATGGGAAACCTCTTTTAAGCTCAGAAGATAGAGCTAACCGATGGATAGAATACATTGAGAAACTGTATGTTGGGGACGACTTGAACAATAGTGTAATGGAAAAGGAAGATGATGTCGACATTGATGACTTAGGAGATCCTGTTTTGAGAACAGAATTTAATAAAGCTCTGAATGACTTGAAAGCAAATAAGGCAGTTGGAACTGATGAGATCCCTGCAGAACTTCTTAAATCCCTAGGAGAGGAAGGAATAGAAAGATTATTCAAGCTGATATCAAAATGTTATGAAACAGGAGAAATTCCAACTGATTTTAATAGAAATATCATCTTCACACTTCCAAAGAAAGCACAAGCCGACAAATGTGAGAATTATCGCACCATTAGTCTAACAACACATGCTTCAAAATTACTGACCAGAATTATATACAGAAGGATGGAAAGGGTAGTAGAAGAGATAGTAGGTGAAGATCAGTTTGGGTTTAGGAAAAGTCGCGGTACTAGGGAAGCAATTCTGTCTTTAAGATTAATACTTGAAGGACGGATCAAGAAAAACAAAGATACTTTTATGGCATTTGTTGATTTAGAAAAAGCTTTTGATAATGTTAGGTGGGACAAGATGTTCAAAATTTTAAAGAAGTCAGGTCTAAAGTATCGAGATAGAAGAATACTCTATAAACTATATAAGAATCAAGTGGCTGTAATAAAAGTAGAGAATCACGAGAGACATGCATCAGTTAAAAAGGGTGTGAGACAAGGTTGTAGTCTATTCCCCGTTAATATTGAACTTGTATGTAGAAGAAGCAATGAAGAAAGTCAAAGAAAAATTTTCATGTGGCATAAGTTTTCAGGGAGAAAAAATCAGTATGCTACGATTTGCTGACGACATTGTCTTGTTAGCAGAAAGGGCTGAGGATATTGAGAAGTTATTGAATGGCATGAACAAAATACTGAAGGAAGATTTTGGACTGAATATAAATCAAAGTAAAACAAAAGTGATGAAATGTAGCAGAAATGATACCAATACTAGCAGATTAAATATAAAAATAGGATCTGATGCAATAGGAGAAGTGAGTGAGTTCTGTTACTTGGGAAGCAAAATTACAACCGATGGCCGAAGTAGGAATGATGTTAAAAGCAGAATAGCAGTAGCAAAAAGAGCCTTCATGAAAAAGAGAAACCTTTTAGTTTCAAATATTGATCTAGGAATTAGAAAGAACTTTTTAAAACTCTATGTGTGGAGCACAGCACTTTACGGTAGCGAAACATGGACTTTAGGAATACCGGAAAGAAAAAACTTGAAGCATTTGAATTGTGGTGCTAAAGAAGAATGCTGAAGATTAGGTGGACAGACAAAGTAAGAAATGAACTAGTTTTGGAAATGATGGGTGAGAAAAGAAGTTTATGGAAGAAACTTACAGGAAGAAGAGACAGGCTGGTAGGTCATATTTTGAGACATGCTGGATTGGTTAATTTGTTAGTGGAGGGAACAGTTGAAGGTAAGAACTGTAGAGGTAGATAGAGATTAGAATATATGAAGCAGATAATTGAGGACGTGGGTTGTAAGGGGTATGTAGAAACGAAGAGGTTAGCACAGGATAGGAAGGGATGGAGGATTGCATCAAACCAGTCTAAAGACTGACGACAGCAAAAAAAAAAAAAAACAAATTCACAAAGAATCGTCATTTCATGTCAATGTGGCTCGAACCTAAATACAAGTTTTAGAGTTAAAGAGAAGAGATAACAAGTTTAAATCAACGCCTTACACTAATTTTTCTCACCATCCATCTTTACGTACAAACCAGTCGTAACTGTACACAAGCGCTTTCCATTGCTTGCATGTTGAGGGAAAAAAAAAATGCGGGCGATCTGCAACTCTTAATTGCTGGTATAGTATTCTTTCATGTATTACCTTATTTCTCTATAACAATACAGCGATTAGAAATGTAAATTGACGAGGACATTTGTCGGTAGTATTGTGTATACTGATTCAAAACTACCGCCCTTGGGTTAACCCCCCCCCCATTTGTAACGTGTGTCGAAGGGTGGAAGAACGAAGCAGTTCAGCCATCCGCCGCTAGGTAGCAGTAGCGCCTGCAACCCTCGCGCAGTGAGGGCGCTGAACAAATCAATACGCTGTTCTGACGATTTAGTTAACCCATTCGTCGCTAGAGGGGAGGTACTACATCTCGACTTTACTCCCATCAAAACATACGTTAGCGCGGTAGAGTTCATGGATTTAAAATTTCCGTACTGGAGCATATTTATGCAACCAGTCTTATCTTGAAGAACCACGAGGACAAAGGTAATAAAGACATTGCTACTAACTAAAATGTGTTGGATGAGTCTGTGTGAATATGACATTGTGTATCATACATATTAAAAATTTCCGAAATAAGAGCAAACTTTAGGCTTAGTATGCAAGAGACGTAGAATTACCTCCAAATATACAGATATTTTTTCTCTTTTCTGATAAACAAAGAGAGCATTCGTATTAATAACATTACAATTTTACTGTTTGCCTTCAGGAGTATTGACCACCAGGTAAAAGAAATTTATAAATGCCATTGGTAGAGATGTTACACTCACCATCGCGTATCAGTTGGACTCAATGCATACTGTGTGGTGCATTACACGAAGTTTGAAACAGAGATGAATATTTTATGTGCTACGCAGAGATCCTGGTCACACTGTAATAATTCAGTAGTGTTTAAATCTGAACTTCCAAGTCAGAACACAAGCAATGTGTTCTCGTTACTTTTATCCGCCTTCTATATTACGAGTATGAAATCTATTAATTATTTTTCATATGAAATACTTCATGATGTTGTCATTTGTATTATATGATAATACTTGCAGTAGACACACAGAAAACTAGCACGCGATTAATTCTATGTAAACGATGTAAAGCAGGAACCTTAGCTACGATTCTATTCGTTGTTTGTTATATAGATCCTTTGTAACATTTAACGTAAAGATAAAAGCCGACCGGTCAGATATCTTTCGATATGGCATCATGAAGAGTTTCCTTATTTCAACTAAAACGCAAATATAATAAAAATAGCACGTGATTAACGTTTAGTAACGACGTAGAGCAGAAAACTAGGTTAGGATTTTATCTGCAGTATGTAATATAGTAACATTCAACTTGTCGAAAAAACATACTCAAGTCTTTCCCGAATTCTTTCCGTGTTTTTTGCAAAATGTTTAAGTTGTTTGGAATTATTAGGGTGATTTACCTTAGATGTTGTGTGCAATCTTTGGACGTGATTGTATTAAGAATCTTTTGTGCGCGTATGTTCAGGTTAGAAACATGTTATCAATTCTCGTTCCTGTTCACATTCACACAGACCTTCAATATGCCGCAAATATTTTTCACTTACTGTACTATTGAAAATCCCATCAAAATCGATTTGGTAGTTTTCGCGAGACGCCATTTCAAACAAACAGACTCAGCTAGCTACAGGTTTACATATACAAACATTTTCAGCGTGAATTATTTTGTTTAGTAAGGACAAACGTATGTTACAGTTTCGATTGACACGTCCTAGAAAACATTTACATTTTTTCATTGCAATCTTAATATTATTAGGTTTTGGCTGGCACAATTATCCTTATAAAAATAAATTAAACTAATTGAGATGTGCACTGCTTTCTGACCAATACATAGGCCAGGAAAGTATTTATTGTTGCTAGAATCACAAGTAATGAGACATGATCTTTGGATAGATATCTTTTCGTTAGTTGCAGACCGCACGTTTGTCTGCATCTTTTAAGTATCATCCACCATTCATAGCGTCTTATAACAGATACGGGCCAACAAACTCGAATGAAGTCACATCACTCACTACACTGTCCAGTCATTTTTCCTCCATTTCTTTGGTTGGAATATTTGGGTCCACGGGGGTTGACAAAAATTCAATGGTGAACACAGCACCATTCCTCTAGAAACTGTCGTTAAACAAATCTAAATAATAATCAAATCATTCCGTGTTATTTTCACTAGTTTAAAGCTCTGTTGCAATTCTCTTCAATTTGTTACTGGATATAATGTGGCTTCCAAAGTCATCAGTATACATGAATTTTTTTAAGGCAGATTCCCTTGCGAGATGTTTCAATATACCGTCTATTAATTTTTCTTTCCTAACTTGATGATCTTTCTAGCTGGAAGTCTAATTAGGTATACACTGTGTTCCGATACGGATAAATTGGAAGACATCTATATCGCTTTTGACCTGGCACGTTAGTAAGCCAATGTCCTTAATTTCAGATTTTTTTGATTTTTTGTAAGTGTTGCATTCCTATCCCACTTTTGCCTCCATTTTATTCGTTCTTGCGGCACTTACTTCCAATATTTATTTCCCCTTCGTGTCATAACTCTGTCCTGAAGAAAAATTGTAGCTTCTTAACCCCCTCGTCGACGTCTAAATCATTAGAGACGAGAAGAGAGTGACAATAATGAACAGGAAGAAATTCTGCCATAACCTTTTGACAAAAACAATCCAAAACTCAGTCACAGTTATTTAGGGACACCATATAAAACCAAAATCTAAATGGCCGGATGGGGATTTGAACCCAGGTCCTTCTAATTGCTAGACTCGAGCGTTACTGCTCACCCACGACGCTTGGTGTATGAAGTACTCTGCGATGCTCCCTGTTTCCGATTCCATTTTAAATCGTAGGTCTCCGATAACAGATAAGGTTAACAGGATAAAATTAAAATCCTCAAAGAGACTGTATCCATGCCATCTTGCAACTAAACTAAATTATTCATTTCCCTCGTGAACATAATAAGTGGAAGCGTCAAATCATTAAATAGTAATAGTAGTGCGTTGGGTGAGAGGTAACGATCTGTCGCGGCAATCGTAAGGATTTAGGTTCGAATTTCCGCCCAGATATCCAGAGATTCGGAGGTGAAAGCCGGTATGGTTCCTTCAAAATGCAATAGCAGAATTCCTTCCCGTTCCTTGTCTCCATCCGCTCCCGCCTCTAATGACCTCGACTTTGAGCCAGAAGCAAAAAAAAAAAAAAAAAAAAAAAAAAAAAATAGCACCAGAGATAATATAACTTGAAAGTGGGTACTGAATTTAATGCAAACCTGTAAATTTCAATTATCTAGTCAGAATATAGTAATGAACAGTTTATTCTTCATGTCGGCATATATAGCTGTAACACTGTAAATCTGTGTGTAGTCAAAATTCACCGTTGCAATTATTACAGAAAACTTGCATTAAATGTGCCCCTCAATAAATGAAACATTCTTTATGAAATCTTTCAACTAAAACCTCAAACTGTAGGGGTTTCTGCTTGTAAAATCATGTTAGTAAGTAAACGATAATTAATATTGAAAATCTAATGAAGAAGTAATTACATAAAAAATGATTTAAAAGGAGGTATGATCACTTGCATAGTGATTCCTTAGAAACTAAGTGTTCATTGAATAGTTACAGCTCCTAGTTGTGTTTCCGATTTATGGATAAGCCGGTAATTATTGACTTTTAATGAAATGTCAGTAATACTGATAATTTCTTTCCTCATTATCCGTGATGCTTTCTCTAAGCAGGGTGCAGTATTTTCGTCTCATGAAAAATGAGCCAAGAAATTAGTCTGTGTTATTTTCATTGTTATCCACTTCATATTAATTACTAGTTTCCATGGATCTCAGCACCTCTCAGTTTATTGCAGGATCACTGCTGGAAAAACTGCAGTGAGTTTAATGATGTGTCTAATTAGTCCTCTGATAGCTCTGTTTTCGTTAATTCACTGTTCCATAGGATGTATTCGATAACATGCAGATTGTTTGATATCAACCTCGGTATCAGCAATGTAGTATTTTAGCGAAAGAAAAAGGAGAGCAAGGGTGAGAGGGGGGAACAGCCAATAAGAGAATTAAAATTGTTTCTCTTATGAATCTTTATGGTAGTTTCCATCTGCCGTTTACCATATTTGCAGTTAGCAGCTTTCACTGCAAATGTGGCAAATTTTTTATATTGCGGTATTCGTACAGTGATTCAATAATAACTGGGAACTACTGGAATGTAAAGAGCAATTTTAAGACGTAATAATACTACGTATCGCTTGATATAAAGTGTACATTCAGGTCTGTTCGTTAACAACAATCATCCAGAGGAACATTAGTAACTGAAGAGTCACTGACTGAAATTCATGAGAAGTGAATATACTGTTTTAAGAGATCAACATAAGGGAAATAATGGTGATCTTTATAGGCGAGAAAAACTAATATTTGTACCATCACTACAATCCAATATCTTACTACACCACTCTATTACTAATGTAACATCAAAGGACTAACAACAGAAAATAATTTGGCTCCAAATTAGCATGAGAAACATTTGCAGGTTTACATTAAAGACAGAGACATAAAAGAGTTTCTTATATTGTTCAGACAAGTTGTTTGAGATAGATATCCCATTTTCAAATAAATATAAAAAGCAGTAATTTCTTGAATTAGGAAATATAAAACTAAATTATATGAACATAATTCCAGATTCCTTAAAATATGATAATCCAGGGTCACATAAAATGCTGGTCTGGCATATTGGTATCTAGTTTTATAATAATGACATCTTTTTACATGTTGCTACGCTTTTGATTAATTTTTTCCGGGAACTATTCGAATGAATCCGCTGATAATGCAGGACGTATGGTGGTCAAAGACTGTCATTTTCAAGCGGCTGGCGGTACTTCACCTTTTTAAAAATAATAATACGTCATGCAGCAGCAGAAGAGTAACTCTTAAGTTTCATTTATTTCAGGATGAAAAAAATGACTATACTTTTTAACATGTTTCGTAAAATAATTGGGTAAAATGATCACCCAGTCATTACCATCAGTACTCTAATCACTTACCCGTCTAATCCTTTTTTTTTCCTTTTCTTTTTAACGTTTCTGATAATGTTGTTAAAACTCTTTAAATCATTTCAAGTGATGTAGATGATTCATCCATTGAATTTAGTATAAAAAATTCATAGACACGGAACTATATTAGCTTGTAATGTCTCAATATTATAAGGCTCTTGGATAGTATGCTATCCACTTACGAATGCATTCTCAGCTGTGAGGTACATTTTTCTGCAAAGGGCAAACTTATGCCTGTTTGTGAAAATATAGTTGATTTTTTTCAGCATACGAGTTTTCATTTTTGTTGTAATTATGCATATGGCATATGTGACAATCTCACTCCCCTCCAATCGTTTCATTATTTTATTATTATTAGTCATATTACATTATTTTTCTTTGACTAATTGTGTGTGTTGTGAATATTTGTATTAATATTTGTAAACTGATTTGTATTTTTGTAGGGTTTCGCAAGCCGTAGTTTTTGTAGTCTTTGGGTAGCGTACGTTTAATATCACTGCATAACATTCGCTCTAGCCAGCAACATAGAGGAAAGAAATTTCCTCCATGGCCAGCAACAGCTGAGCGGGAAAGCATTATAGTATGTTCGGCGCTCGATCTGAAAATACCGTATGGCGCGAATTTGAGTTAATTGTATGAAAGCTGTAATATGATGTTAAGTGTATTTGGAGCTATTTAAAATGCAGCACTAGTGTTTAAAAGTTAATTTCAAGGAACTATGATAAATAAATTAAGTGAGATTTGATTCGAAACAGTGGCAATCATTTTTACAATTAACAACAATACCTTTGATTTATGGCGGTTATAAGTCATTAATTACGTTTAACTGAAATAAAACTAAGCATTCAGCTATAAGTTTTGGTCTTTCTCGTCCACAACACGCTGTTAGCCCAGTTGGTACGGAAAAGCTATTAATCTGTCGAGAGTTATCTGATGGTTATCGGCAGCTAAATCGAAGCTCACACATTGCTTGGCGGGGAGACCCTTAATAGTAGATTCTCCTCCAAATGAAAGAGTTTGCACATTTCTTCTCTGTCGTGGATGGAGCTACACTTTCTCGTTGAATACGAACCATGGAGCGTCCATACAGTGTCTCAAACACACAAAGCTTAGGTGGTCATGGTGAGCTTCCGTCAATATCCCGAGTTTCACAGGTATTCGAACCCGGGGGAGCTGGGTTTTGAAACGAGAAACCTAGTCGTTTGCTGGTGCTCCGAACTTATATGGAATAAATAGGTAGCTTCGAATTTTCCCGTGATGTGTATGTTTAATTGACCTAACTCCGAATATTGTTTTTAAAATTTGTAAAATTATATTCTGGGAGGTTTTTGTAGAAATAAGGGGGTGGAAAAAAATAATTTTTTCTACCCTTAAAAGTAAGGAATAGATGTTTGGAGCTCTTCAAGTAAAAATCTAAGGCATCATACCTTATTTTTTTCCAAATACCAGCTTCACGGTTCTAAATTTTAAACCGTTTTCGTTATCGGGTATGTGCAAAAAATTGTTTTTTTAATACCGTGAAATTTGCCCCATATATCAATCATATCCTGTATTTAAACAACATATTGTGCTTTTATTTCGGGTTTTACGCATCATCAACCTTGAGGTCATTACAGGCAGAAGAGGATTGAGGGCAAGCAACGAGAAATAATTCCGTCATGGCTTTTTGAAGGAACCATCCATTTGCCAACAGAGATTTTGGGAAAACGTAGAGAACCGAAATAAGTCTAATCGCGTGCTCCCCAACGCTAGGCTTAAACACTACCGCTCACCCAACAGGCTCGATTTAAATGTCAAATTCTAAAAATCAAATATCATTTGAGGAGGTGGAGAACAAAACGTAATAATTACACAAATTCAAACTTTACAGGAAGAGCAAAAAACTAAAATGACATTACTTACACGGGGATTTAGGGGGCATTTTTTATTTACTCATATTGCGTTTTGAACTCCATTTGGCATTATGTTAAATCTAAATTCCTATCATTAATAAAACGGAAAATATTCAAATTTGAAAAATTCAGTTACATTTTTATTGTTAACGCTAAGTTTTTTTTGTGAGTTAGGTTAGGTTAATTAAAGCACAATTAGTTTAGAAAACCTGAACTGAGTCTAGTCTAATAACATTTCAACTTATTAATCATTAAAAATTAAGACTCATCTGAAAAAAAAACTTCTTTGTTAAATAAATAAAAAATCATCAATGCTATCATTATAGATAGAACTCAATGTCCATTTCGTTACAATCACAACCTGCATCATATCCATCTTCCTCACATTCTTCTTCACTATCTTCCCTCTGACTCTCATTACTTTCCCGGGGGTTTCCTAAAATGTTTTTGTACCAACTTAGTTCTTCACACTTTTCCCAGTTGCTCCAGAAATGCTTTTGTAACAACGCAGAACGTCTTTTGCTTTCTGTTCCTGTAACTTATTTTTAATTTCCAGTTTTCTTAATGTCATTCTATGTTCCTTTCCCTTTTATAGTAACGTTCTTACTGGTCCCTGTTCAATCGAATATGGTAGTGCAGAATGGGACCCACATTTTGAGTATCAAATACAGGAATTAGAGAGGGTGCAAAAAAGAGCTGCTAGATTTGTTTCTGGAAATTATCGCAGAATGAAATCAGTGACAGATATGGGATTCGTTGCAAGACAGGAGAAGGATGAGGAGGATCATGAGAGTGTACAGGGCATAAACTGGTGATGAGGCATGGAAAGATATTGCAGTAGGTATGAAAAGTAGTGCATGGAAGGGAACCACAAGCCAGCACTCGATTTTTTTTTAGGTAAGGGTGTCAGGGATTGGAATGAGTTAGCAAGGAGAATGATGAATAACTTACCGAAAACATTAAAAGAATTAAAGTTAAAATTTGTAGAGGGCAAATGTAGGTGGGTGCAGGATAGGGGGAAGTTGGGTGTGTAGGGAAATTGCCACCGGAGCGTGTGCTCCATTGCAATTAAATTAAATTAAATTAAATCTCGTCTTTGTAATATTTTGAGGTTCTTAAGCCACAGTAGACAATCTTTGTCACCTTCGTTACTGTCACAACTTTTTTACCCTTCTTTTTAGTTTTTTTTTTTCATCCTTCGACTACTGCCTGCTTTTCTACTTTTATACGCTTGAGCTCTCTTATTCCTGTCATTGTATACGTCACTCAGTTCTTTAACGTTATACAATACCCAGTCTTTTCCCAACAACTTCCAAAGTTTTTGTAGATCTCAAAGTATTTTTCTTTAGTGAATAACAACGGGTGTTTGGGTATTTCTCTCTCAACTCTGCCAAGCAAGTAGCTGTGCCCTCGTACAGGAAAGGTGATGGTCACATCCTTCAAGTTTGTGGAGTTTTGGTTTCGCAACTAAAACATTATTACGTGAATGATATGCGAGTTTTTGTTTTGTCCTCCACAGCCGTCTGCGAAAAGTCGTAAATTCGTTATGTCCGTAAGATCCAAGGAATTCAAGTGTTTAATCAAAGCAGATCCTACTTTAGTTACACCTTTGCGAGCTTGATTTTCAGTCTATAAATAAAATGTCGGAGAGTTTCCGTCCATGTCAACAAAAGAAAGATTGTACAACCACATCTGTCGTAAGTAGTAAGCCTCCTGGATTGGAGTTTTCCGAACAGATTAAATTTGCTGCATGTCGAAGCAGATAGATAAAAATTTCTCTGCTCTCTGCTTCATAATTTCTTAAAACGCCTTAGAGCGTTATTTATGGATTTTGAGCTCTTTCTGTGTCTTCTCCTTTTCTTCTGAGATCTCTTCAACTCTTAACTTATTTTCTAAAAAAAAGTACATGTGCTACAGAATTCTGTGGCCGGAGACGAAAATCCGATGTTGAAGACGGAATGAAATATTCTTCTAAACATCGTATTAGTAACGCGTTTATCTGCATCATTGTACATCTGGTGCAATTTTTTGACGTTAAGTTCATGACTTAAGTAAATCCGCGTAGATTTTGCCCTGTTATAGAGCGGTTCTATAGCCGGCAGTACAGCAGTGAAGCGCCGTATACTTTCTTCTTTATCGGCAAATGTCATACTCTTAAGGTCACCTCCCCTTTTTCTGTAGGTATTTCATCTTTTTCAGTGGTTTTGGAGAGGTTGTTAAACCGGCAGTTAGTGACCGACAAAGCTTCGCAAAAGAAGGCTTTACAGACGGGCACAATACTTTTTCCTGTACTCAATAAAAAGCAAGCAACAGAAAGATTCCGCTGTTTAGTTGCAGTCTCTTTAGGTTGTTTTGTAGGTACGGTAGAAATCAGTCGCGATAAGTATATCTCTTGCTGTATTTTTCCTTTTTTTTTAATACAACTATCTTCTGTTTCGAAGTATGTCTTCAGTTGTTAAAGAGCAGTATTTGAGCCTCTTATTATTATGTGAACATGGTGTTTCAAAACTGAGCAGTAACGGATCCATATCTTGATATCTACAACAATAACAAACGTGTTGTCAGCAAAAAACTTGTGTAGTATATTGTTACAAAGTGAAATTATAAAATAAATCTGTAAAACTTACTTCAAATGACGATCATTCTGCGACTTTCGCCCAACTTTCTACGTTTTCTTCGATCCTGAATTCATAACGCCAACCGTTTCAGAAAACATTTTAACTTCGTATAAACAACAATAACTGATAACACTTCGTATAAACATCAATAACTGAGAACTCAGTCAACAGACTATCACATATTACACTCTTTGACCAGAGACTATGCTAATCTTATTAAGTTTTCTTCAACTAAACATAAAGCCTAGTGTTGTCTCATTAAAAACGGCATTGAAAATGCAACAAAAAAATAATGCATGTCATTTATTTCGTTTTGATTGGCATCGGACAAATTTGTATGAAAATTATTCGGTTTTGAATGAAATCGGTCTCGTGTCTTCAGAGTTGTTGAAATTTTAGTGTAGTTATACCGTTTTGATCGAAATAACAAACTTTGGGCTCACTTTTAGTACAGTTTTATCCCGTTTTGTTTAAAAATTAGTTTAGATTCAGATTCAGCGGACCAAAAACTACAGGATTTAAATTATTTTTTTAAAAAAATGTTTCGACCAGAAGTGTAGTTATTACGTTTTGTTCGCCACCTCCTCATTTTTAAGTTTAGAGCAAAACAAGGAAAAGACTTTTTACGTTATTTCCACTTATCAAAACTATTTTATTAAAAAGTGTTCCTAACTGAGAAGTTATTGATAATAAATATAGGCCTATGAGGGTTATTTTTTGAAACAATGTACGTCTGTGAATGAGAATGATTCGCAATCACCACACTGCGCATGCGCTTCTGCTCCCAGCATGCTTTGCGCGCGCTTAGAAGCCTTTTACAGCCTGTGTGCTTAGCTGTAAAAGTTTATAATGTTTAAGAAAAATTATTCGCTAGCCGACTGAGTGATACGATCTGCAATTCTTGAGAACTAGAAACTTGGCAGCAGCGGAAATTCACCGTCATATTTGTGAAATGTGTGGTAATAATGCTATGAGCGATGGTAAAATTCGACAGTGGGTGAGAATGTTCAAGGTCGGCGGGTTAACGTGCGTAATGTTTTTTAACTGTTTAACGTCTCTTAACAGCGAGATCTTTAGAGACGGGAAAGGATGGGGGGCAAGGAATGAGAAGGAATTCAGCCATGGCATTTTGAAGGAAGTATCCCGGCATTTGCCTGGAATGATTTGGGAAACCATGGAAAACCCAAATCTGGATGCCCGTATGGGGATCGAACCGGCGTCCTCCCAAATGCGAGGGTGCGTAATGAGCCGTGCCCACGCAGACCATCTTTGTATTTGGTATTTGGTTTGTGAAGTGGACAACAAAATCCGAGAGTCCAGACATTCCGCCCAACGTTTTTCTCCTGTTGCGGTATTTAAAGGAGTTCCTTGATGGTCAACGGTGACGAAGAAATGACAGCTGCAGCTAAGATCGAGCTTCTTCTTTGGCGGAAGATTTCTCTGACATCGGAATTAAAAAATTGTTTAACGGCATGACAAATGTTTGAACAAGACTGGAAATTATGCAGAAAAGTAGATGAAATTATATAGCATGTTGAAATAAATATATTTCAATTATATTTGTAGTTATACTTATTAACAATGGACCTTATTTAAAAAAAAAAAATCGTGTTTCCTATACTAGTTTCTATTGAAGCCCAACGACTGCAACAGCTGTTCGAGCGAAAATGTAGCGTAGATTAGGTAGTAGAAGAGCCAAGTTCACTCCTTAATCTGAAAAGTGTTAAACATTGATTTTTTAACCAAGTTCCTACATTCAGAGTTGCTACCTTCAAGATATCTTTTAAATTAATTAAATTGCGGAATCCTGATTGCCCGAAGATTAACTGGCACCTGCCAAGTTGTTTTTGTTTATAAGTGAATGTTGTGAAACTAACCAGTTTGATACAGCTCGACACTTTCTGTACTAGGAGCTGAGTATGCCAGCGCTTTAATACTCCCCCTATAATTGTGAATAATATTTATTTACAATAAAAATAAGAAAATAAACCAACTGGCAGTCATTGGGGACTGCCGGTAGAAGTGAAAACTTAAAACTATGAATATCATACGCGCAACGCGTCATGCTTATAGTTACAGATATACTGAATAACTAGCATTTACCCGCTGCTTCGCAGGCGGGGAACTGGACGTGTTTAGAAATTCGTGTGGTCTGCCTCTTTCCGAAACTGGTGCTAACCTTTTGAATTTCGGAACAACTTCTTCCACAAAATGTCCTCTTCACGTTTCGCACTCTCCTTTTTCGGAAAAATTGACACATATTAAATTAAAAATGCCGAAATATGAGTGCGCAACCGCCAAATATTGCCAGCACTGTAAAATTGACACAAATTATCGGTAACTAAACAGTCTCGTTTTATCATAGAGGTCTGGGATAGGTTAAAATTCGGCCTGGACCACGAGGAAAAAGTTTACGGGAAATTCATTCTGTGGCATCCATCTCAGAAATTGGGCTTTTGTTTACAATGGTTTGTCTCCGATCGCTTGTATAGATTCTAAGATGGTAATCGGTGTACTACATCTCCGACAAATATTTTCTATTTGTTAATTTAGTGCAATTTTATACACCGAAGGAAAGCGGACACGACAAGGAAACATTACAATAATGGATTTGACCAACATTTCACGACATTTTATTAATTTTGCAGCGCCGGCTGCATCTAATAGCTGGGAGTCGCTCTCATA
Organism: Vandiemenella viatica; assembly: GCA_031002005.1. NCBI lineage: Eukaryota > Metazoa > Arthropoda > Insecta > Orthoptera > Morabidae > Vandiemenella > Vandiemenella viatica. Next base: position 128,200,571 of record JARYHS010008074.1, read on the forward strand.
CTGGCGTCCGCATCTGGATTACTGTTGTGGGGTTTGGGATCCGTATCGCAAGGTTCTGATTGACTCAGTGGAGAGGGTGCAGAGGAGAGCCGCTAGATTCTTGTTGTTACAGCCCTTATGAAAGCGTCACAGAATTGATACATAGATTGGGCTGGGATAGTTTGGAAGACAGGCGACGTAGCTTGCGTTCGAATTTATTGGAGAATATGCGAAAAAATTTAAATTTCGAGTGCAATGAAATACTTCTTCCGCCAACCTATTTAGGTCGCAATGACCGGAGGGATAAGATTAGAGAAATAAGATGCCGTACTGATACTTATATGTATTCCTTCTTTCCTCGCACTATTCGGGATTGGAATGGGCGGGTTTAGGATTGGTGCTTAGCACCCTCTGCCACCCACAATGTTTGTGATTTGCAGAGTATGGATGTAGATGTAGGTATTTTGTCATTTTTAATTTAAATTGTGGTAACTTTTGCCGAAAAAGGAGAGAACATTATAACGAATCAGTTAATCCAAATTTCAAATGGTTAGTACCAGTAGTAGGTAGCCGCCCCGCCCTCTCCCTCAGAAATGCAGGGTCTATTGGAGATCGTGATTCCGTTACAACAACATTAAATAATATCGTTGTAATACTGCTGTAGTCAGTTGCAAGACGTATTATTTTCAAGCAGTAATTCCGTTTAATACAGCCTGGACCATTATTTTCAACCCGAATTTAGGTTTTATGAGATTTCGTAATTCCATATGAATACAATCATATGCCGTGATTAATAACATGTATTTTTTTCTTAATAACGTCTATACAACAATCCACATTTCGAGCAATTTTCCTTCGCCGTATCTAAAAACTGAAGTAGTTAGATTGAAATGCAGCCTTGACCATAAACAAATTTCGCCAAAGCCATCTGGAAATATACTCTAGACAAAACACATAGATGTTTTGTTTTTGGGAGTAGCTTACTTCGCGATACACGTCATCATTAACAAAATCAAACATTTCAGATACACGTAAAAACATTAAATGTTTCACTAACTACATTTTTGGACAATACTCCGATATCCAAGCCTACGAAATTTGATAAATTTAATGGTTGATTCCTATATATCTCAATGGGACAAATCGAAAGCAAAGCATAAACTTTTCTGATATCTCGCTTAATTATCGAGATATCGAATGTTAAAAATCATTTATAGGTACAGTTCCTTGTTCTTTTGATGGCGTTTTTCTTCTGGTCCGTGCCGTATTTCAACCATACGGCCACAGCTTGTAAGATTACATAACAAGTATTGTGCATTTTCACCGTGTAGTTCCTAGTGCGAATTTGTTTTCTGGTCCAAGCAGCATGTCAACCTAATCACCTCAAATTTGAGATACGATATCTCTAGAACTAAGAGAAGTATCAAGAAATGGTATTCTTTACTTTCGAAATGTCTCGGCGAGTTACAAAATAATTCATCACCAAATATGGCGTTGGAGATATAGCATATACGAATCGATCATAAAATTTATCAAATTTCAGTAGCTCGGATATCGTAGGATCTCCTGATTTGGGTAATGATAACATTGTCTTTTTTAGGAGCATAAATTATATCAATCAATTTCTTAATACACCATTTTGAACAGCTACAGGGCTAAAACACTCGCAATAATAAATCCACTGTATCGCAATGTAAAGTTAGCGGTTGTGGTTAGGTTGAAATGCGGCCTGGATTTCACAATCAAACTGCAGCGGCAATAAAACCCTTTAATACACATATTAAGCAATAAGTTACTTACCCTAAATATCAAAATTCTTGTATTCTTATTGAAGATTTAATATATTATGTAGCAGTTTGAATAACTAATTCCGAAAATCAAATAATTACAGCCAAAGACAATTACTATATAAACAATTCAAAGATTACAATATTCAAACTCTTAAACGCGTCATTTTTACAGTAAAATAAATATTAGTAATGATCATTACGTTTGATTCAAGCATTCTGTTTATTTACTCCAGTCCAGAAAACTGAAAAATTAAATATTCGAAGTAAAAATACTAAACAGAAACAGTTAAGCTATGTGAATTTTCGTTAGATATATGTGAAAGTAGTGCGTGTCTAAAAGTGCATAATGATCCGTAGCTCACAATTTTCCATAAAGAAAGATTTTTAATTTTTTTAATTGTTTGCTTCTTCCCATGGTACATATAAGTCGTTAGCAATTTTCCTCAGATTTTGACTGGCACCATTAGCTCTAAAAACGTGAAAACTACATCCAAAATGCTGCGGTACTTATTACGCGATACCCGTTACAGTAAAGAGACAAACGCTGCTTGCTTACAGATATATAGTATAGATAAAAGTTCCGTGTGGTCGTAATGACCTGGTGACAGAGTTTCTACTGGCTGCGCATTCTGCCCCTGTCTTCGCCCCTTTACCCTAACCCACTACTGCTACCAGGTACAGGGTACCTACAGTTTAACGTGGAATCCGAACCACGGAAGCGTTCTGGCGTACTTCACATTACATAGCAAGTTGCGTCAGAGGTGAAGTCCGGATTAAGGGTCTATGAAAATACCGGCCAAGACTGGGATTCGAAGAGGGGACTTTTCGTTCCCCAGTCAGACATCTTAACCATTGAGCCACCACTCCGCTACAGATATAATGTTAACATTAGCCTGTCTGTAACGTAAGCCTAAAGAAGTTTTCAAAAACTAAAACTCCGAATGTTGGTCGAACTTTCGCGATGCAGATGTACCAAGCTATTGTGTCGAAGGCAGGAACGCTAATTCCTTTCCTCAGGGGCCTACATTTCGACCTGGAATCAGAACCACGGCACGTCCCTGCGTATCTCATATAATCAAATACAACTCCTGAAAATTCCTGCTCACCACGGGATTTGAATCCAAAACCGGAGAGATAAACTATAGGTAGTAAGCTCCTCAGCCACTGAGCTACCAGACCGCCTGTTTTGAAGTAAGCGTATTCTAAGTAGGGCCCACTATCAAACTCGGATAAAAATTGGGTTTATATTAACAACGTTGACAGAAATTAAGGTGAGGGGCAAAAGAGGAGATGGTTTAGATTTTTGTAAATCAAACGTAAACAGAATAATATATTTGTTTTTAAGTATATGTTTGCAAAGTTCCATCGAAATCGGATATAAACTATGTGTTTGCATGAGCAATATTGGTATAAAAAATCATTTTTATATATTGGATACAAGTATAATCTATACTTTCACTGCTATTCAAGCGCAACACATCATTCTTTTAGTTACAGATACACTGCTATCACTAGCATGTTGGTGACAAGACCTCATAAGATTTTAACTATCCAAAAAGCGCCCAACACGCATATCATACGCGGAACACGTCAAAGCATGTCGTTGGCGGGAAGTCGCGAACTCTGAGATTCGCCCCCACCCAAACGTAAGTTTTCACTTAAAAAATTATTTTCAGAGGTCATAAGGCAGTGTGTAGCGTTAAATTCTATTTTCTGTCGATGTAATCAGGTGTGAAATAAAATACGAATTCAATTATAATCCGGCGGTGGAGGGCCCTTGTGGGTGTTGGAGTGGTGGAAGGCAGCGGCCGTTTTTATAGTCTCGTGATGAGGATAGCCTGCCGCTGGCATCGATGGTAGAAGCAGGCCCCGTAATAATAGACGGCTTATAGCTAGCGGCACAGGCGATATGCTGACGCGCCAACGGGAATTCCCAATATCGCCTAAAGTGGCGTCGCACGAGTATTGGAAAAGCGAATGAATGGCTGCACTGTGTGGAGCTGATATCGCCTCCTGAGGGGGTCCTTAATTCAGGCGTGATAATTACACGTTACGAGTAACGCGATCAGAGGGGTATCAGCAAGTTTCACCCTTACGCTGCTGTTTTGGTGACTAGCGGTAATGTCTCCTATGCTCTGACTCTACGAATATCATATGGGAACATAAATGCCAGAGATCATTAAGAAGTAAAGGCACATTTCAGCGCATTGAGGCAGATGTGTGGGAACCTTATGACATACAAAAATTAATGAGCGTTCCATTATCGGTGTGCGAACGTATGCGGTCTTTTGGCTTGGTGTTAAGCCTGTCTAGTAACTTACTAGCGAGATACAACTTGGATTGGCTTGAACGGAGGGAAAAATATTGTTGTGATTGTGTATACCGAACTCGGGCGGTGAGTGGGAACGCTTGGGGCTGGCATCGGGAAGGACCTGGGTTCAAATCTTCATCCAAGTTTATAGATTTCAGTTTTTGGTGCTTTTTTCGAAATCACTCCAAGAGGATACCGGGAGTGTTTTTTTCAAAAGACCATGGGCGAATTCCTTTTTATCCAGTGATATCTCACCTCTAATTACCTCAACGAGGGATAAATCCGTAAATAAAAATAAAAAAAATTCTCCTTGATTCTTGAGGCAAAAATCTGATTATCAGCCTATTCCATTCAAATAATATCCTATTTTTTAGGTTATTTCATCTAACTGGGATTCATCAGTGGTTGGAAGAGAGTGCGGCTGAAGCGAAAAAAACTGGGAGCAAGCCAAGATCTATAAAACTAGAGGAAAAAAGGCTATTTATCGTGAATAGTGGAGGAGGGGCAGCACAATTTGTTGAATTTTCTGTCCCCGTCTGTAGAAAATTTAATTTCAGTGCCTAATAATAAATTTCTGTTTATTATTTACATTGCTTCAGGTCCATATGTAACAGGCAGACATGTAGTTAGCAGAAATATCTTTATCTGTCTGCTATACAAATGCTGTATTATTCAAGTTTTTGCAGGATGTAAAGGAAAGCCGCTAAACAACTCCAATACGAAATCTTCACAGGTTTTCCACCGGATTATATTTTCAAAAGACAAGCTTTCGGCGGCTTGCTCTGCCGCCATCATCAGGTCCATTGTACTTAAGAGAACAACTAGAACTACACTGCAGTTCTAGTTGCCACCAAAACTACCACACTCAACCAACCATTAGAACTACACGCAGAAGTAGCAGGGGAACTGTGGCAAATCAAGCTTCAAGCGCCACGGGAGGGGGGGGGGGGGAACAGCTGTCTCATCTGTCGGTCAGCCAATCAGTACAGATATCTTCACACATTAGGAAGACGACGAGCTAGTCCTCGAAATATAGTGTTTTCACAACACAATCCGGCGGTACACCCGTGAAGAGTTCATTGTAATTAAATGATATCTCTTGATGGGAAAGATGTTCATTGTCGATATGATCTCGCCATCCTTTGATAGCCACTCTTATCACCGACAACTTAACCACTCTTAAATGTCTTTCACAAATTGCTTCCAGTTTCCCTTTCATTTTGACAGACATTAGAAAAAAATAATACATTTACCGCTGTATTTATAATTGGCTCGTACCTGTTAGACACGCTGATTGCTGTAGGATAGAAATTAGTAGATTAGTTGTTCCCGTAAGTCGAGCTATATTATAAACTTTGGTACTTGTTTATTTTATCAGACTTTAAATTCGAGTTTTGCCTCCGCAGGATTCAAGATCAGTTCTGCAACATTTGTATTGGCATTTGCTCTTCATGTAACTCAAGAACTGTGTATCTCAACGGAGATGTTGTAACGGCCATACATTCTCTCAACATAATGACCACAACTTCATATCATAGTACTGAATTGCAGTATTTCACCATTTCCCCAACAAGTTAATGTTCCACAAGCTGTGAAATGTGGACCGATGTCAGTTCAAGTTTTACGATCAACTTGGATATCTCCGCCCAACCCAGGAATTCTGGTACCTCATCAATGTCTTGCCACAGGCTTGCCAAATTTCTCCTGCCAATTTCTCTGGCGCGTCAAGCCGACGGATCGAATGCCATTCTTGGAGACGACACCCCTGACGTAGTTTCGTGTCAGAGCCGCCTCGGGGAGTGTCGTAGGAATGTGGCAACCTATAAGACTGACGGCTGATAGCGAAAACTCGTCACCTTACTTCGTTATGCTCACGGCGTCGGTTCAGTACAGGGCGGAACCACCATCATCAGAATTAGGTTCCGATAGCAGCGCTCCCCGCCAACCCCCAGCCATGAATATAAAATGCGTCTCCAAGGCGAGATTTTATGACTCATAAATCGTATTCTGCCACAAAACTCTGTTAACGATGGTGCGGGGAAAGCTTTCGGAAGTTTGTCTCTATTCACCGTTGAGCCACCTTATCTTAGCAGGACGTCTTACCCTCTCATTATCATTACCCTATCAAAAACTTTATCTAGATTAAGATCATGTAACGTAATGGTTCAGTTTAACTGTAAACGTTATTATTTTTGATACTTAATTATTCTTTAGTGAAATCTGAGTTAACGTTTGGTGTAATTTCATTTATGAATCTGGTAACGTGGAGATATCATCGCCTCTCCGAATTGGAATTTTACAGCCTTGTCTCTGTCTAAATTGCTTACAGAGTTTTTCTTCTAAATAAAGCATATTTTGATTGGTAAGTAACTGGGATATTGTTTCCCCTCAATCTTTCTTGGCAAAATACAACAACATATTGAAGTGTTCCCTATGTTAGGAAAGCGACTTCTCGACCTCACTATGGCCGATTGCTACCAGTTATTAATAAACAAATAATATTAAGTATAAAAATCAGGTGGGCGCCAGAGATTGGAGTGTACCCTATTCTGAAAGAAGCGACATCCAGATCTCAAAGTATTATTATTGAAACAAGAATTATTTAATTTTTGAATTAAGCAAGCAAAATGACACATTACATGACTGGAGGGTTATATTGAAAACAGGGTTCACAATCTGACTTTATGATTTACTTATGTAATTGAATTGTTTAATTGACAAAATTTTACAAAGATTAATTTTTCTTTTTAAAATACAAGGGTACATCACTTTTTCTGTGGAGCAAGAGAGTCTGTCTCGGGGCGATAACTAGGGTAAACGACGTTGATGCAAAAATTCCTTTTTCTGAATGGTGGTTACGGTGCAGGCGAATCTAAATTGTGCTTTTTATTTTTATTATTTCATTTAACTGCTTTACGTCTCTCAACAGCTAGGTCTTTAGAGACGGGAAAGGATGGGGGGCAAGGATGGGAGCAAGGAATGGGAAGGATTTCGGCCATGGCCTTTTTAAGGAAGCATCCCGGCATTTTCCTGGAGTGATTTGGGAAATCATGGAAAACCCAAATCGGATGCCCGGACGGGGATTCGAACCGCCGTCCTCCCGAATGCGAGGCCAGAACGCTATCCGTTACACCACCGCGCTCGGTGGGCGGCAACCAAGATGTTCCTTGTCTTCCGTGCTGCCGGACGAAGCGTCGCTTTCCACCACCTCTTGATGACGTCTGCCAATGTCTGTATTTGGAGGGAAGCTCTTCTCGCTGGTTGGCTCAGGACATTAAAAAAAAACGACCTTTTTTCATAATAAAAATACAATTTTTTCCTATTGGCTGTACTCCCTGGCTTGCCCTTACCCTTCGTTCATGGATACAGATTTAGTTTTTATTTTATTTTTTTACTGAAACAGCCCAGGCTCCTCTTGAGTTGAGTCACGGGACTGTTATGCCATAAGTCAGATTTAATGGCAACACTAAGGGACTGGCGTTCACTAAACACTAGCAGTACCTCCCTCGGGACCGACGCACACAGGACGAGAGAAAAATAAAAAATAAATAAAAAAAACACGCACACATGTGTTTCAATCTCTGCCTCTCGCGGAACATTACAATATATTTATAAATTAAATCAATTACATCAATAATTCTTGTTTTCTTTTAAATTTCCGCTGTTAGGAAAAAATGTCATTGTGCCAACAAAAGACAATATTTTATTTTAAAATAAACATTGCTGACGTATATTCCACTATATAAGGAAATTTAAGAAAACACTCTCTGAATGTTTCCATACCCTTCAATTTGAGCGGGAGGATCCTGTGCACAAGTATTCGGAAGCACGAAGAAATATAGGTGCTTATGCAATCAATTTAATTCATAAATAAACAGTAATTGTTTTATCATTTAATAAGTAAGATCGAAAAATATCTGAAACGTCCGTAATGGATGAGTGGTAACGATATGGTCTTGCATCATCGTCCGGCCATCCAGATTTCGGTTTTACATGGTTCCCAGAAATCACTCAATGCGAATGCCGGGATAGTTCTGCCAAAAATCATTGCAAAATTTTTCCCCGTCCCCTATCCCCTATCCTGTACCTGATCTAATCACCTCGAATTTGACTAACCGTAAACCCAAAACGAAAAACAAAATGAACCAGAGGTATCTGCATGCTGGATGGATAGCCTGACCACTCACCCATGGCGCAATCGAATGCCTCGTATGCACCTGAGAAAGCTCAGGCAAATAAGCCGCTCAGTGAAGCGAACGGATCAAGTGTGGACGCCAGAGCACGCTCGCAACGAATGATAGTGACCGCGCTCGGGTCGAGCCACCGTGTGTCGGTATTTTAGAATGCTCAAAGGCGAGCCAGTGTGTGTTCCGCGCCCAGTGTGGACGGCAATATATAGATTTTTATGAGCGCGAGCATGCTGGACAACGACAGTTGCTTGACAATAATTAATGAGTATGAATCAAAAATGGAATTATATGACAGCTAATACGAGCCGTATTTATAATCAAAGTGAATGAGAGGATACCTACGTGAAATCAGCGGGTTATTAAACCGCGACATTGATGATAACGTAAAGAAAAGAATAAAATAATAAAAACATAAAACATTTTAATATATATCGGTAGTAAAAGTCTGTAAAAATAAAAAATAAGAACCAAAATAAATATAATATTGGAGCGACTGAACAATATCATCACGGGCTACCGGTGCAAAACGGCTGACACTTTGTTTAGGTACTCTGAACATATGCTGCAGGTTTATAGAGGAATCTCCCGTAGGCATGAATCTTAAAGTTATCATTAATGTATTTCCTGTTGGGATCACCTCACGCATAGGTGTACAGTGCTTTTTAACGAGGTTAAACTAAACGCAGGAAATGTTCGAAATCGATCCCTGACATTCTAGTAAAGATTTGGACAGCTCATTATCTACTCCAAAAGTCAATTCGAGAATTATATTATTATTAAAGTATCTTCTTCGATGACGAAAACTTTGTCTAATTAAGCACCTTGGTACTTTGGTTTTCTTCTTTGACATCGTATGAATAATTATAAAGGCCGCAGCTACCACGTGCACGCGTGACTTGTCAAAAGCCAATCATTTACTGTGCATTGTGGTTACTTTCGTTTTTCTCGAGCACGCTCTAAAGAATAAATGGCTCATTCGCCTGAGCATGCTCAAGTCTATACGAGGACATAAATCTTGTTGCAGCTTCTTAATCACGTAAGCAGAGTAAAGGTCTACAGATCAATTTTTCTGTATGCTGATTGAATACGGCTAAGTACCATTTTCCGTTTTTTCTTTTAAAATAGAGTACTTTACTGCGTAAAAATATTTTTGATAACGGTGACCCCATATTCAGTTTGTTGTCGGCCGATTCTCTCGTTCCGTAGAGCAGTTACTCACCAATTGCTTTTCTGACAATGTGGAACAATTTGAGCGAGTCATAACTCGGTGACCTCATCGAAGTCAAACATATTTAATGATTCCGACCACTGAAATCACGCCAATGTAAGCATTTAAGGCAAAGGAAGGGATTTATGACGGGACATATTATAGGGCTGAAACAATTGTCAATTATGCCAAAATAATATTCAACAGCGCAATTGGGATTTAGCAATGAACACAAACGTTACTTAAAACTAAATTGTAGCAGTAAGCGAAGTAAAGTGCGTTTATTATAGTCACGCATTACAAGGATAGCTGGGCATAATTTTAAATCATTCTATGGCTCAGCTCTTGGTCATTAATTTTTGTAATGCCTCCCACAGTTATATTTCTTCTCTTCTCATTTTTGCTGATTTAGGAATATGTTTTTAATATGGTGATGTCAGTGGCATGTGACTGAAAAAGTATATATTATCAGAAGTGAAATTTAGTTAACAGGCTGTGATATTCAATTACATACTAACTTACAAGTCTCTCAATAATAAAGGTGTGAACAGAATATTTTTAAAAATTATTTCTTCCCGTTTGCTTAACTTAATACAATTTTTATTAAACAACGCTAATAACCCTGATTTTGTAATGTTGTGCGTATTTCGATTGTAGTTTACATCACGACACAGTTAGAACTATTTACATGCGTCTGAAGTAATGTCACCAATGTTGCGTCAAAACAAAAGCAAAGTACAGTAATTTGTAACAACTTCCGTTGTTCAGCGTAATATTAGTGTCTCTTTGCTTAAGGCTTTACATATCTTCGACGTCGAGGTCATCAGAAGAGGGAATGAACTGGGAACAAGTAACGGAAAGGAATTCAGCAATGGCCTTTTAAAAGAAGCATCCCGGCATGCGCCTGGAGTGATCTGGGGAAATCATGTAAAACCCAAATCTGAATGCCCAGATGGGGATTCGAACCGGCGTCCTCCCAAATGCGAGGCCAGAGAGTTAAAATATTAATTTTAATCTTGGTCTAGGCCACATAGATCACGATGAACGCGGAACTACTTTCATCTGCATAATGTGTTCAGTAACATGGCGCTCATGACAATGAGGTAAATTATTTGTAAGATACTTAATTTAATCATGCCCTCTGCTGTAAAAATAAATGCCTGTTTTCATTTATTCCCAGGCTACATCTCAACCTAATCAAAACATCCGCTAGCATTGATGCTCCAAAATTAAAGCTTTTACCTTACATATCCATGGACAAAGAATATAATGAAACATATACATCGAACGAGTATATAAATAAAAGCAACTAACAATTAATATGTTAATTTAAACGCCATACTTTTCTTTCAGTGCTCCAGCAATTCATTTCTTTGATGACGCTTGAATATATAGAATTGTTATAAAATAATTTTCATAACCTGGATTTGGTATTAATATCTCTGGCTGTGGTAAGTCCGGTGACGAAAGACGGGCGCGTGACGTCAGTGTTACAAACACGATGACCACAATAGCGTTTTATTATTATATTCTCTCCTTATCTGCTAACAATGAGATAAAATCGGCCTATTATGTTAGAATTAGCCTTCTTTCTAGGTTTCGACTGTTGTTCCTTAAGTGTCACCGTCCCCATAAAATGGAATTTCAGCAGTTCTGCAGTAAATATTTAATGACTTGACGTTTGCCGCCGTGTATGCATGGATGTTTTACGACGCGTGATTCAATTCTGTGCAACAATTTTATAGCTCTTTTATACGGACCCACTTTAGTGCCGGATATATGTTTCTTTTAAAACGAAAGTAGTCTCTGCATTGCAGACATCACAGAGGCGTTTTCTCAGATTCTCCTCCGTATACTCCTTTTCCCAACTCTCTGCGACAATAAATCGTCACCTCCAAACAGTTTCTGACGTACATCTCCTTATTTTATGAACCAGTGCTTGATAAAATCTGCGCTATTCCGTGATTCAGCTTTGTTTATGTCTTTGGGCGTTGCCGATTCTCTGCAAGCACCATCATCAGCGTAGTAATACGAAAGTGTATGATATTTTTTTGAAGCGAATAGACTTTTGTATCTTTTGGTGAAACCCTGAGGAAATATTTCAGTCCACTTCACCGATATCTGACAGTTTCCTCACGTCATCTTGCCTACAGTACCGAGTATTTGTATCTTTAGGACCTACTGATAATACTTAGAAAAGTAATATAGTATCTGACGGTCAACCGACAAGCGTTGATGTCTCCACACCCGATGAAGACGAAGAATCTAGTTTCGAAATATCGTGTTTTCAAAACACTATCCGCGGTATACCAGTGACGATTTCATTGCAAGCATAGCCGGGAAAGTCTCCGTTCTTACAACATAGTATCAGCCGATTAAGAGAAACGTGATATTGCTTACAGATAGATTTCTGATTTGCATGTTTCATTTACACAAGAACATATTTTTGAAATAGTTAACATAAATTTAAATGTGAAATAAATAAAGGCCGATGGAAAACCGTGACGTCAGTATCGTGAAATGAAAATTTAATTAACTATTATGTTGTGATTTAAATAATGATTCTATAAACAATTGTACAAGTACACCCGGTGTTTCTACAAACAAGTGCACATATTTTCACTCTCGTTAAAAAACATTTAACAGAATTACATTCAGCATTCACATAATATTGAAAAGTAAGTGAAATGCTGTCACGGGATTCAAAGTACAATATCACTATTAATACTATTCACTGTTTTCAGCTTGTTCCCAAAATATGGTTGATATCCTCAGTACCCAGACATTGATTTTTAACGATGTTATGAAGTCCGAAAAACTTATCTCTTTGTCTGGCCTATTATCCACGTGGACGCATGGGCTGTCATTTGGGATAAAAAAAAGAGTATGTAGATATATGGAAATTATTAGCACTCCCTGATAGCTTCGCGCGCGTTAACTTCACATTTCGAATACATAAAGTAAAAAAAAAAAAACACACACACACAATTACGTCAAGAGGTGCCCGCAAAAGACATGATGAATTTAGTTTTATATAATTTAAATTTCTTTCAGTTTACATAGTCAACATAAATATTAAGCAAAGAGTTTGATTGTTTATCTTTGATGTAATATAATCTTTGGTACCTGTCTATTCAGGTTACGAAAACAGTATGACGCTTGGCACCTATCTGTTAAGCTTACGAACAGATTACGATAATATGTTCCGTCCACTACTCACGTGAAGTCGTAAAACAGAATACAGTTTTTAAGTTTTCAACAATTTCGAAGTCGGTTATGTAGTCTTCTCATGATGCTGGACAAATAAAACCCCGTGGAAAAGGCCACTTATTTATATGTGGGGTGATCATCTGAAACATTAAATTATTTTCATCATTATAATCACAATACGTTCTCCTTCATTTTAATTCACAATCTATGTTTGACGCTCTACTGACATTTCTAACTGCTATACTGTCATCAAGATTTCTGTTTTCCGTGATGTTCTGAAACCACTCAATGAAAATTCCAGGATGATTCCTGAAAAGACTGGCTGAATTCATTCCCGTTCCTTGCCTCTAATCCTCTCAAGTCTCTAATGTTTGCTACATGAAATAACAGTAAATATTTTTTTTTTAAATTTCAAAGGTCCTTATACCATCCTCCAAATTACGACGTGTATAGATACATGACTGTGCAAAGCACAAATAAAATTATATAAACCAAAAAAATTGGGAAAACGACGTCATCCTTTAATCTGATTGTCGATTTAGTTTAGTGTTTTAGGGTAAGTCGACTACGTTGTCACTAACTCAATTAGTTTCATTACATTGCGACTATTGTTGTTGAAAGTTTGGTGGTTTGCTATGCAATCTAAGAGCTCTGGGATCGAACGGTATTTTGTTACATTTATCGACACTAATATTAGAAATGTGAAAGTAACTCTATTTCTCCGTCTGTTTGTTACGGTTTCACGACAAACTGATAAACTAATCTTGTTGCAATTTAACAAGGAAACAGAATGAATCATTAGGAAGGGCATATGTTACTTTTTTCGGGACAAGTAACGAATTTTGCCATGAAATTTTAAAAACTATCCAAACGATGATAGACCGTCGGATAGCATGTTATATCGGTCAGTCAGCATTTGTTTCTCTTCGCAGTCAGCGGAGTAACTGTGGTAGGTAGTAGTCTTGTGTAGTTCGCGAACGAACTAGTTCGGAAGAGCGCTCCCACGAGCGAACTACGCGAACTAGTTCCCAGATCTCTCGCTCCTTAGTTCGTTAGTTCGTTCGATCCTTTCCCGAAGACCAACTTTTGTTTTAGTTTATTATCTAAAAGGTAACACAGTTCGCTGTGGACACATTTCACTGAATAGACAGATATAAAAAAAAACAATAAAAAAATGTAACTGTTAAACATTAATAATTATTGCAGAAGTCAAAAACGGAAATTTAACATGGAATGTGAAAACAAAACACACTTTGATCCCCTTAAAAGATAACAATCAGTAACCACAACTATTATAACAAAGAAGAGAGCGCGTGAAATAGCGCTAGCAAAGCAAGCGAAGGAGCTGTCTTGCTGGAATTCCAGAGCGGAGCGACCTAGTTCGTGAATTAAACACAGCGCTACCGCTCGCGAACTAAACTGAGCAGGGGCTAGAGTGCTAGCTCCACGTGCCGAAGGCCGCCGGTTCGAATCCGGCCGCGGGCATGGATGTTAAGTGTTGTATGTCTGTGTGCATGTCCTGTCCGTCCTGTGGCGTCTATACACTGAAAGCAATTAAATCACCTTGAGCTGGCTGTATGGCCTCCGTTGCCAAATGCCATTAAAAAAAAAAAAAAAAAAAAAAAAAAAAAAAAAAAAAAAAAAAACTAAACTGAGCGGTACCGTTCGCGAACTAAACTGAGCATTCCCGGTCGCGAACTATTACCATTCGCTGCTAGGATTACCAACATTTTTTAGGTTAATCGTAGAATGTTTTTTTAGAATAACCTATAAAAATATAGTAAACTTCAAAAATATAATATTTTACGAAAGAGTGGAAAAGGACAAAGGATATGTTTTTTTACTAATTTATTTTTTAAGCTATATTTTTTTGCGCTTCTTGCATCTTTAACAATTTTCTGTCAACAGTATAATTGTAATATGCTTTATCGCTTTCAGTTGTTAAATTAATGTCGATCAAAAGCTCATTTTTACTAATGAAATACTGTTCTTACTGTACTTTTATCTAGATTTCGTGTAAAGTTCGTTCACTTTGATACTCATTTTTTCTCATAAATTTAGAACCTCTAATATTGTCTCACAGCCATCAAATGAAACATCGTGTTTTAAATTTAATTTTTGGATTTTCTATAGCAAATTGCTTTAATTAAAATTTAACTATTTACTAAGATACTCCAGACTATTATCAACGAATACTAGAGCATTATTTTAAATATTATCACTTTCTGTGGAGAATTTGGCTTCTAATGGCTTTTTCTTGTTTTCTTAACCAAAGAAACAGTATCTTTCACATTTTTCTAGCGCTGGCCAAGTCATCAGATTTTTTATCCTAAATAAACGATCTATGATACCGAGTGAAACCATTCTGTTTCATAAAGTGAAGTGAATATACACTGAAAAGTGTAGACTTGGCTCAGAGGAAGATCTCATAACTTTTTGTCACTGCACTAACACGAGACTTGGCCTATTTTTACAAGAATTGTTTTTTGTGGGATTCAGTTTACCCATTTGTGCAAAGGACAATGAACACTTTGGTTTATCGGTGGCAACTAATCATGTTAATGTCATTTGAAAGGGCTATTATTAAGCAATAACTTTTGTTAAGAAGGTCATATTAAATTCCATTTAGAAACGACAAAAAAAATGATTATGTCCTAATAAAACTGACATAACAAACAAAATAGCGCGTGCAGTAGCGGTAGCATGGCGAGCGAACGATCTGTTTCTCTGAATTCGAGACGCGAACTAACGAACTAAAAGAGCGAACTAGTTCGCGAGGGAGCTGCGAACTAAACTGAGCGCTCTTCTTCGCGAACTATAATGCGCAAGTCTAGTAGGTAGTCTATTACCGGTAACCCCTTCCGTCAATTACTTTGTTGCTCTCCATAAACATGTAGGAAATTGGTTCTCTTCATGAGACGGGTTCACTGTTATTTTTCCCGACTCCACGTTTTTTGGGACATCTTTTACGTAACTTACAGCATTCTCTACCCAATGCTAGCAATGAAATTGTAAGTCCATGCGTACGAAGTCGCGGGTAACAGCTATTTCTAATCCAGCTAGCTTTACATTAAATGAATTTGACATTTCATCTAACTATGGTGCTACTGTCTATTATGTGGCAGAAATGTGGAAACACAATTGCAGCGCAGACATAAGAGCACCAGTGTTGGATCAGAAGGACGACAGCAAGTCTTTAAGTGTTCCAACACACTAAGCCACTCACGCTGTCAGGTTGAGCCGGAAATTACAGTGTTCTGACGCTGGCGTACCGGAAGTTTTACAGTTGTTGGTTGTAAACACAGGTAGCTCTCAGGCTGCAAGCAACTAGGCACAAAGCTGCTTATTCAAGGGCGCATTGGTAACTTTGGAAAGTACTGTCTGCAAGACGGAGTTGAATGCTGCTGGAAAGGACAGACAGACGAACGACCCTATTCCCTCCTTCTAAAAGCAAAGTTTCTCCTTTTGACTGAGCTGAATTAAGAAAAGGGCAAGTCAAGACTTATTAACAGACATCCATTTCACGAGAAATCCGACAACGTGACTTGTACTGTACCCATATTCTCCTTGATTAAACCTTGCAAACTGGTTTAATTAATTTTAGCTTTAAGTGTCTCTTGCTACAGATTTTTATAAACTGCGCAAACAAATCACGACGACTTCTTCAATATTTCAGGCGTAATTGTATTTCTTACGTTCCTGTATATCTGTAAGAACTCAATATTCTTTTTCAAAGAAGTTGTAAAACGATTAATGGCAATTAATAATGAATTTATTTATACATTAAGTCTTAGCACATACGTAATTACAGTTGGGTATTCATGAAAAAAATTATTCTCTGTTATAAGATACATACATCCGTAGCTCTGTATACAAATAACATTTTCGGTGAGTGCTCTGGTTTTACACACTGCAATATCCACCAGGCTGACAGTGGTACGAATTGTACTTGTTTATTTTGCTCTTAGTTGTTTTGAATAACAAATGACATCAACACACAATGGTTTCTTGAAAATCTCTCTTTAGCTCATTATAATCTTCATTTCCATAGAGTACATCTGTATTGTAAGATTTTTCTTACGCAAGTGACGATAAGTTCACCAGTAAATCACTTGGTCTATCCAGTTTTATCAGACAAATTAAATAAATTTGTGCAAAAATTGAAGTTTTTTAAAACTGACGTTCCCCCTTCCTTTGAACTTAAGTACTCAACTGTCGGGACATGCATATCCACTCGTCTCCTAATCTTGAAAGAATTAATTAAATATCCAAAAATGTTACTCATTAATTCGATTCAAGGCGTTTAGTGATTATTAAACTGGACTGTCAGACAAACGATCGGTTCAATTTCAAATTCAGATGTTATTTTTTTAATACTAATCCCGATTATAGTTTTGAAGCTGTTTTTCCACAATGGCCAAGCCGAACAATGATATCGTCTCCAATTTTCGCTCAAGGTCTTTTAAGCGGGTTAAAATAAAATTAAAGTATTACATAACATAAATGACACTTCCCGAATTAAGTACACTAAAACATGAATGTAAGATGTACAACGGATATTTCTTTCCCACATACACCTATAATTTAACGTGGGTTCTAAACATAAGCCTGATTAAAGTATACTTCACAAAAGTAACTAAACGTTTGATAGCGGTAAAGACTTGTAAACATGCTGATAGCTAACTGGATTCAAACCACGGACGTTCAGTTTTTCGAATAATAGCATAAGGCATGAATGAGCTACAGTTTAGGCAGATTAAAACAGTAATTTAAAAAATTAGACATTTTCAGACAAATTCTCCTCCCGTTTATAAGAAAATAAAAACTGGAATACATGTGGAGTGGAGAAGTATCAGTCTATGTATACACAGAGTATTATTTAATGCACAGTACTTTGTAAATAGAAGATGGATGATAGACCAAAAGCTAACGAAATATCTCCATGCCACACAAGTGCTGGGAAGGTTCAGCTACCTTCAGTTGCCATCAACAGGTGTGCAAAGCTCAGCTTTACCTTCCGAGAAATGCTCATTACAAATTCCACGTTTGCTGAGCTTCCCGGTACCGTCTCCTAAATGTGCGTATTTATCCTTTTGCGATCTTCTGAGGGTCATTGCCATTTGGGTGTATGTCTGTTAATGTAAAAGCCTCTCTTAACTAAATTATTTCTATCAGTAGGTTGCACTGAAAGAGGGAATAACTACGCCTTTTTAGTTGTACTAAATCATGGGTGAGATTGTAGTGATTTGTCTCCTAACAAGCACAAAAACAAAATCATTTTAAAATTAATGTTCTTTCTTTTGACTCCCTAGTCTGGATGCGCACGTAAAGGTGCTGGGGAGCTACAACGGGACCGGGCTCGAGTTGTCCCCTCCCCCCCTCTCCGTACCGGCCGTCCTAATAGTGGTTTGCAAGTGATTTTCAGGAGTCACTTTGGTGAATGCTGGCATCGTTTTCAATTTCTACCTCATACACTACACATTTCAAAAACATAAAGTATATTTATCTCAGAGAACGTAAGCTACACGAATCGCAGACTAACGAAAATACTTAGGCTGCCTCCCTGACAATCCCTGGTTCTATTTACCCAATATAAACACTTTACAAATTCGTAATCGCAAGCCTTGATGAGAATCGAATCTCCATTTGTAAATAATAATAACGTTCTCTCTTTTCCAGTATTCGAAATGAAATAACTATTGTTCACTGACTTGATATTAACTATTTTTTTCACCTACAAGCTTTATTCTTCACTACATTCAGAACAAATATTAACGTTCTCTCTTTTCCAGTATTCGAAATGAAATAACTATTCGTTCACTGACTTGATATTAACTATTTTTTTCACCTACAAGCTTTATTCTTCACTACATTCAGAACAAATATTCTTTTGAAGTTGTCGAAAAGTTACAATTCTGATATTACTGCTCACTCGCATCCTTATACGCTCTCATTTCCACTATTTCTTTAGTAAATAAAAGCGATGATCTGACATCGAAAACAAACTTATGATTCATGATAGCTGAATCACAAAGTATGTGATCAAATTAGTCACAATTGGATGTAGTCGAACTCATACTTTTAAAAGTTGGTATTGATGTTGTTTAACAATTTAATTTAGATTAAGAACAGAAATAAAATTTATTACAAAAAAAAACCGAGCGTGGTGGGTGAACGGTTAACGTTCTGGCCTCGCATTCCGGAGGGCGCGGGTTCGAATCTCCGTCCGGACATCCAGATTTTGTTTTTCCATGGTTTCCCCATATCACTCCAGCCGAATACCGGGATGCTTCCTTCAAAAAGGCCATGGCCAAATTCCTTCCCGTTCCTTGTCCCCAGTCTCATTCAGCCTCTAATGACCTTAGCCGTCGACAAGGCGTAAAGCAGTAAGAAAAAAAAAACTTTCAGAATGCACTGAGAAATATTTGAAGAATGTTAAGTCGACCAGAATTTAGGTTTGTTGCGGTAATGGAAAGATGTAAGATATGTTCTCGGTAAACACTCCTGCGTCTGAAGCCACACAGTCTTGGGTTATTTGTAGCTAATCCCGATCCGTGCTAAGACCACAGCCGTTTGTCAGTCACTAAAAACTAAGCAAACTTAATTTCGCGTGGGGCACCTTGTTTCCGCAGTGCCGACATGTTGATGTTTTCTGCCGCTTTTACGAGCCGGGGGGCTTAGTGCGCAATAGGACCCCTGTGGCTCCTTTCGCAACCCTTCAGCGCTTGATCCGAACGGCAAATTTGCACTCTGCTCGGCCGACGCGGCTTTCGCAGCTCAAACAAGTCCTCTATCATAGCCATAGTGTTTACTTTTATCTAGGGTTTATTTTGGCTCGGCCAGTGCGGATTTGTGCAGTGGTGTTGTACCCTTGTTTACCCTGTCGCTTGCTGTGAAATGAAGCGGGGTGTATTCGTTTGGCGAGTAGCCTCGCAAACTCTCCGCTGAATGAAAACAGTTGAGCGACACTAGCGGTACGGGTAAAAACATTGTGAACGCATTTCCGTCCCACTGATATAATTTAGGACAAGGGAACAATCATAACTACATTCTTTAATACATGAAACCTATTCAATCGGCATTAATACAAATGTCCGCTGTGATATAATGATTAGTGTTGAATTCTACGTTCCGTTGAACACCATTTTTTTTCCCAATAACCTACTTTAATAAAATGCATTGAACCTGGAGACTGGATGTTAATTCGACAGCTCGAAAACCTCCGATGATACCAGAACTATTAGTTACTCTGAGCGCTACAACAGGGCTGTTTGGCTAACCAGGAAATATCAAATGAATAACTGCACTGACTTTATTTGCGCTTATATTGATAATAGGAAGTGTAAATTTCAAATAAAAAATCGACCTTCCTATTGTTTGCACTTGCACTGTTAATTGAAAATGTAACTACAAGGCCAGGCTAAACGCAGCTGTCTGTTGCGTAGCAGAGATAAAAATTAAAATATGAGGCAGAGATAGATATATACATATATAAAATTATGTTAAATTCGTTTAGGTTTACATGTTGCTTTTTGTTTATTTACGACAACTAGATGCAGAATTTCATGTAAGGAGAACAGCAACCGATGTTTATGCTGTGTTCTTTGTAACAGCTACTGGAACCAGGTTACATCATATCCTAAGGACTTCTCTGACAGAGGAAACCAAACAGGGAAGTTTATTAAAACTCAAAGAAAGTTTACACAAAACGTAGATAATCAGGAAATATATCAATCAAATAATAGTTATTCGTTTTTTAAATTATACTTGATTTAGAAACTTTCCTTAACAATAAAAATTTCGGCGATTCCAAATCAAATATTCTAACCAAATATTCCGAGAATATAATAGGAAAAAGTTTATTTACATGACGAAAAATATGGATAAAAAAGATAATTAATAGTTATTCGTTTTTCGGTAGAAACTTTTACAGAACAAATTCCTATTACCACCATAAAAGAAGGGCATTTAAACATAACTTCGCAAGGAAGCCAAACTCGGAGATAAAGTGACGCTATAAATTAGAAGTTATTATTATGCAATGTAATTGATTGCAGATGCTCCGGTATTACATGCACCTCTACTCAGTTCTTCTAAAAATCGGAAGGGTTGTATTATTTACTTGTGAAACTAAACGTAATACTGCAAGAATATTTTTCAAGTTTATTACATCATAACCTTCGTGAAACCATCTAGTTCCATGATCCTTTCTTAGACTTCAACACAAAATTTATCTTTATATACTGTCTACGAAGAAACTAATAGATAAATGTATTTTATAAAAGAAATTAAAATGAACAGTACATAACAGTATTGGGCACCACCTGTGTAGGGGCGAAGGCTGTCGCTATGGAGGGTAAATACCAATTTTCAGGGCACTTTTCCTGTCGCGTAACAACTTTTAAACAATAAACAATGTGACAGGATAGTAAAGATAATTCTGCTTTTTATTTTTAAAATATTGATGAGAATCTCTATTAAATCATCTATAGTTTTTTATAAATATATTTAATACCAGTAAAATATTTTCAATCTGAATTTCAGTTAGTAATCATCAAATTTTTTCGTTCCATTCAATATTGCACTCGACGTTCCTGCTGTGGCTGATTATCAACGAAAAACAGAACAGCACGCCACGAACACAGATCTATGACATGAAACATACATGCGTAACTCGATGCGAACACCCCTCTGACGGGACGCGTCCCACTCCACATTTTGCCTTGCCTTCTTAAGCCGCGTTCCCACGATCTCAGACGGGACGGGACGGGACAGGACGGTACGGGACGGGACGAATAGTCAACAACACGCCATGGGAACAGGGACGCCTCTGCTAGCGTAGTTGAGATGCGGCTACCCACTCTGTGTCGGTAAACATCACAGGCGTGTGTAGCGGTGCGCTGTTGTCATCGGTTTGAAGCAGCGGTGCGCTCCCCTTCTGTTGCTGTAAAGTGCTCTGTGCCAAACGACAAAAGGCAACGTGGTGGGGAGGTGGCGGCGAGGTAAGCGAGGGCTAACCTGCGGCGCGCGCTCGTCCCTACACTTCGGCTAGTGAGGTCCCGTCCCGTCCCGCCTTCGTTAGAAGACGTCGTGGGAAGCAGGTTTAGGGGGCGTCCATTAATGACGTGAGGGTGTTTTTCCAGAATTCCGGATCGCCCCCTCCCTCTGATGTGACTTCGAGAGATTCAGATTATAAATCAAAATTATCCAACAACTGCGGAAGATGGCCTACAACCAGATTTGCATTCGAGAGATTTGGTCGGCCGCCCCTTGTAAAATGTCGTGAGATTTTGTCGGAGACCCCCTCCCCCTGCCCCTACCAATCGACCTCGCAACTTTTTTTTTAGGTTTCATGCATTTCACCGGACACCCCTCCCACCTATTTCACCTCACGTCATTAATGGACGCCCCCTATTGTTACAACACAGGAGTTTAGATAACCAGCGCGTTTTTTTAGGCGATTAACCTCAGTCTCGTTGGCGAATGCTGTATAGTCTCATTTTTGTCTCAAAAGATGTTTCGAAGACAGAATAATAAGAGAACAACTTTTACATAAGTTTACCTGGTTTTTGGAAGAACGGTATTACTTGCTTGCTTCCACATGACATGTAAATCATCTTAGGCCAGTATTCTTTTCCTTCTGACTTAATGCCTCGTCGGCGTCGAGGTCATTAGAGGTGGGAGAGGATGGAGGCAAGGAAATGAATTCAGCCATGATCTTTTGCAGGAACTATCCCGGAATTTGCTGGGCAAGGGGAAGAGGGGGCTCGAATTCCGGGAAACCGAAATCTGGATGGCTGGACGGGGATTTGAACCCATGTCCTACAGAATCCCAGGCCCGAGCGTCATCACTCAAGCACCGTGCTTGGTGTAGTGAGTTAGTGATATTCACCAGTATAGATAATCTATTACACCAAAAATTGAAATCATATAACTTCTGGTTTCCACTGTAGATGTGACAACACTAACTCAATAAAACGATAACTGTTAACGAATTGAGCGATGTTGTTATTGAACACAGTGAAGTATATAATTTTTTTGCCATTCTTCTAAAATATCATAATTAATAGCTGGGGTCCATGTAAGAGGTTTCTTGTTATGATCAAACTATCTTTTTTCTGTTTCAGCGTGCCAAAATGAATTATTTGAAATACACGGCAGTTTGTTTCTGATTTCTGTAACTCTTGTAACAGTTAATTAATTAATATAACAGTTTTAACAACTTTCTTTGAGCACGAAGCTGTAGACATGATTATGATCTCCCACTTTCAGTTCAAAATTCACTGAAATGCTAGAATCAGCACTCTTAAGAAAAGTAAGATTATGATAGTGAGTAGCTACATAGATGCTTATGACTATTCTTCAATCTCCACGCTACATTAAGAGATCGAAATCAACGAGGATTGCAATACTACTCTTTCGCATTTGCAGTATTGTGCCGTTCAAAGCAACGATGCCTTTGTAACCTAGAACATTCTCATTTGTGATATTTAACACATCATACAGAAAACGGAAACTAGCGAGTCCTTTGAAAAAATATAATGTGCGCTTGCAACCTACACAGCAATTAACAGTTATCCTAATTACGGCAGCGTGCTCCAGTTTACTTCGCCTGTATCTGGACTCTGGAGACCCGGTTAAATTTTATGGTGCATGTCCATAACTACTCGTAAGGACAGCATCACGCTATACCACTGTAATTTGTACCGCTTTCTGCCTAATTATTTAAGTCATCTCTAATGGCGCTACGTTTAGCGCTGCATACTACTGTACTACTACATCTATTCTGTAATTATCTAACAAACCATTTAGAAATTACTTTTGCAACAGTTCTTTACAGGCCACAACTTTTCAGTACCCGTTGTAGCTGTTATAATGTTTTCACGTTTCGTTTATGCGCCGTTCACGACAGTTACTTTGCAACAATGGTATATTCTAACTATTACATGAACCAGTACTCCCTTCCGTGTTCGTGTATGAACATTAAATCGCTTTGAGACCAAACTGATCACACATTAACAATCTTCTTTTTTCTATGGTTCTTCAATTCTTCTTCGACGTCGAGGTCATTAAAGGCCGGGAAGGAATGGGACCAAGGAATTTTGCCATGACAATTTTGAAAGAACCATCCCAATATTCGCCTGTAATGACTTCGGAAAACCGAAATTTGGCGGACCGAATGGGGATTCGTACCTGCATCCTCCCGAATGCAAGGCCAAATTATTAATAGGAGTCACAAATACTTTAAGCCCTTAGATGATGATGTCATTCTTACCATCTTGTGTAAGAGTAATATATTTTTTGTTATTATTATTATGTCGTGCAAGCAAGTAAACTATGGAAATAGGTATTAGTAAGATCAAAAATAGAGGAAGCGAAAAAAAGTTGATGAAATACTAAAACAGGATAATTCAATATAAATATTTTTCTCGGGTGACTAGCCGAGTTAAAGGTTTGTTGTAAATACACTTGCACAATATTTCGACGATCTGATTCGTTGTTGCCGTCTTCTGGTGTCTAGAACGAAGCATAATCGAAAGGTGAGGGGTCTCGCGAATTCTGTCCCCGACTGTACTTAGAAATTTATCATTAGCCAAGCAAGCTTCCCGTGAAATGGGTTCACCAGAAGATGGCGACAACGAATCAGATTGCCGAAATATTGTGCAAGTGTAAGTGTTGTTACAACACACCTTTAACTCGGCTAGCTACCCGAGAACAATATTTATATTGAATTATATTATCCTGTTTTAGTATTTTCATCAACGCCGATAAAGATTGCGTTCTTATATAGGATAGTTCAAATCTTGAGATAAGACTGCTGATTAAGAATATTTTTGAATTAGCACTGTTAGCATACTGTCTAGTCTCAAACTTTAAAGAAATGCTTATGGGAGGTAATAAAAACTTTGAGAATGATTGTTGATGTGGAAACTAATTCGTTACAGTTTTTTCCGAAAGGGAAAAATTATAACAGAGGATTGGGAAGGTCGTGTACTTGCGAACAGAGAGTGCAGTAGTAAGAATTCAAACGATGTATTTCTTTAAAGTGGAAATATACAAATGGTGGATGTCATGTGACATAACAACGTAAACGTGATATACCAGTCGAAAATCTGCCTCACAGTGATAGTGAAAAATCTGCGTAGGAAGACACAGTAGCAAAAATACATTCTGTTTAGCTATTTTAATCGAATGTTAATGTAATCAGAGTTATTTTTAAAACGCAACAACACAGCTGATAAAGTAAAATTACAATTGTTACACAATAATTAAGCTGCTGAGTACGAAATATTTATGTCAGTTGAAGTATCATTGATCCACTAAAACGATACTAACATAAGACATCGAAAAATTAACATCGTGCAAAAATTAATCATAATGGGTGCAACTTAATGATACCTCAAAACTGGAATCGAAATTTTCCAGTACTGTTTCACGCGAAAAGAACTAACTAATAGAGCATGGAAAATTACAATGAAACCTATGGAACAAAGTACTGGCAGTCCTGATCACGACGTAGCATAGTTATTAGTATACATTTTTTCATTCTGGTTTCACAGCTCGTCAGCTATATCATTGCAACCTGTAAAAGATAGGTCAAGGAACAGAAAGAAAACCTTTTGCAGCAAGACATGTGATTTCACTACTTCTAATTTAATCTATCTTACTTTAGACGAATAGTAAATATCAGCCTGAAATCATCTGTTTCTTCCTTTCTTGAGCGTTTTCCTTTGTTTCTTTGTAGCTTCTATTGTCTTTGTTATCTGTTTGCACTCAAAGCTGTGTTATTCCTCATTTTCTTCTCTCTCCTATTTTTCCTCCCAATTTCCACGCGTTCCTCTCAAATTCATTTCTTAGGATCACAAGCCGGTAATGAGCGGATTACGGTTCACTTCCCGTAAATTGGAAAGGATTTAAAATGTAAGTGGAGTATCACAGCTTAAAAAAAAAGCTGATCCATGATAATCATCTTTCCCATCATTTTCCCTATGCGAGGAGAGCTAGAAAGTGGCTGTTAAACATTTATAAGAGTGTCGAAACCATCGTTAATATTTCATCTCCCCTCATACTAATTTCTCTGTCTAGAACTGGAGCGATAGAACGGAAAAGTAAATTCGACGTCAGCAACCGACAGAGATTTGGCAGGCAGGACGCGATCTAATTCTGAGCTGTAATTACTCACGACTTTGCTTACACACTCTCCCGTAGCGTCACGAGTATCTTTAACCCGGCACTAGGGCATTAAAGAGGAGCAACTGATTCTATCTTCAAGAATAAAAGAATGGAATTAACAATAATTTTGGAACCCTAGTAAGAGGTAGAAGGCTTACCTCCGAATAAAGTGTACTGAAAGTAGATCGGTGACGAAGTAATCTTATGAGAGAATATTTAAGCATCAGACTATAATCTTAAGCTTGGTGATTCCTCTTTATTTTGTTATCATAATTTTTTTAACTGAGGATAAAAAATTTTATTCTGGTTAGTTGTTATATTTCCAAGACATTCAAGAATCATAGTCAAATAAATATGAATTCCTTTTTCTATTATAGTTTACCTGATAAATACTGAGTCTAAATTGATGAAAGAGAAGCGAATAAACAAATGTAAAAAAAAGTAAAATGCGGTATTACTTCCGTACTGAGAATTCTACACGAAATTTTGAATATTTAATATAGAAGTGTATATACAACACCAAGCGATGTATGAAAAAATTGAATTAGAGATAGCTTGCATTTATTTATCGAATACATTGAAGAAATCTGGTAAACTGGTAGTACCAAACAATCTGACCGTCTTTTTGTGAATCCAAACTTAGAAATTATTTCTTTATAACATCTAATATGAACAGATATACAGTTTTCTGA
This sequence comes from Vandiemenella viatica, assembly GCA_031002005.1. Lineage (NCBI taxonomy): Eukaryota > Metazoa > Arthropoda > Insecta > Orthoptera > Morabidae > Vandiemenella > Vandiemenella viatica. Next base: position 128,227,123 of record JARYHS010008074.1, read on the forward strand.
GTTAGGCGAAACATTTTTGAATAAGTTTATAGTTGAAATGAAAAGTAACGATTGAATCAAGTCTTTATTGAATTATGATGGTATATTTAGGTCACGACAGTCATGATACTTTTAAATTTAGATTTTTCAATTAACTTTTTCTTTTAAAGTTTCCCTGAAGCCTCTTCAATCATTATTAATGGGCGGTGGATTCCAGATATCCAGTTTTTGTATAGATAACACCAACAATTAACTAATCTCTATGAAGATATTATATGTTATACGTTACCTTATTATATATTTTAAACCCTTTTATTTCAGTCATTATATAACTTGTCCTTATTATAAATTATGCTGAATTTTGTAACGTACAGTACATCCAGTTCAATATACGGCACTAAAGATGAATTACTCCTCCGAATAATATTGCACAGCAAGTACTTCGGAATCACAATAAATATCTCGACAGCGAGAATTACGTTTAAATAGATTATAATCTGTGGAAAGGCAGTTTTTTTGACATCATGTCAAAATAAAACATATCTTATTCTACTCCTGGGAGCATCGGCTGTTCATTATTTGAAATCCTACCAAATTTCAAACAATAGATATGGAGTTAATCCAAGCAGACATCCAGATACAAATTTTTAAAACAGATAATTTCTTTCTTTACGTCAGTAACACTTGCCCAAAATCATTTTCTCCCAATAATACCTTAACTGTACAGAAGTTCCTTCGGCAAAAGTCTTATAATATTTATACACAACTACCTGATATTTACGACATATTTTTCTACTACTTAAAACAGTAAATTAACAGTATCTTAAAAAAATTAAATCCTCAACATGGGTTTAATCATACTAGTAAACTATCAACCTGCGTACATGCTATCACTGATGATACATCAGCACCCTGTCAATATCCAAGCAGATTTAGACATCATATGAGAGCATGCCAATTTACCTTTGCCCGGGCATGTGTAACAATGACATAATTTGCCAACAGTGTCGTTGGCCCTTTCTTAATTTTTCTGTTTGGGCCTCACATCTCGTCAACTTCAAGGTGATTAGAAGTAGGATAAGATTGTGGGAAAAAAATTAGAAGTAACTTAACCATTCGAATCCACTTCTTCCAAATCCCAGATCAGAACTTTACGTTCAGCCACATTGTTCGGTTCACATACAGTACCTTCTACTTCCACGACAGAGCAGTGCTCAACTCGCTAGTCTTACGTTCAGATGATCGCAGGTTTTATGCTATAGGTTCACAACATTGAAGGGCGCCCTCCCCCTTTCCAGGGGCCACGAATAGGTGCGAAGACATGTCAGGGAAGGGGAGGGGGAGGCGCGGGTTGCACGATAGCTTCACCGCATGCGTGAACGACACCTTTGCACCGTTGGAAGTACAGCGTCTCTTTCGATGCCATTCACAGAAACCGTTTATTCTAACATCACATACTTACTACAGGAGATCGCCAGAATTCAGATTCAAATCATATTGTGTGTAGTAAACGCTCATGGCCATTGCTGTTATGCGGCAAGCAATAAAATGTGCTTCTTCGTCGCTGTCGAGACAATCGGTATTGAAATATTCCGATGCGTTCAAGTACTTTCTACGTTAGGCGGATTTTCAGGGGCTTGTGGCGCAGCGATCTAGCTCTCTGCCTCATTAGCCCGTCGTCGCCGGGTCGAATCTCACTGCTGGCACCTTTTTTATTTACTGTATTTATTTATTCAGATAATTCTTGGCAATCAGTTTCAACAATTAAATAAGTTTTTTAAATTCCTTTTGTTGAGGATAAACCAACGGCGTCTCGTTTCGACCCTCCTGTCTCCTGCTGCAGGAATGAATATCTGTCCTTCAACTGTAACGGTCCAGTAACTATATTTGTATTTCATATCCACCTCTGCAATTATTTCTATTTTTGAAATATATCTTTGTTTTCGAACAACATAATGAAGTTTGGAAGCGTCGGTTTCTTTTCGCAACAGACGGCATCTATAAAACTTATTATATGCATCTTTGTTGAAACTGATTGTCGAGAATTACCTGTATTCATATTTGAATAAATATAAAACAGAGTTGCCAGCAGTGAGATTCGATTTGGCGACCTCGGGTTTGTATGGCAGGGAGCTTGCTTGTTACTCCACGCACCCCTTTAAATATCTGTACCGTAGAAAATATTTGAACGCAGTGGAATATTTCAATGCCGATTTTCTCAACAATGGCGAAGAAGCGCATTTTACTGCTTTGCCACATTACGTATGTGGTCATGAGCTTGTATTACACACAGTATCAATCGAAACTGAATTTTACAATTGGCGACATCCCCTTGTTAAGGTGCGTTCCCACGATCCCTTGTAACGAAGGCGAGACGGGACGGGACCTCATTAGCCGAAGTGTAGGGACAACCGCGGGCCGCAGGTTAGTCCTAGCTTACCTGGCCGCCACCTCCCCACCACGTTGCCTAGTGTCGTTTGGCCCAGTGTTACAGCAACAGAAGGGGTGCGCACCGCTGCTGCAAACCGATGGCAACAGCGCACCGCTACACACACCTGTGATGTTTACCGACACACAGTGGGTAGCTGCGTCTCGTCTCCGCTAGCAGAGGCGGCCCTGTTCCCATGGTGTGTGATTGAGTATTCGTCCCGTCCCGTCCCGTCTCGCCTTCGTTACAAGGGATCGTGGGAACGGGCCTTTAGTGAGATGATATTGTTAGAACTGAGAAGTGGACATTTACGTTTTCAATAATATTGTGGCGTGAAACGGGGGGAGGGAATTTTCTTTTGATGGAAAGGTGGCGTCGTAAGAAAAATGTTTGAAACATATAGTCTATTCCATACTCGGGCATGGGTGGTTTTAATTAAGTGTAGTTTTCATTATGTGTTGTACGGTCACTTCTGAAAAAAGTGAAAATTCCTACCACTATTGTTGAAAAAGAACATGGGTTTTAATTATTAAAAAAATCTTTACCCCAGAAGACAGGTGTCGAGTAAGACTTCCTGCAGCTGTTAAATAATGCAGCCCAGTGGCGTTGTATCGGGCAGAGTGGTCTCGGCTTACAAGGCAGCCGAGCCGCGGATTATGTTAAGTGAAAGAGAACACAAGGCGGCGCGGCCGCAGCTTACAACGGAAGCAAAGTGTTCCGCCAGGTGCGACCCTACAGTGTCGGTTTTCTGGATAAAAACGCTATCCTACTCAGTGGCGTAGCTAGGTCAACAAGGGCCCCGGTGCAAAATATTTATTTTGGGCCCTCAGGCCATACGGGCGACCTTTTTTTTGCTTTGTGTGCTGGTAGGGGCCCTTGAATGGTTCTTTAGGGGCCCCCCACTGAGCAGCGAGGGCCCTTAGTGAGGGGCTCATGTGTTCTCAGGGGCCCCTTAGACGACGGTAGAGCTTAAAAAAAAAAAAAAAAAAAAAAGGTCGCCAGGCTCAAACTGCGCTTGAGGGCCCCTAGAGGTGCGCTTAAGGGCCCCTTGAGGTATGCTTGGGGGCCCCCTGAGCGTGAGGGCCCCGGTGCACTGCACCGCCTAGCCCCATAGTAGCTACGCCTCTGATCCTACTTAACCCATTGCGCGGTACACCAGTCACAGCCACTTTAGTGGTCTCTCATGTCACACCATCTTACGACACTCTGCTATCCACTTACAATTTCTTTGGCGAACAAGCTCTCTAGTTACGCGGTTAATTTAAGTCAGCTTAAAAGCTAGCGTACGTTTCTTGCACAGCTGCGAAGTTTTTTCCTAGATGGTATGAATGAGATCATGTGAGGTCCCACTTCATCAGACATTGAAATAATAAGAGTAGTAATAATTATACGACTTCATTTTTATACAATGTATGAATGTATTTTTTAATACAAGGCCGTACAGTGTAGTAGTATGTGTAAAAAGGGGTAAATTAAAGTTTTCATAATATTTTTTGTTGTGCTGAAGTTGGTAGACTGTAATGTTATTGTTTGGTTTAGCCAAAGAGATGTGAATTGATATAAGAATGATGGCGGTGAGATTAATGAATGTTTTAATGCGCCGTTGTTTGTATTTGACTTTATGAATTCGAGAAGTGTAATTATTTGAGTTGATTCTAAGAGTTAATAAATAGTAGTTGTTATAAAACAACAGATACTTTGATTCCATAGAGAAGTGTATAACTAAATTTAATCTGCGAGATGACAGCCAAAAAACGTGTGTGACGATATTCTGGGGCCACACAATTAACGTCCAGAGCGTGCTATCAATTACAGAAGAGATTGCAAAGAACCTGCGAGGAGTGGTAAGACCGACCAGGATTTCTTTCATTATCGACGCTAAAAAGATAGAGAAAATAGCAGTATAAATGGAAAGGATACCTCGCAATGAGTAAAATTCTTAGTTCAGCTAACGACCCATTTTGGCAATTTTATGGTGAGATTGACTTTAGAAAATCGAATTGGAACAAGAGACTTGAATATACGTGTATTTTATTAAAAATGCTTCCTTTATTAAAATGAACAGCATGAGGAACAAGCCAAACACTCCAGGTCTTGACATATCTTTGTGCACTGGATACTGCAGTTTATGGATCAGTATATAACAGCCCAGAGGACAAATCGAGTAGTATGGAAGACGGCTGTATATAACTGTAAGGCATTATGGCTGCAAATAATGACCGTCAGGCTGCTCTGTTGTTCATGGACCAACAGTTGAACTATGGAGCGGCCTATAGTGTCTTATATGAACGAAGCAAAGTCAATTACAATTTCTAGCAACTTAAGGATTTCAATGAGGAACCCTAAATATACAGGGCGTTCGCCGGGAAACGCAACCCACTGTTAGCGCTACAAGGAAGAAACTGCTCCCGGCGAGCGAGCGCTCAGTTTCCGGCATTGTTCGACCGTCGGCCGCGGACTATTTCATAATAATTACGCTTCATAAACTTGTATGTGCTAAGCATTTAAATGTGACGTAATTCATTAGCTTACCTTATAAAAGATGCTGGAAGTGTTGACCCTCTTGTGTAATGCACATTTCACATCTTCTGAACATATTTCGAGACACACGCTGCCCTAACTGACTTAATGATTTTTTGGGTGACTGTTCTAGTCGAAAAGCGATATCGTCAATTTTCTCCTCTGTGAGAATACGGTTGACCGACAGTCTCTTTTTGTTAAAAAATGAACCCGTTTCTCTTACTTTTTTAACCAGACGCAGAATTGTTGATTTAGCTGGCAGTAAAGCGCCAGGAAATTCGCGACGAAATTTACTGCGACACTTTTTAAACGACTTCTTCTTCACATATGTATCGTAGAGAAATATTCTTTGTTGCAAACTGTAACGTACCATAATTTTACTCACACTCAAACACGGTACAGATTAGTAAGAGTATGAAGCCCCAAACCAGCCAAACCGCGAAGAAACGTTTATTCACAACACTGATTAATAAGAGACTGAAGTCACAAACTAGCTACAATGCAAAGAAACCGTTCTTAACAATGTAAGGGTCCCAATATACTGCGTCACTGCACTGTTGGGGCAGCGGAGGTGTTAAACAGTGCGGTGATTCACGGTGCCGTGTGGCGGAAACTGCTGGCGTTACTGACCGAGCAAGTTGCCGACGGCAACAACTGGGAGGGTAGCGTTTTCCGGCGAACGCCCTGTATTAAGACAATTGTCCTAACAAATGAGCTACCAGTTCATTCGCAGAATGACTCATCAAGTACACTCGTTTTCTAGACAAAAATTGGTGCATGTCTCTTACCGATACTAACATCAGAACATTGTTCCACATTTGCCGTCATATTTACTGTTGATCAGTGCTGACGCATTACACATGAATGCTTGACCTGACCGACGAAATATGTCGCTTCATATATGACATGCATAACCCAGATTTTTCCCTGAAACATAATCACTAATGGACTGTAGGACTTCTTTTTGTGAAATTTACCAGTTATTCAAGTTATGAAATGTTTTAGAGTGTAAGTGAATTTATTATTTATTCAGAAAATAACATTAAACAAGTAATTAATGTAGTTATGTTAATCAATTTAGTCAACTACTCTGTGGTCGATATTTCCAGTCACAGAACTTGTGGTTGATTCTCAGCCCTTTCTTGGCAAGCTTTGGACGAGTCATTCAATCTAGTGATCCGTAAAGTCTTTGGAAAGTTTTTTCACCAAATTGTCTTTCAACTCTTTCACATATTTCTGTTGGGTTAAGGGTTTGTTTGTGGGAACATAAAAATAATATGCTATCAGCCCCACAAGCCCAGCCCACTGAACATTTTACTACTACTGTAGTATCGTGTTACTTACATTTTCTTCTATAAAAAGCCCAAAAATCTTATCAAAACTGACTGTTGAGAACTTACAGCTCCTTATCCAAAATCCTAGGTCAATCTACTACTGACCTGGGACTTGGGGTACAGATATTTACAAGCGCCTATATACATTAGACCACGAATTTACTGTACTAATGTAGTAGTAATTGCGTACACTCCATAACCGCAATAATAAAAATTTACTTTTGGACTGGATTCTGGGGGAAAAAAGCGAAGAACAAACGTCAATAAAAATCAAAGCATTACCTTTGAATTCCAAAGCAACTTGTTCTGGCTTTGTACATCACCTTTTCTCTGCAAGTCTTTGTTTCATTCTTCCTTCACATTCATAGTTATTTTAGAGGTTACAAATTCATCTATGTTTAAAGGTTTACATTGTTTTTTACGGCTTTTATATATATTTATATCGGTGGTACCAATATATCCACGTACGTGTTGGTTGCGAAAACAATCGAGCCTTGTGCAACCCTTACAGGTCTTAGGAAGGCCGAACAGTAGCTGTTAATGTGTTATAATGTTTATTTGTAAGCACGTAGGCTACACTTCCATAAAAAAGTGTTGATGTAGCCTTCACATATACAATTTGTCTTCTATCTGTTTTTTATTTTTTAAAGTTGTCCTTAAAATGCCTTGTCTACATTTACTGATAGTTGGAAAAAATCATCATTTACATCTTAAGACTAAAACAGCAGCATAATTAACTGAAATGACATCCTGCTCGAAATTTACAGTGAATCGTCGAAGGATTTATTGATTGCATCTGTCATAATAATTTATTAACATATTTGTATGAAATGTTTCCCTGATTTACACGACGGACTTCATCAATTAAAATTGTATAACTGGCACTGTAAACGAATGGATATGGAATTAATAATGCATATCTCATGGATTTTATTTTATCTTGAATAATATCTAAGCAAATGTTTTTATTTATTGAAATTCAATTACTTTTAACAAATCAAGATCTTCGAATTTTATTTTTATTTTTTTTAAGAAAATTAGAATAGTGTCGATTTTCATAGGAGACAATTACCGGTTTGCGGAAGATGATGACATTTCATCAATTTTATGGCACTGTCGGTGGCGTGTGGTGGGTGTAGTCATCATAGCATGGAATTCTTATAGACTTGCGAGCAAATGACGTCTAGACATATATTAGAAACAACGCCCCCATTGTGACACTCTGTGAACGCAAATCTGATTTCACTACGCCAAGCTTTTGTGTCTTGTCCGATACCTCTGCTAAATACACATCCAGCAGTGCAAAACGGAAAGATCACCATCTTCGAATCCAATCTAATATTCTCTCCGCGATGCCACCACTTCTCTTGCGTTCCGATGGAAGGCAAATCTTAATCGCGCCATGACTTGGGAAGACTCGCCACCTCCCATTAGATCATATATAGCGGAGAGTTAACATTTGTTACAACATGCATGTATCATGATGGTCATCGGCTCAATTTGTCAGGATTGTTTAGCGTCGATAAATAAAAACGTGTTTCAGATTACTTTCTAAGCTTACACATACCAAATATGCACCGTTATGGGTCCATGTGGTTGGCTATTTGGTTTCTGCTACTCTTTGCAGGTTTTACCACCTTAAAAGCATCCTCCGTCAATCTATGCGAATGTTATTTCGCCAACTGTTGATCGTGTGGTATCTCTGGAAATCGGATGCCATTTATCCACACCGAGTTTTTTTTTTTTTTACTTACAAATTTTTTACGTATTACTTTCTATAGGTGTTTTTCGATTTTTCAATAAGAAATCGATTGTCGGTGAACTATAGTGCATTAATTTATTTGGCACTGCAGATATTTCTCTTCTTGATTTTTATATAGGCTTAATTAACCATTTCTTTGCGAGAAATATATCCTTAGAACGTGTGTTAAATAAACTGAATGAAGTGCTAGATACTTTTCTTAAATCCTTGTTAGTGACTATTTCTTCTGTGAACCTACCATTTATATCGAGCGAGATTTTTTTTTTTTTTCATACGAGCCATATCTTCAAATGTCTGTGAATGATGACCAACATATTGTTATGACTTACTCTCTTGAATCCTTCTCTCCTAATCCAAGAAATCTTTATAAGATTCTAGATAAATTCTAATTTAATTTTTATTATCCTCTAGAAATTAAACTTTGAAGTTACGATAAATATAAATAATTTAAAGCTGTTGGATTCTTAATTCATCATATAGTGGCCAGAAATTTATACATTGATGAAACATTTTCGTTAAGGGAGAGGAAATGAGTTTTTAAAGTGTACACATAATTTAGAATGTGATCAGGATGCTGATACCGTAGTGACATTTCAAAACCACTGAAAGTTATAATTTATCAGGGATAGTTTTAGTTCTTATCTTATAATTGCTATCATCTTCCATGAAGTGGACAGGTATATTTAGTTTGCGAATCAGCAGTGAAAATTGGTGCTATTAACAAGTTAACCTAACCGGTCAGCAGCCAAACATATTCGTAACTAGTACGAAAACATAATTATAAGTAATCCGTTACATATTCGCCTATAAATAAAATTCATCAGAAATTTTGAATGTGCTTGAATCTAGTGATTATCACTGATTATATGCTCACCATAGCAAACAATTTGAAATCCATGCCAACATATATCACACACTGCTATTGAAATCCGTATTTCACTACCGCCTAATGTCAGGAAATAATTCTTATCAGTACGAAGCAGAGACGTATAGGCATGAGATTCAAAGGCCAACCAACCCTCCACCATTAGTAATTCGACAGGTCAACAATTGAGATGTAACGGAAAGCTGAATTCTTGAATGGAAAAGGGATGGATTGAACTAATTAACTCGAAACCTTTCCAGAAGAACGACGCGGAAAAATTTTCCTAAGAGCCGACGCCAGCGAAACTTTAATTCAAAGAGTGCTCTCGCTAAGGGGTGAAAAACAGAAAGAGCTAAAAAAAAAAAAAAAAAAAAAGAGTAGCTTCTGAAAAGGGATGACCATCGCTCAACAGAACCCTCGTTCCCTAGCCATGACTCGTTGACGAGCCATTGTGTCCTGGCTGACTGGTCGGTTTGGAGGGAGGGGAAGGTGCCTGTGGCTACAGCATTGATTCTGAGAGCGACTTTAAGCAAGGTACATGTCTACCATCACATAACTGAATCGCAAAACTCGTAGCCCAACTCGCGAGCTTCACTTTTTTTGTGGAAAACGTTTTGAAGATACATTTTCTCCGATTGCAAAATGATTATTTACGCTTCCACTAAAGTTAGATGTTTCAGTCCCCTCTAAAACTCTTTAGTGGTGGTAAGTGTTTCATAAATGATAAAATCGGAGATCAACCTTTAATTCAAATTTATTTGGAACCAAAACCAAAGTTCCAAAGTTGAACTTTTCCATAGGTATTACAGTCAGACTTCTCCCCCGAACAGAAACAAACAAAACAGATTGGTAGGTAGTAGGTAACACTGTGCGATTCCAGTCTGAACAGTCTATGGATGACAGCACTACTGGGTCTTCGTACAACGAAATCTCTAGAACACTACAAAAGTACCGCCAGCAATAAAAAAACTTCTCAGTTTCATTCCAAATTAATTGAAAATTATTTTAAATGGTAATGTGGAATATTATAAGGATTTTAATATTTCTTTAAACAAAATAGTTTTAATGCATGAAAATGAGCGAAACGTTTTAGCCATTACTCGCACACTTTATAAGACCTTCCTAAATAGGAATTAACAGTAATTAAGAAATATTACAAATACTCGTTCACACGCTAACAACTACATTACATTATATTCAAAACACGTTCAAATATTTAAACAAGAAAATCTTACAAAAATATCAGAGAACAAAATTAATCTCCCTATTTACATAATTTTCATTGATTAAGTAAATATAATCACTACGAAAAAGGTCATGATTATGTTACAAACTAAGCATTTACGTTTCAATGATTTGTTGGAATGCAGTCCGTAGATACCCACAAACTACATTATAGATAATAAAACTTCTCGCGTCTCTCAATGTACGGTTTGGTAGCAGGAAAATAAAAAAATAAAAAAAAAAACACACACACACACGCAGAATATAGCAGTAACTGAGTAACACTTTTAATTTAGAACATTGTCGAGCCTGAAGACGTAAAAATTCTGCATAACGAATCTGAACATAATCTTGATTTACATTGACAAGATCGTTTTATAGCTTCGGAATGCTATTTTCGCAGTCACACCCCAATTTCGTTTGACAAAACACTGTGACGCCAGGCCACTGTCCGGTATAGTTCAAAGTGTCATAATCTGTGATAATTTGTGTGTGCACCACAATGATATTGTTTTAAAGTGCAACACTGGTTTTGTACAACGTCTGTTGGAGTCCTTAATAGTGGAAAACTGGCATTAAACACCCTGTAGAAAATTCTGTGCAATTCCGCACAGATCTTCCGAAAGATTGTTATCCACAGTTCCTGCTATAAGCGAGAAATAAAACTTCAACAACACATAAAGGTAGTATCATTTTCTTGAGTGTGTCTGCTGATAACATTCAATGCATGATACGAATAAGTTAGTACTAACAAATCACATACATTTGTTTACAATAAGCCTACAGAAACTGCTACGAAATTTGAAATTCAGCTCGTGCAAATCTACGACGCATGAGTGTTTTGTAAATGCGAGAAAGTAGTGTTAAGGTTCAAAGTTTCGATTAACATCGTTGAATTAATCGCTGTTTATTCGACAACAAATTTGAGAAATTAAAAAAAAATAATAAAAAAAAATACGATGCCGGTTAATCTTTGCTGCGGTCGCAAGTAAACTGACAGATTGCATGTAATACTTACAACAAATTTCTTAGATTTACACGATTTTTCTGTTAAGCACTTAGTCGATACAACCGTCATATATCGAGAACTTAATCGTACATACCATTTAAACAGTTATTACTTTTTCTCTCTGCTTACATATCCCTTAATTAATTAGATTCATGTAGATAGGGAGAGTAAATTTGGTTATGTAACTTTGTAAAAGATAACCTTATTAAAGTGTCACATTATGCCTTGATTATTATTTTAAAAAATTGTGAACATGTGTACAAGCTTATGTAATAATTGATAGTTACTTTTAACATTAGATATTTTAATTAAAAGGTAGAATCCGTACGTTGTGTCAATTCCAATTATTACAAATTGTTAATATTGTTTAGAAGGATGTTAAAAATTAAGTGCTCAGATAAATTACGAATGAACGTGTTTCGGTAATGCTGAGTAAGGAAAGAAGTTTGTGGAATTGTCTTACAGAGAGAAGAGGCAGGATGGTGGGTCATATTTTAAGACATTTGGGATTGGTTAATTAATTAGTAGAGGAACACTCAAGGATAAGAACTTTAGAGGAAGAAGCAAAGCAAGCAAATAATTGATGAACTGGTTTTAAAGGGATGTTGAGCCGAAGAGGTTATCGTAAGATAAAAAGGGATGGAAGTTTGCATCAAACCAGTCGAGAGACTGATTACAGCAAAAAAAAAAAAAAAAAGAGCCTGGTTGCTGTTATATTACAACCACTGTTGTACAGTGAATTCAGTTCGCTTTTGCGTCAAAGTTCATCGATACCGGCACGTAGAGTTGTTGAGAAGTACCCGAAAGAAATCCCATTATCTTTAGAACGTTTCCCTATCGAGGACCCTCTTTCAGAGACTGTTTATTTTGGAAGAAAAGTTCCGTCTATTACTTGCTTGGTAGACCTGTCAATTTTGAAATGTGTAGTTTATTAGACGGAGATTGGGGACCGTCTCAGTGTTCGCTTATATCATAGGTTCCCAAAGTTATTTGACCTTCCACAACCTTTTAGAAAATAAATTTGCCCATCGACCACTTTCCGAAAAAAAAAAAAGAAGTTATTCAATGCCCCCTTTTTGTAAACGAAATTCTCACCGCCCCTTTTTACGTTCTTGTAATAAATAATCACCATAGTTCTTGAAGTTTTTTTGGCTAGAACCCACTTTGTTCGATAGCGTCCTTGTTAGCCGAAGTGTACAACAACATACATAAAAAATGACAGACTTCTAACATTACTGTATTACGAGATGGTAACAATATTGATGTATTGTTCACAGTTCGGTCAAAAATACATATTATGAAAAAAATTATTTGTTACATGACTGAGATCGGTGTAATGACACTATTTTTTTATGTTTGGTGACATATTTGACTACAACAATCTTAAACCACCGCGTTCCGTTATTGAACACCTGTTTCTTTTCTTAGCTAATAAATTGATGACTACACTAAATTCTCTTTTAGCTAAACATGATCATGGGAATGCAATCTTAATTGATGCAGCTCTTAAAGGCGGATATACTGTAAACTGGATAGGAGGGATCGGCAGTTGGTCTTCAATGACTGTTCTGGACCAGAAACGCCGCCCTACAATTTCTTCAGTGCCCATCGGTGGGTGGTACCGCCCCCATTTTGGAACCATCGGCTTAGATCAGCGGTCGGCAACCTTTTAGCAGGCAAGGGCCACAAGGTGGCAAAACAAAGTAAAGGCGGGGCCGCACATACACAGTAAAAATGCGAAAACTCAGTTTTCAAATTTTATCAATACAAATGAGTATACAAATGAAGAAAAGTTACAAAATTGATCTTACATACTAAATTCAGTGTGACGTTTGAGATTGTATTTGACTAGCTATTTTTTGTATGTCAGTTTTCATGTTAGAAGTTGAAATACGTAATATATCTCTCAAATGCTCATCTGTGGAACGAGAAGCGTTTTTATTTTTTCGATAATTGACAATTGAAAAAGTTTGCTCGCATAAATAAGTGCTTCCAAAAATTGAAATAAACTGCTGAGCAATCTTTTTCAATTCGACAAATCAGACGGCAAGCTACCATAAAATTTGATCAAATCATTCATCTCGTAAAAGGCGTTTTTTCGACTCTCATTGGATTGAAGTTCAATCACATTCATTTCTAAATTACTGGGTACATCCTCAACATCGCATAAAAAAGGGTTAGAAAAAATCTTTTAAACATTTTCGAAATCACCAAATCTGTCACTGAATCACCTTGTAACTCCGTAAAAATGTCTTTCATTTTCTCACTATCCCAAATCAAATCAATGCCAGCTTCCTCGGCACCCTTTAGACAATTCGGCAAGTGATCTAATTTTTTTTTATCAATATGTTCTATGAAGAGCCGGCTTTTAGTTTGGAACGCCTTTACGCCTGTATGTATATCAGATATTAGTTTGTTTTTCCCTTGAAGCTTGACATTCAGCGTATTTAATTCATTAGATAAATCTGTCAAAAATCCAAGATTTATTAACTACTGAGGATCTGTTAGCTCTGGAACAGATTTACCTGTCTGATTCATAAAAGTGCCGATTTCTTTTCTGAGATCGAAAAATCTTTTCAGTACTGCACCTCTATTTAACCATCTTACTTCTGAATAATAAAGGACATCTTGATGATCTGCTTCCATTTCGGATAGAAACTCTCGGAATTGACGATGTGTCAACCCATTATTTCTGATATAGTTCACAGTAGATATCACGATGTCCATTACTTTTCTACATGAAACGACTTTGGAACATAACGCTTCTTGGTGGATAATGCAATGAAAAAATAACGGGATTTCACATCCTATCTCTGCCGATTTTGTTTTAATTCTACCCACCAGGCCCTTGTTTTGCTCACTCATGTTTTCCACCTCCGTCAGTTGTTAGACTTACCAATTTTTCCCACGCTAATTACATTGACGTCATTGGCTGTTCTAGGTGACAAAACAAATCTTCCCTCGTAGTTGTTCCCTTCAAACTACATAACTGTAAAAATTCCTCACACACGTTGAAGTAGGCCTACTTATCAATTCCACGAACAACTATTAGAAGCTGGGCAATATCTGACACATCATTACTTTCATCGGTAGCTAAGGAGAACCATTCAAATTGTTGTCCTTGTTCCCGAAGTTTTTCACATAAATTAGCACCCAAATCATCAGTGCGCCGGGTACAAGTTCTGGCAGATAAACTTATATTTTCAAATTTCTTTTTTTGATCTGGGCATACCTCTTGAGCCATAGCTAAGGAACATTCATTTATTAATTCGCTGTCGGTAAACGGTCGCCCAGACTTTGCAAGTGTTTCGGCACCCTTAAACTCGTACGGATATTTGACTCGTTACTTTGAATTTGCACCTTACAAACACTTTGTTGGTTCTTGAATGAAGATTTCAGTGAGTTGATTTTGTTTTTCCGGGAATCACCAACTAGGCACGCAAATTTTGCTTTATGCTCGGTATCATAGTGACGTTTAACGTTATATTCTTTTTGCATAGCAAGGTTTTTTTTGGCATATTAAGCATAGCGGCTTTCCATTGTAATTAATAAAAAAGTATAACACTGTCCATGCATCGTTAAACACTATTTTCTTCAATTAACTTCCTCCTTTTTATAGCCATCAGGAAAACTTATAACCAACAATGCCAAATACACGCTGTAAGAATAAAAGCCGTGTTGAAAACATGTCACTTAATTTCGCTATGTAATTTTATGAACTATTAATATCTCACACTTACCGAACTGTAAACAAAATAGTAAGTACTCGTAGGTCACAGAACAATAACTACATCGTAGGTACAGGGCCACGGTGGCGGTGTGCACACATGAAATAACTCAATGACACAGCCAGCGCGGACGGACGGCGGGCGAGCGAGAGAAGATTATTGTCAACGCTGACCTATTGTTTCAATCATTGGAGAGAGTGGGGGAATCGTTCCCGCTCGCACTTGTCCTGCTCTGTTCACGTAGTTCATTCGCTGCGCTGTCAAATCGCGTTCACTCTTTTATGCGTTTATATTTTGTTATTTTATAATATGGGTTTTCGATATGATTTTTATAAGATGAACACGGGCCGCTGGCTTAGATGATTGCTGCAAATCGCCGAAAAACCACAGTCAGGTAGGAGCGGGCTGGTATTTGAACCTGGGCCCTTTGTACCTCCCCGATGCAGTGTGGTTGCGCTTTAACCTCCTTGCAGGAACATGAAGTCATGGTAAACCTAAATCTGGGCAATCAGAAAAGACCTGGATGCGAACTTAACCGCTTACGATGCTTAGTCAATTAGGATGTATTACACAGTCCTGTGACATGAGGAAAGTAATGTCAAGACTACAGTAGTAGCAGTTTTTTTCCTCAGCGTTTCAACGCGGACGGAAAGAGAACTACAGTGTTTCGAAGGCCAAATTCGTGTCTCAAAATCACGCCCCTCGAGTCTTGGATAAAGCCACCGCTGTGTGGCCATTACCGAGAACTCCTTTTCGGTTGTCGCTGCCGCTGTGCCTGTTCAAAAAAACTCAAGCAGCCCGCCATTCATAATGGAAAGGTGGCGGTACGCAGAAGTGGGTCGCCGATATGCAGGTGCGCATCTCCGTACGTGATGGCGAGGCAATGGGCGCAGTGCCTATGCGTGTCGCGTAGGGCCGCTCCCAGCTAGGCGGCACAACAGGTGTCCACGACGCAGAGCAGGTGCCTGAACGTGGACAGGGTGGCTACGGCGGCTGCGGCGTGAGGACACTCACAAATACCGACACACTCAGTGACGACGAAATAAGCATCATCTTATTCAAACCTCAGAATATTTATAAATTTCGCACCTTATGATTCTTAATTTATTGTGGTTAATTAGCTGAAGAAAATTAGTTTCCGAAGAATTTGATGTTTTAATAACATTTCCGCACTATGCAGCGTGTTATGGACGAGATGGTCCATCCAATCACGAATACATTTAAGCTGCTGCTAATTTATTTGTTTAAGTAGAACTGCTGTTAAAATATTGGGCATATGAAGATTACCACTATATCTTTCAATATGTATAAATATAAGATTTATACTGTAGATACTAATTGTAATAACACACATGTAAAAATTCATTTACAGCCACTGAAGACGCCCTACACCACAAGGACGAAACGCGTCTTGGTAATAAAATAAAATAAAATTCACCAAAACAGTTGTTTTGGAACTATTGTTATCAGGAAATGAAAATTACTATTAAAAAATACATATGATTTATTTTAGCACTGAATCGGTTAGAAAAAATCAATGTTTAATCATTCGTAACAGCACTTTTTCCACAATTACAACTAAAATGACAAAAATATTACAGTCGCCATTCCAAGGAGTCCAAATGTGCGGTCTTGCGTTACGATAATGTGGTGCCAACACACTGGGCGCCGGCAGGATTACTTTAAGGGAGGTGCATCTTTATACATTATATATAACACTTATTAACTAAGGATACTGAGTTTATTGACAAGGCGTTGAACAAATTTGGACAACAACCTAGGCGCTTTAAGTTAATATTCAAACAGTAAGTTTAATAATAAATTTTTGTTTATTAATCTTTTTCTGTGTATTTTCTTTGATGACAGGGGGGTGCAAGTGCACCCCCTTGCACCCCCCTCCCGGCGCCCATGGCCAACACAGTCCCATTGTTTTCAGATGTTTGTAGAATTCCGGCGATACATAGATCAATTTACACATATCAATACAATTATTTGTGAACATATAGAATTAAATAATAATAAAGCAAACATGATTGGTGAGGTGTGAAATTGTTACAACATTCACACATTTTGTTGTGTCTTCCTATTCTTACCGTAGGTCAACTTTTCACCATTGTTTAGCTTATAACTTAGCAGCACCTTTGTTGGTCTGGTGTCTTCTGTACGGCTTATATATTCCATCCATCTCTTCCTACATCTAATTATTTCCTTGTTAATAGATTAAACATTTTCAACTCTTCCTATATTTGTTCACTTGATCTCTTATCTAGTAAACTTTCACGTCATCGGCTCTTCTGCTACTATCCACCTTATTTGTTGTTTACTTAATGTGCATGATTCCCAGCCATATAGGTATGTTACTACACTCATCAGTTTGCAAAATTTCATCGCCGTGTTTCGTCTGGTGTTCTTAAACTTTATTTTAGATACTTCAAACAAGTATCGAAATTTCTCTATTTTGGTATTGCCATCGTCATTGCAGGTGAAACGTATATCATGTCCTAAAATATATACAAATTTGTTATATTATTCTGCCATTAATAATGATCTTAGCCCACATTATATCGTCTGCTTTAAATGCCACTACTTAAGTTTCCTCTGAGTATATTTTCAAATCATAATCGTTTGAAGTAAAACCTCGTTGCAAGTCACGTTCCGTCTTATCTAAGATTACCCAGTCTACAGCGAAAAGTTTTGTATCAAATACAGCGTCATTAACTTTAAAATTTTATGGCTCACATTTTAGCCATTTTATATCATCATCGTTTGTAAAAACGTTTAAAAGGACAAGTGATGGTTGACAACCTAATCGCACTCTTTACGTCTTGTGAGATTTTAATATACGTGATGTAATACAAACTTTGTATGATGGGGTTAGTGTCTAACATAATCTAAAACAGTTTAATTCTGTTCAACGTATCAACTGCTTTTTCATAATAATTGATGTTGAGTGTGTCATT
This sequence comes from Vandiemenella viatica, assembly GCA_031002005.1. Taxonomy (NCBI): domain Eukaryota; kingdom Metazoa; phylum Arthropoda; class Insecta; order Orthoptera; family Morabidae; genus Vandiemenella; species Vandiemenella viatica. Next base: position 128,244,932 of record JARYHS010008074.1, read on the forward strand.
ATGTTGAAGCCATTGTGACGTAATGATGTCTGTACATGATCTTCCCTTTCGGAAGCCATTCTATGCATCATTCACAACAGCTTCTGTTATAAAACCTATGCACCTTTTCACTACTTTTGTGTTGACCTTACATGCTGTACACATACCTCGGTATTTTTTCAGTTTTCAACCTCTCTCACTTTTTTTAGTATGGAACACAGCATAACTACATTCTACTCCTCTTGTGCATATCCACATACCCAACAACAGTTTAAAACTTAAATAAACGGATTTTAAATTTTTGTTTTATGAGAATTTTCCGAGTTCAGGTTATCACAACCTGGCTTTTATTCTGCATTGCTATCAATACTTCGTCTAGCACAATGTTATTCTGCTCGCAACCTTCAAACAAAATTAGCGTGAAATAATTCGGATATTCCTACATTCATTGATAGCAGCAAATCATAATATCAACGTACGTGATCTATTTTTCATTTTACAATAAAAAAGAAAGAAGTTTCAGTTCAACCACACATGTGAATATATTTGTAATGACTTATCAAATAGAGCACCCAACGAAACAAAAATAAATGATAGCTGCTGAATTCAAAGAGACATATCACACTGTTAGATGTCTCGTGGTTTTAATTAATATATTCAATAACTATTCCACGATCGAGTTTCGAATTTTAACTTGTTTTATTGCTAGTAAGACATCGAACTCCAAGATACAGTTCACATATAAACACAAAACTCCAACGATTACATTCGACACTTCTTCCAAAGACAATACTATCAAAACTGTTCGTTCAATTTTTTTTTTTTTTAAACTGCTTAACGTCTCTTATAACAACTAGGTCTTTAGAGACGGTGTTCGTTCAACACTGTACGTGGCCGATTTAATCTGTTTCCAAAATACTGTCTCTTAGTCTCTGCTGATCGCTTTATATAAGTTCCATCGAAAGTTCTAGAACTCTACAGATGCTTATGGCAGATATTTCTCGAACATTAACAATACTTAAACATATTAAAAACAAACAGAATAAATACAGAATCATTTAAAATCATTACAAAATGCTTAGAAATGAAAAGTAAAGATATTTAAACACAAAATAGTCCACATAAATCACTTTACACTGCAGTAAATCATCGTAATACACCTTAATACTTAAAATTACAAACATTTAAGTAATTCTCTTGCATAGTCCTGTCCTTAAACATATTAAATGGTATTTCTTTTCACAAAACAAAATCCATTTACACTTATTCACAGTAAAATGCAAGACAAACATACAAGATCATATTCAATCAAAGTCTAGCTTGCTACAAATGCTTCATAAAATACAATTCCATTTAAAATTTAGGTTTGAGGGTTGTTACAACACGGGCAAGCACAGCTTGTCATTCGGTTCGCACGATTTTGAATGAAAACTCGATCTTCATTGCGCAGAGATTCTAAAATCACTAAAAAAAATTGTCATTTGTAAGAACAAAGTTCAGTTCGATTGCACATAAAGTTCTAGGTCCCGCATCAACTCAAGTAGAAATCGAAGAGCTTTTAGATTATATATTTCATAGTGTTGCTACAGAAGCCTCTGATAACAGTGGAACAAAATGGTAAGATTTTACATCTCAACTACAAATTTAGAAACCTGTCTACTTGATTTTTACCAAGACGCGGATAAAATTGCATAGCCAAGCATAAAAATTTACTGACGCGATTAAAGGAGGGCAATATTGATAAAACATCTTCAGATTTATACATCGACAATGTTTATTTTCAGTGCCTCCATTCTGTTTTCTAGTTACTGCACGATTCTAATTATCACCCCAAATCCGTGGGATGTCCTGAACACATTTTACATAGCAAGTATGATCTGGGTTTGAGCAAATCTTAGTTGGAGAATTTTATCCTGAAGCTCTATAGTCATTTCTTATACTACGCAAAACAAGTATAAGCTTTTAAAACTTCCATGAGACATAAGAATCTGAGTTTTCTCCAATCGTATGATATATAAAAACACTATGATTTAGTTTCTCGTCACTGGTGAACTTGCCAAAAAATCATTCAACATACTAAAACATTAGTTTATGGTACAAAAAGAATGTCACACTGCGGTCTAGATATTCTTCAATTCTGAAGTAACAGAATGTTATCAGGCTTTCTTCCATAATGCACTGAAGTTCCTACATAATGCCGTATTGGGTCTTGGAAATCGACATACTCATTAACAGATTAAAGAAAAGTAATGAAGGTGAATTTGTAGGCTTCAAGTGGGGCAATCTGCGCTCTCTAGCAGCTTTCATATCCGAAATAGTGATGGCTGAAAGATTACTGCGTTAGCGATATAGTGCATGCTAATTACAACATGCATTCTAATGCTACAAACATTATAACGCTACAAACATCATGACGCTACAACTAGTAGTTTTTGAGTAGATAACGTCATCCAAATAGTAACATTTTTATTTCTTTTATAGGCTTCTCGACATCCTAAGTGAAATTTGAACAAAATATCGGTTATTTCTCGCAGGCGAAACTTTTAAGTTGTAATATATAAATATGACTGGTATGCGGTTTTATGTGTTAATTATTGACACTTCAGGGCCGACTCCTTCAGGGCTGCCAGATTGTATAATCGGATATAAATCTTGTATAATTTGTTTACCTCTTGTATCCTGTTTGTATAACAGATTGCCTTGTATAATTGGATACAAAAATGAGCACTTAAAAGTAAAGTACATTCCAGGTCCAACACCTTTTTGAAAGTGTTTGCCCTTTGTTTCATTGAGTTGGCAACCCTTCCTGCATATCTATTTCCTTTTTGTTATTCAAAATTTATCAATGTATGGAGCACAGCTCTTTATGGTAGCGAAACGTGGACTTTAGGAATACCGGAAAGAAAGAAAATTGAAGCATTTGAAATGTGGTGTTACAGAAGAATGCTGAAAATTAAGTGGACAGACAAAGTAAGAAATGAACGAGTTTTGGAAATGATGGGTGAGAAAAGAAGTTTATGGAAGAAGCTTACAGAAAGAAGAGACAGGCTGGTAGGTCATATTTTGAGACACGCTGGATTGGTTAACTTGTTAGTGGAGGGAACAGTCGAAGGTAAGAACTGTAGAGGAAGACAGAGATTAGAATATATGAAACAGATAATTGATGACGTGGGCTGTAAGGGGTATGTAGAAATGAAGAGGTTAGCACAGGATAGGAAAGGATGGAGGATTGCATCAAACCAGTCGAAAGACTGACGACAAAAAAAAAAAAGAAAAAAAAAAAAAATCAGTGTATACATTGTTTACTTTTCGTGGACTTTTTTTGCTCCCATCACTTTTACTCACGTATGTAGTCAATGGATGACCCCTTTATATAATTGGGTTTCATTCTGTATAATTTCAAAGAGACAGTGGTTTAATATAAGTTGGCTGTACTGGCAGCGCTGGTCTCCTAATTTCTCCTATATTAGTTCGCTTTTCTTTTCTGGTAAAATTTACTGATTCAATTCGTAAAAATATACGAATGTTACTGCGCTCGTCAGTTTTCAAATTTCATCGCCGTGAAGCGTCTGGTGTTCTTAACATTTATTTTGGTTACTTCAAATTTTGGTATTGACATCGTCATTGCAGGTGAAACTTATATCCTAAATATACACATATGTTACATTATTCTGCCATTAATAACGATCTTAGCCAAGATTATTTCATCTCCCTTAATTTCTGATACTACTTATGTTTTCTCTGAGGATATTTTCAAATCATAACCGTTTGAAGTAAGACCTCGTTGCAAGTCACATTCCGTCTTATCTAAGATTACCCAGTTACAGCGAAAACTTTTGTATCAAAAACAGCGTCATTAACTTTAAAATTTTATGGCACATATTTTAGCCATTTTATATCATCATCGTTTGTATAAACGTTTATAAGGACAAGTGATGGTTGACAATCTCATCACACTCCTTAATTCTTGAGAGATTTTAATATACGTGATGTAATACAAACTTGGTATGTTGGGGTTAGTGTTTGTCTAACTTAATCTAAAACAGTTTTATTCTGTTCAACGTATCAACTGCTTTTTCAAAATAATGGATTTTGTGTGGCTTGTTATGTTGAATCGATTTGACGTAGTAAAAATGAAGTCTGTACATGATCCTCCCTTTCGAAAGCCATTCTGTGCATCATTCACAACAGCTTCTGCTATAAAACCTATGCACCTTTTCATTACTTTTGTGTAGATGTTATATGATGTACACAGCATACTTATAACTCGGTATTTTTCAGTATTCGACCTCTCTCATTTTTTTATATGGGACATAATGTAACTACATTCTACTCCTCTTGTGCACATCCACATTACCAACACCAGTTTAATACTAATATAAACTGATTTTAAATTTTTGTTTTATGAGAATTTTCTGCATTCAGATTATCACAACCTGGCTCTTATTCTGCAGTACTACCAATACCCCGTCTAGCTCAATATTATTCTGCTCACAGAATTAGCGAGAAATAATTCGGATATTTCTTCATTCGTTGATAGCAGTAAATCATAATATCAACGTATGTGATTTATTTTTTATTTTACAATAAAAAAGAAAGTAGGGTCAGTTTAACCACACAGATGAATACATTTTTAATTACTGATCGAATAGAGCACCCAACGAAAAAAAATGATAACTGCTGAATTTCAACTGATTATGATTTATAACTCGATGTTCATTGTACACAAATTCTAAAATCGCATAAAAGAATTGTGATTTTTAAGAACAAAGTTCAGTTCGATTGCACATCAACTCAAGAAGAGATCGAAGAGCTTTATGATTATATATTTCATAGTGTTGCTACAGAAGCCTCTGATAACAGTGGAACAAAATGGTAAGATTTTACATTTCAACTACAAATTTAGATTTTTACCAAGACGCGGATAAAATTGCATAGCCAAGCATAAAAATTTACTGACGCGATTAAAGGAGGGCAATATTGATAAAACATCTTCAGATTTATACATCGACAATGTTTATTTTCAGTGCCTCCATTCTGTTTTCTAGTTACTGCACGATCTAATTATCACCCTAAATCCGTGGGAAGTCCTGAACACATTTTACATAGCAAGTATGATCTGGGTTTGAGCAAATCTTAGTTGGAGAATTTTATCCTGAAGCTCTATAGTCATTTGTTATACTACGCAATACAAGTATAAGCTATGAAAACTTCCATGAGACGTGTTCAGTCTGCCAGTAAAGGCCCCTGCCAGGCAGACCTCACACACAACGCGCCTGCACGCCGGGATACATATACGACTCCAAACAGGCGCAGAGACATCAAAACAAACCAGGAAAACAAATAGAAACATCTAGAAGCTAAGTGGGACTATTTCTTACAGAGGTCGCCGTACTACCACACAACGGAATTCCTGCGCCAGGCCGCCTATATAAGCGTAGCCGGCCGCTCCACCGCCAGTTCCGGCCTGACCGCGGAACCAGCTTCAACTACAGAAGACCACCGGAAGTTCGCGAGAAGTAGAAGCCGTCTCTCTCTACCCCGGATCAGGACCAGGCTAAATTTCTCGACGGTCATCCGCTAACTGTACCACATTTGTTATTGTTTATCAGTGTTTTGTGTACATAGTAATAAACCTCAAGGAACCATTAAGTGTAGTTCACTTCAAGACGCAAGAATTTGAATTTGTCAAGTTGTATGACTTATAAATACACAGTGGTTGCCATTTTTCGTCACTGGTGAACTTGCCACAAAATCATTCTACATACTAAAACATTAATTTATACCTATTGTAGAAAAACAATGTCTCACAGCGGTCTAGATATTCTTTAATTCTGAAGGAACAGAACATTATCATGTTTTCATCCATAATGCTCTGAAGTTCCTACAAAATGCGTCATACTAACAGATTGTAGCAAGGTACTGAAGGTTAATTTGTAGGCATCAAGTGGGGCAATTTATTCAGAAAGTTATTTGATGAAACATATTTAAAAATGAGATGACATACGAGATACAGAAATTTTCTAAATTTCATAGAGACTAAGTACCATGGTTTCCCAAATCACTCCAGGCAAATTCCGGGATGCTTCCTTCAAAAAGGCCATGGCCGAATTCCTTCCCATTCCTTGCCACCCATCCTTTCCCATCTCTAAAGACCTCGCTGTTAGGGAGACGTTAAGCAGATAAAAAAAAAGTATGAATTCAATGAAAGCAATTTGGACTTATTCAAAGCACTACCAATGCAAGATGGCTTTCACCTGTGCGTCAGTGATTAATATTATTGAAAAATTAAAAACTGATACGTTTTTCGAAATAGATGAGGAAGTTGGTAACGGTAACGAGGGGAGAAATACAGAAGAAACGCACTGCAGATATAGCGCGTTATAGAAGTACAGAGATATATTTTAAAACCAATATTATGTCAATCTGCAAAAATATTTGCTGTCATCAAGAACGGTTTTAAACACGAAAACTGAAAAGATATTTCGCTGGATAACATAACTGGTTCTGCTAGACAGACCCACTGCCATTTGAGCATGTCAAAGCAGATATACATACCAAAATCAAATTCTTCAATTTGTCTTGTAACGAATTTTATTACTCCGCTATGGATTTAAAGACGTGCATACTAAAAGCAGTAAAATTCAACGCAAAATGTAATTTTAATAAAACATAAATACTTTATTTTTATTAACAGTATAAATAAATATTCAAAATTAAATTTCATTTTTCCCCACGTTATCTTGTTGCTTGTCCTAGTCAAGCGAGTCTGCCTGTTGATATAATGTTTAATAATAAAATGGATAGGTTCGTATTAGATGTTATGCAGATAGCCCTTGTCCTGCCTAAAATATAAAAACAAACGTAAATTATATAAAAACCTGTTTTTCTTGGTTTTACACATTTTAAATCCTAAGTCCCGATTATTTTTACCATCCACCCGGAATTTTAACATATCGGACCTGGTAACACTAGTCATAGCTCTTAGAAATGAGTAAAAAAAATTAGTTGAGAGCCATATATAATAGTTAGCACTCGAAAGTCAGGTATCCACCACTCCGTTGGTGAGGGATTATAGTTTTTAGTTTAACAGTAACAAAATAATAATAATTTCGCGTGGACTTCGTGACTTAGCGGTAGAGTTTCTTACTGCTTGCTTAATCCTGCTGTGGTGTAGTCTACTGGGAAAACCTGGGAATCCTACCATTCAAATAAGAACAACATTTTAATACGAAATCAGAACCACGAATTGCGCCATAGGCGAGTATCAGTTTCCATTTCGAATAATTTCCGCTCGTGCAATACGTTGGAAGCCGTTGGTACGTATCCCAGTAAACATTTCGGCTGCTACAATTGCCATTAAATGTTTAATGGTTTTCGGGCAATTTTAAGTTAATTTCTCAAACACATGTCGTCACATCAAAGTGAAACACGCCTCGTTTTTAGCCCTGATTCTATGTGTATATACTCTCAAGTATGACGCAGTTCGCACTCTATATCGGGGAGGTACAACTGAACACGCTCAAGTCCACCCTCTCGCGTACTGGTTGTCTTCGCTGCAGGTTTTAGGCGGATTTCCATCAGCCATCATAAATTACATATTACACAAACGTAAAATAAACTTATCATGGTTACGCTTTTCAAAGATAGATGGCAAAACTTCACTTTGTAACAGCCCTCAAACCAAAAATTAAATGGAATTGTATTTTATGAAACATTTGTAATAAGCTTGAGTTTGGTAGAATATGATCTGGTATGTTTGTTTTGCAATTTCCTGTAAATCAATGTATATAGACTTTCTTTTTATTAAAATAAATTATTTAGACGCCATTTAATTTGTTTAAGAACAGAATTGTGCAAGAGAATTGCTTAAATGCTTGTAATTCCAAGTATTAAGGCAAGTTACGATGACTAAAGGACAATTTGCAACAGTTTAAAATTATTTCTGTGAATGATTTTGTGTTTAAGTATCTTTAATTTACATTTCTGACCATTTTGTATTGATTGTAAATGATTATGTATTAATTCTGATTGTTTTTAATATGTTTCAATTGTCTAAGTATTGTTAATATTTGAGAATTATCTGGCGAAAGCTTTTGAAGTGTTCTAGAGATTTCTATAGAGTTTATATAAAGTGATCATCAAAGACACAGGAGTTAGTTAGTTTTTTGGCAAAGTTTTTAAAGAGACTCAATTTTCGTCGGCCAAGGACTATGTTAGTAGTATTGTCTGTGGAAGAAGTACTGTATGCAGTCTCTGGATTGTATGAATGCTTGTAAACAGTATCGTTGACGACGTGTTTAAGAAAATAAACGCAGATTTAAACTGAAGTATTTCGTGGACTGATTATTTATCAGATTAATTAAACCACCAACAATCTTATAACTTCCTCCACTTGTACTTAGTACGACATGGTAGTAGGTATAAAACGATTGGCGTAAGCAAGGGCATACGGCTGCAAAACTCACCGTAGACAGCTGACTAAAAAATGTTGGAGAAAAGTGGTGATGAAGAAGAAGAAGAAGAAGAAGACTATGGGAAGTTTAATGATCCAAACTCCTTCAATATCTAAGCAGAAGTTTTCAATGAATCGCATTCTACGAAAAATGGTGCAACCACTCCTCACCCCCCCCCCCCGCTTTTAATAATTCTCGACTAATTTATTAATTATCGGACTTCTTTGCCGTAGACTGTCTGAGTCTTCTACTAGCAATTGCAAAGTAGTAAGGGATAGGAACAAATACAAAATAAAAAAATACTGATTTGATAGATGATGAACCACACTTAGCCACATTGATTCCCTCGAATCAGAAACACATATGCAACCAAGTAAGTGTATGATAGTTTTCGCATTAGCGATGTTAAATATCAGTATATCCTCATATCGTTATAGTCACTCACAGGTAATTAGAAACTTCGTTTTAATTTTATTACCTAACTTATAACCTATAGCGAGAGTGAGTGACACACAGAGAGAGAGAAATATAAATGGACTTACATATCGCAAGAAGGCAGTACCATTCTAAGCAACACTAAGAAAACTGAGCAACTGAGAAGCCTATTGTAATCCGATGGGTCTTAAATACCCTTAGGATAACTGTACTTTGAGTTGTCTGGTGTCTTCTAGGTAGGAGCACTGCCAACTCCGACTTCCTAACTTTCTAGCTGCCTTGTGTCCCATTTCTGCCAAATGGGAGAATACATTGGCTGCCACAGATACTAACCTTCCCAAAAGACTCCTTATGGTGTTCGTGGGGTGGTACCCCACGGCGGGCTACTCTGCGCTCCAAACTCAGGGCGGGACCAGGGTGACTGATCTCTAGGCTTCACCTTGCTTCCAGCAGCTTTCGGAAATTCCTAAATGAAATACACGGCCTGCCTCACTCTCGCTACCACAGTTTAAAACTCTTAATTCTGTTCCTTATGAACTATTTAAACTTTCCTCTTAGAATTCCTGCTTATAGTTTTTAACACTCTTATCCCATACTTATGTCTTTGGTATACAATGGGCACTAATTTGTTTAGTATTTCCCAGCATTTCAACTTGACTACAATAAACATATCCTTTTTTATTTCTGTCTGAAAGCTCGTCAAAATCCGAATACTAGTTTTTACGTGAGTCATGTTTAACGAAAAATGAAAATTAATTTGCGGACTCATTTTTCCTAAATTTTTGTTTTCCTCAAAATCAAATATCCTCTAATTTACTACCGAGAATTCTCTGCCTTCTGGTATTTGCTATAGCTACCACTTAATATCTTTACATAGATTTTGAAACCTCTCAAGGCAAAAGAAGTAGTACAATACTCTTAAAAGCAGATGCCTTTCTGTAAGTAATCCTTGTATACGAGTTTCATCCCTTAAAAATTGGCACACTGCTAAAAAAATTGCCTTCAGAAGTTTGTTATAATGCCATAATCCAAATCACAACTCTTCAAAATGAGCAGGAAGTTATATTTTTATACCATTTATTAATTTCATGTTACATCCACTCTTAAATTCCAACATTTATTTGTCCAAAGCACATGTATCAAGAATTATGTAAACACTACTGATAAAAATTGTCTCATCAGTCTTTGTCACATCTAATATTCAGTGAAAATTATTCTGTAGTCCCTAAACAATTCAGTGTATAGGAAACGTACGGTATAAGCAGTTATAGAACCTTTTGATTTTTATTACTGTTAACAATGTTGATCTCAAATTGAAGATATGCATTACATTAAGTGTATAAAACCTTTGCAAATATGTGTACATCATGTCAGAAACTACTGTTGTTTTAAATACTCTAATCTTCTGTTGTTTGGACATGAAATACAAATTGAGATTTTAAAAAATTTCCTTATTAATATAAAAAGAATTGGGGATTAATATTCAGTATCTGATTAACCTTCAAGTTAAGTTAAAACAGAAGCTTAGTGACATTTGCAAGCTGTATTTACTGTTTATGAGTAATATACAGCAGTTAGTCATATTTTTAAACTATCTGCATATAAGTTATACGGCTACAAGGCTTCTGATTTTCAACAAGTTAACACAATTACCAATGCAATGATGGAATGGGTAATATTTAAATATACGATACTGCAAGAACTGCTTGCTTCCACTTTGATGGTCTTAGACAAAGTTAATTGTTATTCAGATTCCACATTAAAATGTGCATCCCACAGAAAAGGAACTAGCTGTTCATTCCTGACACAGTGGCCTAGTATGCTTCCTTCGGTATCATCCTACATGAATTCCTACTCTCAAGAAAAAAATAATGCCATGTCTGTATTTCTGAATGAATATCACTTATTAGTCTTGTGTAGTTCACGAACGAACTAGTTCGGAAGAGCGCTCCCACGAGTGAAATACGCGAACTAGTTCCTAGATCTCTCGCTCCTTAGTTCGTTAGTTCGTTCGATCCTTTCCCGAAGAGCAACTTTTGTTTTAGTTTATTATCTAAAAGGTAACACAGTTCGCTGTGGACACATTTCACTGAAGAGACAGATATAAAAATAAAATAATGTAACTGTTAAACATTAATAATTATTGCAAAAGTAAAAACGGAAATTTAACATAGAATGTGAAAACAAAACACACTTTGATCCCATTAAAACTTAAAAGACAACTATTATAACAAAGAAGAGAGCGCGTGAAGTAGCGCTAGCAAAGCGAGCGAACGAGCTGTCTTTCTGGAATTCCAGAGCGGAGCGACCTAGTTCGGGAACTAAACACAGCGCTACCGCTCGCGAACTAACTGAGCGGTATAGTTCGCGAACTAAATTGAGCGCTACCGTTCGTGAACTAAACTGAGCATTCCCGGTCGCCGGTAGGATTACCAACATTTTTTCGGTTAATGGTAGAATGTTTTTTAGAATAACCTATAAAAATATAGTTCACTTCAGAAATATAATATTTTACGAAAAAGTAAAAAAGGACAAAAGATATGTTTTTTTACTAATATGTTTTTTTTTGCTATTTTATATTTTATGCTATATTTTTTTGCACTTCTTGCATCTTTAACAATTTTCTGTCTACAGTAAAAAAATTTTGTAATATGCTTTATCGCTTTCAGTTGTCAAATTAATGTCGATCAAAAGCTCATTTTTACTAATGAAATACTGCTCTTACTTTTACATAGATTTCGGGTAATATTGTTATTTCAGATTAAAGTTCGTTCACTTTAATACTCATTTTTTCTCATAAATTTAGAACCTCTAGCTAATATTGTCTCACAGCCATCAAATGAAACCTTGTGTTTTGAATTTAATTTTTGGGTTTAGTATAGCCAATTCCTTTAATTAAAATCTAGCCATTTATTAAGATACTCCAGACAATTATCAACGAATACTAGAACATTACTTTTTAATATTATCACTTTCTGTGAAAAATTTGGCTTTTAAAGGCTTTTTCTTGTTTTCTTAACTAAAGAAACAGTATCTTTTATATTTTTCTAGCGCTGATTTTAAAGCTGACATAATATAATACTTATCTTAGTCTGTTGGTTAACAGATTTGTGAAAGTTATGTAAAGAAATGACTTGCGAAATTCAAAAAGATTTTAACTTTTGTGTCTTCATCAGTTTCATTCGTCGCCAAAATATTGTGAATGTGTGTTGGATTATCCTCCCCTACACTAATAAAAAATAACTAAATGACTTCCAATTTACTGGAAATTTACGCACTTTCGTTATTGTTACCACTTTCTTATTCAAGGGTCATTGTCATTTTTATATGTCTAATTGTTAGGTATCACGTTGGAAGTATTACTGTTACTTTTCTTAATAATATAGGTAATATTGTTTCTGTCATGTAGTACTTAACTTGTAGCGAGTGGTAGAATTATATTTTGTTCATGATTTCCAAAACTATATTTAAATAAAAAAAGCCGATTACTTATAAACGGGTATTTTGATTCATCAAAATAAACGAATTTATAATATTTTATAAGCAATGTTGTGTTGTTGTTGGGGTTTAAGGGCGAGTCGACGGCGGGGTCATTAGTACCTTTCTTAAGTAATGTTTCTTCCATGAACTAAAACATAATTCAATTTAAAAAATTAATATTTACGGATGCATGTAAAGTAAATAGTAAAAACAGCACAGTTATTCAGTTTACCCATTTGTGCAAAGGACAATGAGCACTTTGGTTTATCGGCGGCAACTGATCATGCTAATGTCATTTGAAAGGGCTATTATTAAGCAATAACTTTTGTTAAGAAGGTCATATTAAATTCCATTTAGAAACGACAAAAAAATGATTATGTCCTAATAAAACTGACATAACAAACAAAATAGCGCGTGCAGTAGTGGTAGTAAGGCGAGCGAACGATCAGTTTCTCTGAATTCGAGACGCGAACTAACGAACTAAAAGAGCGAACTAGTTCGCGAGGGAGCTGCGAACTAAACTGAGCGCTCTTCTTCGCGAACTATAATGCATAAGGCTATCACTTATGCAGGAATCTTATCAATCTATCCCCTTTTGGATTTAATATTGCAGGTTTTCGTGTGATGTGACTTTTCATTTAGCATGTGAAATTTCTATCGCTAACGGTATAAGAAAGTGTGGTGAAACACGAAGGTGCTGAATAAAAGTTATGTGAGAAAATGTCATTTTGACTGGATGTATTCTGAACTATTCAAGACTGAGGGTAGAGGGAACGGAAGGAGATACGCAGAGAAATGAGTACAAAACAATCAGCCAGATATGTGAATTCTTTAATATATGAATATTTGTGACAAGTATTGCATAGGATACATTAATGTAGAAAGCCTGATTGGTTGAAATGGTTTCACTGTATAGTAATCGATTACAAACATACTTGTAACTGAAAATGAAAGCCAGAACTAATATCTATTATCTAAAAAGAAGTTTCTTTGTATTCATCTTCTTCGTGTTGGTAATGTGGAATTGCTAGAGCGGTAATACCTTTGTGCCTCGCCCTCTTTTGGCCACTGTGACCACAAACCAAACAGAGAGTGTCTGTAGGAGAGCTGCGGAAATACGCGGACTCCGAAGTCTGCTTCCACGTCGTTGCTAATCTGCTCGTACTGCCTTATCTTCCCGTAGTACCGGGCTTAAAGGGCTGGCAGCCGCGCCTTTTAAACCCGACTTAGGCGACACGCTATCTGCTCTGAGCCTCTCCACTAATGCGTCTTAAAGGAAGGAAACAGACTCGCTAGCCACCGTCGTGGTGTACTTTCACTCAGCGGTTCACTCTAGTCTCCGTGGTTTTAATTCAGTGATATTGCGTTATGACTTCGAACTGTGCGAAAGAACATCATAAAGTATGTTACACACTATTATGGTGGGCCAAGTGATTTTTGAATGCTGCACTAGATTTCAAAGTTACACAGATACATGGCACTAATTTTCAACATAGTCACTAAGTTCCTGTAAACAGCTGTCGGAACGTTCTACCAATCGTTGAATTCCTCGACGGTGGAAATACACTCCTTCTTCATGGAGCCTTCCGAGAACTAGTGTGAGAACGACCTCATTGTTGGAAAATATTTTATGCCCCCCACCATTTTACCCAATGTCTTCTCAGATAGAAATCACATGGTGCAAGATCGGGATTTCTTCACCACCTTTTCCCAACATTTTGGGGTCGTCTGTACTTTATGAGTTTTACTCATCATTGATATGATCAAATTTGGAACTACGGTTTTTACGGCCGGATGCCCTTGCTGACGCCTAACGTTTTATACCTATTGTCAGGCCGTAATACGTACTAATGGGCCAAGATAAGTGTTGCCATCTGTCCATGAAACTTGTAACTATGTTGTGTGTGTAGCAGGTGTATTTCTTTCTTTCTTTTTTTTTTGCGATATGTGTAATTTATGAGGCAGAAACTTGGGGCCATTCCGGGATTCGCCTTGGTGACTGCGGAAAACCACATAAAAATCGCTGACGGTCGCAAAATCTGGACTGTTCGACGGATGTAAAACAAATGCTGCTGATTAACAATAAAGTTATGTTTACGAAGTGCTTTCGTTGTAGAAATTTGAACATTATTCCGTATTCTTTATTTTTATGCGTTTCTGAACCGTCCTGGTATCACTTTAAACATTGAATACTTGCTAAGATAGATGTTTGAATTTTTTTAGCAGATAATTAGTGGAGATTGTGGTTATGTTGGAGTAGAATAGCAACTGACATTCCGTATTACAACAAAAGCATAATTTAAGTTTCTTTCACGTGTGCCGTGTTACTGGTGTCATTACTGTTTCTTTTCCCCCGTTATTATCCCCCGAACTGAAAAAAAAATTTTTTTTGCTATAGCTGCTTTTTATGTTGGGGAATTCTCCAGCTCTCTGAACGGTTTGCTGAAAGTTTTGTGTTTACTGTAACGTTCTATATTTCATAAAAATGAAGAAATTAGTAATGACAACTACGGGTAAATTATCAAAATCAATCGAAAGAACAAAATGCCATTACACCAAGTGTGGTGGGTGAGCAGCAACGCATTGCCTCGTATTCGGGAGAACGCAGGGTTGAATCCCCACTCTGGTCGTTCAGATTTCTCTTTTACGTGGTTTCCCGAAATCACTCCTGGCAATTGTTGGTGGGGTTCGTTTAAAAGCTGTGATTGAATTCCTTCCAGATCCATGACCCCATTCCTTTATCTTCCTCTTATGACCTCAAGGTTGTCAAGACGTTGTTAACCCATAAGGGAAAAAAGCCAATAACATTATTAATAGCATTCAAAGACCAAAATTAAAAGTAGTCCGATTTTTTTTGTAAAATACCACAAGCATATAATAATAACAAAAAATAATCCAGTGTAAGAAATAAAATATTCACAAATTTTTAAGCTTATCGGATTTTTTTTTCTTTGGTGAAGTTTGCAGTCTTTCGTTAAGGTTGTATCAAATATTTTTTGAGGTTAAGAAGAGATTCTAATTTTCTACTCGGGTGCCGAGTTATGTAGAGTCGTAAAAAGTTCGCCAGATTTTAAGCTAGACTCTAAGCTCCCAACCTGTGGAAATCCTATCAATATCGGCTCTTTAGTTTTGGGATGATGACTGAACAAACAAACAGACGGATACAATCCACTACAGAGATATTTAGTTAGAGACAATGTCATTATCTTTAGTTTGGTATGTGTAGTTTTAGAACAGAATAAAATTACATGATTCTAAGCGTACATGAATACCAAAACTTTAATTTCCTATGTTTTTCAAATGAACCTCACGTAACTAAATCTATTTGTTATACATCGATGACTGATTTTTGATACTGTCAGGTATACAAGACAACATCGTTGTTGTTTTTAGGGCACGTTGACTGCGAAGTCATTAGCTCCCTATAAGGAAACAATCTTAGTAAAAATGAATAGGTAAATGCTCTTGAAATCTAAAATCAGATTTGGTACATGTGAGTACTTGTGATTCAGCGTCTGAATCTAACCTTATCCGTTCCTTATTATTCGAGTTAGTAACTGGAAACGAATCTTTATAGATAGCCATTTACAGAAGTTACACAGTGTAACATAATTTGATTTTGAATTTATAATACACAAATAAAATTCTAATAACGTAAACAAGTGGGATTGTTAAATTTAAATTCCATTAATATACGTACTTGCGTAAAACCCGTCACAAAGGCAGCGTGCGTGTTTCGAAGTGCATTTCCATAACCATGTCATACGGTGTGGTAAAAATAATATTTCTTTACATATTAAATTCCCGCTCTTCCCTTCTTTTTCGCTACTTTTTCCATAACAAGCAATAGGAGGTAAACAGAATACGCAGTGATCAAAGAAGATTTGCGTGAGAAAATAAGCTTTTGTCTAACATTTTTATCTCTGCCCACCGTTTTTATACTACTTGCAAATACTTCAACAAATACCATCAAGAGATCGAAATTATAATTGTTACTAAAAGTTTGTAAGGAAAACATAATTTTTTAAAAAGAATAATCATTATTTGTTTGATATATTTCGTGATTTCTTACGTTTCCTGTAAACGTTCTAAGATGTTTTAATAAACTTGCCTCTTTCTTATGTTCTGTCAAAATATTATTAGATCATGCTGTCACTTAATTCCAGTAACTGCTACAGAACATAAATTGTAAGCATCAGATGCTCTTCTAGTTACACGAATTTACACATTTATTTGTCGTAATCTAACAAAATGCAACATGCAAATTTAAACGAACGTCGCATTAATCTTTGCCTCAAATTACAATTTTTTCTCTCTTCCCTTTATATTTGCGTGTAGTTTTTTCCTCAATAGACAATTTCCTTTTAGCTGGCATTGCAGTTACACTTGCTTTTAACAATGTAGGTACAAATAAAAACAAATGCAGTTATTTATTTGAAATTTCCTGGTTAAACCAAGTGTCACTAACACTTCGGGCATTAAAAATATTCGCCGAAATTTGTCAGCCTGTTCTGTTTAGTGTACAGGTTCAGCGGATTTTATTAAAGTGGATATGTCATTGGTGGAATTACCACGTGTACAAATATTAATTTATCGCAAAGAGGAACTGTCATTTCTTTAAGCTGTGCATATGTCGCATAAGAAAAGAGACGTCCGTTAATTTCGTGAGGTGTTTTTTCGGAATTCTGGACCCCCTCCTCCGTGGTGGACCCCTTCCCCCTATGATGATGTGAGATCTTCATAGGAACCCCCCTTTTGAAAGGAAACCCCCCCTACTGACCCCCCTTATAGTTTTTTGAGACCATTTCTTTTAGTTCTCCTGCTTCCTAGGGTGGTTATATCCCCCCCCCCCTAAAGTTGTTATCGGCGTCGTTTGTATACCTACTGTTCTTCAGGAAATTAAAAAAATGAGATTTCCGTCGACCCTCCCCTCTTGGTGAGATTTCGCCGAACCCCCCCCCCCTTATTTCACCTCACGCAATTAATGGTCGCCCCTTATTTTCCAGACCTACCACCGAGCGTGGTTCGAATCCTCGTCCGGCCATCCAAATTAAAGTATTCAATTGTTTCCACAAATCACTCCAGGCGAATACCGTGATGGTTCCCCCAAAATGCCTTGTCAAATTCCTTTCCGACATTTCTTTCCAGCCTCTAATGAACGCGACGTCGACGAGAAATAAAGTTTTTTTACAATTATTGATACCCTGTGCGAAATATCAAAAGCACATGTTTGCAAAATTCACAATCTACTTATCTAATTCCCTCTTTTGTTCTGTATATACTGACAGAAATTCAGCGCTTATGCTTACAATGAGATGTTATTCGTACAAAGCGTTTTTCCGATCGGAATTGATTCACAGAAAAGTTGAAATTTGCTGAAGCTGTAACAGTAAAATCTCTCTCGACTACAATTACCAATGCTTCTTACGATGAAGCTGAATGTTTAATCAGGCTGGTCTCTTCTTATATCGGCCAGAATAATTAATCGAAGATAACTCGTTCAGAGTGATCATTCAGCTTCATTTCCTCCTCATCAATAAGACTTTAAACGGAGGTTTCCAGCCAAGCGGAACACGACGAGCTTTGGAGATAATGCGACTAATGAATTCGAGAAACCAATCAGCTGCTCCAACAGACTTAACAGAATAAACAGAGACGGTTTCGGGCGCTGTTGGGAACGGCCAAATACGATCTGCCAATAACTTGCTACGCGCAAACTCAAATATTGACGCTTAAGGAGCTAAGCTTACTTACAATCACCACATTGTGTTTCTAAAAACTTTACAGTAAGAGAAAACGGCCAACTAGGAACAAGCATTTCAGTAAATCTAACAATAATTTTACTGACTGTATGAATCTCGTATGAGAAGCAACGTAATGAAAAGTACAAACAAAATAATAATAATTAACAATAAGAAGCAAAAACAATTACAAGAAAAATCATACCGTGTCAGATGTCCATATCTAGATTTAATATTAAAATACAACGCCCAGAAAGAACCTATTTGACGTGGGAACCTTTTTACTGGCGTTTAATTAACTTTCCTTATTATTGCCAATTAAAGTTTCGATTTTGAATAATTTCATATTTGATTTTGATGAGTAGGGTGATTTATCAAGACATTTATGTAAGCTAAGCACATCATAACTTTATTGATAAATTGGCATTTAAAAGACCCCGGACGTGGTGTACTCGTATTTACTGTCAATCAAGTACACAATCAAAAATAGTTTGAAAACGAACACCATCGCCCTACATTACTGAGTCGAGTCTTTATAGCACAAAATAAAGGATTTTGAGAATACACGGCAATTCTAATTACCAAATTACAGAAGTAACAATTTTTAAAGCGTTGTATACTATTTCAGATTAAATGTTAGCAAGGTATTTGAGACAAGATGCAACTATTAGCTTATTGTTTTGTTGTTTAATGGGCGCCAGTTACTCCACATAAAAATTACTCATCAACAAAAACTATTGAAAATGTGGATGGCATAGCACAGGGTTTCGGTACCACACATGTTTCTCATCAGATAAATATCTTTGTCCAGGGCGTTTGTCGGCAATGAAAGTATAGGCACATAGAATTTCGTATACCTGAGAAGAATGGATCTCTCAGCCAATAAGGAATTTGTTTAGAGTATGTGTTACTACTTACAATAGTTTTGTCCGCATGTTGGAGCCAATTAAGAGAACTGCCAACGGGATCAACCTTTGATTTGTGGAATAGAATCGTGGACGAGCCTGGAAGAAGTGACAACGATGCTACGGATGTGATGAAGAGGGTCTTGTGTTGGAACAGTCGGGCGGACTGGTCGAACAGCAAGCTGGTGGCTTGATAGAAGCGGCCAGACTAAGTTTCATCAGGTCACTATGAGGTTGTGATAATTTCTCAGACGCCAACGTCTATACTTTCAGATTTTCAGACGCGACTGCGTCAATGGACAGCTGACAATGTAAGATGTTCTGAAGACTGCAACGGACATCCTTAAGTTGAAGATTACGTCAGATATTAAGTAAATTGTTTCCACTGATGCTTCTCGAAATACTCAACTGTCACCCTGAGTGAAGAAATTCACCCTGATAAGAGTATCAATGCTCGATAATGATTTGATAGTCCAAGAACGGCTGCATTTTTTATTCGTCCATCTGTTATTTGATTGAAATGCAAATTTTATGTATAATTATTAGTAGCAGAATACGATTCTGCCTGGTTGCCTATCAAAATATGGCCCCAAGTATTTTTAATTATATTTGTAACAAAAAATTTCATTCACTTGTTTTTTTTAATATATTATAATTCATTCCAAAGAGATACATGTAAAGAACATAAAAAGTTTGGGTTGCCTATGTCAAAGTGGCCGTAAATAGGAGTTGCCAGCTATTAAAGTTAGCGCACAGACAGATAGTATGTTGCTCTAACGCTCTCTCGCTCTTGCATATCTTTAACAGCTGGCAACCCCTACTTGCGGCCACTTATACATAGGCATTCCAAGTTTTTAATGTTCTTTACATGTCTCTCTTTGAAATGAATTATTATTTATTTAAAAAACAAGTGTACGATTATTAAAAAAAATTAATTTAAAACACTTGCGGCCATATTTGGATAGGTTATCTGGCAAAATCGTCTTCTGCTCCAAGGGAAGGTCCATAAACTACGTGGTTTGGTCAAGGGGGAGGGGGAGGAAAGGGTTGGCTGGAAAGCTACGCTGGGCTACGTGGGGGAGGGGGGTGTTTCCATGCTAAGCCACGTAACTTCCCATTCATATTATTTGTCACAGTTAAAATGAGTTACAGAACACACAACAGCATGTGAATATTTATTTCCCATATTTAATTTTCTCCATATGTAATTTACGAAAGTCTGACAAGAGAAAACTGTAGAAAATGTCTTCTGGAATCAAAAGAGAAAAAGGTATGTGCTGCGGGGGTGGGGAGACAGAAGTCACGTCGGGCTACGTGGGAGGAGGGGGAGGTGGTTTCACAGAATACTAAAATGGAGCTACGTAGTTTATGAACGCTCCCTAATAATTGTACATAAAATTTGCATTTCAATCAAATAACAGATAAGCGTAGACTACTTAGGCTATGAGTTTACTCCCGAAAATTTATTTAACCAAAAAGATGAACTGAAGGCTGCAATTTAAATATGAACTTTAGGCAAGGGGTACAACCATTGCATGATCTTGGCATTTCCTTAATGTGTTTGTTAAAAATCAAGTAAAATCGTGTTCTAGCTCATAATTTTTCCATGTCGTCATAGAATGTTCGCTTTCATTACATAACGACCGCTTATGTAGAGCATGGGTGTTGTTTTGCAAATTTTAATCTTCTTAAGTCGCCTTCTCAAATCGGATGTTGGCGGTCTACATAGGGGCGTGACATTGCAGCATGGAAAGCCCGTTCTGACTTGCAGTTGTACCATCTCCGTAAGTCATTCAGCCACGAATTCCTACTCCTTCCAACAGTTTTTTTCCCCCGTGTATCTTTCCTTCAACGATGGGTTGCAATAACTGGTACTTCGTGCCTCTCATAATTTGTCCTAGATATTGTATTTTTCTTTACTTTATAATGAGAAGCAGGTCTTTTTGTTTCTCCATCCGATGAAGTACTTCTTCGTTTGAGATTTTCAGCACCCAAGATATGCGTAAGATACGACGATACAAATACTTTTCAAAAGCATAAAACCGAGCGTGGTGGGTGAACGGTTAACGTTCTGGCCTCGCATTCGGGAGGACGCGGGTTCGAATCCCCGTCCGAGCATCCAGATTCGGGTTCCATGGTTTCCGGGATGCTTGCTTTAAAAGGCCTTGGCCGAATTCCTTCCCGTTCCTTGTCCCCGATCCCATCTCGCCTCTAATGGCCGTCGACGAGGCGTAAAGCCCAAGCAAAAAAAGTATAAATTCTTTTATCCAGATTTTGGTCGAAGGTCCAGCTTTCACACCCACAGAGAAAAATTGAGAATACGTAGCAGAGTATTGCAGACTAAGATCCGATCGTATGAAAAAAATGCTCATGCTAATATTATGATAAATAATGATGTTTGAAAGTAAGTAAACCTATTCATAATTAAAATTAATATAAGGCCTATCAGTTTCTAGCCCGAGAATGGAAAATGACTGGCCCCCATTCCCAAATGTAACGAGCGAGCATACGGCTCAGGAATATGGCTCAGGAATCTGAGAGGGAACATTACAGAAGACGAATTCCTCTCTGCAGCTGAGACCTCCGCGAATCTTACTACGCGTCTGCGGCGGAAGCCATCAGCGGGGCTGACAGGCTTGTCTTCCCGTTTAATCACATCTCGCAGAATGGCGTACGCCGCCGCCATTGAGGCGCGCCCCGGAGCCGTAATGAAACATTTAGCAAGTGGCTGACACGCACGCCTCGTAGCGCGGAATTAACACGCGCCGCCGCCGCGGCTTTCAGCGGAGTTTCCCCGCGACTTGCCCGCCTCCGCCCTCCCCGTCGCGTCGGCTTTGTGAGCTGTGCGCTGGAATATTGCCGCCCGGATACAGCCTGCTCGCGACGCTAGTAATTCACTGTTATGCGCGCAGTGTTACATTTACATCCACAGTAATTTGCGGGAGTACGCTTCCGGAAGGTCTTGTGTCACTGTTAACGTCGTCAAACTCTGCGGCTGTATTGGGAGACAGAAATTAGCAAAACCAAAACGCCATCAGTAAGACCACCCCTAACCGTTTCCTATCTCTAATTACCTCGTGCACAACTCTAAAAAAGAAATTGAATAAAAAAATTTATTAATCCACTTTACCACTCCATATAAACTTATTTATACAGGGTGCTAAAAAAGTTGATTTTTTTTAGGAGGTAGTATGCATCAAAATAAAACAAATAAACATTTGGTTGCAAACGCATACTTTCGTAGATATAACAGTTCTGCAATGTGTCCGCGGCAATGCATGCCTCAGCCGTTCGGCGTAAGGAATCGTCCACTCTTTGAAACTGTCTTGGTTGGTCCTTTAGGTCTTCAATGCATGTCATCACGTTCAGGACCAACCAAGACAGTTTCAAAGAGTGCGCGATTCCTTGCGCCGAACGGCTGAGGCATGCATTGCCGTAACGAGCGTCACATTGAGGACCTGTTATATCTACGAAACTAAGGTATTGCAACCAAATGTTTATTAGACATTTCTGTCTTATTTTGATACATACTATCTCCTCCGAAAATATTTTAGACTTTTTTTTTAACACCCTGTATAATACTAACTACTAAACCAGTCAAATATGTGCGCTGTGTTTTGGCTATATATTTTTTCGCAGATGCCTAACTGAATAGAATTGTTATTAAATAATGTTCATAACCTAGATTTTTTAAAGATGCAATTTTGCAGATATTTCGTCTTCACCTCGTTGCATTACACGATTCTATTCATGATTGACATATAGATTTAAATCAAATACAGACCGTTCTGTATGGATGCTCTCAAATTTAAACTGTTACAAAAACATAAATAAGAGTGGGACTAACATATGTTACTACTTGCACAACGGCGACAGAGTATAAAACGAAGAAATCTACATCGATCGAGTATAAATAAATAAAAAGCATCTAATAATTAATAGTGTGAAAGGAAATAGATACATTTCTTTATGAATGATTGGTTTCGATTTAAAATATATTAATTCAATACAGAAACATAAATAACATAAACTCTTATCTTACTATAATAGCGAAGCCTATGGGTAGAGAGTGAAAACGTCTCTGCATATATGCCTGACGACCAAACTTGGCTTGTATTAGTATTGAATCTTTTTTGTTGTAAACATAAATTCACGGCAGGGGATCCCAGCTGAGGAATACCTGATAACATCTCCCTTGTTTTTTGTGATAAGAAAATTGCTGCTGGTATAATTCCACTGACTTCCAAAGAATAAATATATTATTATAACGTTATTACGTTTAAAATATTTCACCAGGCTCTTTGTATTTTTGAAGTAAAATACAGGTATTTTATTATTCCAGCAACAGTGGATGTAAAAATACATCCGGTAATGCCAACTTCATTATCTTAAATTCAGCTTGAATGCCACAGTTGTAATGAAAATCAGACACAAATTACATTTAACATCAGAGTCACACAAGAACACTAAATGTTTCTTTAAAGGCAAAGGGAAACCAACTCAGTTAAAATTTCCCCGGGGGAGTTTCTCTGGGTCGGATCGTTCACGTCTTGGCAGGTAAAGAACACATTTAATACTCTGCCTGTGTCGAGTGCTTTGTAACATTTTGGTAGGTTACATACGCCAGCTCTCGTCCAAATGGCATATGAAAAATCTCGTCACCAGTTTTCCTAGGTCTAAAGGATGGTAAAATAGCTAACGATTCTTTGGGAACCAAATTAAGACTTTTATCATCCTTCCTAACCATACCCGTCACCTTCCTCTTCAATCTGCAGTGTTTGACGAGGTATTTTTCTGATTAAACATTCTGCTCTTTCTTGAAACATCCTGAAACCAATAGTGGCGGATTTTCAATATTTGTCTCTAAATACGTTATTTCTGTACTACCATAGCCTTAACAACGAAACAGTGTTTGAACAATTATGTGTTTCAATGATACCGCACTCTCAAACTTCCTCGCGAATTATCGGCAGATCGCAGTCTCTATGTTTTTCGTAGTCACTGTTGGATAGTACGACAGAATAGTGAGCAGTACATTCGAAATGAACAAAGAATATTTTCAAGTGATGAATAAAAATATGTACCTGCCTATAGGCGATTGGATTTAAGCTGTCGAATTGTACGAAATTACCATATTCCACGTGGAATTATTCACCTTAACTGTTTTCTTTAAAACTAATGACATGAAATAAGCCTCATGCTTCATCTTCTTCATTTGCGACCATTAAAGGTAAGCCTGAAATCTTAATTATAAATATGGAAATAATAAAAGTTTTTTTTTAGAGAAGCAAAATAGGAATGTAGACGCTCAAATGGAGGTCAAAAGTCGAAGTGTTTATCATGACCAATAACTTTGTGTAGGCACTATTATGGATGGTGCCTCCATATTAACGTCCCATGGAGAAGTTCTGGGGAGAGGGGGGGGGGTTCCCATTGCCTTTCCCGGCTGCGGATCACTTGTTTAACTGCCCTCTATTCTAAATCTTCAAACTTCAATCAAATATCAAAACTGTTTCTTTTTTCTCACCTAACGTACCTCTGGGTACATCTCAAAGCAAATTTTTATCACAATCTGCTCCCTTATTTGTCTACGGATGTATGATGATCCTGATTCTCTCAAAATAGTACCGGTATATATTCAAACAAAAACATCATTCAAATAATTTAAAAACGCCATAGTTATAAAATTGTTGTAGTTATTTTGCAGTAAAGTAATATCTACTGTGGTATTAAGTTACCAAACCATTTAATCGATACAAGCAGGAGATATATACGCGTAGTAAAAGGTCAAAATGTTATTTGGGGAGCGAAATAAACACTTGTACTATCTAGTTATGAACTGTGCTATCCCTCACGGTTTATTCTCCACGTATCAGTGGCGTAATAACAGGGTGGCAGGACGGGCAAAATTCCACGGCCACGGGCTCCCAGCTGAAGGGTCCCCCGATGACCTTCCGCCCCAGGATCCGCCCAATGCAGCCGCCCGGCAAAGTATTAGAGCTTAAAAAAGGGAGGGCCCAATCCGATGATTTGGATTGGTATGGTTACGCCACTACCACATTTTCTATATAATTTCGTAAGGTCACTCATTCACTCACCTCGATAGCTATTGGCTTTAGAACGATGTCACGTGTCAGCCTTCGCTCGCTAAACAGCGACCAGAGATACCATTAGTAGTTTTTCGTGGTTATGTTCACAATTTAATAGCTAAGCAACTGCTACCAAATTAATTGCCATAATACATTCATTAAGTTTACTTTTCGCAGCGTTTTATAGTTTGAAAAATATTTATTAATTAATTTTGCGGCTGAAAAAAACGTTGATCTGCTATTCAGTAACATATTGCTAATGAAAGCAACTAAAAAAACTTTTAATAAAATTAAATGACTCATGGTCTCTACTGTAACCATGAATACCAATTGTCATTCCGGGTTAGCATAAATTTCAGTTTAATTAAAACTGTCACTAATGCTGTTGCTTGACCAAAGTTTATGCATTACGGTTTAGGCCTATTTGCTTTTCGCGTATTTTACTGACCACTTTTATAGATGGTGTTTATTCATGTTCACTGTATGTCAGTTATTAGGTTATTTTAAGTGGACATCAGACCAAATATGTTACCAAATCAACTATTCTGACAATCCATTTTTTTCGAGTTTCTCAACTGTTTAATAATATGGAAGTTCTATGGCCGTTATATATACTATGACCAATGATATATTATGAGTGTTTGCCCACTCTCAATTAAAAAAACAACCTAATGCTTCCGAACCGAACAGGAATTTTTTTAATTTTTCAGAGTAAACTTTAAGGGTCAAACACAAGTCAAGTTTGTATTTAAGCAAGTTCGAGTGTATGACCTTTGAAACAATTATACGATTGCGCTATCGTCCCTGTTCGTGTTTAATACCTACCTCTATTAATGCTTCTGAGTTCTTCAGGCTCAAGAGATTTTATTCATCCTGAAACACAGGTCAAGTTTATATTTGGTCAAATCAGATCATCCTATCATAATCTTTCTTCCTAAAAACTGGAACTAATCTAGACCCGTGATGATACGCTAAAAACGGTCACGGGCTTACACTAGTACGACTATAATTTTATTCTGCAACTCTCAGTTTAGTCCTCGCTTAGAAAATATGTATAAATGTCACTCTTGTATTTAATTCCTTATCTAAATGGAGTAAAATAGAAATTTGTCACGTGGAGAGGCACAAGTAACTTCACTAACAATAAACTTAATATGAATCATGTGACAAAGGATTAAACGTACAGACCTCGACTGTTTATTCTAACCACTCGCTTAATGAGACCTATTGTTCCTGTTAATGAGTTTTATAATTACTTTGAATTAAAGTTGCCTGAATTTCCAGTTCACAGAACTCTCTCTATTAACTTGTGCTTAACTAGCTCTCCGTGTGACGGCATAAATATAATTTTCAATATAACCATTGATAAACGAATAAATTTAAGTCAAATTTCCAAATAGAAACATTATATTTGTAATTTTCGGAAATAGTTCTTAACTTCGTATGACTCACGTGCTTAGCTATTTCACTTTAACTGAATTAAAATGAAACATTGAACTGACACTGTTCTTCCAAGAGCAGAAGCTAAAAGGAAATACACTTAACATTTCTTTCGCTGCAACATATGCGTGGCTTCGTTAGGGGGCGTCCATTAATTACGTGAGGTAAAAAATTGAAGTGGGGGTGTAACCGCTTGTGGAAGGGAGAGACCTTAAAAAAAAGTTCTCGGAAAGTTGCGAGGGTGATTTCTAGGGGGGGGGGGTCTCATGAACCAGATCTCACCAGAGGGAGGGGGGGAGGAGGTCCGGAAATTTGGAAAAACACCCACGTAATTTATGGGTGCCCCCTTATTTGATCGTGTTCATCTTGTCTCAAAATTTGTATTTTGTGAGTACTGCACAATACTAATGCTCTTCAGTGTTATAATCAAATATCAAAAATTTGGATACAGTGGACTGAAAAGCGATTGCCTTTTATTAGAAATACCTACTTAAAAATCATCTCAAGTTAATTAGTGAAAACTAATCAAAACATTCTTATCGGTACAACTGTTTGTGATCGATGTTCATTGGCACTTACGCGAAGCAATGTCAGATAAACAATTTTTAAAGGGTCGAAGAATTTACTCATTCATAGCCACAATCTGAAGTGAACAACGCTGACGGGATTTGTTTTCGATGTCTGAAACGTGTTCTTCTGAGCTATGCAACTATATCTAAACCTTGAGAATATTGCTTGTGTTTGTTGAGTAATAAGCTTTTCTAATCTTTCGATACTTGAGTAACGGTCAGTTTTCGCAGCGAGATCCCAATGTTTAGATCACAGATTAATTCATTACTGGAACGCACTGATTTACAGTAACTGACTGTACATGCCTCAATGTAGCTACTAAATACCAACCTTGTCGTTGATAGTTAGTTTGATGCATGGAACCTTATAATCCGGTCGTCTAGCCTAAGACAGAGAACAGTTAACATTCCTCCATGTTGGTAAGGTTGGATGTAAAGTAAATTCACATGGTATGACAGCTAGTGACACAGTTTCTATTTGCCACGCATTCTGCCTCTGCAGTGACTGGATCCACAGGTCTACTTGGAATTCGACATGCTCAAACAGAGCATGTTGGGTGACCTATCGTTCTGGAGGATGTGGGTTCGAATCTCCGTCCGGGTATCCAGATTTTGGTTTCCATGGTTTTACTATATCACTCCAGTCGAATTCTGGGATGGTTCCTTCAAAAGGCGATGGTAGAATTCCTTCTCATTCTTTGCCATTAGTCCTTTTCTCCCTTTAAAGATCTAGACGTCGACGAGGCGTAAAACAAAAAACAAAAAAATATATATAAATACGCAACGTGCTTGGGCAATCATATAAACAAAACCAATCCAGTGCGGCAATGAAATCGCAAAGGATTTGCTGCAATTCGAACCCAGTACTGTGAATTTAGGAGGTTTGCAACTTATCCATTGAGATACCACATAGGTCAGGTTTTCTGGGTAATTCCCTTGATAAGCCTTCCATATTAAAAGGTAAAATACTAATAGAAATCGAAGAAAAATTATGAGCTGAATTGTCCATCTATGAACCGGCGAAATAAATGCATTCGTGAAAAGCTTTCTCGCAATCCAATGCGGCAGAAAGAGGAGGAGGTTAAACCCCATGTTTCGGTTCTACAAATGGAGGTTGTACGGTCAATACCAAGTGAACGCCAAAATTATATGAATCGGACGTAGTACGAAAAGAAAAGAATTCTGTTAGGAGTAACGAATGCTGTATTCCAGACAGTGTATTCTTTTCCAAGAAATATTTATGCTTGGAAAAAAATCTGAAAAAAGATTGCTTTATGTTCGTTTTTAGTTTAGGGGGAAAAAATCCTGCTGTGAAACCTATCATACCATAAAAATATTCCTCGGTGACTCACAATTAATATTTCGTGTTAGTGGGTGTTCCCCGCAGACCGCTAATGTGCGGAAACACGCCGTGTTTGGCTTAGTTGCGCCAATATATTACACCCTGTACACAAAACACTTTTCCCTCTCTCCCCCTAACCATTCTGCAGCTCCCTGCCAACAGAATGGTAATATTTTCCGTTCCACAATTGTAACGAAAGTCGCCGCGGGAAAAATATATATGAGACAGGCGTCTTTGAGAAATCCCTCACCGCCAAGGTCCCCGAGGCGGGAGAAACAATTTATGAAACAAAATTTTCCGCGCTGCCGCCTTTCTTGAATGCGGCCCCGTGCGACCACTTTGCCAGAATTTACACCTCCACCTAACGCGGGATGAAGAAGTTCCTCCTTTGTCGCCAGATATTTTAGACACTGTTATTCAAAGCGTTTTGTTTATAAGGTGAGAAAATATCCTTGTGTGATCGCTGAGCTGCTACCCCACACACAAACTCATAGAGATAGAGAGTGCTTTGCCACGTATTTCCGTTATATTGGTACCTTTCTCTGTGTGTGTTGTACGTTATAGAGCACCGTCTGAGGAGCTATGTCATCCCTATCGTTTCATCTGAATTGCAAAGCGCTGTGGCACAGATATGAAGGAATGAGGGAAGGTTGTTTCCAAGCTTTCTTCCATACTCCTTTTTTTTCCTTCATCCCTTCTCTGTCCTTATTACTTTTCCTCGCCCACACAGTGAAGGAGCAATAATAAAGAAAGTAAACATACTAGTCAGATAAGGCCGTAAAATAAGGAGGACGAGATAAGAATGGCTGTGTAGTGCATGTATAATACAACGAAATTTGTGGCAAATTCTATTTTGTCTCCTCGTAACAAACGCGCGAAATATTTCGTTGTATTGGGGGGAAAAGTGAGCTTTTGGCAAGTTTACATAAAAGATATTGGAGGCCAAGTTGAAAACATGTCGTTTTTTCGTAAATTAACTCTCAGGGCTCTCTCATGACTAGCAAATCTTCGGCTACATCCTGTGTTACTGATGAGGCAATTTTAAGATGAACATACAAAACAAAGATCTTAGATGACAGTTGTTTCGAGTAAATGCGTTCAAGAGCTAAATTTGAAGCTAATAAAATCTGTTTGGAAAAAAAAAAATGCAGTATTTGACCAAACAAGGTAACTAGATAAATTTATCTACCTAATAACATTTTGAAATAAGGGAAGACGTTGTTGTTCGGAGACCCACTCTAAACAGTTTGTGAAATACATCACTGTTTTCATAAATTAATTCTAGAACCATTTTTTTAATGTCTATAACATAAATTATGATATATTACGTTCTATGGGCAAATATCGTCAAGGAAGGTGAGTAGGAGACTCTTTGGCCAGGTGAATCCAGGGACACCTCCAATGATGAAGGAAAAAGTAGGATCTGATTTTATGGAACGGAGGAAATCTATATTTATACTAAAAGTATAAACCCGAAGGTGTGGAGAGACAGTAAAAACAATGTTTTAATGATTTTCTGAAGAAAATATATATGCTGAAGTTATACCAAAAGTAAAATATCGATAATAGGAATCAAAATGGGTTTTTGGATTACGAATAAAGAATTTATTTTGAAGTTTGCAATAGAGCTACAGTTTATTAAATAAAAGGAATGTGTATAGCATACGGCTGAATTTCTGGTAATAAACTGTATAGTATCAGTACTATATTCATGTGTTTACAGCGTTGGTAAGAAATCATGTGTTAGTATTATGCTGAGAGCTAAGTAAGTTAAAAACTAGCTAAGAAAACCAATATCTGGAAGTGAAATATATGAAACAAATATATAACGCCCACTACAACCGAAAGGATTTGGATTTATATCTTCTTGAACTGAGATTATTAATAAGAAATATGAGATTCTTCATGGAGTTGTAAATAATGTTTGTAAAATAAGGCTCTACTATTCGTTTTCCGGAAAATAACGTCTAACAAATGAATCAGTGTGGGAATTAAGTTTTTCCCGGAGTATAAATGACACAAAATCTTCGCGGGTTTTCAGCCGGTTAATGCCTTTATTGAACATAATTTCTTTATTATACAAAACAACGTTTGGGCAGAAACCTCCACTGCCTTCTTCAGGTAAGCTGTCATAGCGAAGCTACGACTGTGATCATCGTTGTTTTTGTATAATAAAGAAATTATGTTCAATAAAGACATTAACCGGCTGAAAACCCGCGAAGATTTTGTGTAAAATGAGCTAATAATAATCGTGAGTCATCGAAACAGTACCGAAAACTTTTAAAGGAGCCGGTGGGTGAGTGGTAAAGCTCCGTATTGGAATTCTGAAGCATGCGGGTTCAAATCCGCTTTTGGTCATTCTGATTTCAGAAATCATTTCAAGCGAATGGAATGGCCGATTTCCTTCCCGTTGCTTGTCCACGATTCTCCTCCGCTTCTAATGACATCGAAGTCGTCGTGGCGTTAAGCCATAAATAAAAAAAAAATTATGTGAAATTGGATATTCCGTGATTTGTTTGAGACAGATACAACACTCATCAAATATTCAGTAAATTGGATTTAATATAAAAAGATGGAGTTTGATATTAACGCAGAGAATGAAATTGGTATCCGTTTCACATTGACGATTTTTTAGTAACAAGAAAAGTTGTTACAACTTTTTCCGTACATATGGATGTTGAAGGTCGTGTGATAAAGTAGAATTTGGTTCCCATTCGCAATTTTTTTTTTCTAATTAAGTACACGAAATAACTTTCATAACTCTCTCAGTTAATAGAGTTTTTGATGGAATCTCGAATGTCGTAAAAAAACGGTGATTCAGAGGGGATGGTAAATATTGAAGGAAGTGGTAATATGAACAATATTGAGCAAAAAAGTTCGTATAAAGATTTGTCCGATTTCCATTCGTTTAGGAGGTTCAGGTGCTGAAATGTAATGCACAAAACAAACATCAGAAAACGATAAAAAGTACACGAATAACTTATTGAAGTACATTATTCATATAAAAATACACCATTGACTTCAATACACAAACTGAGCAATCCCGGTGCGCAGAAAAAGGGAGACTGTAATTGCTATGTTGCGAGGCTGAGACAACAGTCTAATTGTTGTACGGAACCTAACCTACCGAAAACAGTGCCACACATACTCAATATGCCGGGTTCTTTAATGAAAATGATCTTGCTGCTTGTGCAGAATACTGTAGATACATATTCTTCGCGGGTTTGCCGCCGGATCACATTTTCTAACCACTAGTTTTCGGCGACTTGCACTGCCGCCATCATCAGGTCTGTTGTAACTGAAGGAACAACAGACCTGATGATGGCGGCAGTGCAAGTCGCCGAAAGCTTGTGGTTAGAAAATGTGATCCGGCGGCAAACCCGCGAAGAATATGTATCAATAATACGCCGGGAAAGACTTATCTTTCATACAGAATACTGTACTCAGAAAAGCTACACGTACTGTTCCGAAGACAGCTGCAAAGTGTATTGAAGTCGATGGTGGGATTTTCGAACGTTTAATTTACTTTTATAAAATATGCATGTGTTTTTGAATGAATAAAGTACTTCAGTAAGTTATTTGTGTGCTCTTGATCTTTTTCTGAGGTTTCATTTTATGTATAACATTACAGCACCTGTAGTCCAAAATGAATGTAAATTGGCCACACGTTTATTTGAGCTTTTTTACTCAACATTATTTCATCTCCTTCAATATTTAACATTCCTCGTGAATCACCCTGCAGATGGTGATGGATTAATTGCACTTTCAGATATATGACTGTTCAAAGGAAGCGAATGAAGATATCGTAATACACGTTATTGCTTAAATAAAGGTTGCTAGACATAGTTACGAAATTATTAAGCTCGACATTACCATCTAAATCATTAGAAAGAAAGTCGCACGAAAATTTTAGCAAACCAGCTTCAGTTAATCCTCTATTACAACTTTAAAGAACATTACCGCTAACGACATTAGCATAGTTTGTATAAACTGAGCTCTGCCGCGTGTTCCAAGGTATTTTATTACTTGTTCGGGATCTTTAAACCAACACTTCTTCCCTAAGAAGCGTATTTGCATTTTTCTTCCGAAGCCGGGCATTAAAACACCCCTTTTTCATTCCGGCAGTAACGCGGATCCGGAAAGGCATAAAATATCCTTGCAGGTAATTCTTCCAGACGCTGGCGGCAGTAAAAGTTGCAACAGTATTTATACCTGCTCGTAATGAATCTGGCGTCAGAGACAGTCGTAACGGGAGATATTCCACTCCCCCACCCTCTCACGAACACACCCCTTCTCTTGGAGAGTCCCCGCACGTACCATCCTCCCTTCCGAGAAATTTGTTCGAAGACTATAGCATTTTTATGCGTTTTAATATCTTCCGGCTGATTTAAGCAATAATGCGATGCTTTATATGTGCCCCGGGCTGCTTTATATTCGGAGCGGGTGGCACCATACCCAACCGACGGCTCTGTCTTCTGCTACCGAGGAAGATGCGGTAGCGAAACAGTCGACTCGCCCGGTAACTTCTCCAGCCGAGATTAAAGGGCTCCCATCGATGTACTTACAACATGAAGAACATGCTGCTGTGTAACAACCTTTCATATTTTAAGATATTAGAAAGTATGTTAGACGGTTCAAGTCGGACACTCAATACATCCTGCAAGTCACCTTGCTTCAAGGTTTATTTGTTATCACTAACAGCTGGGAAAGTGTTTTATTTATTTATTTAAGTATAGATTCCGATGGTTCCTTCACTAGAGTCTACAACGAACCATTATTTCATAATAATATAATAACATTTTATACTTAACAAAATTTTGAAAGGTAAACACAAATCCTATATACTACGAAAATGGTACAAATAATTTACTATTATTTCTACACACGGTAAGTTATCACAACCTGTTACTAAAAACTATTACCAAATAATATTAACTGAACATTATGAGTTTTCAAAAGTTAAGTTCATTTAACGCTGGCATCCGTTGAAGAATAAGCTTCGGTAAATTCCAGAACCCACACTTCCGGCATCAGTGATCCACTTAGTTGTTTATAACATATCTCGTCCGTTTAGGGTATCTAGACTCATTCCTTATATGGTTTTGCGTATCCTGATAGGTTGACACCGCTCCGTAGCTGCATCTGACACAGCATCTGCCAGTTTGTCCAGTTCTTCCCAGAGGAGGTTGTCTTACAGAATTTCCGAGGTAGTTTTTCCCGGGAGCTTCACTCTGAACGGCTTCATTCGATCATAAACTAAAGCACATTCATTCAGTTTATGATCAGGTGTTCCTGGGGATCCTCACGTGCATAGATCATTCTTTACCTTATTGATCCTGTAGAGATATGTTTCATACGGTTCATGACCGATGAAGAAATGTATCAACCCTCGGGATGGATTGAAGTGCTCCAAACGCACCCTCTCTCTGATGTCAGGAAGAATTTCAAATACTCTGCTTCCTTTTCCCGCATTGTTCCTCTGCCATTCATTTAAAATAGAATTTGTCTTCTTGGAAGCCACTTGGCCCAGGATCTCTGTTATCTTGTAAGAGTTTCCTTTTAGTAGCCAGTAACATGCTGCCCTCTTTTTTATTTCCAGGTCTAAAGGACATATTCCGAGAATGGGAAAGTGTGTCCCCACTCCGACTCTGTAAAGTCCTTAATGTGCCCTATCTGACCATTTACAATATAATCACCCCAAATTAATGTGAGCACCGGCCAACCAATGCAGTGTTCTCCACATCCCAAGAGCACGTTAAGTTCAACACGGTGGCAGTCTGTTCCGGCCATGATAAAATGTAACAGCTATTTTCTGAAGAATCATTAGGTACTGGGTAGTTTTTCCCTCCACGTTCTCTGTAGGCTTAGGAAAGGGATTCCAAGTTAGTCAGATTTTGCTAGTTTTTATTCAACTGTTTTATAGATGTTTTTTCCAGTGAATTTCATCCCTGCATAAATGTACAATAGTTTATTTGATTTCGTTAGAAACCTTTATTTCGTGTTTTTATTTTTAATTCCTGTTCACTTAACTCTAAGTAACGGTGGCGGCAAATCTTCAACCATAAAACCGGAGGTGAGTCAAACTAAGAAATCACAGTTGTGTATTGCTTACACCGCTCGCCTAGGCATTAGTCGTCTGGGAATGATTTGGTCCCAGAGTGTGAGGAAGTTCTTGCGCGTACTGCATCTCCTTCCAGGTCTTATGGTTGTCATTTTGTCAATATCTGTCTTTATGGGATTTGCCAGATCCTGTTTATTTGCATTCTTTGGATATGTTTTCCGGTTATCTCTGTTCCTATCCTATTACTGTTTAAAACTCTGTGTGTGGAGCACAGCACTTTATGGTAGCGAAACATGGACTTTATGAATACCGGAAAGAAAGAAAATTGAAGCATTTGAAATGTGGTTCTACAGAAAAATGTTGAAAATTAAGTGGACAGCCAAAGTAGGAAATGAACGAGTTTTGGATAAGATGGGTGATAAAAGAAGTTTGTGGAAGAAGCTTACAGAAAGAAGAGACAGGCTGGTAGGTCATATTTTGAGACATGCTGGATTGGTTAATTTGTTAGTGGAAGGAACAGTCGAAGGTAAGAACTGTAGAAGAAGACAGAGATTAGAATATATGAAGCAGATAATTGTGGACTTGGACTGTAAGGGGTATGTAGAAATGAAGAGGTTAGCACAGGGTAGGAAGGGATGGAGGATTGCATCAAACGTGTCGAAATACTGACGACAGCAAAAAGAAACGTTAGTGTGCAAGATCATGCGGGGCGTCGTCCCTTGCCAGTTTAACTGGCCATCTTGTGGTATCTTTGTATTGCACAAGAGTGCCCAGCTATTGAATCAGCGGATTAGGTTGTTGGGGGCATTGTAGATAGAGCTTTTTTGCTGCAGCTTTGAAGCGTTCTTTGAGAGTTGGTAAGCCGCTTGTCTGGCAGAGCAGTGCTTTTGGAGTGTCTATATGTAGCTTGTAGGCGTACCTTTGCCCGGTTCTGGACGCGCTGGAGAGGCTTGATGTTGGTGGGGGCGGCGTTGCTCCACACCGTGGCAGCATATTCGAGGATGAGCCTAATTGTGGCTGTGTAGAGGGTGATAGCAGTGCGTGGATGGAAAGACGAGGCCGGATTGAGAATTGGATAAAGTTTTCTCATCCTGTCCATGGCTTTTGTATGTGTCCTCTTGATAAGTTCTTTCCAGGTCAGCGTTTTATCTACGGTGACACCTAGGTAACGAGCATTGATGTCTTCACCTCGTATCTTGATGTTGTTAAGGGGCGAGACCGTTCATCTGGTGATAATTATAGCCTGGCTCTTAACTGCTTTAAACGCCAGACGCCATTTCTTTGCCCATAGTTCAATTTGGTCACATCCTCTTTGGAGTTTGGTCACAGTGTGTGTTGCCCTAATACTCTTGGTATAAAGGGCAGTGTCATCAGCGTAAAATGCGCTCAAGGTCTGGTCTGTCCTAGGTATATCGGCTGTATAAAGATTGTAGATGACAGGTCCCGGAACGGAACCTTGCGGAACTCCGGCTTTAATTGTCTTAATGGAAGAGATTGCATCTTCCGTTTTAACGCGGAAAGTGCGTCCAGCCAAGTAGTTTTTAATGAGTCTGATGTGAGGCAGGGGAATCCTATGTAGTATTAGCTTATACAGTAGGCCCTCATGCCAGCAAAAATCGGATACACGGCTTACGTCAAGTAGGACCGCTCCGAAGTATTCCTTCATCTCAAGGGCACTCATTGCGTATTCTACAAGTCTAAGTAGTTGCTGCGGAGTTGAATGGTGATTTCTGAAGCCGAACTGTTCATTAGGGAGAAGTCTCGCAAAGTTAGTATGTTGGAGTAACCGTTTGAGATAGATTTTTTCAAAGATTTTTGTCAGAGTCTGTAGGAGGATGATCGGACTATATGATTTTGTCAACCTTTTGTCTTCACAGGGTTTTGGTACTGGGACAATTTCAGCATGTTTCATTATTTTGGGAAATTCACCAGTGCTCATGATATCGCTGAAGGTTAGTGTGATGTAGGTAATTATTATTGGCGGAAGATGACGGAGAAGTAGTCCACCTATTTGATCATGGCCAGTGGCTTTGTTGGTGGCGACACGTCATAGCATGTTAGTTACTTCTTCTTCAGTGGTGAATTCGATGCTTTATTCGTTGTGCGCTGTAACATTTAGATGGCGTTCAAGTTCCTGCTTAACTAGTTCTATGTGAGCATCGTCCCGGGGGTCTTCTATTGGGCAAAAGTTTTCTTCGAATGCTTCAGCTAGTGCATCCACCTTAGCTACTGGTTCAGCGATAATGTTATTTTTTGTCTTTGTTGTAACATACGCTTAGTGGTAGACCAGATTGACCCATATTCAGTTGAGAGGGTGGCTACGAGGCCTTCCCAATCGCGCACCCGTTGTTTATTGACCTCAGCCTTAATTTCTCGTTGTAGGCAATTGACTGTTCTTTTTGTGGTCGAATCTCTCGTTTCTTGCCACTCCCGCGTGAGCTGGTTTTTTAGAGTTGTGGTTTGGCGAATGTTCGACGGCAGTTATTTGGAGCGCTCTGGCTTAGTTTTTGAGGATGGAGTAGCGTGATTTGCAGCAGCATTGATGAGATCGGTAAGAGCAGATATCGCAGCGCATGGACCGACTTCAATAGGTGGCGGAATGATGGTGATATATTCAGCTAGGAATGTCTGGTAAGCAACCCAATTTGTGCGCTTCAGATTTCTGTGCTTATTCTTCCGTAGAGGAGCTCCCACCGCCAGGTAGAAGATAACCGGGACATGATCGGATGAGATGGTTGTCTTAGTAATTACAGCGACGTTGTGCTGTAAATCAATGGTAATACCGATGTCCAGTATATCAGCGTAAGCTCTTCCTTTAAAGAATGTAGGTTCTGTTGGGCCCCAAGCCTCAGGTAACTACAGTTGTACTTGTTCGCTTGAGCGTTCAGAAAGTCACTTTGGCTATGACTGCGTACACGTATTGGTCACTGATGTTTGAGACCTCATTTTGGGGCTTCTTCAAAGATAATTAGCCGCAGTGGACTCTTAAAAATGGAGTGGTATATATATTTGTGCAGAGCCAAAAAGTGAGGGTGGCAACATGTTACTGATAATTCGACGCTTTTCTACCCGGAAGGCAGTTACAAGATACTGAAACAAAAGCAACAAAACTTTTTTTGCGACTTTAAGGTATAAAATAAAGCTACAGGTGAATTTTTACCACACGAACTTACTATCTAAGTGGCTGCTGCGGTTCGGGATTTGACCTCCAACAAAGCTGAGGATTTTTCTTTGAAGATGAACGTCCATAACGGCTTCTATGATCCATTCAACCTGCTATCCAATGAGTATCGTGGAGTAAACTCGGTGGGAAGGTAAAGAACGGTCTGAGCGTGGAGCTGACCCCGTCTCAGCCCTTCAAGTGGCAAATGTTGTAATGTGAGTGCGGAGCTCTACGTCCATGAATACTACGGGAAGTGACAGGAGACGTGGGGACCCTGCCACCCTTAGCTTCCTTAACGCCTAGCTATGACAATGGCGCTTGCAAGAACGATTTCAGTGACATTATTTTGCTATTGAATACAAACACTCAAAATAATAAATCAGTAATTTAGCTTTATTATTTTCATTCCTCCCAGGTGAAAAACCTACAGGCTGGCTGATGTGGGGTCTCTGGCTATCTAACCTAAGGGAATACGGATTTCGGCCATTGCCTTTTAAACGAACCATGTCGGCATTCACCTGGATGGATTTCGAGTAAAATTGGGAAATCAAAATAAGGATGGCCCAACGGAATATGAAACCACATCCTCCCGAAAGCCAGTTAATAGAGATACCGCTCATCCACAAACCTATAGATATTTGTTATTTTATACTATCAGAAGACCAATATATGTTTTACTTATATCCTTAAAGAATGATTATTAGACTTTTAGATATTGTTGGCTTTAAGCACTTCGACTGCGAGAAACTAATTTTCTTTGAGCACGTTTCACATAAAACCAGCTGGACTGATTTTAATTGGAGTTAAAACATTGAGCAGCTGAATGTCCCAGGACTAGAATGAGGTTTATTTTATTTTGATGCGGCATCGGTTTGTTCCGTTGAAAGCGATTTACGCGAAAACTGCTGGTCGGATATACAGTAGTAGAGTAGATTATGGTAGCCTATGTTTTATTTTGATGTGACGGCGAAAAGTTGAGAAATTAAGATAATGATCAGAAGTAAGTATACATTTAAAGGTAAGGTACATCACGCAGTAGAAATGATTGTAGGGATACTTATCGGCATCGTATTATACGGGTTTTAAATTTTTGTAATCGAAACTCGTATTAATCATAGTCAGTCGATTAACTCATTTTTGACAGTAGTGGGCACATTAGATTTTTTACTGTATTTGCCACATTATTGATTATGTGTTGACTACAAACTATCACCCGTTCAGTTAAGAGAGGCGGCTCAAGGTCACCTTGCCCAATCCGCACTCCGTTGCCCTTACCTTTCTGTGCATGTGAAAGCGAAATTTACCACTCGCATATCTGGACACAGCGTTCAGATCATAGAGGTAGGAAGGGAGGGGCCATTAGATCAGGAGTGGGACCAGGGAAGTATGACCTTGAGCCGCCAGCTCAGAATGAACAGGGTATAGGCGGTCACCTTGTCTCTGCCAGGAACTTGTAGATTAAAAAACCAAAATAAAATTACTAGAAAGAGTTTTAAATATAATTTCAATTTTGATCATTACAAAAGAACTAAGTGATGTAGTTGTTAGTAATTACTAACATAGTATCCAATTTCAGCCGTCCAATAACCGGCAGACAATGTTGTTTGTTTGAAAGGTATAAATGAAGTAGAAGTTTGATTCTTACCATCCTTGTTCATAGAGACGTAGGGCATGTTGGAAGGACAGCCTAGTTACAGAACTGGTATACCTGAAAAGATTTACCGTGAAAAATAGTAACTGCGAAGGGTAAATTCAACGCATGTTTATCAGTTTTTACCTGTGACAGTCTTGTGGTCATATGAGGATACCACGTGGTAGACGTCAGGTTACCATCCACTATGTCCGGAGAGAGTTGGTAAATAGTTATTGTTTTGTGTTAAGTGGAATTTTAAGACGGCACCATGTTCTTCCCTTGTGCGTGCTACGTCTGCATTATCGTCTGCTTGGTATAGATCAACTACTGCTATAGAAAATGTTGGAGGTCTTGCCTTTAGTCTGTCTTTATTAACCCTGATGTCAACGAGGCGTAAAGACATACTGAAAAGAAAACTGTGGACCACCTTGCCTCACAGAGCCTCGTCCCCGGGACGGTCTGAAGTCCCTCTGCCCAGTAAACAAATCGAATCTCCCCTTGCTGTCCAGCACTGAATCTGTTTCCTGAGTCTCCCCACCGAATGCACAAATAAACTTGGAGTAAATCGGCGCAAAGATTCGTTATCGGCCATTCAAGTTTACACGTTTAATCAACACATTTCATTTTCTGCACACATTAGCTCAGCTGTAAACATGGTTGTTACACGTCTGTTTATCTGGAATTATTCACGGATAAGAGTGAACAGTATTCTACAGAAACTTCCGGAAGCCGGAAGTTTTGTCCCGATGTGTCGGTCGATCCTGTCCTACTGGAAATCCAGAAGGGCATGGCTGGCAGACTATCCGGGGGTGATACTGGTGGGTAGATTAGTGTTGATAGAGTAGTATAGGTTTAAAGTTAGATTAGAATAGACGTTGTAGATAAATTTTTGTAACATAAAAACGAATAAGGCCTTATAGAGGAAAAGTAGATTATAATACCAGAGGTGATTATTGCAAAAACAATTCAAATACATAACTATTAAATTAAGTAATACTACCATTCTTCAAACAGAACCGAGCCTACTACAGGCCTGAGTCAGAACGATGGCATGGAAGAATGAGCAAACGTCAGCATACCACTTACAGCAAATAAAGCGCTTCTACCACGGCCAAAACAATCTTCTTTGTAATATATAGCGAATGTGTTATTGACTTCTGCACAAATATACAATGAGTCATAACAATATTTGGGAGTTAATTTCCATATTTATGGTTAGCCGGGAGGCTGCAAATACGAAAGGCTGAGAACATAAAATTAAGTGACTGTTACTTATAAGCAATTGTTATTATTCAGTAATCCAAAAAACTACATGATAGATTACAGAGAGATATGTACAAACTGGGTTAACTGCAACTAACTGAATAATAGGATACTCTAAGAATAGCTGGAATATTTCAATAAAAACCACCAGCACTATAACAACAATAAGCTGTAACTGTTATAACTGTAAGCAAGACCAATTGTAATATTATAAACTTAATTAGACAGTAAGTCAAAGTGTAATGGAACTGTATGCCAAATTCCTCGCATGCAAATATTTTGTACAAATCTCAAAACACTATGTAATCAACAATGTAAATATGTAGGGCCTAATTTAGTCACTAATATATTAGGCTGTATAAATGAAGGGTAAATTAAAAAAAAAAACTGGAAAATACAGCTCCAATCACGTTACGAACTACAACTAAAACTTCTCTTCTATTCCGAGAGAGAAACTCCCAGTCCACTTCTTGCTCTATCCTCACCTAAGTGTTGCAAAGCCCTTCGAATACTAAAGCCTTTTGGGTGCAAATCAGCGTTGTGATGTCGAAAAGTTTCTCGTAGCTCATTCTAACATTTAATATTCTGTACGAGTTTGCTTTAATATCCTCGATCGAACTGAATTTTCCACAAGTCACTATTCCATATGGTATTTCACCAAAATGTTATCAGGAGTTCCTAACATAAAAATCGTGTGAGGTTATTCCAGAACTCCATGAGCAATTGCTGTCAGCTGCACTCGCCAATATATAAGTCGTTTCTACATAGCTTCCAAATTAGTTCTTAGAATATTTTCTTGTCAGTTTTCACCTCTTTTAACTCCCTTTCCCTTAATTAATCTACGAGTCACCTTAATTCCTTACAGATCGTGGTGTAGCTATAGGAATAGTAAGCGGTATAGGTATGAGACTGCACTGAATAGAGACCTCAGACAACTTCAGTTTCCTGAAATAATAATAATAATAAAGAAATGGTCCACAACACTACTGAAATTATCACAGTAAATTTCCTTAACAGCCTGAAACTCTTATATTTAAAACTTTTCTTTTTAGAAACAGGCTCGCTAACCGATATTTAAATTTACTCAGGTTTCTCACACAAGCCATGTTAATTAAATTGCGCCACTTTGAAATTATTCTAATCAATTGCTGACTGAACTGTTCGGTTCAAAATATTATATGGCCATTATGTAAACACTTTTAAAAAATCCTATCCATATTGTCATTAACTGAGGCCCTGATGACTGAACTGTTCGGTTCAAAATATTATAAGGTCATTATGTAAACACTTTTAAAAAATATCCTATCCATATTGACATTAACTGAGGCCCTAAATATGTCTCTTTGACAAAAGCCGTCTCTAAACAAAGTTTAACGTATCTGAATACCTCCACTGTTCTGAATAATCGATGTCGCTTTCTTTAGCGATCAACAGCAATTAAAATCTGTATACGTATTAACGACCACGCTGTCTTTCAGTTTTCACTTTCTTCACCACCCAAATCCATCTTACTGGTTGTTGAATTTAAAGAGAAATAAAACTTTGC
Organism: Vandiemenella viatica; assembly: GCA_031002005.1. Classification (NCBI taxonomy): domain Eukaryota; kingdom Metazoa; phylum Arthropoda; class Insecta; order Orthoptera; family Morabidae; genus Vandiemenella; species Vandiemenella viatica. The sequence goes on from JARYHS010008074.1 coordinate 128,287,034, forward strand.
AGAATCAAACCTGAATACTGCTGATGTTAAACTGGCTCTCTACTACACATTAAAATTCCCCACACTAAAATTAAACACTAGGTTTCAAATAATATTCTGAATCCTCAAATACATTTTTGAAAGACGTTATACAAAACAACATTCGACCGAACTTCTCACTTTGGTTCACTACTGTTTTAGTGACCACCACTTATTACTCAATTTAAACAATGAACTAATTCAGCTACCAAAACAGTCGATGTTTACTGCCAGTAAAGATTTCGTTCCGGCATTTCTCAATACATCTGAAATGATCACACCCGCTCTTTGACTGCTAGGCACTGAAAGCCCCCCCCCCCCCCCCATACTGCCCTGACTCCTAATTATAGCTTTTTTCAAATTTCTCGATCTGGCGCAACCCGAATGAAAAATTTAAACTATCTCTTTTTCGTTAACGCAGTTCTTAAGCTTTTTTTTATTATTAATAGTACGTGTAGTTCACCACGGTAACTGTTTCTTTCCAAGATTTTGATCCATACTGAATTGTCTAGGAATTAATAGCTGCTTATATGTATTCGAATCAACGTCACTATCTGGTTCCTTGCTAAGACCACCGCCCACCAAACACGCGCCAACCAGCTGATCTTTCCGTGAGCTTGGTAGCGCATGACTTTCAACATTTGGTTCTTCCAGTAAACCCCTCTGGTGCCATAATTCCCACTTCAGCCATATGTAAACATTGCGGTACGCGCTAAATACACAAAAAAATGGCTCAAAACTCTTCAAATAAAGCCTTGAAATCTGCTCGAGTGCTCGAGAAACCTTACACCCTATTAGCTATGTTATTTTTTTTTAGCTAAGCAATGGTGATGACGATTCGTGATAATAGTAGACCGATATCGCGTTATATCATCAGGGGCCACTTTGCCCGTTTCCAGGTTGCGCTGTCACGCAGCCAATTAGTGGCCAATCGGGCGAGCTTTCCGCGCCGCCACCCGACGCGACGGCCCAATTAACTCCTGAACCCTGCCCTCCCAGCCCTCTGTTCTATTATGAATTCCGAAGGCGATTTCGTCCATTGCGCTCGTCCGGTGTTAATGCCTGCCCGTTTGGAAACTCGATTAAAATTATTATGAAATAAGTTGAACGGAATTTTACGGTGCAGTAACTCCAGAGCAAATTGTGGGTCTGTTGTCCGATTTGAAGCTTTTCCATGAGGCGAGCTTTACACGGCGCAGTTGCAGTCGCTAATTGCATACGTGTAAATGTTGAGCGAAAACTGTGGATATTAAACTGGCAATTTTGCCGCTCGGGAGATTTCGATTTGGACGCTTCCTTGGATCTGAATGATTCCTGCAGTAGTGGCCCTCGCTGATGCCCAACATTGTTTTGTCTTTTTAATCTTTATTTAAACACTTCAAATCTGAAGTCTATGCTAAAAAAATGATAACTGCTTTTTTTTAAATTGGATTTTTTGTTTTTTGCTTCATTCATAAACAATGTTTTCGATGGATTAGACAAATTGCATTGCGTTTCCAAAAACATTTGCTTATTTTTAATACGATTTCCCCATTCATAATTAACTGCATCTATTCTTTCTTTCTCTACTTGTTTCAGTGTCCGCCTATCCGCGTAAGAAATCAGAGACAGAGCGTGATGGGTGAACGGTTAACGTTCTGTCCACACATTCGGGAGGACGCGGGTTCGAATCCCATGTTTTCCATGGTTTCCCCAAATCACTCAAGGCGAATGCCGGGATGCTTCCTTCAAAAAGACCATGGTCGAATTCCTTCCCTTTCCTTCTCCCCAGTCCCATTCCGCCTCTAATGACCTTAACCGTAGACGAGGCGTAAAGCCATAAGTTAAAAAAAAAAAAAAATGAAATCAGACATTGTACTGAACGCTCAAATAAAACTTTGCATTTCGTCTCCCTTGTATTTTCCCATCTGTTTCTCTTTTGGCTGGCCTACTAATAATAAAAAAATTATGACAAAAAATTGAAACAATTGAACTGACGTTCAGAGCTCTCAGTTAAATACAGCTGGTGTTTTATACACAGTCGTTTCATGATACACACGTTAGTTTGGAATATAGATCTCAACAACTTAATACTAAGTTTGGTAAGTAGGTTATTTTCCTTTGAGTAATATGGTTTCCTATCACCCCAGTTTTGTTCTGCTTAGTGTCTTTTTTCTTTACTGACATTCATACATTGGATTCTAATGACTTTTAAATAAGCTTTTTTTTTCGGATCCTGATTTTTGCTGTAGTGTCGTGTGATAGCACATTATTTTTACAAACTCAGTGAACATATTTCAACACCTACAGAACTAATTTACCCCATAGAATGTTTGAAGGAAGATTCGTTATATCAACGTGATTTAAATGTTGGAAAACTTTTATTCTCTTGGTTATATTCCGACAAGTCTCTTTATGAAAGTTATCTCAGTATACTGAATCTAGAGCTCTAGTAACATGTTCATATCACCAAATTGCTACAATAAGCCTATACTATCTGCTGAGCTGTTAACCTACATGTAAATTGAAGATTACAGTCCTAACGTATGGACGCAACAATTCTACCGTTACATAAAACTTTTCATTCCGCTGGAGAAGTTGCAGTTCTTCATCAAATTGATAACCAGAACGTATAACTCTCGTCTCCAACGTTCTCGCATTAATCTTAATTTTTTCCACAATTTGCAGGTGAGACCTTCAAATGATCTGAAATTTTTTATTTATATTTAAGCTTTCAGATGTTTGATTCTGTCTGCTGTTTCGAAACTGAATTTTATAACCAAAAATGCAATTTTTTTTCATGTTTTAATGTCATAACACTATTTTCTAAGTATCATCAGCGACGAATTATTCATATTGGAGTACGTAAAACTAATAAGAGTTTGACAGATTTCTACAAACTGAAAATACTTTTGAGAAAAGTAAATATATACAGTTATTAACAACAATGTAAATAATTACTATTTGATAATACCTCTAAAAGAGGTGAAATGCATTCGACATTAAAACTTTAAAACAATTGTATTGGTGGTTACTAATCAACAATTCAATCACTTAAATAGTCGCGGAACAATGCCCTGCAACAAATTTGAATTGTTTCTCCCTTCATTTGCATACGTGTTAACTGTTCACAGGTAGAGACCATCTATGTATTTACATAAATACCTCAAGGACACAAATAAAGAAAATGCCCTCTCAAAGAGAGATGTAGTAATTGACTGAAATTTCATTCGTAAGTACCCTAGGCCAACCAATGTTACAACTCAATAACAAAATACAACATTGTCACACTGTTAGTTCTAGCTCATGAATTTTACGTCGGTAACAACCGGTCATCCTTAGACCTTCACTGCTTTTAAAATACTTACGACGGATCGTTACAAGTTTAATAACAGACTCCTTTTAAATCAGGCAGACATTAACTAATACTATACATATTTTGTAGAATACTATTATTTGCTTGCAGCTTCGTCTGCAGGGAACTAAGTGTGCGTATAAATTTAAAATATATGTTATATAGTTCAAAATCAACTGTGGAAAAACCGGAATGGTAAAAACTAAGGAAAACATGAGATATAATTCCAAAATGAAATTTTATGTATTCAAAATTTTCTGTAATAAAAAATAAATTGATATTTGGGCGAATTTAGGTAAAAATATTTTTTTATATTTCAAAATAGAAATATTTAGTACTTGAAAAAGAGACGGAAGAAAAAAATGAATTTTTTCCCCGGCAGGTAATCAAATCTGCTACCTTTAGCACAGGAATACGACCCCTCAAAACACGTACCTGTCAAATGACTTTTCAACTGAAATACACTAAGCAATTTTTGATTTACCTTCAATTTATCCTAAACGAAGACTTCACCATGACGAATGACATTAGGTTTTCTTTTATTTCTACTGTACAATGCTGGAAAGAGTCGTACGACATATCGCAGGTTTTAATGCTGTGAAATCCGCATGAAAATCGGCTAATTGGTTTTTACGTGATGCCATTTCAAACAAACAGATCGATTCCGATACAGATTTTTATGTGTATAGATATATGATTATAGGATTTTTTGTTTGCGCAAGAACTTCCGGCCTATATATTACACAACACTGGTGATAATGAAACCATGTACCGCTTCAAAGCGTACAATTTAAAATGTATAATGAAACGGTGACGCGAGAAGTTTTAGTTCCTGGGTGATCGATCTTCGCTCGGCATCTTTCGATTTTTGTTCAGTATGGAAGATTTCATCAAAATCTTTAGAGACGTTTCTGAGAAATTAGTTTTACCTGTATACAAGAGTTGCTCATACAATAGTATTAAATTTGATAGATTATGTGTATTATATATTATTAAAACCTAACTTAGCCCACGAGATGGAGTTGAAGCCGTTTCCGAGATACCAAATGCAAGAATTGCTCTTTTTTTTTAATCGTGTTATAAACTTTAAAAACAAATCGTTATATACATATGAAATTTAATCCAAATTGCTAGAGCCGTTTGCGAGATCGTTTGGTTTACCATCTCATAAATTGCTTTTAAAGAAAAATGATATTATTATATTAAAGAGAAATATTAATGCTAATCAGAAATTAATTAATGGTGCAAGATTAGTGGTGATTCATGAGTACATCATTAGTGCAAAGTTCCTTCACTCCGATAAGACTATGCTGATACCACTGCATTATCCTAACATCTTCTGATCCAACCGTGTCTTTTTCAAATGGTAAAAAAATAATTCCCAATACAAGAAACTTTCGTTATGATTATTAATAAAGCATAAGGTCAGACGCTTCATGCGCAGAATTGTATTTACCAGAATCTGTACTAGCCTTTACAAAGGTTTGTAGATTCAGTAATATTTATGTTTATATTAAAAACACATACGTTCACAAAGTAAACGATTATCACATTATAACTGTTAATATTGTCTCCGAAGAAGTTTTGTTAGGTAAAGAAGTTTGAAAAAATCAAATCTGACAAAGCCAATTTCTATTATTTAAATAGCTATTTTTAAATTGTTTAGAATTATACTTGTATTATTTAATGATGACGACTTTTTACAATAAAAGTTATATTTATCACTACTACTCAAAATAAAATACCTTGCAGCATTTAATGATAACGACTTTTTGCAATAAAAGAAATATTTATTAATATTCTTCAATGTAAAAGACTTTTCACTAATAAATATGCTTGTATTTACTTACTACTCTTCAAAATAAAATACCTTTTATTATTAAATATACTCGTATTTAGTTATTTTCACAATATTATATTACTATTCCGTGACTGACCACGAATTGTTCGTTTAAAGATATAAGAGTTCCTTGTTCTAACCAAAGAGAATCTTAACTAATGTTAGTCGACTTACTGGTACCTGAAAAGTCTACGAGATGGCGTTAGTGCTGTTTCCGAGATGCCAAATACAGTAATTGCTCGTTTTGTGTAAAATCGCGTTTTTGTAGGAAAGACACCGTTTTAGGTAAACTTGAAAAGCAAAACGTTAACCAAATATGAAATTTAATCAAAATCGTTATATCCATTTCCGAGGTTGCAAATAAATAGAAGATAAAGATGCGTCTCTTGTTTACCTGTTTCTTTTATGAGATACTGTCGCACAATGAAAATGGTCGACGAATGTTTTCATGTTGGAAACGAGATTGCAGAAACCCTTCAGTGTGAATTAACTGCTGACTATCACTCCCAAACAGCTCATAAAAAATGATAACTTAGTCAATAACCTGAAACTTGGTTGGAACCTCCCGAAAGAGCCAGTCAGGTGAAAACCTGATAAATCATTTTCTCCCGGACCTACATTTTAATGTCAAATTAGAACTAAGGAGCGTCTTGTTTTCTTCACAACAACAAAGCAATGTCAGTAATAATTCCGTGCTGTATAGGGACTGAATCTCAAGACTCTGAATTTTGAAGATGAGACCCTTATCCAGTGAGCCCAAGGTGCCAGTTACATTGGTCTCGTCTCGTTAATCCAAAATTTCTGTTCTGATCCCTAATACCTTTCATCAAGGTAATTAAAGGTAGAAGTACTTTAGTAACCTTCGTATCCCTCTCTTCTCAGTTATAATTAAATGATAATACAATCTTTCCGGTCATAGGTGCTGCACAGTATTAAGTGGTCTGCGATCGTGTCCGGGTACAACAACTCTTCACTAGTTACCGGCATTATTTAGAAATTCACCTCAAAATACTTCCAGAGGAGCGCTTTGTTATAAAAAGATATGTCGATTATCATGTTTCAATTTGTTAATCATGTAGTAATGCCAGAAAATGCTACCGTTGTCTAGTACGGGAAACGTTTATAGTAATATTCGTAAGATGATGTATACAGGAAATGTAGATGTGGTTAACTAATTTTTGTCAGAATTTGGATCAATCCTTCCTCATAATTGAAACAATATTAAGAAAATGTGAAGATGCAACTTATTGTCACTAATGTTGTGTTTCTTTTTATTGCAGGTAAGTGGTGATGCATAACTCAACGTTTTCCTCTTCTGGAAGGTGTAACAAGATTATCAGTAAGTAATGATAAATATATTCTTCTGTTTTGCTGATTATATCATCTAGCCCTAATGATACACGTAACTTCACTTTTTTTGACAGTATATGAGATAAAACATCTCTTTATTTTTTGCTTATGGCTTTACGCCTCGTCGATGCCGAGGACATTATAGGTGAGAAAGGACTGGGGAGTAGGAATGGGAAGGAATTCGGTCATGGCTTTTTGAAGGAAGAATCCCACAATTAACCTGGAGTGACTTGGGGAAACCATGGAAAACGAAAATCAGGGTATCGGGACGGGTATTGGAACCCACGTCCTCCCGAATGCGTGGAGCTACTCTCAAATTTATGGACAAGTCTCCCTGGTGTTTTGATATTTTTCTACTTTCCCAGATAGAAAAATCCTATTTATGTTTTTCAATAAGGAAAACAAAATTACATAAAATATTTCTTGATGTCGTAAACACTCAAAATGCGGTTACAAATTAAGGAGTAGTAATTTATGGTAAACTTGGATGAAGTTAAGGGAAATTTTTTTATTTATAGATGTCTAGCTCTCTAAACATGAGAAAAAATTACAAATCATACTTTTTGTCGACATACGAAAAGGTAACCACCACATGATATTAAATGTGTCTCAGAATAGAAACAATAAAACCTTTGGTTGATCATGCTTCGTAGTTTATTGATAGTATCGCCACGTATTGTAAGGCCGGGAACTTTTCAAACCGCCCTGTGATACGACTATTTATTTCTAAATGCTTCTACAAACACTTTTAGTTTCGTTCATATCGATTCAGTGCTATCGTCTTCTTCTTATGGTGCCATGCCCGATTCACCGCATTGGCGGTAATTACTCTATGGTGGATGTACCCTCCATGGGAACTCCCTGGAGAAGATAAGATGGGATGGTATCCCGTTGTATGCTCCTTTGTGTTATTGCTGGTGTGGATGACTATGATAGTGTGTGTGTGTGTTCAATATAGGCTGTTGTCTATGTTGCATGAAATGAGGGATCAAGAATGTATAGGGTGAAACACGGTGAGCATTTTTAAGGGATTCTCTTCTGAAAGACACCAAGTGGAACGCCAGGCTTAGTGTCCCCATCCGACGGACAAATCGTCATCAGTGTCGTATTCCCTCAGTCCCTATGCTTTGTGCAGAGTTTTGGGATCTGACCGAGGAGTTTGGTAATTAGGAACTGTGTACCACCAACTTTCCTACCCTGTTGGCAAAGACCTGATGATGAAAATTCTTCCACCAGCAGGACTCGAAGTAGCTATTCCCTTGTCAGCGTCGAATTCCTTCCTGATGCCGCAGCCTACTGATCGAACAGTGTGGGCTATTCAAATTTAGTTTGAAATTACTGTTGACACGTTTGTGTATTTTAATCTAGCTGTTTCCAAGACACATTACAAATACGTGGGACTGCAAGGTGCAGGATGCATTAAAATAAACTGATATTATGTGAGAAATGAGACTTTCCCGGCGTATTTTTAATATGAAATCTTCGCAGGTTCTCCGACCAATTACGGACAAGCAGATTGGAAGCGGGACTGGTAGTCAGCCAATCAGAAGACGGTATGGCTCCATACGAGGCAGACCCGCTACGGATCCGCGAGACTTCTAGTGCAGTTCTAGTTGTCACATACGTACTATGCACCTGACGATGGCGGCCAAGCAAGCCGCCCAAAGCTTGTCTTTCGATAATACTATCAGGCGGACAACCCGCGAAGATTCCATATCAACTGACATTTTAATAGAAAATCTTGTGCGTAAATCTTTCGAGACATCAACAGATATGAAAGAAAGCAGAATTAGAGCTGCCACACTACAATTATCGCTGACTAAACACTTGAGAATGAAATTTCACAAACCTTAGTTATAATTTCTTTAGTATTCATGTACCACATAAAGAAAATTAGTTTGCAACTATTAGCGTGATTGATTTTAAAGCAATTCTAGAGTTACAGCTTAGACTGCTACAACACATTACTTCATGCAGATCAACTTTAACGAGGTGCCTAAAGCAGAAATTCAAGTGAGCAGATGATCTCCAGCCATAAATATTAACCCTCCTCTTCTTTTCTCGCAAAAAGCAGTGTGGAGTTTAACGGGAATAAAGGTTAACCTGTAATTATCTCTAGCTTAATTTTAGAGACATAAAGATATAACCGTAACACTTCCTGAATGAGAAGGAAGAAGCCTCATGGGTTTGTACCCACCTGCCATTCACAACATCAGCTCAGTTACCATCTGAGAATTGTTCTTAAAAATTTATCGCCCCCTCGCATTAGATTTTTTATAGCAGTAAATAATCTGGTCTAATCAGGTGATACAACATGTTCTAACTAACAGTAATACTTAGCATATGTCAAGTTCGAGATATACACATTACATTTGGACGAAGGCAGTGTTTGCTGGTAATCTTAAAAATTTACTTTCAAAAATACATTTAGGACAAGATTCCGTAATTTCCAGATTGAAAAATAATTTAATTCCTCGAATTGGAAACGTTTAATTCCACGAATTCTATGATGAATTTTTGAAAGCTCTAATTTTTATGGACGCATCGTGCACCGGATTATGTATGAATCGCCAGAAAAGGAGGATGCATCGTTTTTCAGAAGGATCTTCGATTGTACTTCTCAAAAAAATATTACTTTTCTAGAGAAAAAACACGTTTTTGATTCGCACTGTAAATCTGAAGAGGAATTCAAATCCGTTTTCACATTTTCCCAATCAGTAACGGTGTATGAAAAATTGTAATTTTATTTTTATTTCCTGTAAATATTCCTACAATCTTTGTTCTTTATGCAGATGAAAATAATTGAGAATTTCAGTAATTCTAACTATATCTAACTAGATTCGTTTCAATAATTCTAACGACTTCACACAAAAGCATTGTCATATGTTTTTATTTGTTTCTTTTGAACTAACTGTCTTCGCTGCCTGTAATAATTTTCGAATAGTAATCTACTAGCATGAAATGCATACAGTTCGCTTTGTATGTGTGTCTTCAAGGAACCTTCCCACGCGTTTATTTGATTCACCACCGGAATGTTATCCGGATACAAGTCTAGAAGCAAACTTTCAGAAACATCAAGACGATAGGCAATATGAGAAACACAAGCAGTTTATTCTTAGCTATGAAGATCCATTTTCCTCTTCTATTGTGATTTAGTATTTAATTACTTACGCCTTTAATTACTCTCTCTAAGTCAAAATAATAGAAACAAATACTATTCTTTGCACAGAAGCAAACTGTGTTCGAAAATGTTTGTCCTCCTCTTTAACTCTGAATCGTAACTGACACGTGTTGCACTTGATTTAATAGCTCTTTTATGTTAGAGTACACATTGTTTCCACGCGAATCCGACTAGAATTTCAAACAGTTGCTTTGAATTCAGCATAGTTTCCGCGTGTGCTAGCGCAATCTGCACCGATTAAAAGCCATTAGACCAGACGGGGCGGTATTTCGATTATCGTATTCGGTAATATCTCGCGCACTGCACGTTTCGACGAGAATTCGCTGCCACCATTGATGCAGCCAAATGCACGGTCGTTAGTGAAGGGCTCGCCATCAACAATTATATTAAGCGGAATTTCATTACAGTAGCAATACTGATAAAATAATCCCAAATTCGAGAACGTGAACTTTGCTGCTGTGGTACTATCGATGTAAACCGCGGCCCCAGATGTTGATTTGGTTTACGAAGCTTCCAGTTATTTATGCTCCAGTGAAAAATTAAACGGCAAACACATTAACTAGTAAATCTATTGGCAGGGATATTTATCGACGGTATCAAAAACAGTAATTACCAAACAGATTAGGTACTGTTCGCTCCGAGGAAGTGAAGGCAGGGATTCTGAATTTAGTTTAGCTCACGGATGATTTTCAACAATTACCTTGGCCTTTGTCTAAGGTTAGTATCCTTTGACCGAGCGCGGTTGGTGAGAAGTAACGCTCGGACCTCGCATTCGGGAGGACGCGTGTTCGCATTCCCGTTCTGGCATCCTTATTTTGGTATTCCGTGATTTCCAAAAATCACTCCAGGCGAATGCGTAGCATTTTCCCTCAAAAGACTTTGGCCAAATTCCTTCCCGTTCCTTGCTCCCAGTCCTTTCCCATCTCTAATGAATTCAAATTTGACGAGGCGTAAAGCCATATAAGCTTAAAAAAGTTGGTTATTTTATTAATTTTGAATTCTAAGGGTATTGTGATGCTCGAGAAATGAAACAACTAACGCAGTAAGAAAACAAGGATTCTTAAAAGACTGCATACGAAATAAAATTCTAGGGATTGAAACTAACACAACATTTAGTAATACAACAAAAATTGACATAGGAAAGTGCAAGTCGAATATCGTAAAATATCCGTAATCTGATGACCTGAACAGGTAGGTCTCAGATAGGCACAAAAATAAATGTCTGAAACATTTTTATGTCAGTTAGTGTACTATATTCTACTTCTTCTGTTCTTTGCGCTACTAATGTTTTTCATCTCAGCTCAAATCAAATTCATTATCTGTGAATTAAGGTACCAGGCACTCTGAAATAAAATTACTCTTATTAAAATAATACATGGCGTTCGCCGGAAAACGCTACCCTCCCAGTCTGTTGCCGTCGGCAACTTGCTCGGTCAGTCGCGCCAGCAGCTCCCGCCACACGGCACCGTGAATCACCGCACTGTTTAACACCTCCGCTGCCCCAACAGTGCAGTGCAGTGACCCTTACATTGTTAAGAACGGTTTCTTTGCATTGTAGCTAGTTTGTGACTTCAGTCTCTTATTAATCCGTGTTGTGAATAAACGTTTCTTCGTGGTTTGGCTGGTTTGGGGCTTCATACTCTTATATTTCTCTACGATACATATGTAAAGAAGAAGTCGTTTAAAAAGTGTCGCAGTAAATTTCGTCGCGAATTTCCTGGCGCTTTACTGCCAGCTAAATCAACAATTCTGCGTCTGGTTAAAAAAGTAAGAGAAACGGGTTCATTTTTTAACAAAAAGAGACTGTCGGTCAACCGTATTCTCACAGAGGAGAAAATTGACGATATCGCTTTTCGACTAGAACAGTCACCCAAAAAATCATTAAGTCAGTTAGGGCAGCGTGTGTCTCGAAAAATGTTCAGAAGATGTGAAATGTGCATTACACAAGAGGGTCAACACTTCCAGCATCTTTTATAAGGTAAGCTAATGAATTACGTCACATTTAAATGCTTAGCACATACAAGTTTATGAAGCGTAATTATTATGAAATAGTCCGCGGCCGACGGTCGAACAATGCCGGAAGCTGACCGCTCGCTCGCCGGGAGCAGTTTCTTCCTTGTAGCGCTAACAGTGGGTTGCGTTTCCCGGCGAACGCCCTGTATTAATATATGACAAAGTAACCTCAAACTAAAATCTTTTTCTTGCTCATAACTTGCTACTGGTGGTTCCAGTACAGGATAATGTTTATAATGGAAAAAAATTAGTTCACAAAAAATGGTAGTACATTATCAGCAGCTCACGTCTTTATTTTTTCAGTGTATTACGTTCTTGGATGATTTAATGACTTCTCGTCCTGTCGACGTTCGCCATATTACGTTCTAAAGTGGTTTAATTTATATACGGTATATTGATTAATTAAAAAGTCCACCAGAAGGTTATATTGAAGATTTGTTTATTGTTTTCAAAACGAAGTCAGCGATATTCACAATCATAGATACAAAACAGAGATGTACTTCTGAGCCGTTGCAAATAAAATCTCTGTGAACTAACTGGATGAATCTCTCTGTAAAACTGAATACTGAATGAAGTCAACTAACTGTTCTGTCCAGCCGATCTATTTATATAGTCTCTATCGAAATTACGAGAATTCTTCAAAGGCATCCGCCCGATATTTCTCGATCATTAACAATCACTCAAACAATCAAACATATTAAGAACAATCGGAATTAATACAAAATTACTTAACAACATTACAAAAGGATCAGAAATGGTAATTAGAGATACTTAAATACAAAATTATTTGCAGAAATCATCTCAAACTGTAGAAATTTGTCCTGTAGACATCGTAACTTGCATTAATACATGGAATTACAAACATTTAAGAAATTCTCTTGCACCACTCGGTTCTTAAACATATTAAATGGACTTTAAATAATTTTCTTACATAAAACAAAGTCTATATACACTGATTTACAAGAAATTACAAAACAAAAAAAAAACTAACATACCAGATCATATTCAAGCAAACTTTAGCTCACTACAAATACCTCATACAGTACAATACTATTCAAAATTCAGGTATGAGGGCTGTTACAAATGCTAATAATGAAGAAAAATATTTTACTCTTTTACTTAATGAATTATAAACACCTTATCCCAAGCGCTGTGGCAGAAAAAAATTTGTGTCTACTTTACATCTAAAAAACCCGCTTAAAATATAATGTTCATGTTTGGTCAACGAAACACACAACACCTGCAAATCTGAAGTTTCCAAGTTATTCTGTTTAAGTTCTATGGACCTGTGGCAGGTAGCGAGGCTACTGCAATAATGCTCAGTTTTCTTTTTGTAACAGACCCCTGGAACGAAAAAAGATTACTAGGGACGAGTGAGATAAAAGTCTTACACAAAACTGCCAGGTAACCCGTACCTGTAAAAGAAGGGAACTAAGGCGTAAAAACAAAGTGTAAGGCAGCAGGTATTGAGGAGTGGTTACGAAGTAGAAAATCTAAAACAAGCGAGCACATTAATCATAGGGTCAAAGCGAAACGATCCAAATTACCATCAGGGATTAGAGGAATGGGCACACCACTGAAGAGAAGAAGTGATAATCTGATAGCTCTCTCGAGACAGAAAATGTGGGTGAAGAATAAACAAGTAATATGCGAAGACAGTTGCAAGAAGTGTGAAACCCTCTACATGATCAAATCACATAATATTTTTGCTTTTGGCTTTTCACCCCGTCGGCGTCTATGTCATTGGAGCCGTAAAAGGTCTGGGTGTAAGGAACAGGAAGGAATTTGGCCACCGCCTTACGAAAGAACAATTTTGGTTTTCGCCTACAATGGTTTGGAGAAACAAATAAAACCCGAAATCTTGACAGCCGGTCGAGGATTTGAACTCGCATCCTCCCGAAAGCGGGAGAGTTACCACTCATCCACCACGCTCCCTAAATCTCATTTTCAATAAACTCATTGTAACCAAAAGCAGTCATCACGGCTTCGAACATCGCAACCTGTTAATTTACCGCTATCATTGCTAGGAATCAAAAATTTATTCCGAGTTACTTCTAGGACAAGAATTTAAACGAGGTGTGGGCTTGCAGGTGTCTATTTTTCAAGATTTATGGAAACTATTTATAAAAAAAGACGGAGTAGTTACTTCATAAAAATGTTATGTTTTTCCTTGCTATTCCTTTCCAACAATTCTGTATGTAACGTTGTTTTCGTCAATGAGCTATAAAAGAGCCAATGGAATTTTTTTTTATGTTTTCAGCATCTAAAGTACGGATTTTGTGAAAGATGACTATGCTGTTTGTACATTTATATGACGAATCGATGCCTTAGAATAAACACCACATCGTTCTATATTGCATGCAGTTTCTTGAATTTGAAAAACCGCTACGTGCCCATATCACTGTCGTTCTGGTAGCACGTGGCAAATTCATCATTAAAATTTAACTTTGGAGAATTATTCCTTCCAGTATATACGGCCATAAGAATCCAAAGATCCACCCATGCATTTCATTTTAACGAATTGCCGTTAGAATTTTTAGAATTATTACTTATAAATTTCATTTATATGACGTATTCAGTCGCAAGAAAAGAACTTAAGTAATTTGCTAACTATTGCTACACTCATCTGTGATGTGGAATTTGCTGCTATTTAGTCTCTCATCATCACATTTTCTGTTACTTTTCTGTAGATACTCTAGCATAATTCCGTACTATACATTCATTTAACGCATTCAACAAATGAAATTTATGTAGCTTGCTCCTGTCCAAACTTTCATTTTCAAAAAGAGTAATCCCGAAAATTAATACAGATTAATGGAAAGCTAAAGTAATTCATTCTTGATTTGTCTCTAGACAGTTAATGATCTCTAAAATATTTATAGAATGCAGTATTGGCAGCATAAAATACACTACGTTTAGTGACCATAAAATAAAGACAAAAATAAGAGTTTGATCGTGATGTTACATCTACTGGACACCAAGATCTTACACGTGTCTTTACGCAGATTGTGAGATTCCTGTGGTCCCCCGAACAGGGTCGTTGGATGTCTTCGCCTCGCCCCATCTCGACGAGTGGAGAGAACACAGCATTGTGTTGTGAGAGAAGCTTCCAGAGCAAGATTGAAGGCTTTGTAATCCGTCCCGCTCATCAAACGAGTGAGTGGACTCTGTAGCCGAGAAGTGGGTTTCGATTTCCCGTTGAGACCCTGAAGCATTCCCACGGGATGAAGCTCCGGCTGAATATTTGGTTGTCCCAAGCGGTCAAGGGATGTATTGACATTTTTACGTGATCTGTCAGACGGTGTGAAAACATCTCTTGCGAATTGAGTATATTCTTCCCGAGTCACCACACCATCCCACAATTGTGTGATACATTGTAAGGTACCAGAAAAAAGTGAGGTGGGGGAAGCTTCATTCTGCACCCGGTGTAACTCACGGTCAAACCGTATATGGTAAAACGTTATTAGTCTGAATGCTTGATACACACAGTGATCTTTGAAATAGTGGCCCAGATGTCCTGGGTTGAACAGAAGTAATGAAATAGTTATAAGTAGAGAATTTCATTTGTAGAACTTCGTAGACAGCTTCATTTGCTGACCTGCAGGGTTAATAGATGACGTTGGGTGTTGATAGATAAATACAAGGGCAAGAAGAGAGAAAGTAGTTACTGAGAGAGCCGTTAACATTTAGTTTCTAGGGAACAATTGTGGAAGATGTGTGTATGTTTGTGTGTTTTATAAAAGTTTTGGCTGTTTTTTCAGCTATCAAAATTTTGTCATGTATGTTTTTTTGTGTATGTCTGTTTGTATGTTGTTGTTTTTTAGTATCTGTGTCTAAGAGACAGGGGGCGGGGAGTAAAAAACCTGGACTGCTCAAGAGAAGAAGTCATTGAAAATTTTCCAGAGTGTGTTTGAGTCTAAAGCGAAAATTTTTTTTGCCAAGCAAAGTACTTTGAAAAGGAAAGAGAGTATATTAAACAACAACAATTACTAAATTACTTGTTTAATGTTACGTTTTGAATAAATAGTAACTCATAATTTAAATTCTAATGTCCTTCTCATCCTGATGAAAGGTTGGGGTTGAATTGAGCCTATTTTGTTGGATGTGTAGTATTGAAATAATTGAAAATGCTGTGATACGAACCGAATTTCGCCAACTTTATTATTATTGAAAAATTACTGCATATTAATTTCCCATCTGTGAATTTTGACAACGTTATTCGAAGTCTTTGTCATGAACAGAGATTTAGAATTATTTTCTATTTATGTCATAACACAGATAATTAAGGAACACTATTTGTTACTATCGTTAACGATTGTAAACTCCACGAGTATACTAACTTGATGATATTTTGGAATAATGTTACGATTCCCCTCAAATATATTACTCAATATGGAGGAAAATCTGCAGTAATCTTATACCTAAATTACACTTATTCTACAGCATTAGTAAAAAAAATTTCGAATTAAGATTTTTAGTCTATAGAATGATAAAAAGCGCCATATTAATTTTCCGTTAAAGTAAAGCTGCTCCAGGTTCATAATACTTCGACAAAAGCAAGCAACGTTAAGCTGAGTGTACTCAAATTACGAACATATTTTTGTAATCCCGATTTTGACATGATATGAAGCCCAAGCTAAAACATGTGGCATAGCAATTTTTATCGACATGGCCAGAATGGTTGTACGGGAAGACGTCATCCTCGCCAAGCTTAATGGTTGAGTAGGTAATCGTTGGGTATGATATCCGGGAGGACGAAAATTCAATACCTGGTCAGGCTATCAAGATTTCCATTTTCCATGGTGTATCTAACTTGCTCTAGTTGATCCCGGGATGGTTCCTCCAAAAGGCCATGGTCGAATTCCTTGTAAATCCTTACGCTCAATCATCTCTCTACTTTGATGACTTCGACTTCAAATCCAAGAAAAAAAAAATAGAAGAAAACATTCTTTTTCTCGGCGCGATTTCTACACGACTTCTGCTGTGGTAGTGCATTATTTCCGCCGTGGTCTGTAAAGTAACTTTTGAAATTGTTTACAGTCAGCGATTCTACTATCACTGTTTTTATCTCGTACGTTTGGCAATGCAAAACTTTTTGTATTTAATGTGTACAATAAAGCATAGTTTATTTTTCAGTCCGATATGATGTCAACTGCACATATGAGAACTGAATCTACAATTTAGCAGCGAGTTAAGCTGGAAAGAGCTTATTAATAACGTAGTCTGTAGGCTGTTCCACTATACCTAGATCTTTGGCCTTCGAAGATTTCGAATGGTTATCATCACGTTCGGTGACAACTGAAATGAGCACGTAGACGATTTCACGTAAAGACGGGTGCGTCTTTACTTTATCACAGTACTTAGAACTATCCTCTTAAAGAATGAGAAACACTAATTCCATGAGGTCAAGATTTTAGCCATTTTGGTTTCTTCTTCTCCTTTCAATTTCGGCCTATTTTGGACCACAAGAAACTACTACTTCGCCTTTTCTGCTCTTCCCAGATTTTTTTTTCTTTCTTTTACTGAGGTTCCCCATTTTTACTTCAGACCAGGTGGTCTTGGTCTTTATACGTTGTTCCTGGAACACCTTTAATTTATCAATTTTAGTTTAAACACTCTTTGATTCTCTAGCTCATTTCGATGGTTCCCAACCCTTTCCATATCTTTTCTCGTCTCCTCAACCAATTTGGTTTCACCGTTCATTTATTGACGCAGTTGAAAATTCTTTTTGTCAACTTATTCTCACTCATTCTCATAATTTTTATTGGACGTTATACTTTACCGAGTAGTGCTTCAATTCTTTTACCTAGAGGGAATTTTACGGGGTTTAAAAAAAAAAAAAAAAAAAAAGACTGTGCATTAAACAGTTCCGCATTGTACAATTAGTATCCAGGTCTTTCGCCAGAAAACTAGCAGCAATTTCCTAAAGCTATAGAAATGAGTGTTAAACTTGTGCTGAAGATCATATGTATCAGCAGGAACCTAACATGTCTGCACATCCTCTACTGAGGTTTCGTTGGAATTGATTTGCCTATGAGTCGCGCACTCTGCGTTTTACTGCACGCTCGCATGGAGGTGTCTAGAGTCGTTTTGCGTATTTTCTAGCAGCGGATAGTTGGAATTGCAAAAGAGGCGTGGTTACGGTTAGGTCAAACTATTTAATAACGCCACGGTTGGACAGAAAAACAGTAGTGGTTACAGCTTAATTGGATAGGTGGCGCCCGCGTATTTCACGCGAGGGTTTTACGCGCCTAACACACGGCTGCCGTTATTAAAGTCCGAGTGGAATTAGTGAGACCCCGTCTGCGTCTCTTTCATGTTTGCGGCTACGGATTCCGCTGCAGCGCTGAACAAAACTCTCTCCCGCTGCTTCTGAAATAAACCGGAGTTTACTGTGCCCGGCTCTTGTGGATTAGAAAGATACGCCCCTTAATTTAGTTTTAGTCGGAATTTACATAGCTCTACTTTCGCTGTATGTGGCCACCATTTACTTTTTACCAGTTAGAGGATCTAAGCTCTTGGTCTTGGAAACCGGAATAAATTTATTATAAGCGGTAAGTATTTTGGTCGATTCAGTCTCGAGGCTTTTGGATGGTTTACTTAAAAGATACTAAATAATTAGAGACATTTTCCTCTTCTTTCATATCTGCTACTGTGTCTTTCTTTCTTTTTGCCAACACAGTTTTCGGTCTTTCCTCTAATAATTACGTCTGGCCTTTTATCGAGCTTTTCCCCATCCATTCTATTTGTGTATTCTTTACAGAATTTACTTATAACATTTTGCTTATTATAAATTAATATCTTACATACAGTACCTGATAAAAAAGTGAAGCACTCAGAATGGGGGGAGTGGGTGGAAGGGAGGTAACGGAATGAACTCCAGATGTGTCTCCGATAGAAAACGTGTGGGACGATCTCGGAGGTCAACCCGTCGCAGTGCCAGTATCCAGCATATTAAGGACCAGTTACAGTAGTTGTGAACAAGTTTGCCTCAGTTCATGCATCCAGGACGCAGGTGGCGCAACGTCATACAGATAAGTGGTCTTGTACTGACAAGTTCTTTGTAAATTCGACTCGTTTTAATAATCACTGCAGTAATATCAAATACCCTCTCTAGCCTTGAAGGTTCATTTGTTCCTCTCCTTGCTTACTTTTTTTGTCGTCGCCAAATGTATTTGTTCCTTTGTGTTTTCTCTGTATTTCTCTTAAGACCTACATTTCATTTTTTCTAGAAGCTTCTTTGTTATGTTTATTTTAACCATGGCCTCAACATCGTTGTTCGCTTGGGTCTTATTGCAGTTCGGTCTCAAAATCCATATTTATTTCTCCATATAAGATTTTAAGATACTCTGATGTTCTTAGTACCTTAATTGTTTTTTTTTAGTTAACTGCATTACTAAATAATTGATCTAGTGACGATTTTTTTTATGTCCAAATTTATCTATTTTGTCAGCTTCTTGTACCCATTATATAATTACTTTGGTTAAACTTTAAGAAGTATTAGGTTTCCAATCCTTAGAATTTGTTATTTTTTCCAAATCACAATGGAAGGATTCTATTATAGCTCCATATCAAAGACCTCTACTCATCTGCTTCCCATTTATACTTGTGAAATTAACGCAGTTTAGCATTAAAACTCCAAACGTCACTTCTCAAAAAAACTTTCTTCGGTTTTTAAACTCTTGTCACCTTCTGCGTTTGATGTCCAAAGAGATCAACTTTCTTTCGCATGAATATTGTATGTCACTACAAACTGATTCCCTTTAGCACTGTACAACATTTTCTCATCTGGCTTGATATTATTTGCTACGTTTAGTGAAATGGTATTACTTATTTTCCGTTTCGATATATCTTTTTATTCCAAGAGCTCACAGTCAACCTCAGTAAAAGTAACAGTTATTCTGTATTACCTGCATTACGTATTCGCTTGTTTGAGTGTTGTGTAAGCTAATGTTAGTTGCGTGCAGTGATTTTCTCCTGTTCATTCTATTGCTAAGTTTTTTAAATATTCGTAATCAGATAATTTGTTTTGTTTAAAACTAAAAACTATTTTGAGAAATCGACATTAATCAAATCACTTTCCCTGAGATATACAGCATCGCAAAAGATTCGTAGAAGTGTTTATTTGGTAGTAATTACGTTTCTGGAGATGTGAAAGTTTTCTATTGTTGATTAACCTGATTTACTCAACGATGGTTTGCCTCAAAACTACACAAAACTGATAGTGAAGAGCTGAAAAAACATGACAAAAAGTAGCATGTGGTGTAACTCGTATTATGTTTTAGACATAATTTTAAGAGGTATTACCGATATTTCATTTACGGTCCACGCAAATCCTTAAATTACACACATGAAATCGGGTTCCAATTCCGGCTTGTTCATGTTTTCAAACAGGTTATCGATACAACTTCTGCTTTTGCATATTTGGCAACGTGACTCAACGCAGGAATGCCAGTGTATTGTATTCCATGCTAAACTATATTTCCTTCTCGTACTGGCAGGCAGATTGTGGCTAAATTTCATGGTCTTGCATGAAGACAAATGAAAAATCACATTGAATACGGATTGTCTGAAAGTCATTGGTTAAGGCGCTTACCTTTAAAATTGAGGGTCGATTTTCAAAATGTATAATTTTTTTTTTTTTTTTTTTTTTTTTTTTTTTTTTTTTTTTTTTTTTACATGGTTGTCTTTACTCCGATATGTGTGATAGGACGCTGTGTGGTTCGGATACCATGTAAAGTGTGGATGCAGCCTCGAGAGATGCGAATTGTATGGCAAATCGGAATTCTGTTACCATGCCGTAAGACCACACAAATTTACTTACTTGCTTAGAAATCTTATAACTTTAAATGAGCATTCTTTGTCGATATACATTCGTATCTCGTAAACGGCTTAAACGATTTGGATGAAATTTCGTATTTAGATAACGTTATCTTTTCAAGTTAATCTAAGTAGATATCTTCACTGAAAAAAAAATAATAATTTCAAAACAAAAAATCTCAGAAACGACTCCTACCAAGTTTATCTAAATAGGTTTCTTCCGTTTAAAAAAACTGATTTTACAACAACATAAAATAGAATTAAATCTAATGTTGTTTTAGAACGCCATCTCGTTGAAGTTTGAGAGACCAGTAATCATGAAGCGGCTTTATATATTTGGATGAAATTCCATATTCAGATAATTTCTTACCTTGCAAATTTAATAATATAAGTTTCATCCTTGAAAAAACACAGTTTTACACCATAAAAAAATTCTCGCAGAATTTTTAGGTACCAGAACGCCTACTGGTACTTCGGCACTGCATCCAGTAGCAACTATCCTGTTATTGTGTTAACCAATGAACGTGAAGTAAAATTACTGTTACCCAATTAGGCAATAAATGTTAGCTAAGTTTCTCTTTGGTTAGAGCAAGGATCTGTGTATTTCAAAATGCCCAGGAAACCTTCAATAAAAACGTTTAACTTTATCAGATCGAAAGACGCCGAACGAAGCTTGGTCACACAGGTACTGTATATATTATAAAGAAACGGATAAATTATTTCCCGCGTTGTCAGTCTTTCAGATTCTCCGATATGTACACCCTTTTCCAGTTAATGGAATTTCACATAATATACATACCGAAAGAGATTGATATATGTGATATAGTTTACTTTCTATTCTTCTTCGAGCGAGAAAGTTTACTCAGCATAACGCCGCCTGCGTTTTTATAGACGATAGCGGCGAAAACAATATGGTTGTTTGATTTGGAAACGGCTGCATGTCAAACAGGTTTGTCTCCAGCATGTAATGAATCTCGTACAGGAATGCTAAGGAATAGCGAGTAACGACTCAGGAACAAGTATGATCAATTTTGCCTTACATCAGGTGATCGTAATTTTCCACGAGAAATTGGACAGGAACCCTTTGAAGGTCTGAAAACCGAAATTTGTATGACCGGACCGAGAATCGATCTCGCGTCATTCAGACTGCTATTCCAGAAAGTTAACAGCTCACCCATTACGCATGTGTCGTACAAATTATGCAGATTTTAAGACTAATTAGTTTTATTCCTAAACGAACTGATCGTATTTCCTCTGAAAATTCTTCCCAAACCACAGTTCTAGGATCGGAAACACAAGTATCGTTTGGCATTTTAGTTTTTCAAACGTGCTCAATGCAAGCAGAGACAAAGGCGTAACAGGTTTGAGGGACTATTGATTAGCGAATATCTTTTGCCTTCAAGCGGTATACGTATCGAATTCCTGAGCCTGTATCGATATCGGCTGGGGTCCTTTCATCGGTGAGTTTCGATGTTAGCGCATCCCTATTGGCTTCGTGGTCTCAACGTACAATACAAAGTAAATCGCACCGCCTCCTCCGGCCAAGTATTGTCGACAACATACAAAAACCACGAGTCAGCGACTGCATCGACGTTATTGACCAGAAAACGTAGAATTATCTGTTCTTTTTAGGGAAACCAATTAAGGGAATTACGGCAGAAATTGTTAAACAGTCAAACTAATGTCTCTGGTCCCTGATTCCAGTGGTACTGCATCTCTCACAGGTGGCTTTAATGAATCAGATTCGTTGAGTGCATTTCAGATATGAAGTTAAAATGAGTGGACGAATTGTAACTAGTTTTTTTGTAACTAGTTTACTAAAATTTTGAAACATACTTTCATATTCCTGCCGCTTCTGAAGATGTTACATTCCGTTCACATAAAGAACTTGAAATGAGAACTTATTCATAATTCCAGTTTCCTGAAAGCAATATATTGCATTAGAAAATTAAACTTAATTTTTTCACAGTCCTGATTCGTTATAACTATTATATGTTGACTCTAAATATTATTATTGTATGTATTTTAAAACTCCTATCTGGTACCAATTGCCATAGTAGCAGGTACATTATGGAGTAATAAATATTACTAGAAACTTTTGCTGTTATTTCCCTTAAACTGTTTATTTCTCTTATATTTTCCTCAGTTAACAATAGTACGTGTCTGAACAACTCGGCATATGCAATACAGGATTAGGAGATTTCTGACTTCACCGATACATAGCGATGCCATCGAAAAACATTTGAGCACAGATATAAGAAAGTTCTTGGTGTCTTCTTCTTCTTTATCGCCTCCTTCTAACATCTTGGGATCGGCTGCCTTTGATGAGTTTCACTAATTACTGGCAAGGTCAAATTTGGAGCTTTGATTTTTCGGTCGTATTCCCTCGCTGATGTCCCGCTTCGCCATTATTTGCCCGTTCGTTTGGGCTGTGGTACTGAAGGTTGTTGTCTCTCGACATTTCCTTCTCATCGTTTATGATACTTCACTTCTTTTCTATTGGTGCGTCGTCTAGTTGGCTATTTTATTGAATCAGTGACAGTGGACGTTTATGGAAATCAATTTCTGTTGTATATGTACCTAGATTACTGATGAGTGTGTTGTTGTTTTTGTGTGTGGATCTGTAGAAGGTGGCTGCGATTTCTTGGAACCTTTGCTGAATTGTTTGGAGACCTGTTGCTTCATGGAGGTCATGTGTTGGGAATCGTGATAGCAGATGTAGGGCCCTTTTGAGGGCTCTGTTTTGTATGACCTGCAGTTTATGGATGTTTGTCCTTGAAGCATACCCCCACACTGGGCGTGCATATTCAATGACTGCTCTTATTAAGCTGCAGTAAATTTTTACTCCAAAGTACCTTACAATTCCGTCGGGGTCCACCCTCGAGTCCTGTGGGAACTGCCTGGTCGTCGCGTCGTCAGTGATGTTCCGTCCGCTTCCAAGTCCGGTAGGGATAGCCGGGTCGTCACCATTGCCTCAGCTCCCGCCGGCAAAGTCGAGTGCGCTGGGGCACTCGGCACGCCTGGCGCGGAAGAGCGTTGTCGCACATCTACACGTTACGATGGTCAACTCGGAACGACTGACTGCCCTCGCTGATGTCAAGCATTTTGTACCTACTACCTTCTCGTACTAACTACTAATGCGGGGAAGTAATGTGTTGACTTCTGTCTGTGAAACGTATAACTATATTCAGCGTGTCATAAGTGCATCTTTTTGTTTGTGAATTGCGCAGTTTATGAGGTGCAGATTAGGAACCGTCCCTGTGTTGCCCTTGATGGCTGCGGAAAATCGCAGTCAGGGCCGCCGGTACGCGGGGGCCAAGACTCGTGTCCGGTCCCATCGTATTTCCCCTGTCCAGCACTCTGGCGGGTAAGTACACATCTGTTGGAGTGGTATGGTACAAACCTCGACACATCACTCCACAGAACCGATTTCCACTTGTAACGCTTTAGCGTCATTTGTCGTTGATTTGATTGTAATTATAATTATGAATAACTCAATTCTTTAGATCCAAAACATATCGTTTATTTCATATCTTCGGATCTACTAGGAATTAAAATGGAATTGGTTATTCTCAGAAGATGCAGGTTCGTTTTTAGGCAATGTTTTTCTCGAGCATTCAATCTACTAGTCTACTCTGATAACTATCATCTCACAAGTCCTAATCTCCATAGCAACTTACAACTAATTGCTTTTTTTTCTCTAAGAGTATATGTATTATTAGTTTTTTTATCTACTCTCAGAGATCAAAAATATAATTTTCTTATGCAAATATTTCTCTTCTGTCACATGCCTCCTCTAGTTTATCATGGCTTAACTTTAAAAAAAACATTGATAAACTTCTAAGAATAACCTTGTATATCAATCTTCTGAAATCCCCATCTCTCTTATTCCTAGTAGACTTGTTTACAAAACATTTTACAACACGTTCTCTTCTTAATACTAACAAAATAATGAAATGAACCAAAAAACATGTCTGAATGTTCACACAAATTCAAGTCCTGTCACGGTCACCATGTAACGCTTTAGCGTCGCTTGTCGTTGATTTGATTGTAATTATAATTATGAATAACTAAATTCTTTAGATCCAAAATATATCGTTTATTTTATATCATTCGGATCTACTAGGAATTACAATGGAATTGGTTATTCTCAGAAGATGCAGGTTCGTTTTTAGGCAATGTTTTTCTCGAGCATTCAATCTACTAGTCTACTCTGATAACTATCATCTCACAAGTCCTAATCTCCATAGCAACTTACAACTCATTGCTTTTCCTCTCTAAGAGTATATATATTATTAGTTTCTTATCTACTCTCAGAGATCAAAAATATAATTTTCTTATGCAAATATTTCTGTTCTGTCACACACTGCTCCAGTAACCAGTTACGAAGGTCCAAACATCGCCCGATTCTCCAGTTGTTTTCGCTTGCCTTGATGTTACGCTTACGTACAGCTGCTCTTCCGAAATATCCAAGTCGGCTGGTCTCTTTACTTAAGGTTCCAATGGAAACCAATACTCCTGTTGCTGCATGAAACTCCTGTTGGATAGTGATAGTACCGATGGGTTGTAACCTATTTTTGACAATTTTACTTCTCAGGGTTTTGCGATGTCCGTCCGTCAAAATTAGAGATCGTCCAGAACTAGCAGCATTGATAGAACTTACACCAATTTTCCACTTACGCAGGGCGAATACAAACGTTGATTTGGGCGTTTTAACTTTCACTGCAATCGATCGGCTAGAAAGTCCACTGAAATGGCAGTTCGCAAAAACGCCCTTATCGAAGCCCCATAGCGCCATCTCAATGTCAATTGGTTTTACACCGTACTGCACCATATGGCGGTCATACATGTTAACTGACGCACTGAATTACCTATATTTACAGGTGTCCAATTTCGTTTTGGTAGAGAGTGCATAATCCATGTAAAGGACACGTGTCACGTCAAAATACTACAATTAAATATAACGTATATTATTATTATTTTTATTTACATTACGAATATTAGGTACTAATTGGTTTTTGGGAACATCTCTAACAGCAACGAGGCGAAACAAAGACTATTGTTGAAGATAAATGGATTTACATGTAAATGATGATGGACAAATTCCAATGAGGACAATGATTTTATGACAGAATATTGCAACAAAACCTCAAAGAATCCTTTTCCACATCTTTAATAATATTTTTTTAAATATTCACGACTAATTTTTCATATCTTTATGCACTTTTTAGTATTTGGCTGAAATTTAACTTCATCTGGATTTGACAAAATCGCTGTGGAGGATCTGAGACATTTAAAACGGCCAAGTTTTTAATATCTCATTCCACCGCATTTATCGCTCTACGACAACTCGTTGCACCGACTCGTTAACGCGCTGATGACCGGTTTAATGCGACTTCCATTTCTAACGGTACCTCTTGTAGCCATTAGCATTTATCAGCAACATCAGACTCTTGCGACTTACATAAACCTTAACGTCTTCATATTTTTTATTAAATTTTTTTATCTCTACTTGATTTGATCTGAAAACTTTTATAAGGGCGGTATTTTCGCGTTAAACTGGACGGTTTAATCTGTTCTACACGTACTGTCGTACCATTGTAGTGAGGTGTACTTACGTCATTCTCTGTCACATTCCTTCCTGAATACGAATTTCATAAATCTAATTTTTACGTATTTTCGTGACTCATGTTCTTTGCAGCCGTTGTCACCAATGTTCCTGTCATACAAGAGTCAAAGTCGTGTGGAAGAAATTTTCATTTTGGTCAGCAAGATAAATGGGTGGTGACACACAATTCATATACACGTGAGTGGGTACCAAAGGCACGGGTTAGAGTACTAATTCTCACTGCATTTCATGTGAATTAAGGGTGAACTACACACCTGAGGGGCAGGTTAAACTCGGCTACACCATCTTTCAATTGGCCTTACTTCTTCCATCCATCAAGCATAACACCAACATCTCAGTACGTTTAACCACACAGATACATACACTTAGACCTCCACAATAACACTGTATGCACTCCTAGACTGGTGGATGATGCTAGGGGACGCTGGTTTGATCCCAGTTCCGGCCATCCACGTTGATACCGTTTTGCACGGTTTCCCGAAATCATTCCGGATGAATGCCGGGATGCCTTCTAAAGCTCCATTACCGAATTCCGTCCCGTTACTCGACCACAGTTCTTTCCCGATTTTAATTATTTCCACACTCACTCTGAACACAACAAAAATTACTGTCCACACTGGGTAAGGTGAATGGGAACCCTTCAGCGTCTATTTTTCCTATGCGATTAAAATCCTCAACTACGATTGGGAGATAGAGAACTGTACGCCCTTTGTCTGTAAATATGGGGCGTCCATTAATTACGTGAGCTCAAAATAAGGGAGGGGAAGGCCGGCAAACGCAAAATCTCACCATACCTCATTTAAACGGTTGGGTGAGGGGGGGAGGTTTCGGTAAGAATCTCTCGTTGGAGGAGGAAGGGGACTGTGCGAGGTTTATACTTACTTTCTGTCGTTTAATAGGGCCCGTTATGCACTTTTGATTTAAGCCAAAAATGAAAAACGTTAGCCGCCTCGCCGTTGTTTAATACAAACCTTTCTCTTGAAAAAAATTTATTCATCAGTCATTAAAAATAATTCTCCTTCGGTTTCTTTTGTTCAACATTGATTTTTTTTATTGTTCTCTCAGTGTTTAAAACTTTCACAAGCTCAACAAAAACTCTATCCAACAATTTTTTAAGCCGGTCTACCATAACAACGAGTAAAAACAAAACAAACAAAAAAACCATAGATACAGTCAGCGATGTTCATTGCTTAAATCTTTGGTTTACATGTTAGCCAAATTAAACATCCCACCATATTATTTTAACTATTAATTACACTAGTTATTTTACAATTAACTAACTCTATGGTTGTTATCTCTCAACTGGTCCCACCAAATCTCATCAGATATCAATAAATCTCACCAACAAGGAGGGGTGGTCCAAATTTAAGAAAAAACTCACGTAACTAATGGAAGCGCACTATACAAAATTTTTAAACAGGCTTTGTATACTCTACGAGAATCCTAAGCAGTAGTTTAATCCAGGCATCTTAAATTTAACCTCTGGTTTGTCCAAAAAGAAAAGATTTCTGAAGTTGGTGTTGTTTTCTTTTATTTTTTTATTTTTTTGCAGTTTCAAGTTTAGCCATTGTAGCGCACAATAAAATTTCTAAGTGATTTTTTAAATAATTTTAATTTTTTGTAATGATTTTACTCCTGGATCACAAAATAATCGCAAGACCTACATAGTTAGCAAATATATAACAGTAAATTTTTATTTCACGCTCGTTTTGATACAGAAAAGAGTTCATTTGTAGAGGACACACGTCATAAACGGAAATTGGAAATACAGTAATGGAAATACTGTACCTATTAGAAATATGTAATCCCAAGTTTCAATAACCAGACGTAATTAAATCTTGTTTTCAATTTCTCGGTTCAGTGTTCTGTTGCTAGCTAGTCAGGCCTTTCTGTTGGAGATACAGTAATTAGATTATCGGAGCGTATGAAATTACCAACCGTTTATACAAATTAAAATACTGTTACTCGCCGATGTGTAAATTCGAGCCAATTAGCAGTTAATGAACATGTCACGATTGGCATTTGCAGACCATAGTCAGTGCGTTCTCAGGTGATGAGCGACTGGCAATCTTGCAAGTAATTCTTGTCTAATAACAAGAAATGGTTTTTATATATTTCCTTTTGTCCACATATTATTGATTTCTGTGTCATTAAAAAAGAGGAAAACTAGTTGTGCGATGTCAGATAGAACAAAGAGAAGACTGTGGGAAATTAATGAAGTCTTTCCTTCATTATATATATGTATATTGGCAACCGAGAAGGAAATAACTAATTTAATATTCAAAACGTTTTAAAAGTTACTAGATCACATATTCGTTTTCATTTTTCTGTTATACTTGTTAGTCAACTATTAATCTGCGTTTGCACTCTATAATTTTAGACTCTCTCAGAACACCTCAGATAAAAATCCTTCTCTATATATCAGGATCCTTTCTTCTTACCTGGATTAGTTTCCTTCAGGCTTAAACTGAATAAGGAATACAGTATTGACAGTTAGCTAAGTATCGTGTTTTTATTTCTCGTGCAGAAAACGAGAGAGGTTCCTCTAAACCAAAACAATTCTTGTAAAAGTAGGCCACGTCTCAGGTTTCTGTAGTGGCAAAAATTATGCGATCTTATTCTGAACTAAGTCTATACTTGCAATGTGAATTAACTTCACTTTCTCAAACAGAATGGTTTCTCTCTGTCTTATAGGTCCTTTAGTTAATAGTTTATAGTCTGGTGATTTATTCTAAATAAACGACTTATAACTCCGAGAGAAACCATTCTGTTTCAGAAAGTGAAGTGAATACACACTGAAAAGAATAGACTTGGTTCATAATACGAGTAAGATCGCATAATTTTTTGTCACTACAGGAGCACGAAACTTGGCCTATTTTTACATGAATTGTTTTTGTGGGATCTCATTTCTTATTCTGAATCGTCGCTCAAATGTAATGATTACATCTGAGAATATTTCAGAATTGAAGGTTATACGTTATTAACAATGCCCCACTCCCTGCATACAATGGAGTGCGCCGTAGCCGTGCAATACAGATTGCGGCTGGTTTGACTACCGCCATAATAAATATCGAGTAATTACCAAACTAACTATAGGAACAAATTAAAATTTAAGATGTCAGTTAAACCTGATATTCTCTATTCATTAAAGAAATCTCAGGCATGTAGCTTCTTCCAGAGAAAAGCAATGAGGCCGCAAAAATGTGCTAGAATGTTTCATGTTTGGGATTGTAATTGAATAAATACGGGGGAAAATACCAATTTTATGCTTTTATTATAGTTTATGGATGAAACCATATAAGTGTACCAAATTACTTGTTTCTTGGATTAGTGGAAGTACAGTGGAAATTTAATGTCGTGGTCGAAAAAATATTTTTAATTTCACTAACATCCAAAGTAAGGAAATTAAAGAAGTAAAATTAAACATATTAGTCAAACTTAGTAAGCTCCGTCTACAATGAAAATCTGAGGTGTGTAAAGTTATACCTAGTATAAGGTTACTCTGGAAGTGTTGTCTCGATTTCTTTCTCTCTTCTCTTTCGCCACGAATTTCAGGTAGAAATTTAAGATTTTAAATGGCATTGAACCTGGCGAAAGGAATGCATATTTTTGTAGGTACTCTGGTTCCAATTTCCAGGATTCATTGGAAGCTTATATCTATCAAATCATTAAGATCCGCTGATGAGACTAAACATTCACCTGCGACAGTGGAAAGCAAATAAAAATATTAATCTATTAGGTTTTTTTTACTTGATTCTCAACTTTGTAGCTGATCAGTAACCTCGCTTATACCTCGCTTAAGGTAGATCTGTATCAGAAGGTGCTCTGGGTAATAGACGTTGCTACCAAATAGCCGACAGCGTGGTTGCAGTTTGTGCCCCTGTTGTACTGGCCTAGGGGCTGCCCGAAACGCCACTGATTGATCGGCCACAGTGTACACAAGGGAGTGTATTCGGTTGGGTGGTATGGAAGGGGCTACCCACGATACAGTGCACAAGCAGTTGATGTCCACGTGTCACCACTGTACAATGAGCATCAATTATCCGCATCGTCTTTATAGATTGCGTCACTTTTTAATATTTTGTTGCTTTGTCCAATCTGTCACTGCTTCGCAACAAAAATCATATATGTACATAATTTCATAAAAGATTCTTCAATTTTTATTCCAGCCTTTGGGCAGTGAGGCGTTCATACAACAAAAGAAATTTCAACTAAAGAAAAGGAGGGAAACATTAAACAAGAGCCCCCATCAAAGAGATATCGGTTGGATACAGAATTAAGGGCCATTTAAATAACAAAAAATTATATTATGCTCCTCGCTTTAGGATCAGAAGATTTTATCTTCTTTCCCTAAAGCAGAATAAATAGTTGAGTAAGATACATCGTTATATAAAACTTATTGCTCGCATCTATTTGTCAGTTAAACCCCCGCAATATCTAATTTACACTAAACGAATACTAGTATTTGATATCATGAACAAACGTGGTCAAATCTAAACGGTTTCAGTACTTGAAAAAATTAGTATCTACCGGAAATGTTCAAATTTAATAAAATCAATGATTCCAGAATGAGAGTATTTATGTCAAAATCGGCTCTTTTCTCCAGAATCTTAAACGGTCAAGATATTTCAACTACTTACGAAAAAATAAATAAAAAATCTTGGTTGCATCAGTGTTCTGAACTCTTCAGTTCAGTTAATATTGCGTAGTTCCACTGACCGAACAGTGAACCGGGCTCCATTTTAGAGAATACATTTAAAAAAAAAAAAAAATCAATTGCCACGGATCGTTCGCAGTCGTTCTCAAATGTCACGTCATACAATAAACCAATGTTGCAGCATCTGAGCGGCAGTCCTGTGGATCCATGACTATCGTAACGAAATTACCAAAATTCCAGAATATTAAATTATTGTTAGAACCTTCAGTCATTATTTAGGGCTCATTACATATTTCTTGTTAGTATTGAGAGCTATGTACTTCTAAATTATTTAATTGTTATGAATTGTAAAGCTGAGAACCATAATCAGAGTTTAGAGATGTTAGAGAATTCAGAAAGCGCTCGCGTCTATCTAATTTTGTATTTTGCGTTTGGCTACCACGGTAGACTGACTATATGTAAACGAAAAAAGTATTTTTCAGAAATAATAATTGAAACAGTTTTTGTACTTGCCATAGTCAAGATGCAGTTAGTTTAAGAATGGATTGGTTTAGTTTAAGCTCTCATTTTTTGTAGCGGGTAACTCCAGCAAACATTTCTTTGTCACCTATTGTTGACAGGTTATATTTTTGTAGTTCCAGCCTAAAATTTACTATTTTATGTTTGGCTATCAAGATACAATGACGACCGGAAATCCTAGTTACTAGTTTTAAAGTTAGTAGGAGAAATACGATTTTGTTCTTACTTTAACCATGATAGAGTTAGTTAAGAAAAGTTCCGTTTCATTTACACTCTTTTCAACTCAACTGATAAACCACTGCGAAAATTTCTATGTTTTTTTTTTCAGCCGTATTTGTTTCATAATCGAACTCTGCTTATTCTGCAGTTGAAACTTGTTTTTTATTGTGGAGCCTATGTAATGCATTCGCTTGTATTTAAGAGGTAGCTAGGTATGGTTCGCTCTTTCCCCCAGTGGCAAGACGGTGAATATTACGTCAATGTTAAGTACAGAAATGATCTGTGCAAAGAACAATATTTTGAATTTGGAATATTGTATTCAAAGATAAAAATGAGTTTGTGGTGTTTGGGTCGAGGATTTGATTACCATAGATGGCGTTTTAAAGCTGATAAACCCACTGTATTTTGTTTTAACATTCCTTCTGAATTCATTGTGATAAAAACTGCAGGAAAACCATGGAATTAGTTTAAGTTATTGAGGTGTCTTGGATAGTTGCAACGGATCAGTCAGCCCAGCGAACAGTTACAACGAAGTTGCCCTTGATTTATCTCTGGGAAACTAATGTTGTAAAATATTTACAGTGAACTGTTGCGTCTTTACAACTATCATTAAATATTTGGAAACTGGAAAGAACAAATTATTCTTTGTTGAAAATAAATACATTTCAACACATATTTGAAATTAATTTTCTGTAAGTTTTAGCCAGTGACTTATCAGCGGATGAGCTATAATCGCATAACAGTATATATTTACGTTTTAAATGTTTAATCAAGTTTATGTTTAATAGCTATATTATTACTCACTTCAATTAAATTTGAACGCAAATAACAAAATTGGACAAATGTGTAATTATTGCGTAAACCGAATTTTATCGAGTAAAATCCTCTTAAAACATTCAATTTATATCCGTATACTGTATAATTTACGTTACACATATGGATACCTGCAAAATAAAATTCCATATGACTCGGTGTAAAAAAAAGAAGATAAAAAGCATATTACAATAAATCAAACACCTGTACTGCGTTTTTTGTTCTTGGAGAAGCGAAACAAACCATAGTTTCCGAATCTAAAGAAAATGGGATAAATCATTACAGCGGTAATTCATGTACTGCACATTTAGTCTCTGAAATCTTTAGCATTATCAGTCGTTTAATAAATCTTCCCTCTGATCAGACAAATCATAATTTCTTACAACTATCCCAAATGCTTCTCAGAGTTTGTTTTTGCTGTCATGAGTCACTTTTTTGTCACGATCGCACTTAACTGATAATGATGACTCAAAAACAATCTTTTGTATGTTTGTAAAAATTGCGACGAATGGTTTCTATTATGGAAGAAAAATAAAAACATTAATTTCTCATGTCACAATTCCGCTAGCTGTTAGGTATAGTGGTTAAGTGGCTTTGTAAATTCTATGTGTCATAATTTTTCCAGTAAATAAGAGTTCCTTCTACTCACGAAAGGTTCAAAGCTATATTAATTTAATATTCAATCTTGTGATATTTGCGAAATGTTAAGCATTTTATGAATGTTTTATATGAAGCAGAATAGAAGCAGTATAATGAAACGACAATTGATTTCAAGTGTGAGGATTAATGTATTACTGTAAAGTATTACACATTTCATTCACCTACCAAATAATATTCCGTTTTAACGCTACACGATGTAACGTGGTTACTTTCAATAGACTTTACTGTTTTGTTAATTAACAATTTTGCTTCATAAAAGCTATCATACAAACAACACACATATCGAGAGACTCTCTATTCACTCTTTTGCTTATTGAATTTTACTGAATAATGTAAATCTTTGTGTTACTGCCAACCGTGTATAAAATCATCGAAGAATACAGTCGAAGTTGTTGACACTGCAGCATAGACAAGATGAGTTTCCTCTGTAGTCAGATCAACTATTGAACGTTGTTTTATTTGGAAGTCATCGAGTCACCAACATACAATTCAATGCTTCTGGGAATAGATTAATGAGATACTGTATGTCTTTTCTATTAAACCTCCATCTTCATGGCATTTAAGTAACAAGTGATTAAGAGGAACACATGTTAATTACTCAGCATTTTATCTGACTTACGTAGTAAAATACTCGCATTCTGGAGGACGCGGGTTCGAATCCCCGTCCAGATTTGAGATTCCATGGTTTTCCCAAATAACTCCAGGCTAATGCGAGAACGCTTCCTACAAAAGGGCATGGCCGAATTCCTTCTCGTCCCCAGTCCGTACACCCCCCCCCCTTTTTCACCTCACTTAATTAATTGACGCCCCCTTAGAAGCCTGATATAAAGAAGTGCCACAGAGAAGCAAGAGAGTAATGTATGACACATACTATGTGCCTATCTTGGCATACGCTGCTGAAACATGGACAATGAAGAAGCGGGACATCAAAAGGGTAGAAGCAAGTGAAATGAAGTTTTTAAGGGGTAGAATGGGAGTTACTAAAATGTACTGAATAAGAAATGAAGTGATTAGATGCAACATGAAAGAGGAACTCCTACAGGATAGGGTAGACTGAGATGGTATGAACATGTAAAGAGAATGGAGGTTCAGAGAATTCCAAGAATCAACGAAATTAAGATACATGGTAAACGACTCAAAGGAAGACCAAGATAAGGATGATTGAAAGGAGTGTGTACGGAAGAGAGGAACAATGTGGTGGCAGAGAGGTGGTGGGAAGAAAGAGTGAAATGAAGAGGTTTGTGCATGAAGCAGACCTGGCCAGTGGCTGGAAACTGTTGAGGATGATTATGAAGATGGTTGATGTTAGTTCTCCAACGTATTGACCGTAGATGCAGCCGGCTTGGGTTAGAAGCATGTAACCGAACTAAGACCATCGCGAAAACGGTCGTAAGACACCTTCTGTGTAATTTTCAACACGAATTCTGTGAAATTTCCCGAAAATGCAAAAGCCATTTCACAAATATAACAGTAAGGTAGCGAAGGTCGCTTCCTTTCTTGTCAAAGAACTTCTTTAGTGATCCACTTTTTTTTTTTTTTTTTTTTTTGTTTTTAAAGTAGGCCATGAAATATTCAAATTCATGCCAACATTATATTTATTAACGTTCCTTATTTCACTTTTGCTTTATACTTCCGTTATACTAAGTATACCAAAAGAAACAATAACTCAGCCCAACCGTTTACCATGGCACAAAGTAGTAAATATTTTAAGACTTTTTCCTTCATTAACTAAACATATGCTTACTTAGCTGCCTCCTGATTGATGCAGAAACTTGACCGAAAATTTTACTTTGTGTTTCATGATGTGTCGTGTATTCTTAATACTCACTCTTTCTGCTTGGTGGGATGTCTAGCATAGCTCGGACTTCGCATTCTGGACAACGCAGGTTCAAATCCCCTTCCGGCTAACCAAATATCAGTTTTCCACAGTCACCCGACATAACTACAGGCGAAACGCTTAATGATTCCACAAGAAGCCATAGCCGAATTCCTACCCGTTCCTTGTTTCATATTATCTCTTGCCTCTAATGACCTCAACGTCGACGGTACGTGTAGCACTAGCCAAAGAAAACGCTTGTTTCTCTTTTTCTGATGTTATTAAGTAGCATCCTTTCCTTTCTTTATAACCACTTAGCACCTTGTTTTTGTATGCTGGATTTTGCAGGTTGGTACGCCTGCTACAGTTTTCCCCCGCCTGACCGGAAGCCGGTGAGGGCGCTCCGACAGCGATAGCCGCCATTTATAACGGCTAGGGCTTTGTTCGTAGCTTGGCACCCACGCCGACGCGATTGTCGCGTTATTAATTGATTCCGAGCAAATAAAGGCACTGACTGACATTTCCGCAGATGGGGGTAAAAATTTGGGCACTTTATTGTTAGTGCTGAATAAATATTGATGGATGTCCGGCGCGGACGCTGGCGCCAGGCTGGATAGATGTTTTCACGTCGGCAATAAATGTACAGACACATCGGCTGTCGGCGCGGATGCACAGACAGGAATTTTGGCGATGCGTGCTTGGCTGCTGCTCGTGGCACGACCTGAATAGTGACAGCAGCGTTGATATGTCGTTTCTGAGGATCATCATTTGTCGCAACTGTTCAAACAGCTATGCTATTGTCGCTTAAAAGCGAACGAAATTTCTTGAATTGGTCTTCGTGGTCTCATATATCCGTTTCAATAAAATGTTATTTTTCTACATACACAGCGACGCTACCACATAACTCAGAGTGCAAAGAGAATTATTACGAACTACACGAAACCAAGGACGTTTTTCTAAGCTGAGCGTTTTAAGCGGAGCACAGCGCTAACCTGTGCTTCGAATGTAATAATAGGTGGAGCGGCAAGGATTTTGTGCTCATAAGTGCAAGTAAAAAATACAGATTTCACATAAATGAATTGGCTTTTTACCTGCCAGTGTGGCAGCGGGCGTTAAGCCGCCATCACACTGGATGGAACTAATTACAGCGGTCCCAGGTTCAACTCTCGGGCCCTGTGTACCAACCGTCTTGATTGCAGTTTTAGGCAATTTCCCACAGTCATGCAGACCAGTGTTTTTCAACGTGTTGGTCGCAACGCTCAAGGGAGGGTCTCAGTAAGCCAGGTAAATGTAAAAAGCAAGGGTTTTGGTAGTCCTTACAATACAATAAAAATACAAATTTTTCAGTGCGAAGGCTGTGCCTGTTTATTTTTTAATAAATTGTCTGATCGTGGTTGTACTTTGAGACGTAAATAACGAAATCATTTCTTAATTGGAGCACATTTCTCTTCTTTCTACCATATTTCAGGAAATTGTCGTCATAAAGTCTATTTTCTTTTCAGTTTTGAATTGCTTCCACCACTGCCACTTGTAAGAAGCTGCGCAGATCTTTTGAGAACTCCGTTTTATCCTCGCTCGCAGTAAAGCTAGTCCGTATTCACTGGCGTACTCGGAGAACTGATTGCAGTCAACGAAAATGAACTGTTCCTATGTAACCGCTGACCCCACCTTCTCGCCTCCCGCGCCGCCACCATGCAAAGAATGCATTACTGCCCGCAGAGTGGCCGCGACTACCTTGCACAGCATTCCATTTCTCGATTAGTAGAAATAGTTTTAAAATTAAATACATCGTTTTTGAAATCACTGACATACTTCTATTACGGACCTGGAGAGTCGTAAATATTTGTTTTCCCGGACATTAGGGGGTCGCCAAAATTATTTTACTTGTGAAGGGGTCACGTATACAAAAAGGTTGAAAAAGACATGTAGACGAATGATGTGATGACTGCTAACTTCCACCTTATAAGCTACACATTTAAAAAAAAAAATAGTTATCATACAAGAAAATAAGTTAGCTCCCATTCCGTCATTGAAGCAGGCGTGGTGGTTAAAGCTTCACATCCTTAAGAGTTCATAGTGTTGCCATGATCATTCATGACTGAATTTGGATGAAATAAAAGCACTTAATCTTGGGAAATGTTTCGTGATGTATTACGACTCTAATAGACTCATCTGGACGTTGCACTACTGAAAACAATGTTAGTGGAAAAAATATGGAAATAATATACGCTAATATATAACAATAATATTCTCGACAAAAATGTGGTAGCTATATCATGACTGCTGCGAAAACAACTAATCTTTTTTAATTGACAATAACCTTTCAGAACATTGCTTACACGGTTCACCAATTTACTTGATTACGATAGGATATTTTCTTAGCTACGAGTATAGAGGTGCAAGGCGCGGTCATTGACAGTCTGACGGCAAGTGATTGGGAATCCATATGATCTTCCGCTGAAAAATGAACACGGAAAAAATATTAATGCCCATTATGATTTCTGTCTCCAACCAGGGTCGTAGTTTGTGGTTAAAAATCTCTATAGAAATCGAAAATACAAAGAAATTCTAACATTATAATTGATGTATCGAAACGAAATTATCATGATATTTGTGTTGTGAATGGTATACAGTTCTCTCTGGGTTGAATTATTTTTCAGCTCTATATTCTCATTTACAAACTTGCGTAAAGTTGCTTTCTAAATGTAAAATACGCTGTGAGTTTGATCCTACTTAAGCTGTTTGTCTTCCTTTTAATTAATATTATTATCGGGTTTAATTGTTCTACGAAACACGCGAAATTTACAGAAGCTTGAGCCGGATAATTATAGTAGCACAAAACAGCAAGATCATATTCATTTTGTTGTGTATTTCAATGTGTAGGCGAAAGGTAAAAAGCGTTGAAGACGAAAATCGAAGCAGTCATTAACTTTGCTTCTAATGAGTACCGAGAAACTGGTGATTAGGTGGATGTAATCGGTCAGATTTATTCTGTCGACCGCTTATATTAAACTGCTCTAATTTTGGTAATCTCTTTGAACTTCAATGTTCTGAAGCTCCCGACCTTTCATTCTCTTCCAGATATAATCTAATTCATCAAAATCATTTGAGGAAGTTGCTTTACTGTCTCTTTGAATAATAAGTGCTTTTTTGGTCATGAGCAGTTATATTATGAAATCTGCATAACGCTAGTTTAGAAAATTAAATTTTTCAGCTTTATTTCGAATAATTTGAAATTAAATTTTAATTTTACTAGCATGAAATTGGTTTCTCTGTCCATCTGTCTCGTAGAGACTCTCCCGCGGGAGTTCACTCAAATCACGGTTACAACATACAGCGCTATATATGTTGCACCAGAAATGCATGAAATGTGTGTGAGTACTGCTCCCGTGATAACGCATGAAGAAACATTACCTTGGCTCGGTGCTTACTTTCGGAAGAGGTGCTTCAGGAATTGTAAATTTTATTTAATCAACTATTATGTTATACCATTATACGCTGTTCACCTTCAACTGGCTGGTCAAGGTCATATTCTCCTTGTCGCGATCTTCATCTCACCACCCCCGCCCCCCCCCCCCCTCCTTGCCCACCGATACCAACACATTGCTGTGTTTAGGTTGGCGTGTGGCAAATTTGTCAGCGGATACTCTTTTCCCTTCGCATGTAGGGGTAAGGGCAGCGGAGTGGGGATATAGCAGAGTGACCTTGAGCCGCCTCTTCTAACTGAAGGGAATATAACGATGAATATATTTATAAGATCATAACAACATTATTACTTTCCTTCTTCTTGCATTGCTATTTCCAGCTTATAATGTCTGGAAGTGAGAGAAATTATACCATTCTCGATACTCGATACTACTGCCGGTTAGTTTAAACGTCTGAGCCAAACAATTTGGTAATAAAACAGGCGTTCAAATATGGATAATAGTTAACGAAAATTATATATCCCTATCAATAGTCATAAGTGAAGCAGTTAATGGAGCTCGAGATTCGTTGATGTTAGTCCATTCAGGCCTTATGAAATTCGATCGTAGGGTGGAGACGTAAAGCTTGTAAAACTAAATGGTTCGACACCGATATCGACCCTCCCCCTTCCTTTATCCTCACGTATACAACTCAATACATTTAAAATGCATCAAGATCACCTTATCGCTTCAAGGAACACTTAAACACACGGATTTACAAGCTGAGTCCCTACAGCTGCAACCATACTCAAAATGACTTCATTTAGTCCTTTCATAATGCGCTATTCGTGTGATAAATTTCATTTAACTGAGAATTAAAGAATAAGTTCTTTTTCATACTCGTTGCAATTTCTGTGCGCCACGATTTTTCTCCTGCTAATAGCTCAAGTGACGTATAATTGCAGGCAACAATTTTGCTGTCATTGTGTTGGTCTCGCCAAATTTCTAACCTAATGTGCTCTAAAGAACTTTCGCTCCTCGTCCCTCCTTATCACCCGGTTCATTTAAAGCGTTTGGCTCAACAGTATTCCGGTTTCTATCATTTGAACTCACATAATGCAACAGCATGCACTTTAAAGCTTTCCAAAACATATTCAAAACAGTGTGTACGAGTTATTTAAAGATCGTTGATTTGTGCAGTATTTTTGAGCGTATTTAGCAAATGGTTAGTTACAGCCCGTTCAGTTAATAGAGGCGGCCCAAGGTCAGTCTGCTCTATCCCCACTCCTCTGTCCTACGTGCTAAGAGGAAGGTTGTCACCTGTCTGAACAAAAAGTGATCAGTTCGGAGAGGAGGGAAATTGGTTTGGTGCTGTGTCAGGGTAACATGACACTGAGACGCCAGTTGGGAGCGAACAGGGTATAGTAACAGCATTAACACACAGATGTTACGCGTGAAATGGAGTATTCTAATTTTTACATTAAATACTGTCGAATTAAATAAATGAAATTTTTTAATTAGTGAGCAGTGTAAGGCAATTTCTGGTTGACACTGGTGGAGAAGTTAATCTCTGACGAGTGCCAACAGATGAATGAAACAATGGATCAAAGAGTATTATTGCTTTTTACTTGGAAGAAGTTGCGAGTAGAAGAACGCTGATTAGCTGCTGAATTATTAATGCTATTATTATATGGTTTTGTAACGTATAAGTGGTGCAAAAATTATAACCGAGCTTGCGATCTTATATAAAAAAGTTTAAAGTAACATTGCTTGAATGGAGATAAGTAACCTAAATGAAAAGTCTGATCTCTTAGAAATAAGGAAAGTATAGAAAGAAAATTGAGCTTAAATAAGATAAATCATACCAATAAAATTGATTGATTTCGTCTACTATATATATAAGTATATAAATACATTTACTTTAGAAGTCTTTCATTATAAAGTTTCACGACGCAAAACGACACACACGAAGGTTACGGGGTTATACGATAGGCAAACGTATAAACCTAAATAGTACAATTTGGGAGCAGTAAGCTTCATAACTGTTAGCGATTGTTGCAGTACAACTGATGAATAATCTTTCTTACGTAATAAGAAGGCCTGAGAGAAAACAAAAGTTCAATTAAAAATACTCACACCAACATTATCTCTGCTTGTTCTGCTTCATTTTTCTGTCATCTTTCTTTTGCATTCTTACTTGCGAAGTTTCTAAAGATTCTAAGATACTATTCCATGCAAGATTTTTTTTTTAAATTGGAAATTCGTCAGTAGGCTCAAAATTAGACTCAACTAGTTACTTTCTGGATTGTTATTTTTCTCTGACTTAAGAAATTTGATTGTAACTAAATTCTATTTCTGTGTTCCCAAAATTGCAAGCCTATGAAAACGACTGCGCGTACTGTATTACCAAGAATGGTGTGAATGTCTAATATTCTCTAACAGACCAAATGTAGAGCTTGTTTATAGTTAACAATTAACCATAAATTTTGTTCTTTGAAACTACATGATTGACACATAAATCGCCGAATCAACTGATTAGAATTATTTTATTATCAGTGACAATTAAAACATTAAATTTACTTCAATGACAATTTCTGATTGTGAGAAGATCTTGAAATAAAAAAATAGTTTTTATAAATGTCTGCGAGAAAATTGATGTATTCCTTGAGGGGACAAAATCTTATTTTTTATGTTCAGGAAACTGGTGGTACTATTAGTCACGATTTAAGACGCTTATTTTAAAATAATTTTTATAGTCTGATTAATATAAACTCTACATTACCATCACTGTGTGATAGAATAATACTTGGAAGAACATTATTCACAAATTAGTTATTGGGAATGATTATAATCCCATGTTTATATATACTTTTACGAAATTGCCAGTAATGTGGAACTTTACCACTATCATCGTTTAAAATAAATGACATGGAATCACAATATTACAAAAATAAAATAAAAACTGCTGTTGATGTTTATGAACGCCTACAGAGAAGTATTTACTCCATTTGTGAATAAAAATTCTTCAAGCTCTCTTGTGTAAGGGATTTATTAATGATTAATAATTCCACTTGTACACTCTACTGATACTTGTCGGCAACATCGAACTTGTTCTGCGTGTTACTACTTTCGACATTTGTTTCTTTTAGTAGGCGCGTAATTTAATATATAGATTAAATTTTAACAAAGCTCGAAGATTTCTCATCATTTATAGACCACAAACTGAAACAATTCTGAGAGCATCCTTTCTTCATCAACTACTTGTCCAGAACAAAGCTATTTCTGTCACCGAACTGAAACTATAGACAGATTAAAATAATGACAAACGTTTCCATAAACAGAGTTCAAATTAATCTTTCATTGGTTTCAGTGATTCGGCGGTAGGGCGTTAATTTGTATTTAGTAAATCCTGCACCTACGGCAGCATATTGTTTTAATAGACTAATTTTATTCTTTGTAAATATTGTATTGATTTATGACGTCACAAATCCTGGTGTCTGTCATTTCGATGAATTTAAATTTAACACTAAAACGTCAATAACATCAATGTTTTTCGACGTAGGTGTGAAAGATTAGAAACATTCCTTTAAATGTCATGAACTGGAGATGTCGAGCTTTCCCACAAACGTATCACACGCCAAAACTATTTTACTTGTCATGCAATACTGTTCTTTGTTGCGTTTGCTGGGCAACGGCTGATTTTTCCACCGCAGTATTATAATTCTATTGTGGGCTGCTGACATGTTTATTTCATACTAGGCATAAATATGAATAACACATATAGATACGATTATAAGTCTGTTGTCAAAACACAAATAGTCAGAAACTAACAAAATCAGTGTCGATGAAGAAACATCGGTAACAAAGAAAAGAAGCATGTAGTTGACCGAAATCGAAGAAGAGTTAGTCAGACTTCAAATGAAAATTTTGAGACGAAATTCGGTAAGTAATCGCATTACAACGCGAATCGAAGACGTAGGCCGTATTAGGAATGTTCATTGATTTTTGAGAACTTGACCTGTTATACAACGCGTAATTTTAAAGTCGTTGTTACCTTAGCCTACTTAACGCAGAGCGTGCCGCGCTAGTTATCACCACAGCACGCAAATACGCCGCGCTTACTCACGCTACGTTTTCTGTTTGTGCACAAATACGTGTATGTTACAAGCGTAGGTTACTACGGTCTACTGTGTAGTGCAGTGCGAGTCTAAACTCTGATGTGTTTGTAGAGATGATCCAAGGATACTATTAATTTATCTCACTTTATTATTTATACGACCGATATTCACCACTACTAAATGAATTAGAAACAGTGGTTCAAGTCAAAGGTAGCAAGTTTATGTCCTTACAAAGGCGCGGGTGATTATAATTAAGTTCTGCATTCGTCATGTGCTGTCCATAAGTACATAAGAGTATTTAATGTCGTTGCATTGATACAATAGAAAGTGTTAATGTAAAGACTAGTATCTGGGTGAGTATCCTAATCGGCTTGATGGTACTTTTAAAAAATAGAAACTGTTTGACAACTATTTGTAACACATAATAGTACAACATCCACGAGTCATAAAACGATCGATGAAAACATGTAATTTTAAATTTAATTTGTCACCGAACGGGTTGGATAAGCGGTAAAGTTACGGCCTCGCATTCTATGGGACGCGGGTTCAAGTCTCCGTCAGGCCATTACGTTTTCCATGGTTTCTTCAAATCACTCAAGGTGAGTGCTGAGATGGTTCCTTCAAAATGCCCTGGCAAAATTCTTTCTCGTTTCTTGCCCCAGTCCTTTCCGCCTCTAAAGACTTTGAAGTCGGCAAAGCGTAAAATTTAAAAAAAAAAAAAAATTGACGTATTTTGTCAGTATTATTTAATTGTTTGCAGCGAAAAACATTTCTGTTACTACATGGGAAAAAATAGTCATGTTGTCTTCTGATTTCCTCTGATACTCTAAATAACTGCGTAAAACTGTATTTTCGTGCTAAAACAGTGTTTCTCTGCGATTAAAGATTGTTTACTTCTCTTAAGTGTCTATGCACACCAAGGTTTGCCTGTTCGAGTTAGGC
Source organism: Vandiemenella viatica (assembly GCA_031002005.1). Taxonomy (NCBI): domain Eukaryota; kingdom Metazoa; phylum Arthropoda; class Insecta; order Orthoptera; family Morabidae; genus Vandiemenella; species Vandiemenella viatica. Next base: position 128,330,367 of record JARYHS010008074.1, read on the forward strand.
ATTCAATCAAATGTTTTGTTCGTCCCGAAGTGTCTGTATTGAGAGACGATAATTAAATAGAAGAATAATTAACACATTTTTCTTATTTTATTGGCATTTGGTACGGGGAACTTTACAGCCATCCTCTTAACTTGTAGGATCTAACATCTATAATACATCATACAGTACAATTGAGTCACAACAAGCACACAAACTCTTTTAAAATCAAATAGACGAGTTATTGCTGGTTCTATGATTGTAAAGGTCGACTGCCATATTAAATTAAACCTCACTGTTTCATTGATGAATTGGGAATGGTTTCCAAGAAGCCAACGAAAGCATTTGGTTTCTTCTGTCGCAACTGGTAGCCTTTGCACGTGACGCAGCTCATAAACATCAACTTGTTTAATGAATTCAGTTAGCGCGTGTTAACGGGTCTTGGAGGGCACCGCTAAAAAGCGAACTCAAGTTACTTCTCGTAACGCTCATTCACTGCGAGCAAATCTTGGCTCTCTTGTCAAAAATCGAAATATGGGGCTATTTCTGCATCATAATACACTATTCCTTCATGGGGCTTCCATTTATATCAGCACTACTAGTAAGACGCGTGTATGTAAATTCTTTTTGAACGAAACCTTAATTCAAAATTACTCCTTTTAAGTCCTTTTATGCAGCGTTAACGTAACTTAGTGCACAACCAGAAGGTTGGTTGGATCCTCCCGAAGGATGCTTACTAAGCCATTGTGTCATAAGTGGGACACCCAGTTCCTTTCCTCTGGGACCTACAGTTTAAAGTGGCATCCGAACAACGGAACGACGTGGTATAGCTGCTGATATGATCAAACACAACTCTTAAAAATTCCTACACCCGCCGGGTTTTGAACCCGGTAACTCTTTAAAACAAAGCGCCTCATCCAGTGAGCTACCAGACCTCTCATTATGCAGCGTCACCTATATGTAAATCTATGTTTTGTGTATAACTTGTGCATGATTAACATTAGCACAGCTTTTTTAAATTCCACTTGTGATTTTAACAAAATACAACTATATGTTATTCGATTGCCATGAAAATTAAAGTAATTTCAACTGTATATTTAAATTAAAGGCAGCATTTATAAATGAGTAAAAAGTAATAATAGTTCCAAGTAGCGAACTTAGGCTTCTTGTTCAGCAAAGAAACACCAAGTTCATCAATACATAATGGATTTAAAATTAATGATAGGAGTAATAATTTTTTATCATTGCCTTTTTATAAAAATGTGATGGATGGCTTGACTATGTTAATAATTCACAAACGCGTCGACGGAACTAGTCAGAATGTTCTCCACTGTAATTCTACAATTATTTCCACATCTTTAAACATGAAAGACATACAATAGTTTATTTTTCTTCAAAATATTATTATTTCCATATATACTGTATTATTTTTAATATTGCTTTGTTCCAGTAATTTTATGGCCTTCTGTTTGGACAGAAACTGTAATATATGCATTTTTTTTTTAGAATGAGATGGAATTGCATTTCAACGACATCCAATAACGGAAACCATTTCAGAAATATATTTCGTTTATTTTTATTACTGTAAGTAATTTAGATTTTCATTAAGATATATATCGATTTCGGAACATCTGTTGTACAATAATATATCCTGGAGAAATAATTCGCCTCCAAACCGTCGTTCGCTGAACGTGGAGGTAATAATATGAAGGTGTTCTAATAACACTAAGAGACTTTCTTTTTATCTTTTTGGGAAGCTACATCGCAACTTAATAAAAAAAACAGTCATTTTAATTTACCCCCTCCTACTTACGCTACTATCACTCTTCACACTAGTATCGATGTGATAATCTAAGAGTAATCTACAGCGCACTTGTTCAGTTATTTTCATTAATTGAAGTTAGGATAAAAGTCTAGTAAGTGGGAAGTTTTTTAACACGTATACGGAAGTAGGTTTATAACATTTGCATACTATCTTTGGATAACATCTCATTTATCGCAACAAAATCTTTTAAGTGTTTACCCAGCCATTTTAGAACGGAAGTGGCTAGCGATCACCTGTGAATACATCATGGGAAAGTCAAGGACCTTGGTATGGAGATTGACGAGGTGGCCTCTGTTAGACACCTGCTGGACATAGAGATGGAAATTGATTTAAAAATCTGCTGAATTACATCACACTCAATATTTAATTTAATGTTTTTAACCTAAAAATGGTCATTTCTGTGATAGGCCTACTGTAACTTGAATTTGGTAACGTCGGTTGATTATAAATTTGTCTCCATTATATACTCAGTTTTGATTTTTGTAATATGAATACGCGTAATGGTTTTTGTAAAATAATGCGATTTTGATTTTATGGAACAGAAAAAATTCAATTAAAACTTAAAAACAATGATTAATGACTTATTAAAATCTAGTAACAGTAATTCAAAATTTGTAAGTCAAATAGAATTATATAATGAAGAACGTAGAATCATAGTTCTGTGTACCTACTATAACACACAATGATGAACCGTACGAGATTCCAGTTATAGTATTGCCGTGACTGTATCTTCAGTAACATCCTTAATATTCGTTGAGCGAATTATGCGGCGTTGCTGATCCATTAAAAATCAAGCAAACTTTCACAGGACAAAAGTGGAATAGTCAGATAATTTCAGTGCACAGCTGTTGGGGTGAATTGTTTTTTGATATAAGAACGGAGACTTTTCCAATGTATGATTGAAATGAAATCTTTATGAGGGTACCGCCAGATTGTGTTATAAGAAACGACATTGCGACGGTTAGCTCCACCATGTTCTTCAGGTGTCAATCCATCTACACTGCTTTGCTGAACGATAACCATTAAGTCGCCTCAAGTGCCATCTTTCATAGCACGTGATTCTGTCTGTCTTTCGCGCCAAGCTGACTCAATACCTGTCGGTCAGCAAACCAGTATAGACAGATTCACAACTGACGAAGACGGCGGGTACACCCATGAAGATTTTATTGTTCTTTTTTTAATAGACTCACAACGGCATGAAATGTTTTAAATATTTTCGTACGGTTTTTTTTTTTTTTTACTTATGGCTTTACGCCTCGTCGACGGCTGAGGTCATTAGAGGCAGGATGGGACTGGGTACAAGGAACGGGAAGGAATTTGGCCATGGTCTTTTTGAAGGAAGCATCCTGGCATTCGCATAGAATGATTTGGGGAAACCATGGAAAACCCAAATCTGGATACCCCGACGGGGATTCGAACCCGCGTCCTCCCGAATGTCGTACGTTTTTGACGTTACTAGCTGGTTATCATTAGTTTTAAAATAAAATTGTTCGTATTAAATAACAGTAATTACTCTTTAACATATCTTTCCGTCCATAAACTAATAGAACATATCAATTTTATTAATAATTGTAACGCCAATGCAATTCAAATTGTTGTTTTATTTTCCGAACGCGTTTCGCTTCATTTGCGAAGGATCTTTAGAGGTTCTGTCTGTGGGTATTTATTTATACATATAATTAATTACATTTGTTCAATTGTACAATTTAACATGAAAATTGTGGGTTACAGATTTAAGATTACTTACATTTTTCTTTGGTCACATATGCTTATAATTGTTCAGCCTTTTAGCATCAGTTATGTTTGTAACTGCAGTATATATTGAGGAAATGGCCCACAATATCCAGATGTTAATAGAACATACGAGGGCTGTCCAGTAAGTAACAGACGTTTTGACCTGGCGCAACAATGGGTGCTCCTAGCGCCGCCATCTTGTCGTCAGACTGTTCATACATTCAGTACGCAACCAGCCGTGGTAGTTTGCACATCGTTCCTATCGTACTTTGAATACAGTAGAGTGTTAAAATGAGCGCTGCAATTAAAAATCCCGCCAGTTGTGAAGTGCGAGCTGTAATACGGTTTTTGCTGGCGAAAAATCACAAACCAATTGAAATTTATCGCCAGATTTGTGATGTGTACGGCCAAGGAATAATCAGTGAAAGCCGAGTGAGGCAATGGTACATTGATTTTAAAAATGGTTGAACCAATGTTCACGATGAGGACCGCATGGGTAGGCCTAGTGTTGTGAGTGATGAACTGGTGATGAAAATCAACGAAAAAATCCTTGAAAATCGTCGTTTCACGATTACGGAGCTTTCAGAACATTTCCCCCAAATTTCACGGAGTTTAGTTCATGAGATTGTGGTTGGTAAACTTGGTTACCACAAATTTTGTGCCAGGTGAATTCCGAAAATCTTAACAGAAGACCACAAAAAACAGAGACTTGCTGCAGCACTGACGTTTCTGGAAGACTACGCCAAAACTGGAAACCAAGTTGTCGATCGTATCGTAACTGGCGACGAGACTTGGGTAAAGCACGTCACCTGTGAAACAAAACGGCAGTCTATGGAATGGGGACACACGCATTCGCCCAAGAAACCGAGGAAGTGTCTGCAAACGCTGTCAGCAGGAAAAATTATGGCTACTGTGTTTTGGGATGCTAAGGGTGTGATTCTCGTTGAATTTCTTGAACGTGGCCAAAAAATCACTACAGAAAGGTATTACGAAACACTCAGAACATTAAGACGCGCGATAGAAAACAAGCGTCGGGGAAAACTCAGTGAGAAAGTTTTGTTTCTCCACGACAACGCTCGTCCACACATGGCCAATCGTACCCAAGAGCTCTTGGATGGTTTTGGATGGGAAGTTTTCAATCACCCGCCGTACAGCCCGGATTTGGCACCGAGCGACTACCACCTGTTCCCGGCGATGAAGACGTGGCTCGCAACACAACGGTTTGAAACTGACGCTCAACTGCATGCCGGTGTAAACCAGTGGTTGAAGTCTCAGGCAGCAAATTTCTACAGAGAGGGTATCGAAAAGCTTGTACCACGTTAAGATAAGTGCCTTAATTTAAATGGCGATTATGTTGAAAAATAGCCTAAGAGTTTACCTCTAAAATGCATATAATAAAAATCGTTTTTTTCACTTTGTTTATTTTTTATTACAAAACGTGTTACTTTCTGGACAGCCCTCGTACTTTCCATTTTACTGTACCAACTGTTTCGCTGTTACGCTTCGAAAGAAACGAAAAAGAAAGAACAGCCTGGTATTTCTGTGTTTTCTACTTTCATTATTTAACCGCCTTTATAAACTGTGAGGCCTCTCTTAGCAGTCTGTGATGAGTTTTTCGATGAAACAGCCAAGGCCGTCATGAAGCTAGAGGGCGTAGCAGAGAGCGCCTACCGAATAGGCAGCCAGCGGAGCTTGCGCACAGAGGCTGCGTTTCATTAAGGCGCGGCTGGTCACAGTGGCGGGTTCGCCTTTCTGCCGTAGTTTACACTCTGGTGAACTCGCCCGCGGGCACTGTCATCAGCGCATCTCTCCTCTGACAGCCGGCTTAATGAAGGACTGTCAGTCCGCGTTGGTCTCCAGCAGAACCACTCGCGGACGGCTCGTGTTCCGTCCACTCCCCCGACGCCAGTCGTCAACATTAACGCGTCACACTGGCAGGTGACATGCTCACAACACCTACAGCACGCAACACGTTTTCTTCCGGAAATCAGGGAACTCTAGCAACGGCAATTTTTATTGCAACGAACAATAATTTCTTCGGGTAATCTCTTTCTTCGTGTAGGTATTGTAATGACTACTTTATTGGGAGTTTGATTTAAACTGAGTACTGGATGACATATGGCTAAGAGTTTCGCATTTATTGCAGTTATTTATGATTTTACCCAACGTGCCGTTTTATTTAAGACCATCAAGAGAAAAATGATACGAGTTCACAATATTTATAATCAATAATATCTAGGTCAGTGGTTCCCAACGTGGTCAGTACCACCATCCGGTGGGCGTTGAACAGATCATGGGGAGCACTTCTGGCTGCAGGAAAATTTAGGGGGTGCTGAGTCACCAGTCCCTGCTTTCCAGTACGCACCAAAGAAGTTTTTTATTGCTTTTTCATGACCATCTGTAGCCAAAAGAGTATTTAGCGCAGTAAGAAATTTATTAGAACAGATTGTCTATAATGGATCGGAAGATTTAGGATTTCTGTTGACAAATAAGGCTCCATATATCGAAAAATTAGTGTCATTACATCGAGCTCAACTGTCTAATTAACATTTTTTTTATAAAGTATATTTATTAATGAAACTGTGAAAAATAGTACAACAACATTGTTAATTTCTGTTAATAAAGTAACTTGATAAATCTGTGCTTGTTTTATTGATATATACATATGATATTGCACACTTCGACTAAGAGGGGCGCCATCGACTCATTGTTTCAAAAAGTTTATTATGGAAAAAAGTCGGTGTATTTTCTCAAATAATTAATGGATAATGTTTTTCAAAATAGTGGTGGTGAGTAAGATTTATTTCTTTCTTTCTTTTTTTTAAAGGAAAGATGGCTGCAGGGAAAGGAATATTGGGAATCTAGATGATTCACAAACAACGGATTTATTGCTCCATTAAGTTTGTCTTTATTGCAGTAACAAAATAGTCTGAATGTTGTGAAACAACGGGCTTGCCTCCCGTGAAATATGTTAGTGTAATTTGTAATATGGTATCTTATCAAGTGTTTACATTGGTAAGACACGTGATAAAACGAAGAAAGGAGGAGAGAACTAAGTGTGTTTATTATGGAGGGGCATAAAAAATAACAGAAGTAATTATTGAATATAATTTGCACAAAGAAACTTTAAATACCATTAAAGTTTATTGTTTCATGAATCAGGCTCTAAAAGAATTTGTACTACAAAGAAGACTGAAACAACTCCAGTTAGATTTTCGCATTTTGTGGAAGCTTAACGAGATAACCGTATAATTCTTACAACGTACATTTAATTGTTTGGTAAGGCTAAGGTCTCGGTGAAAAGCATTTACGTAACTCAGGGCAATATGCACTGTTGGAGAATTATTACAAGTAGTCTTTCACTTATGGACACAGATTTACTACATTTTTTGTTGAATCCGTTATGTGTCGACTCACACACAGCCAAGGTTCGTCTACCCTTTCGTTGTTGGCAGGCACGGTAGTCAGTAGGTTCTCGGCTCCTCAGTGAGCGCACTTGTCGTCAAAAAAGTTCTTCTCACCTGTTGCTCCTCCCACAACAAAGAAATACCCGACGGACAGTCGGTGATCGTCCTTCGATGTAAACCACCAATCAGTCCTTCAGCGAACCATTCTTCTCCTCACATTCGCTCTGCTCCTGTTAACATTTACATCAAACACCAGTATCTCGAATTAATGTGGTATGTGATTGGCTGTCGTGTATTTCCCACTATCTGCCACGCATCGAAATTCTTGGAACTCTTTTCTTATCCCAGCGACAGATCGATGGATGGAAGTTTTTTGTCTGTGCTTTGCCGTGTCATTTAAAACGACTATATTTCACAGATTTGAATAAATTTATTGTTGAGTGTTGGCTTACGACTATGGATGTTAAGTCAAAAACGAACACTCATGATATATCCTTTTGTTTAAATTCAATAAGGAAAGGTAAAAAAGGTTAAAACATTTCCACTCATATACACACAGTTTCATATTAAAACAAAACGTACCAAGAAAACGGTTTTCTCGTTTATAACTGGACTACTTTGAATTTTGTGATTCTTCACGTTCAGTAAACAATCGAGCTATGGTAGAGCTCGTTTAAACGCATTAATCTGCAATGATTCACGAGACTCCGTCTCAAATGTTTCGTATATCGTCAACAGCCGTTGTTTGATACGTGTACCTCATGAATTGTTATGAACTTGCGCATCAACCCAATATTTGTGTGAAATACGTATGTAGCGTAATTTCGTATTTATCATTAATGACTATACACTAGATTGACTTTAATAGAAATACTGAATCACTACTGCCATCGAAAGCTTGGCACTGGAGCCAGAATGCTAATGAATGTAAGTAAAAAGGTGACACCATTTAACTATGAATATACAATTAATGGCACTGTCGTTAGAACGGTAGATTCCGCTAAATACCTAGGGGTAACAATTCGTAATAATTTGTTGTGGAATGAGCATATCGAGAATGTAATGGGAAAAGCAAATCGTATGCTCCGATTTCTAGGTCGTAATTTAAATCAATGCGCTCAGGAAGTTAAATCGATTGTATACAAGTCACTAGTACGTCCTCACTTAGAGTATTGTTGTTCTGTATGGGGTCCCCATCAAAAGGGGTTAATGGAGGGATTAGAAAAGGTCCAAAGAAGAGCCGCCCTATTCGTGACAGGTATATATAGTTGGAGGGAATGCGTAAGTGTGATGTTGAAGGAGTTAGGTTGGGAAGACCTGGAACACCGAAGGCGTTGCTCTCGACGGAAGCTAATTGAAAAATTCACGACAGACGTATTTCGGAATGACAGCCAGCAAATATTGCTACCAGCAACATTCATATCTCGAAATGACCGCGAAAATAAGATAAGAGAAATCGGCGCCAGAACCGATTCATTTCTGTACTCATTTTTCCCACGAGTGATTAGGAATGGAATAGAAAGGATTTACCGGGCGAGTAAACTTAAAATCCGACAGGAGTAGCTTTCGATAAAGCACTCCAGCCATCCTGATCTGGGTTTTCCATGGTTTTCCCAGAACACTCCACGCGAATGCGGGGATGGTTCCTCACAATAGCCCATGGGCGCCTCCTGCCATATCCCTTATTACCCTTCCAAACCATAACCCTTTTCGATAGGTGCAATGCACCCTCCGCCACACACTTTTAGTGATTCGTGGAGTAATAATAATAATAATAATCACTGCGCTGGAAGATGCAATGGCAGATTGTCAGTTATATCTGATTTCCTGTTACTATAAAACTAATTCTGGAGAAATCTTTCCTGGGTGCGTTCGATGACTAACTACCTTACGAAGTGTAAAAAAAACGGTGTTAGTAGTCACCAAGCAAAATTTACAGCCTCCATTCTAAAAGCTTAATGCCTAGTCACCAGTGCCCTTCTTGTAGGCATTACAGTCCAAGAGTTATTATGGGTTTCGCTTTTCTCAATTATTGACTTGTAGGTTAAAATTTGATAATTTTCGAAATGAAACTCACTTGAAGCTTCTACTAACTACGTGGCAGATGTAAAAGTTAAACAGTAGCCATAATTTCTGCGACTTTTGCAAATTAAAAATTCAATATGCAAGTGTATCTCCGTGTTTTACTGTTATATGTATCTTTACGTGCTCCTGTTACTTAATTTTATAATCGTGAAAAGGGAAAAATCCTACTTGCTGTTGCTCCTGTACTAAAACATGGCAGTTATTTATGAGTTTAATGTTTTAATGTCATTTTATTCTTTAGTAAACGACTATTTTTTACAACATAAATTTGCGTACTGTTCGGTAAACTTTGTGTACAGTCTATTGTTTCTCGATTTACATTTGGCAAGCTTGGGTATTGGCAAGGTAGAATTTGGGACTGTATTCAGTTGTTACTCTATTTCGCTCCAGAAAGCATGAATGCCGGTATTTGACATCTGTACGAAACATGAAATCATCTTCACATTTTTCACTATAAATTTCCAATTTAACCAGAGAGTGTTATTAATTACCGTGTAAATTGAAATGCGTATCGACCCATCTTCCCACCACTTACAACTATTTCTGTAGGCAGTATGATGTAATTTACGGCATTTCGTCTAGCAGAGAGTGCAGTTCAGAAGCATTAGAATTCTTCCTTTTCATTGCAGTCCCTACTGGCGCAGACAGAGAGCGGCTATTAAAGGCGCAGGCATTTTATTTTTCTTAGTCTTAAATTTATCATCCTTAAGATTCACGAAAGTGAAAGAAGTATTTAATCCCACATACAATTAAAGTGGTGGGCGAAGGGATCAATCGAATATTAATTATTACATTAAAGTAGGTTAGTCGCAGGTTCTCAAAACTATACCACTAGAATGATTTTATAAATTCAAACGAATGGTAACATAAAGTTAAATAGGAACATTAATTTTATATAACTATTTTCATGCATATTACTTGCTGCTTCAGTGTCATTGGTTGAATTTCGGAGATGTTTCATCACTGCTTGACTGGATCATTTTTCTATTTGTTCAAAATCAGTTTTATAACATCTGACTTGCGCAGTTGAGAGAGACAATAATGAACAGTTAATTGCCGTTAGACTTGACTATAGAAAACCGAACGAAGAAATATGCTACCCAGTAGTTCAGAGTAAACTGCTGTACTGGTCTAAAATCTCGGACAGTAGAGAAAAGGATCAAGAAACATTGGAGGCTGTTGCAATGGATTTTTGGAATGTTTTAGAATATACATTACACAATTTAGAACACGTACCAAATGAGCAAATAATAATAATTCCCTGTGGTCATAATGATCTAGTGGCAGAGTTTTCATTGGCTGCACATTCCGCCCCTGTCGCAGAGCCTTAACCTAACATGACAATCCTAACAGGTACAGGGGACCTACAGTTTAACACGGAATTCGAACCACGGAAGCGTCCTGACATACATCACATTATACAGCAAGCTGTGCCAGAGGTGGAGGTCGGGTTAAGAGCCTATGAAAATCCCCGCCGAGACAGGGATTCGAACCGGGAACCGGACCCCCATTGAGACACCTTACCGCTATAATGAGCAAATGTGAGAACGAATGAATCTAAATAGAACAATATCTGTTGAAGTGAAGACCCGTTGGTCTAAATAATATGGATGTGTCGGATATGGGTCACTTCAAGTTCGATTTAAGAAGTTTATGAATGGTTACCAACCGTAATACGGAAGAGAGCACGACCTTTAGAAGGGTAGTAAAAAGGTGAACAAGAGCTAAATAATAGAAAATCAGTGAAAAAACAAGCAGGTTATGATAAAAGAGAAGGCCACATGAATCACTTAAAATATTTCTTGTGTTAAGAAATTCACGTACGGGTCATATAATTTGTTTTATTACTGTGGTCTACGCTATTCGACTGTATTTACGTATTTTTGGTCATAGATTAGTTAAACTTCTAGTCGAAGGTAAGGTCCTTGATTGTTAAACCTTTTGTCGCATCGCTACAAATAAAACCCAGCAATAACGTTCTACTTTACAAACTGTACCACGTAAGCTCTTTGTATGAACGAGAATCTTAATCCTAGCCGTGGGATTGCGGAGGTGAGCAAATCGAGGCCGTCGCCTTGAAGGCAATTCCCACGAGACAGGGCTGCCCCTGCGCGGTTTACGAGCCGCCACCAGCTCAGCTCCGGCGTATGGCGGAGAAATATGGAGGGGCGCCGCAGATGAGGCGGGCGGTCCCCCACGGAGGCCATCCGTCTGCGCGCAGCGAGATATCGCTTTGCAAAGGGGGTCGGAGGAGATCCTTTTACGGTCGAGCGGCAAATTGGCGTCAGTCGGCCACTATTGATGGGCGCCGCGCATCCCCTGTCGGATAGCACCCTGCATCCGCAAAGGGGTCTGTGAGAGCGGATACGTCTGTGCAACTGAACCAGGCATTCGACACATACCTCGAGCAAACTGGTCGTATCGAATTCTCTAAACCATAGGTGTCAAACTCAATTTTGCAGAGGGCCGTATATTAAATTTAGAATGTGTAGGCGGACCAGATTCAAATAAAAAAAAGTACTGAATTATTATAACATTTTATTTATTTAATTGTATAGTATACAGGGTGTTACAAAAAGGTACGGCCAAACTTTCAGGAAACATTCCTCACACACAAACAAAGAAAATATGTTATGTGGATATGTGTCCGGAAACGCTTACTTTCCATATTAGAGCTCATCGTCGACGGCTGTGATACAATACGCCATTCTCCAGGGCTGCATCAGCGCATCAGGGATTCCATGCGACGGGGGGTGGATGCATGTATCCTCGCTAACGGAGGACATTTTGAACATTTCCTGTAACAAAGTGTTTGAAGTCACGCTGGTACGTTCTGTTGCTGTGTGTTTCCATTCCATGTTTAATGTGATTTGAAGAGAAGTAATAAAATGAGCTCTAACATGGAAAGTAAGCGTTTCAGGACACATGTCCACATAACATATTTTCTTTGTTTGTGTGTGAGGAATGTTTCCTGAAAGTTTGGCCGTACCTTTTTGTAACACCCTGTATAATATACGGTTGTTAAAAATCATATCAAAGTTATAAAAGAGGGTAATTATTTTGAGCTCGAGGATCCAGATACCTGATTTCACTTGTTTTTGGTAAGCTCATTGACGTCAGGTATCATATTTGTTGTAATTATTTTAAGAACTGATTGGAGATGTTCATTCATAATTCTTGTGCAATGTTTGTTCTTATTTATTTTCATGACGGAAAATATCTGCTCACATAAATAGGTGCTACCAAACATGCTCAGAATTCGTGCTGCATGCTTTTTTAATTCCGGGTAGTTATCCAAACTCTTGAAATATTGTGTATAAAATATAAGAGCATTAACCTCTTTAAATTTTTCTTTCACAATACTTTTTAATTCCGGGTAGTTATCCAAACTCTTAAATTATATTGTGTATAAAATGTAAGAGCGTTAACCTCTTTAAATTTTTCTTTCAAACTGCTGTCGGATTGAAGATCTATGAACTCCATTTGCAAATGAACTGGTGCCTGTGAAGCTTCAAAATTGAATGGATTGTTCAAAATTGGGAATTCCATTTCATTAATTTTGTGGAAGTCTTCAAAACGATTGTGGAATTCCGTGATCAGATTTTGCAGAAGTTGAGAATATTTATCCAATTTTCTTGGTTCATTGTGCCAAATGATTTTAAATGAGGGAAATGATTCGAAGTTTGATTTTTACCTGATTTTTCCACAGCCTCAACTTTGTTTCAAAAGCTTGAGTACATGAATACATTTGAGTGACAATAAGATTTTTACCCTGTAACTTTACATTTAGATCAGTCAATTTCCCAATTAGACTGAAAAACTCTGCACTCATTATCAACTTTATATTTTTGTGACATTATGCGAAAATCGTAATAATAATGGAACTAGACACAACAAATATGGATAACGCACGCGCACGACACAAACAAATGCACAATACCTTCACAACCGACTCAACTGACTCAAGTCGCGCCAACGCACTCCTTTCATATCGATAAGGAAGTTCTAGTCTAGACTCGAAGCGCGTGGAAGATTCCGCTTGTTGCTAAGAGATGGCGTTACTGTCTATCTCTCTCGCTTCTCGGTTGTCTAGGCACGTGCTGCCCTTGAAATTACTTATAAATGTAGTGTGCGCATTTTAAAACTTCCATAGAGGAATCAAGTGAAGTCTAAAAGCTCTATAAAGCATGATTCTTATTTCTGTGTCACATTGCGTTCGTGGACCGTATTGATAGGGCTGTATCTCTGACATCACTGCTCTAAACATTAGTCACGTATGTTTTATAAGATGTCCTAAAAGTTGATGCAAACCATCTGAATGTTACAATATCCGTATAAGGTAAGTTTATATGAAAGAACAAGTATAATAGTTTCAGATAAACAAAGGAAACATCAATTAAACGTTAAGACAGTGATCTACTTTATCATCTTTCTTTTATAAATAAGTACCTCAAGAACGCCTATCACATTTTTATCATGTTCTCATGATGCTTTCGCAGATGACCAGATAATTGTTGCTAATTTACCAGTAGAACTATACCTGATACAGGGAGTTTTGTCTTCATGAAACTTGCAGATATCCCGCACTGACTCATACATACTGTCATGTTGTATCAAAAATTTTAGTAAATGAAGAAGGATAATTAAATCTTGTTTTTAATAGTTACGGGTCTATATTTCATATTTAAACGAAGGTTAATAATTAATCAGCAGAAAATATAACGATTAAACATGATGACCGGAACAATTAAACGCATTACGCAGAAAAAAGTAAGGAAACAGATAATCTGAACATTTTTGCTAAGAACTCTGGATACCAGAAATGTAACGCGGAGTTGAAACATGGCTAATAACAAAAACTACACAGGATGAATTGAAAATGCTGAGATAAGGTTTTAAATACACATGCCAAGTTACACGACACGAAAAATATTAAAAAGAAGGAATCAGTGCTTGTGAATAACAAAGTAAAAGATTGTAGGGAACCACACATTTCTGTCAAAAGACACTTTTTGAATGGTTACCACTCGGGCCTGGAGTTCGGAGTTCGATTCCGGGTGGGGCCATGCTGATTTCGGTTTTCCACAGTTCCGCGAAATAAATCCGGTAAATGTTGGGATGGTTTATTCAAAACATCATGGTCAAATCATTTCCTGTTCGTTGTCTGCTACGGACTCTAAAGACCTTAACTTCGACGAGCCGTAAGGCCCTAAAAGGTGTTGAAGGCGCACTGATCACCAAGGTACAGTGTTAAAATATGCTGTGTTACCTTTTGTTTCAGACGGTATCAAATTATTCCATGTTGACATATGTTGGGACAATTATAGGGTTAACATTCTTAAAATATATATATATATATATATGTTGTATATAGATATATATGTATATATTGTACGTAGCCAAGAATGCTGTGAGAACTTCAATGGAATCACAACGCTGAGAAAATAGCTAAATGACCAAATTTCCAGTGTCTTCCAATAAAGAAGTATATTACAAAATCCTAATAACTTTAAACTTAAATGGAATAATTTTATGCTACATTAAAATACAAAAAATAATTTCATACTCTATTAAAGAGACCTATGATAAAAGGGAAAAAGATCATAAAATACTTCGTAACTGATATATTGATCTCCAAAAATTATGTGCGTAATGTAATAACTCCAATGGGTATCGGTAAAATGATTAAATGGTCGCGTTGCACAGTTGTTAACTGATAATTAGCTAGTATTGATATTAAGGGTGCACATGGAACAGTACATTTGATATAATCTACCTCGTCTAAGCAGTACTGAGTTATCTTTTTTAGCCTCGTGTACGTGTCAACTGAGCTTCAATAATCATTCCTTAGTTTGAATGTATGATTTCCAGGCATGACAGTTGAAATCAATACCCCTTTTTCTCGGCAGATTAGAACAAACCTGTTCTCCACCTGTTGAATCCGAGGTAAATCTGAATAAGGAAACCGTTGCAGTAGCCCGAATCAGCCGGATAACATTACATACATGTCCGCGAATGTATGATTCTGCGCAGTGCTTCAACCACTCCTGTAACTGTGTTAGTCGCGGGTTAGTAGAACCTTTGTTGTAACTCAGATTTAACGATGAATACAGCAGTAAATTAATACACAACAATACGAGATCGTTTTAATTTAACAGAAGGTATGACATGACTTCCAGCCAACCGATTTCAATCAACTTCAAAGTTGTGGTTGGGAACCACCATAAAACGAGTCCTGGAAAGGCTACTCTTTCATTTTAGAAAGATTCGAGGTCAAATATCATGGTGCCATATCACTTTCCAACTATGGGGAATCGAAAAGTGAGTAATTTTCATAAATATAACTAGATAGAGTCAGCAAGCTAAAAGTTTTTTTTTTTTTTTTTTTTTAGAAATAACAGAGAACATTATTTTCGCCCGATAAAGTTCAGCTCTTCTGTAACGTGGTTGGTAGTCTGGTGGTAGGAAGTCGGGTCTTTATATTTAAATGAAATATGTTTTTCTCTTTCCTTATTGCTTTACACCTCGCCAACGTCGATGTCAATAGAGGCGGGAAAGGACAGTGAAGGAATTCGGCCATGGCCTTTTAGAGGAAGTATCCCTGCATTCACCTGGAGTAATTTGGGGAAACCAAGGAAAACCCAAATCTGAATGCCGGGCCGGGGAATCGAACCAGTGTCCTCTAATGCGAGGCCAGAGCATTAACCCCTCACCCACCACGCTCGGTGTGAAATATGTTTCTTCTCATTCACACATTTGTAGTACTATGTATTAAGATAAATATAATTGTGTCAGGAACCGTGGAATCTCGATAGTTTTCCTTAATAATCGAAAATGGAACGAGCGTTGAACAAGTCATCAGAGATTTATAAATGCTAAGAAATATAAGGCCACGTTTAAATTTTAGTTTCTTTTATCTACGTAGATCTTTAGCAATTATGCCACCTTTGCTAACCTGCTTATTAAATATCTGATGGTAATAATTTCTTCGACCTAAACCAGGGGTGGGTAAATTTTCCGGCTAGCGAGATTAATCATACTTTTGCGAAATATATTTATTTTATAATGGTCAAAGTAGTGAAAACCAATGTATTAAAAAATACGTTATTTGTGCATCCGTATGTTCAAAAATGAATTGTCGAAATTGTGAGTAAAAATTAACTTTGATTTTAAAATAATTTTCTTGCAAATATATGACAGATATTATTAGCATCATTATTATTATATTATCTATATTTAAATGTAAGAATAATAGTAAACACAATAATTACTCATGGTTCAATTTGTTACTACAAAAAATGTCTATAGAGGGACTAAATCTAATATGGGGATATATAATTTTATATGCGTCCCGCGGAGTTATGATGCATTTACAAAGTGGTCCGCAAGATCATTTTGGTTGGCCACCCCTGATTTAAACTAAAGTAAGACTCATTAATGTGCTATAACGACCACAGCTACGAACTGGGATTTAAAGTGTTTATTCGTGTGTAAAGTACGTAACCCCTTAAGTAAACTGCTTAAGGTACTATACTTCTTAGAGTCCATAGAAGTACATCAGAACTTTAGCGGAAGATATTTCACGTTTTAGACTTTTTGTTCAACATTTTATCTACGTCTAGTAACTTTCTCAGCATATAGTTTGGAAGCCTCTGAGGCGGATAAAAGCTTACCTTTCCTCTTTGGCATGCAGTTACGGCAATGTTTAATGCCTGATATTGTTCATTAGGATTTCGTCTCTGGCTTCTCCGCTGCTCATTTCCTGGCTGCGTTAATTAGTGAGATTTAATGTGAACGCGCATTAATTGCAAATAGCATTTAGAATTTTACAGAGTTGTTGCTGTGAGTCTGAAGCGGTGTGAGCCACGGAAACTGTGACCGTCGCCGAAACAACAAATCCACTTTACCTCAGAGCGTCGTATCCTCCAACGAACAAGGCTGATGTTAATTAAATCTCAAACAGAGTAGCTTGTGAATCTTATCCGACGTAAAGAAATAATACGACGCAACAGAACGAAATAATGTGCGTATGAAATTATCTTGTGTTCTGTTTATTTTCATAGGCAGAAAACTTGCTTTGCACGGTGTTTTATCATCTGACGGAATGAAAATCTTTCTTGTAGTGTTTAGCGATTATTGTAATAGATTTAGTCTACAGTACTAAATGTCAATAACGGGACTTGGTCTGTGTACTGAAGTTATTTTTGAAAAAATAATGTTTGAAGACTCCTAAACCCAAAAAAATTGTTTTCAGTAATTTTAACTGTGCATTTATCTATTTATCAGTTTGCCTTTTCCGACATCACACAGAAACTGATTTACTTGCTTCGAAGTGTATTTAAAAGATTGAGAGATCAAGAACTGAGTTAATTTGAGATTTGTCTCATCCCGTGAGAGCATTAAATTTAAATCGGATCTTTAAACCTTTAATTAGGTTGGCAGAGAACTATGTATAGGATACCGTTAACGCGTCGCTTACATATTTTCAAGAAAAATATTTAATTCTTATGAAATATCAGTAAATTAATAGAGATAATTAACAAGTTGCCGACATTCTTTTCTGTACTCTATATGTAGAAACAAAATATGGAAAAAATGAAATGAGTACTATACTTCAGGTACATCGGCGAAACATTCCAAGTGAATGGAACTGAATGATATTAGATGCCAAATGATGGAAACAGTTTAATACAAAACATCAAGAAAAACACCTCCAAACATACAAAACTGAGACGTTACAATATCGTTATTAATCCACAATGTCTCTATGGACGGAAATACACGTTTTGGACAGGAAAACAGATAAAGAAAACATTGAAAAAAGAATGAAAAGTTATGAGGAAAGTTTTTGTCCCAAAACTCACAGGAGACCAATATAGACTCAGAAGTAATCGGGAAATATTACAAGATACAGTCATTCACTGTGACATTAGAAAACGCAGGCTACAATTTTACGGACACGTCCCAAAAGAATGAACTCAGAGAGACTCACAAGATAAATTGTTTTATTCTATGAACGCCGAAGTAAGTCTGTATCATATAGAATCAAATTGATTGGCGAAATCAAAAAGACGTCAAATTAGCAGGAATCACTGCAAAAGACATCGGAAACAGAGAGACATTTAGATCCAAAACTCACGAGTGGAAGTTTGACCGGGAGGAAAGACTGAAGAAAATAACTGGAACAACATAGTCTGATGAGAAGAAAGAAGCCAACAGTAAGCGTATGAATTAAATATGGCCACAATGGAAAGCATAGTTTCTAAGTACTTTATGTAATCTTCATGTACTCATCCGCAAAGAACAATAAACAGCCTAAATGACGCGTAAAGCCAGTTATATGTGCAGTATGCGGAGATGCTGAAATTTTTTTAAGGTGAATGCCGATAACTATCTCATAAGTTGTGATAAATAAAAAACTTTTATACACAGTAAATTCCACTCGACCCTTCGTTTTTTCGTTACTTCTTCCACAACAGGCAGTGTGAGGTAAACAGAATACACTATGATTAAAGCAGAATTGCAGTGATAAAATAAAACACCGATTCACTGCCTGGTATTATAAAGTATTTTATCTCCACCCTCCATTTTTTACTTCTTGGAACTAATTTCACAAAGGACCTCAAAAACGAATATTTTTTTTTTTATAGTTCTGAAAAATGTCTAAGGAAAGCATAATTTTAAAAATGATTAAATATTATTTATTTGTTTGATATATTTCATTCTCTGTGTTTTAAGTAAACCTTCATGTTTCTTCTGTTTAAGCATTCTCCTGTTATGTTGTGATCTGGTTCTTGTAACACCTACGGAGAATAGATCGTAAGCAATGGATGCTATTCACTTTACAATTATTTATGCATTTAGTCGTCGTAAATCATCAAATAACAACATGTAAATTTAAACGAACGTTGCATATACGAGGAGCGGTTAAAAAGTTCCCGGAATTCTGTCGTAGTGTTGGCATTTGTGATGTAATAGTTATAAGTTTGACAGGTCTGAACTGGTCATAACAGGCAGTGTGACTGCAGTGTAGCTGAAGGTAGGTCTGAGTGGTCATCAGTTGGCGCGATGTCGCAGTTTGAGCAAAGAGCAAACATCAAGTTCATGTGCCTTTTTACGTGTAAGTTTTGAAAAGACTGAGGGAAATAATCCGAAGAAAACGTGCCGACAAATGGCAAGGAGGATGGTCACTGCATCACGACAATGCTCCTTCCCACACATCGATTGTTGTGCAGACATGGCTTGCAGAAAAGAACATTCCAGTCCTCTACCTGCCTCCTTACTCACCGGTTTTAGCGCCATCGGATTACTGGCTCTTTCCCAAGATGAAAATGGGCCTCAAAGGTAACCGTTTTGCCACCGTAGAAGACATCAAAAACCAAAGCGACGGCTGTACTTCGGAAGATACCAAAACAGGATTTTCGTCGTTGTTTCCAGCAATGGCAGGAGCGGTGGAGCAAGTGTGTGTGTTCAGAAGGAGCCTACTTTGAAGGAGATTAGCTAAATGTGTACTTATCTTTTGTTAATAAAGAGTTACAATGAAATTCCGGGAACTTCCTGACTAATGATATTGCATTTACACTTCATTTCAACAATATAAATGGTAATAAAATTAAATCCAGTTATTTATTTGGAACTTCGTGATTAGCTAACAGCGCTGTCGTGGCAGCCAGTGTAACTAATAATTTGGGCGTCATCGCTTGCCGAAAGTTGCCGAGCCATTGCGTTCACGTTCAGCCTACAGGCACAATGCATTTTACTAAAGTATATTGCGCTGAAAGCAAACTATCATGTCACATATCTGTTAATGTTGCCAGATTTTAATCTTGACCAGCAGTCCCGTTCCCAAAGCCACAGCTGTGCTGGACTGCCCTCGATAACTTCTTGTTTCTTTCTGTTATGTTTGCCTGGTCACGTATTGCTTCTACAGTCCCATCTGCACGATTACTGCTCTTTGCGGAAGTACGATTCACCAACACGATCCTCACGTCCGCTCCTAACAGTGGCATCCGCTGCTCTTTATGTCTTCTATGTCGTACCGTGGACTGTAGCCGGTATTTGACCAGCATGTTGGTTATCAGGAGAGCAGAATACTAGAAATGACAGCAGAATAAAATAACTCCGTAATTCTTGACGAATCGTCTGCATTACTTGCAACACCTGTCCGTTTTTCTCGGTTGCCTGTATTTCTGAAAGGTTCATCAAGTATCTCGCAACAGCAATAATCGGTTGTTCTCACCTGACATATTTTTTTCTGATTTCTGCATACTACTTGGATTGAATATACTTAATAGTATAATTGTTAATAGTTTGTTTTTTTATTCCTCCCAGCTGAAGGCTGGGAGGCGGGCTACTGGAGGATCACAGAGATCCTTTTCAGCCAACTACACTACGGGGAGGGAGGGGGGATGGAAGGTCGGCCGTGGCCTTGTAGGGAACCATCCTAGCATTCTCCTAGAGTGACTGATGAAAACCACGGAAAACCTCAGACAGGATGGCCGAACGAGGTTTGACCCCGGTCCTCCCGAATGGCAAGTAGCAGTGTGAAATCGCAATTGTTACTCCAGAAAAAATAATCTAAATAAAATGGCGTTGAGTTTCCAGCTGCGTGAAAATGTTACTTTCATTGGACGTTTTAAGGTCCTCATTTTTAACCAGCTGCAAACGCGGTTATTTTCCATAAGTTATATTTCATCCTTATACAAGAAATAATAGATAGTTTTATTATAAAAATGGATGCCTCAAATAGAGTTTCGGTTTCTGCTGGAATTTCAATGATTGCTTAGCTGTTGTTCAGCACTCGCCACGCTTTCTCTGTGATTATGAATCAAAAAGACCTCTATCGCGGATCAAATAGTCGTAAAACTGTAAACTTCTCCTAAACTACCAATTTTACTTGAAGTGGTGGAATGTACAGCCAATTGAAATTATCTCCTTTTTTTAACTGCTTTACGTCTCTCAACAGCGAGGTCTTTAGAGACGGGAAAGGATGGGAAGCAAGGAATGGGAAGGAATTCGGCCATGGCCTTTTTAAGGAAGCATCCCGACATTTGCCTGGAGTGATTTGGGAAACCATGGAAAACCCAAATCTCGATGCCCGGACGGGGATTCGAACCGCCGTCCTCCCAAATGCGAGGCCAGAACGCTATCCGTTACACCACCACGCTCGGTCTGAAATTATCCTTCCAGCCAACAGTGCAATAGATTTTTACGTTGAAACTAACTGTGAACTTTTGTCTATATATGTATTGTAATTCTTGTAACAATTAACTAAGTTCTAAACACCATCACAGAAAGGATTCGTCTTCCTCTTATGATGCCCTACCCGATACCAGACGTAGATGGATTTTCATGGAGAATGTAACCTCAAATGGGTTTATGAACTGAGATAGTTTCCCGTTGGCTTCCACAGAGTGTGTCGTACGTGTTATTCTACGATTAGGTATGGATGACTGTGATAGTGAGTGAGTTCAGTAGACAGTGTTTAAAGATGAAGAAGGAAGAGGGTGAGAAAGTGGTGCTGGACCATTCAGGCCTAATCTTCCAAAAGACACCGTTGTGGCCTCCAAGCATAACGTCGCCATTTGACAGACGAATCACCTTCAACAGTGACTCCATACGCACTGCCCCTAGGTTTAGGATTTAGCCCAAGACTTTTGTGAGCTAATCTGGTGATTAGGAATTGTGCACCACCACCTCTTCTTCCCTGACGGCCAGATCGTGATGAAAATCTTTTTACCCACCATTGCCCGGTCAAAAGAGACATTCCCCCTTGCACAAATTCCCAACAAGCTGAAAATTGGTATGAACGTTTGGGATACCATTATAATGAAATTGTGAAAAGTCTCCATCGATTCTGTAGGTGCTAATAAATTTATACAAGGTCAATGTTTACAAAAATAGGTTCTTCGTATTTTTTACTAAAGCGGTTAGTTTTATGATAAAAATAGCTCAGACAAAAATTGTAGATCATGTAATTACCTACAACAATTGTTCTTATACTTTTTTCCTTACAATTTACCATTTATGAGAAAAAGCCATTCAAAAATTCACTGAAGTTGTATTCTCCATAAAATGCACACATCACGCAGGCTTATATTTATACTTATATTATGCGTCCAATGATGTACATAGATAGTGTAGTCATGTATATCGTGGAGAAAACAACTTAAGTGAATTTTAGGATGGTAAATGGTAAATCTTAGGGGAAAAAAGTATAAGAACAATTTTTGTAGGTAATTATATGATCCACAATTTTTGTTTGAGCTATTTTTATCATACAACTAACCGTTTCGCTTAAATATATATATATATATATATATATTAAAAAAATATTTTTCCGAACTTTGACCTTGTGTAAAAAATTTTGCATACACAGAATCGATGGGGACTTTTCACATTTTCATTATAATGGTATCCCTAAAGTAGACGCATATTTTCAGCTTGTTGGGAATTTATGCAAGGGCACCCCTATTTTTCAGGTTAATTTGACTGGACTACAAAGAATTGAACAAGTTAACCCAATGAAAGCGCCAGCACCATCACGGTGCTGCAACCAACTGAGCAAACGGGATGGCCGCGTAAAGGTTTATAGTTACAAATTCCCAGGTCAACCAATATTTTTGCTGTTCAGTTTTATGTTTCATTGCTCAAGTCACTTCATGTCCTAGAGCTCCTTTGATAATTGTGTACAAATTTACTAACGGACAGATATATTTAATGGACGATGGATTTAATGGACGAAAATAACAATGGTAATTTTGGTAACAATCCGCCAAAGAGGACATATTACTTTACTTGAAGCCCGTAAATGATAATTCATTGTAAAAAAGATGTTCCATTATTAATTTGCTGGCTTTAGAGCTTAAGAACCTCGTCAGCTGTGGCACATTTCCTGGCGTATATAAAAATTTCCAGTTTTCTCAGCAGAAATGTAAAATTCTTGTAAAGGCTAAAATAAATTTGATTATATGGACGTAAATTTCATGTGATGACTGAATTGCTAGTTATCAGCTTAAAATAATACCGTTTTTGAAATGGTTGAATAAGTAACTTACGAGATATGAAAGTTCTCAAACTTTTTGAAGAGATATTTTTCGTCTCTTCTTAAAGCTACTTACTATTATCACTTTCAAATTATTCTCCTCCTTAATCTTTACACCGAATCCACTGTTTCTCTTAAGAGCTGAAATATCTTTTCAAGCTTTTTGGGGAAGTTGTGTGCATTATTTACTGAATTATCTTTAATGGGGTAAGTGGATTTAAAATGACGATCTTTCAGAGCAGATTTTAACGCAGCAAATAAAAAAAGCAAACACCACCTGGAGGTACTTCAGCCAAACACAAAGCCTTAGAAACAATCAACGACACATTCTTGTCGTTGGTGAAGCCCTCTTTCACTAGCAACCAAGATGAACGTTAAATGTGTATTGAAGACGAAATGTTTAATTACATAGGTTTTTTAGTTTCATGAGTTCACTACCTAATTGCTCGTCCTTTCAGCACCAGAACTATTGTTGCTATTATCTAATTATTGTGATATATTCCTTCTCATATGATATATAGATAACTAGATAAGTAGTTATTAAAAATTCTAAAAAATGTATTATCCTCTTATATAAAATGCGTGATCGGGAGACTGCGCACGTCTTCTATAGCTATTGGCTAGAGAACGGTCACGTACCAGGCGTCACTCGCGAATCAACAGCCACCATATTACAATCGTTGCATCATGTTGCTTTTTGTTTATTTACAACTAGATGCAGAAATATGTAAGGAGAAGGGTATTCAATGTTTTTTCAATATTACCTGTATTAGTTATAAGAACTAAGTTAAAGCATAACCTGCGATTTTTTTTGGCAGAAGATAAGAAAGATTAAAAACTTAGAGAAAGTTTACATGATACGTACGTAATCGCGAAATGTATCAGTCAAATAAATAACAGTTATCCGTTTTAGAAATTATAGTCTAATGCATTTATTTAATTAACATCCTAACCAAATACTCCGATAATCTAACCAGAGTAAGGTACTCATATCACGAAAGATATCATTAAAATTATTCTTATTCGTTTTCCCTTACAAGATTTTCCAGAATAAATTCCTACTACCATCATGGATGACACCCTTAGTTTTTGGTAAACGTGTTAGCTATTAAATGAGATTTAAGTTTACCTTTTTATGTAGATTTAAATCATCAAGCATACTCGTATGTATAAGCGATGTGAAAATTTATTAATCGCAATTCAACAACGATATTTTTGCCCGCAAAATAGCAGCTAGCAGAGATATTAGAAACTATTTACACAGTTTAATACACACGCAACTGCTATGAAATTAATTGTCATAATACAGTCATTAAGTTTGATTTTCGTATCATTTTATTCTTAAAAAAGTGAATAAATATTTAGGCTGAAAAAACATGGAATTACGACTACTTTTTTCAGTAACATGTCGCCAATGAAAGTAACACTTCAGAAACTTAAATTTCTCATCTCTGCTATAACGTTGCCAGATAAAACATAATAGTCTGTTGTGGAAGTAACTGCACAAACGTACGACGAGCAGAGATTAAAAAAAAAAAAAAAAATATTGCGAGGCAATTATACGCCACAAAGCTACAATTGGTACGTTCCTATAAAATTACATGTTGCTTTTTATGCAGAAATTCATGTAAGGAAAATAGTATTCAAAGTTTACGTTATATTACCTGTATCAGTTATAAGACCTATGTTAAAACATAACCTAAGAATTTTTTTGGCAGATGATAAACAATGAAGTTTATTAAAGACTCAGAGAAAGTTAACACAAAATGTACGAATCGCGAAATGTATCACTTAAATAAATGACAGTTTTTCCGTTTCTGATATTTTACTTTCTGTCATTTAAAGTAAATGCTTTTATTTAAATAAATCGGGATTACTGGAGATTGTGATTCCGCCAGGAATTGGCGCCATAACACTGCCGTGGTCTAACATAATACACTTTAGAAATACTTTCCGAAGTACATTTGACTGTGTTATGCCGGTCAAAGCTGTATTTCAACCTAATTTTTGCTTCAAAATAATGGTCCAGGCTGTATTACAGTGGATTTACTACTTGAAAATAATATGACTTCTGATCGACTACAGCAGTATTATTACTGAATGTTATTTTGGTGGTATCGCGATCTCCAGTAGACCCGTTCGTTATTCGTTTCTCCTTACAAGCTTTTCCAGAATAAATTCCTACTACCACCATAGGTGATGCCCGTCGTTATTCGTATGAGGGTAATAGAAGCTATAATTTTCCAATGCAATATTAGTGGAGGTTGTGGTTAAGTTGACCAGAATCGTAACTGACACATTTTTTAAAAACACAATTCACTCTGAAATCATTTTTACAAACCATTTAAACTACTTTCATAAGCGCCATATTACCATTTATTAATTAATGCGGGTGGAAGTAGTTCCATATTTAACGTACTGAAATGTGCCTTGATCAGGAATAAAACTGACATTACATTGATAGCAAAAGTTTTGGGGATTCCAATTTTTTTAAATGTCACTGATTCTAATTTCCGTCGTCTTTAATTCAGTAGGAGTTAGTACTGCATTTCCATGTGAACTGCAAAAGAAATATGTAGAACATTACAAAACCGAGGCCATTAGCATTATCTAATAACAATTCCGTATAATTAAACAACTGCAAAAAATGAACTGCCACAAATATTGCATTCAAACCGTCATTTTTGACGGGCTGGAAGCTAGTCTAAGTATATTCCTCGATTAGTGGTAGAGCAAAATTATAGTCGAGATGTATAGGCATCATTCACCATGAAATTTCTTACCGAGCTACAGTGTTCGCGTAGGATCTCCATGAATATTAATGAAATTTAAAATCTAATAAGCTATCAAGAAACTCTACAGTGGTTTCATATATATATATATATATATATATATATATATATATATATATAGTTTTTTGGATTTCGGCCTTTTCAGCCAGACAACCAGCTGCAAATATGTTATTTTGTTTCTCCTACTGTTTATGTACTTTTTTATCGTCATTATCGTTTTACTTTTCAGTATGGACAACACAGGACGGGTACAACACTTAGTTAAAAACCACCCATGCTCTAGACCGGACTCGAACCGGCGACCCTTGCAACATGAAGCCAGCTACAAGGGCCCGCTATATATAGATTTATAAAGCACTATCAAATTCGTCATGAACAAAACAATTTTTTTGAATATAATTATTTGTCTAGCGATTTATTTCGTGATCAGTAGAAATTTCATCAGAGGCCCTACGGACTGCTGGATATTACAAGGGGTCAGTTTTTATATTTTCGTTTTGAACCCTACGCAAACGATTACTTAGTTGTTCTGCTTACATATTTTGTAAGCCGGTCAGTACTCCAGAATAACCTCTATTTTTTCTTTGTTTACAAAGTTAAATAATATGTTTGGTCAGCATTTTATGTTAAATACTGACCTAGGTGTACAGTTTGAGGTGAAGATGCAACGAATCAGATTATACAGATACGTCGAACCGTCTTCGCCATAACATAACAAAGGGGTAGTCTGTGTATCATTACAACATTCATTGGTGTGGGCACTTACAGTCTTGATCACACTCAACAAAATTGGTTCAAATGGCTAATTAACTCTTTTCAGTCTGATTATATTAATGCATTATCATTCAACCAAAACAATTAACTAAAATCTGTAGCCTTTGTCATGAAACGCAAATGAAGTTGATATCAAAAGTTTCTTTGTAATGTGTATACATCAGTATAACAGTAAATTAAATCACCTCCACTGGTATACTTTATTTCTGTATCGCTAGCTTCAAATAACAGGATACGTTGCAAGTTATTTCTGTGCTTTGGAATGGTTTCGCCAATTTCATAGACTCGAACGATATTCTGCTGACTGTTTCGTATAGCACAATAGATAGAAGAACTCATTGAAAGTGACACCGTTACTTGTTTTCTGTAATTTGCTTCATCTAATATAAGTATCATAAAAGTATTTTTCTGTAAAGTTTTCAATAACGTCATTCTGTATTATATGTAGAAAACTTGTTAGAGCATCTGTGTTATTAAGTTTTCCTCTGTTGATGAAAACAGGAATTTGTGCTACGAAGATAGAACTATTTTAATAACGTTATTATCTCCTGCGTATATACTTTTATCCACCCAAGAACGTGGGTATTTTTACTTAGTATTCTGTTCGACCTGTGTTGTTCATACTGGGTTGTACACTTATCATATAGAAAAATTATGAATACAACTCACACTAGTACTTACTTCCATCAGAGCTATTGTAAACTTCATTCTCACGAAAAACTCGTAATATTGAGTAGGGAATACACGAAGTCAAGAAAGAAACGGGTGAAGATAGCCACCTAGCAACAGACTTGGGTGTAAAGGCTGATCTCCTTCATTTCTGTGAAGCGTGCATAAAGGTGCGCCTTGGTCACAACTCAGTCATTCAAAATAATTCACCGCTGGAAAAAACTTGTAATGATCATTTTGATAACATTAGGAAAATGTGCTACGGAGGTATAGAGGTAAATATTCAATACTGGAAATATTTTTAGGAGTATATTAGACACGAAGGCCTAAGGCAGTGAAAGGAATTTTTCGACGTGTTTTGATCTAATACAGCACGCCGCTTTCCAATTAACATGGGGAGATTGACCCTGAAGGTGAACGCTTAAGAAGAGCCGCCGACTGGTGATTGTGTCTCACCCAAATTGACTGCCGGTACAGCGAGGGATCTGTCTCAGCCAGCGGAAATTCTGAATGGGATTTACAAGACACAGTAGAGGAGAGATAAGCATCTCGCGCTTGCTACGTTGAGATGAGAACACAAAAGCAGACAGTTGTCAGCTGAGGGAGCCAAGATAGCTCAAGTAGACATTCTGAGAAAAGAATTCAGTGGCAAAATATTGCACCCAAGAATATTCCCGGAATGTGTAATGTTTGCGTAAAAAAATAGATAACCAATAAGACTGTTCTTTTTATTGTAAAATGAAACACAGCCAACCTGTTGCAATATTCATTGAATTTATTGTTTACCGGTTTCGACCCGCCTTAAGGGGTCTTCTTCAGAACCTGTGGATATTGTACATTATTAGTGCATCTGATGTTAAGCTTGGAGTTATATACATGAAAGTTTGTGTATACTCACTTGTTAAAAAATATTACATAAATCTAAAAACTCTTCTCAATAAAATAGTACATTTTGTACTAAAGTCACACATTAAAATACATTTTTATAGCTATCCATCCGGCAGCCAACGTGTATCACAGAGCCAGCGTCACATCTAACCTGAGCGGCAGCTTACTGCCAACTAGCTTGTAAGTTGTGGCGGTAACTAGTTTAATGGCAAATGGCGCCACTGCGACCCACGTATGGATGCAACAGATGTTATAATATTGAACAGCGTCTAGTTATACAAATGTTTGATATGCACAAAAATAGAATTTTGAGGAGATCAATAGTTGTCCAACGTGTCGTATTATTGAGTTATGAGTACGGGTGAGAAGCTCTCAAAAAATTGCCTGTTAGCAAGGTGGATCTGATCATTAAGTAGATTGTTATCTTTATGTATTAAATGTTTGCAAATTTCAAGTTCTTCTTTTAGGTCTAATTTCCGGCCCTTGTTTTCCCTATGTAAGATTATCGTGTCTTCCAATTTATTTGGGAAATGACTTTAGTACAAAATGTACTATTTTATTGAGAAGAGTTTTTAGATTTATGTAATATTTTTTAACAAGTGAGTATGCACAAACTTTCATGTATATAACTCTAACCTTAACATCAGATGCACTAATAATGTACAATATCCATAGGTTCTGAAGAAGACTCCCTTAAGGCGGGTCGAAACCGGTAAACAATAAATTCAATGAATATTGCAACAGGTTGACTGTGTTTCATTTTACAATTGAAGAAATACCGTTGCTGTTGATGCTGCCATGCTCAAGATTTTGTTCTTTTTATGTTTTCTGCGTGTGACGGTGAACGATTTTATTTACTTATGGCTTTACGCCTCGTTGACATCTAGGTCATTAAAGTCGGGATGCGACTGGGTACAAGGAACGGGAAGGAATTCGGCCATGGCCTATTGAAAGAAGCATCCCGGCATGCGGCTGGAGTGATTTGGACGGTGATCGGAAGAAGCGAGGGCCTTATTTGGCTGCGCTAGGTTAATCCATTACGCAAGACGAAACTTACTGCTGGGCTACCACGTTGTCAGGAGTTTTCGCCTAGGAAACTAAGAGGCGTTATGTATTGGTATCCGCCGAAGACGTTAGCCACCATATTAAAGAGTGTTTTGAGCTGTTAGAAGTTTTATGGTGAAACCCACCGTAGACGGTTAGAACAGTGTCTATATTGGTTATCTTTAAGCGTGATAATTTAGCTGCTTTGGAGGTCACATCATCAACTGTGCAGGCAAGAACAGACAGAAGGTGATTAACAGATAACAATCATTCTGATGCATTGGGACTTACTTGAAGTGAATCAGAGAGATCTGTAAGATAAGAATTACTTAAGTTGCTGTGGACTGCTAATTGTAAAATTAGAGCTGGATGAGTGGCATCCACAAATTAAAGTGTTTATTTTCTGTGATGGAAATAATACGGTGTAACTACATATCAGACACTCGGACATGTTTCATGGTAGAGACCTTAGTTTAATTTTTCTGAATAACATGTATTTTGAATACCATGTAACATTGGTTTTGTCTTGATTAAATTTCATGCACTTTTGAGATTTCTTGGAAAGGTATTATGTGTTCTTTGGTTTTTGTTTTGACGCACCGGACAGTAATGAATTTTACTTTTCACGTTATGTTTCCTGTGCAGCAATAAATGTTGAGTTGTGAAACATGAAAATGAGGTATCAGCCCCTCATGGTCTCAGAAATTAAACTAATATTATAAATGCAAAACTAACTCTGTCTCTGTTAGTTACGATTTCACGACTAAACGATTTGAGCGATCTTCATGAAATTTGATAGTGAAATACTATGTATCATTAAGAAGGACATTTGATAATTTTTTTAGGGTAAACGACACATTTTGTCATGAAATTTTGAAAACTTACTGACTGGTGACAAACAGATGGATAGCATGTGTAAGACTAATGTTATATTGGTCGCTCCGGCTTTCTTTCTCTCGCAGTCAGTTTGTGTATGTTCTACGCACCAATTTCATGTACAGACACAACTTATCGTCAACTGTAGTTGTGGGTTTTATGCAATTTTATCAATATAATTCTACGTCCACACCTACGAAGTCTCTGCTAAAAGCTGGGTTCCATATATATATATATATATATATATATATATATATATATATATGTACGCACTAAAGTAGCGATTCGTTCTATGGATAATAGAAAAATATTGTTTTTTTTACTAATATTCAATTGTCTGTCGTCCCATATTTCTTTTTCTTTTTCTGTCGTCAGTCTTTAGACTGGTTTGATGCAATCTTCCATCCCTTCCTATCCTGTGCTAACCTCTTCATTTCTACATACCCCTTACAACCCACGTCCTCAATTATCTGCTTCATATATTATAATCTCTGTCTTCCTTTACAGTACTTACCTTCCACTGTTCCCTCCACTAACAAATTAAGCAATCCAGCATGTATCAAAATATGATCTACCAGCCTGTCCCTTCTTCCTGTAAGCTTATTCCATAACTTTCATTTCTAACCCATCATTTCGAAAACTCGTTCATTTCTTACTTTGTCTGTCCACCTAATTTTCAGCATTCTTCTGTAGCACCACATTTCAAGTGCTTCAAGTTTCTTTCTTTCCGGTATTCCTAAAGTCCATTTTTCGCTACCGTAAAGTGCTGTGCTCCACACATAGAGTTTTAAAAAGTTCTTTCTAATTCCTAGATCAATATTTGACACTAAAAGGTTTCTCTTTTTCATGAAGGCTCTTTTTGCTAATGCTATTCTGCTTTTAACATCATTCCTGCTTCAGCCAACGGTTGTAATTTTGCTTCCTAAGTAACAGAACTCACTCACTTCTCCTATTGCATCCGATCCTATTTTTATATTTAGTCTGCTAGTATTGGTATCATTTCTGCTATATTTCATCACTTTTGTCTTATTTTGATTTATATTCAGTCCAAAATCTTCCTTCAGTATTTTGTTCATGCCATTCAATAACATCTCAATATCCTCAGCCCTCTCTGCTAACAAGACAATGTCATCAGCAAATCGTAGCATACTGATTTTTTCTCCCTGAAAACTTATGCCACATGGAAATTTTTCTTTGACTTTCTTCATTGCTTCTTCTACATACAAGTTGAATATTAACGGGGATAGACTACAAACTTGTCTCACAACCTTTTTAACTGATGCATGCCTCTCATGATTCTCTACTTTTATTACAGTCCCTTATTTATATGAGCTCAAATAGGGGGCGGGGGGTCCAGCGACATCTCACCAAAAAGGGGGGGGGGAAATCTCACGTCAACTTTTTATTTCATATTGTCCACCGTCAGACAAAAGTAGAACTATAAACAAGGCTCCTACAAAACCACGAGGACGATCTAACGTTAGGGGAGGAAGAGGTCCGACCATGTCTCACCAAATCTCATCACTCACCGCAATTGGGGGGGGGGGGCTGGGAGTGGTTCCAGATTTACGAAAAACACTTCACGTAACTAACTGACGCCTCCTTTATGTGATCGTGAGTGGAAGGACTAGCTCTTAAAATTATTGTGTTCCTCCATTAACAATTCCTTCAGTGAGAAATACACAGTGCTCGTGTTGTGTAAGGCAAGATACAGGAAAGTTTTCGCGTATTGAGCAAATACAGAACTTCGCGTTACTGAAGTAGATGTTCGTTCTCTTTCCACAACATTTTCGCGGTGTTTCGCTCAGCCGCTGTGGCGAACCTTCCCCCTCGTTTCCGGTCCCGTGATACGTTAAGTGCTCAGGAGTAATCAAAGTTCTTGCCACCACCTCCGTCGTCCCGTTTCCTTTGCCGCGACAACTAATTTCGGGCAGTGCAAAGGCGCGTCTTTGTCGAGCGGGCGAGGTATTCAGGCCTGGAACCTTTCGCTTTCCGCGGTCGGTCTGCCGCCTTGCCCGTGACGTGCACAGTGGCTGGAGTCCAAAAGACGCTCAGCGGGGGAGGAATTCTAAACAGCACGTGCCTGCTGCCACCCTCGCTCACTGTGTCGGAGCTCTGAGATAGACAGTTGTGCTTTCGTACGAATTGCGGCACGTCGTCGCTCCAGCTGGGTTTAACAACTGGCTTTCACAGCAACAACAAAGCAAGAGTTAGAGCTTGGTTTGAAATTTACTTTGCACTCCGGCGACTCAGGATGATTTTAATTTTTAGGAAAAAAAAACGATTTGCAGTCGTTGGGGACTGCCGACAGAAGTGACAACTTAAAGCTGTGATTATCATACACGCAACACTTCATACTTATAGCTACAGATATCTATCTATATATATAAAGTATGTTTGTTTGTTTGTTTGTTTGTTTGTTTGTTTGTTCGTTTGTTCGTTTGTTCGTTTGTTCGTTTGTTCGTTCGTTCGTTTGTTCGTTTGTTTGTTTGTTAGTTTGTTGGTTGGTTTGTTTGTTCTTCATACAAATCCACAGTTTTCATCCGATCTCGATGTTTTCAAACTTATCTTTTGAAACAGGGAGAAAAGTACTGTCTGCATTCGGTTGATAAATTATCTGTATAAATAATACATGTTGTCTTATAATTTGGAAAAATTATTGAACGGCGATAGACAGACGCGTTGCATGTGGAGGTCTCTGTGTAGTGGTCAGGTAGCTGTGTGGATAAAGCGCTTGCTTACTAATGATTTGGGCGTGGTCTCTGGTTCAAATCTCCGTGGAGGGTAAGATTTTTAAAAATTGTTTTTGATCGTAAGAGTCATGCCCGGGCCGTCGGTTATTCGGATTGAATGTTTAACAAAGTTAGGGGTGCAATACTACGCAAATCGTAGATAGTCTTGCAATGCTGTAGGCGTACACTTATTTACGTTATATTGATCCCTCAGGGGTGATTCGCAATCAGTGTGTGGGATCTGCAGTAATAATTCTATAAATGCGGAAGTAAGTCTCTGTCTTTTTGTTACGTTTTTACGACTAAATGCCTATACCGATATTGACGGAATTTGACATGAAAATCTGTAGGGAGTGCAAGGGACATATTTTTTTCGGTATGATTAATAGTTGTAGTCACGAAATTTTAAGAACCTGTCGAATGGTGACGGAGAGACGGATGTGTGTGTTAGTCTGTTACGTCGGTTCCTCAAGATGTGCTTCTCGCGCAACATGTTAGTGTATAATTTGTTAATAAATTTCGTTTAGAGAAAAAAACGTATTATTTAGTATAGATGTAGATTTTCTCTATTCTATTACTTTATGTCTGCTTAAATGTTCCTGGCACCAGTTTATTTTGCCTTCTTTTTTGACATGCCTTGCGGGCATAAACTGGCGTACGTTGTAGCTCTAGCAGAGCCCGAGCAGCTAAAGTTATTAGAACCCAAGAATCGGACGCTCATGCTGAAGAAAGAAGAAAAGTCAAATCTGAAATAAACCTGCCCTTAGTTAACACCTCTTCCCCCCCCTTTCCACATACCATCGCCTTCGTTTGTTTTTCTGTTTTCAAAAATATTGGAAATTGATTCTCTTCAAGAGACAGGTTCGACGGTAAAATGATATAGTGATGGCTTTCCTGTCATATTATGCCGACTCGGTGTTGTTTGCGACCAATCCTTCGTTACCAACAACCTTCTATATTCGATTCTGGCAAAGAAATTCTTAATCCACGCCTACGAAGTCGCGGGTATCAGCTAGTACTAAATAATAATAATCCCGTGTGGTCGTCGTAATGACCTGGAGACAGGGTTTCTATTGGCTGCGAATTCCGCTCCTGTCTTGGCCGCCTTAACACGACCCGGTAGTGCTACCGGCTACAGGGTATCAACAGTATAACGTGGAAACCGAACCACGGAGGTGTTCTGGCGTACTTCATATTACACAGCAAGCTGCGCCAGAGGTGAAGGTCGGGTTAAGGGACTATGAAATTCCCCGCTGAGACAGGGATTCGAACCGGTGATCTTTCGTTCCGCAGTCAAACACCTTAACCACTGAGCCATCAGACCACGACAGATACATTGTTGCGATTAGCATGTCGATGACGTGAAGTCGTAAGATTTTTAACCATCCAAAAATCTTCCAAAGAAGTTTTCACTT
This sequence comes from Vandiemenella viatica, assembly GCA_031002005.1. Classification (NCBI taxonomy): domain Eukaryota; kingdom Metazoa; phylum Arthropoda; class Insecta; order Orthoptera; family Morabidae; genus Vandiemenella; species Vandiemenella viatica. The sequence continues at coordinate 128,364,628 of JARYHS010008074.1, forward strand.
CAAAAACTAAAAATCTAATCCGAAGGTTGGATGAATCTTCACGAAGGAAATTTACCAAGTTATTGTGTCAAAGCCAGGAAAGTCAGTTCCTTTCCTCAGGGGTCTACAGTGGAACGTGGAATCAGAACCATGGAACGTCCGCGCGTAGTTCATACAGGGTGTCCAGAAAAGGACTCCCTGATTTCAAAATTAAATATCTCGAAAACAAAGATCGATAGAGGAATGCAGTAAACGGTATGTTTATTGTGACAGCTGTAAGAAGTGTACACAGCAGTGTGAAATAATAGTTACAAAAGCTGCTAACAGATGGCGCTATAATCGCCATACGTAATGCCGAAATAGTGATCCGAAGCTCAGGGCGATCAGTTCCACCATTGAAACGTGCCAATGGTGAACATTTTGAAAACATTGTGATGTGATTGTTTGCAAAGATTGTTTTCATACGACTATTTCTCTTATGTATACTGATATGAGCGTACAGCGCCATCTGTTAGCAGCTTTTGTAACTATTATTTCACAATGCTGTATACACTTCTTACAGTTGTCACAATAAACATACAGTTTACTGCATTCCTCTATCGATCTTTGTTTTCGAGATATTTAATTTTGAAATCAGGGAGTCCTTTTCTGGACATCCTGTATAATGATACACAACTCCTAAACATTCCTGCATAGCATGGGATTTGAATCAGTAACCGAGTAATTTTCGGAGGTAAACGTCTTAACCACTGATATACCATACCAACTTGTTTTGAAGTATACCTGTGCTAAGTACGAGGCGTATACCATACGCGCAACACGTCATAGGATTTCGGTGACGGGAAATAGCTATGGTTGTCGGCAGAACGTGAACTCATAACGATGACATTTGTGTTAAAATTAAATTATTTACTTTTGTACGATTAAGAGTTTCATTCTCTAATTAAGTAAGAGATTTGAACAAGCACCAATAAGCGAATGTTATACATTGAATATTTGGACTATCTTCCATATAGGATTTATCTGATTTTTGTCTTTTATATTAGTACCTGGGTGACCGAGCTTTGCTGGGCGTCTTTCGATTTCTGTTCAATATGCAAGATTTCGTTAAAACCGTTATAGACGTTCGAGAGAAATTTATTTCACCTATTTGAAAAAAAACTTTCTCGCTTAATAGTATTAGATATATTAGGTATATAGGCATTATACAATATATATTCAATATATTTCATACATACATACATACATAAGAACATCGTTCGGTTAAATATAAAATTCATGAATGCAGGTAGTTAAACACTTTAATTTACATAATCATCTGTATAAATGCGTTTTTCAAGGATGTCACCTATGTTAATAATTTATTTGATTAAAGTTAAATGTTTTTCTTGAAGACCTCCTAGGCATTTTGAAATGCCTTGCTGTAACCAGAGATAATCTTAACTAATATTAGTATACTGGTACATGAAATACTACGAGATGGCGTTAGGGTTGTTTCCGAGATAGCAAATAAAAAAAGGTTTTTTTTTTCTTTTTTGTATAACCAAGTTTTTTCAGGGAAGACGCTTATTTATAGAGACTTTAAAAGCGAAACTTTATCTAATTATGAAATATCATCCAAATCGTTACAGCTGTTTCCGAGATATCAAATATATATGCAAGAATTTCTCGCTTAAAGATATTAGATTATGGTCAATACTATTAACTGCGATTGTGCTTGTGTTCCTTTAGCAATTTTCCAACACACTAATGTATTATGTAAAGTTTTACTTTAAAATCACTGATGGAGGTATACTGTTCTTACTCTAGTTCTTACATGTAAAGGAATATTTCCCTTCTCCGTTATGCCTCAAATTAAATACTTATCTATGGCTATGATTATCTCATCTCTTCTATATAACACAAATAATTCTTTTCCCAGCATTTGCTCAAGAGTTATCACACTCCCAGTACTCTCTTTACACTCGTCCTCTCTTCAGTGAATCCCAGTTCAACACCGTTATCATTGCCGTTATGTTATGTGTGTTCTACAGTAATTTCCATGTACAGCCCTAGCTACCAACCTTTGAACACTTTACAGTTACTGTACTTGGAACCAAAGATGTACATCTCATACAGTACCACTATACTCAAACATGTACACTACAAATTTTACTACCCGCTCTAATAGATAGATAGATAGATAGATATGTTCACTTTGATCCCATGTGAGAATAATCTCGTGGATGTGGAACAGTACATACACTTATTAGTAATGTGAATATTACTATATAATTGATAATATTATTATATATTGACAACAAGTTAGCAACAACTCATTAGTATAACCAATATCTCCTGTAATCGACAAATACAATCCCGAGTTAATTAATACTTATTATGTGGAACAGTGTATACACTTGTTACCAGCGTCTAATAACCAGTTATTTTCTTACCAAATTCAGGTTTCGGAAACCTTTACTCTTACATTTCCTCAAAATGACATTATTATCTGATATTATTAACTGATGTGCCCAGATATTTAAAATTTGTGAATTTCGCCAGCAGATTCTTTTCTACCACTAATAATTAATTTTCAATATTTTGACAGATTAAGGCGAAATCATTCAATTTGATTATGATATTTGAGAAGTTTTGACAAATGATAAAGGCTGACAAGAGAAAACTTGTAGGTAATTACTTTAAATCAAATGTTATTTTCTTCTTCTGTCAGCAACGTTCAATAATATGGTTGTGTTAACATTTCACTAAATGGCATCAGAAATTTTCAAGGGTTTGTCTGAATTTTACGCTACTGTTGCAAAATGTGTGGACATAGTCCTCCAATCTTTAACTAGGGTCGACGCAACAATGTAGGACACGTGAAGCGGCGTATCCTAGCAATGAAAACAGTTACGCCAATTCAACTAGACCTGTGCTCATTGAAGTTTTCTCCTAATGGCTTCCGAATATTGTAGTGTATGAATAACTGTGTAAAATCGAGGAAAACAATTGTCTAAAGACGCTACCGAAGGTAAGGATCACCATGCGTGCATATAATAATTTAGTTTGATAGCTTTATTCATAAACGCAAGCTTGTTCGTGGGTTTAATGTTGTTTATCTACAGCATGCGATTACTTTTTGTCTACATGAAATCGTGATGTTTTAATGCATGTGTGTTAAATGTGTGAATTTTCGAGTAGATATATATGTGGAGTTTGTAGTTAGATTGAAATGCAAACTAGAGCAGAATGACAATTGATATTTCGTGATAAAAATATGCCGAGAGGTATTTAATTTTTATAGCCGATGTTATTAGGCTACTTCTCATGCAGATGAAAATAGTTTCACGTTGAATTCTGGACCAGGATTTTAACTAACTTTTGAGCGATATAGCATGAGTTGTTAGAACTTCAATATTTATTTTTTATTTCTTTGCATTCATTATTCGTATACTACTGCTGTAATTATTCAGCAGCTCATACCTTTCAAGTCTATCGCGTTGTTAACTACTGTCTTTGCTTTCAGGCTTGTAACTTTCTTGCCGGCTATAATTACTTATTCAATAATTGTAAACACTAGTTCTCTTTGCATAAAAACGTATTAAAATGTGGCATTTGAACTAGCAGTGAGTCTGGCTGATGGTGAAATAAATTTTAATGAAAGAAAGAATATAACAGACTGACTTTCGAATCTCTGGTGTTGGCACCGTATTGAATTGGAAAACTTGTTAAGATCTGCAGCGTCCCATTTCGCTATTTCCAATTAGAAGTAGAAAGTTTTGAAGAACGTTAAATAAAATATTCTCAGTTCATAATTTCATTACCATTGCTTCTTAGCTTCTTCCATTATCGTCTGCTACCCTAAGACGCTGTCACATCTCAGACCTGACTTTAACTCCTTTCTCTCATTTATAACTCTTTATAATCAACTCAAACTCAGTCTCAATTAATAGAAAATTAACTATTAAGAGGTGAATGGTTGCAGTAAAGCAATTAAACTACTTTTAATATATTCCTCCTTGGAAATTAATCAGCGATAGTAAAGTTAACACACAATATTTCGACGGCTGAGAGTACAGTCGCGGAAATATTGTGTGTAAACATCACTCTTACTCCGTTAGTTTCCGTGAAGAATATATTATTATATAGCCAATAAATTATATTATAATATAATATTTATAATTAAGTATAACTGGTAATACTTTTTTAATGTGATTTAATTGTATATTGCATATTAAACGAAGTACCAAATACGAAATGAAGACATTATGAAAATAATGAGTTTGTGAAAGAATCCTAGAAGAAATAGAACGATGGTCTCATTTAAAGAGGATAGTAAATCTTACGGTACTTAAGTACATTTTAAGGGATTGAAACTGAAAGAAGACAAAGATTACAACATTTTAAACGAGTGAATGAGGACCTAAAGTTGTATCTAGGAAATTACCACATTTATAAAAGTTTTAGAACTGCATAAAACCAATCGAGTAGGTGATAACACAATTTTCGTTTCCCTTGATCCGTTGACTATTTTTAATCTTTGTTTTTATTTATATCTATTTCGAATTTCTTCCAATTATTCTATCCCTCACGTGGCTCCAAACTTTCTCACATCTGATTTTTCTTCACTGCACCGTTTCGAGTATTTTATTTTCTGGCTTTCTCGCTATCTTTTCGATAATAGACAGTTGCGTTAATAGTGCATATTCAGCGGCAATACTTTACGCAAGATTTAATCCTGTGGATCTAGTAACACCTGAAATGTTACCACGGGCAACTAGGATACGTGTCTGAAGGGAATTCTGTTAGTTTAGAGCAGATGAACATCGGAGTAAATACATCGTGGCAGTTGTGACATCTTAAATTATGTGACCCACGTACATTTCTTTGTTATACATGAAAGACAATTTTCATTTGCCGAGTTCCGATTGAACCAAAAGTCACAGTTATTTCCATAAAATTTAATTTAATCCTATTATTTTTCTTTTTTGATTTTCCATTTGTTGGGATTCGGGCCAAACTTGCTACAAATATTAGAAAAGAGAAAAATTTCAAATCTACATCATTAGAAACGAAAATAATAGAGAAACATTAATTATCGCGAGAGTTCCGAAAGTAACTTCGTTTTTTCTGAAACGTTAATAAAATATATAAATAAAGAAATCGCTCAGTGTTTTTTGTATGTGGCTCGTTACGCTATTGAATGAAGTTTTCGTCGATTGGTCATGATGATTTTAGGTGTTTCATAATCTGTATTGGATACTAGGAATAATTAAGACTTACAGACGAGTTTAAATTCGTTGGTTTTTTTTTAACTCTATGCTTTAATGATTTCCAGCATGCTCGGTGTAAATTTCCTGTCATTCAGTTAAACGTAACGACCCTGCATAATCTATATTGTCATTTTTCCTTCCAATCATATTCTTCAGTTTGTTGCTCTCTGTATTACATCTGTTGCCAAGCTATGCCAGCCCTTCTGAAACCCATGACTCTCATTTTCTTCTGACAGTTTTTTCTTTTTATTTATCTTAAGTTGCCTCTCATGGTTACAGTCGTATACGTTGACATAGATCTATCGTTGTACTTCCGATAGAAGTGTTAGAACGATTCTGCAGAATATGAAATTCCAAGAAATAGTGCATTAGTGAAATCATGTTTGTAACAACATCACTTATACCGATGAATTTGCTGATTTGTATATATCAGACAGTATTGTAACGTGCACTATATTTATTACATACCTGCTTATTTAGGCACCTTCACACTCTCAACTTAGAGTTTGGAATGCAGGATTCTGCCCTAAAATGTTCAATTTGGTAATTATGGTTTTAATTAAATAGATTGTTTGAGATAGATGAAACGTATGATACATCAGAATAGGTGGGTAAAAGTGATACGATTCGTGCTAATAAACTGTAGAAATGTTATGGATTTTGGTTTGCCAAAGGTTATTATTTTGAATGCTAAATAAAATAATGATATGAAAGTTTTACAAAATTTATAGTTTTACATTTCCGTTTACTAAAGAAGAAGGTTGCGTTGAGGATACAGTGAATGTTTTGCCGTTTGGGTAAATTATTGTGATTTTTACATCTCAGGTTGAGCATTGTGAGCATGAACGCCCGTTAAGCTTTCGATTCAAACGTTAAATCATGATCTGACGCTTATACTCGTATTGCCAAAACGAAGACAGGTAAGTTGGAAATAGAACAGATAGTCACTTTATAAACATTAGCCAAAATAACAATAAATAACGGTATTAAGAAGTAAAGGTCCATAGTACTAGATTTGGTGTAAAATTGTTCTAACGTAAAACATAAACGGTGCACAAACACCAGGATTAGTTCAAAAGTGAGGCATTTACAGAATTAAATAATCGTATAGTCGGTAGTTTCTGAAATATTTGAAGCATATTGGTCTCATACTCTGAAGGCATGTCGACAATGAGTTGGTTAGAAGATAACGATTCGAACATATTAATATTAAAAAACTGAAATAATCCCCGCTGCCATCTTCAATACGTACGATTTCAATTTATTAGACACACATCAACGAATAACTTCTACTAACTTCAACGATTAACTTTTACAATTTTCTCGATGTTGACATCCTAGCCACGAATTCAGTATTCCAATAGAAGGTTCTTTAAAATCATGCTACCGAGTGCGATGGGTGAACGGATAAAGCTGTGGCCTCTGATTCGGGAGGACGGCGGTTCGAATCCCCGTCCGGGCATCCAGATTTGGGTTTTCCATGGTTTCCCCAAATCACTCCAGGCGAATGGTGGTATGCTTCCCTCGAAAGCCATGGCCGAATTCCTTCCAGTTTCTTGACACCAGTCCTTACCCGCCTCTAATGAGCTCGACGTCTACAAGGCGTAAAGCCTTAAGCAAAAAAAAATAAATAAACAAAAAAAAACAAAAAAACAAATTTCGCTTTACTTTCCATGACATCATCATACGTACATTCTGATATTGTATACTTTTGTCACTGGCTTTATTAAAAACCAGCAGAATACTTTGAATTGCACCGAACACTGGATAAGAAATCGTATTGTCGTAAACATTCTATGTCACCATCTACTTGGCAGATTTCGCTACCGTGTTCGAGATACGAGTATATGCAAAAAAAAAACCGGGAAAGTTGAACTTATAAATTTGCTTAAGAGGGGTTAAGGGAGAGATCTTTCGATCCTCAGTCAGACGCATTAAACACTCAGCCAACAGACCACTCAAAAATATAGGTCCAAAGACCGCTCAAAATCGGATAAAAACTGTGGGTTTATATAAGGAACATTTGCATAAAGTAAGGTAGGTAGAGGTGTAGAGGGGTTGGTTGTTTGTATAAAAAAAATGCATTTTTCTATTTGTTTCAAAGTATACGTGTGCAACGTTCCATTTAAATCGTATAAACTGTTGGTTTTCTGTAAAGAACATTTGTAATATTTTGAGGGGATTAAAGGAGGAGGTGGGTTGTGTTTTTGTAAACCATATGTAGAACTACTTTTCTCTTCCTTTTTTTTAAAAGAAAAAAAATAATAAAGAAAGTAAATGTATTCAAAGTACCATTGAAATCGGATAAAAACTGTTGGTTTATGTGTCGCCACATCAACTTTAAAACAATTTTCACATGCTTTGTATTCTCTTGACCTGTATGAATGTAAGGAAATTTTAGAAATCAATTTTCACCCACTTCCAAATGTACGAATTGTTTTAAAATTTGCACACGTATTAAACTACAACGACAATACTATAATTTCATAGCTAAGTACCAACAGAAAAGTGTTTGAATATAACAATAAATTTTCACCCACTTCCAGGCATCCGAATTGTTTAACATTTTTCATAAGTATTAAATACCTACCAATAACAATACAATAATTTCATAGCTATTTTCTGTTATTTCGATTACTTTTACAGTAACAACAGAGAAGTCTTTAACCATAGTATCACAGACGTAGTTAGGAAAAAAATTATAGATTGAAAAAACATACTTTTGTAGCAATATTAACTAAAATATTAAAGATAAAATTATAGTTTTAAAAAACTAAAACACACGCTTTTCGTGGCAATGTAAACCAAAAAAATTATAATAATGTGTATTATTATTTTAACCTTATTCAAGAAATTAAGTGAATACTAAATTGTGGGACATCCTTTTGCTTTTAAGCAAAATGTTTATGTAAAGATAATTTTAACTTTTTAGCTCACTTTGCTACAAAAAAATGTGTTTTTCAGTTTTTTTAAACTACAATTTTTAAACTTCAAGTTCTAATTTCTCGGTCACTAATTGTCCAACTGGAACCAGTTCAGAGACGATAAACAGTAAATTTTATGGGCTTTCGCCAATTTTCCTTACCAGTTTCGAGATATATGCAAACACCTGAACCGTAGCACGCGTAAATTTTCCTGAAGTGGGGTAGTGGGAGGAAGGTGGTGGCTTTTGTTCAAAACAGCTCATCAGAGTTTCATTGCAATTGTATGAAAGGTATAGGAATGCGTAGAAAACGAACAAACAAATATTCACTTTTATATATTAGATTAAGCGGTCGGGTAACTCAGTGGTTAAGGCACTTGCTTACCAAACATTCGCTGCTCCGGTCCCGAGTTCGAATCCCGGCAGGCGCAGGAATTTGAGAGGTGTGTTCGATCATATGAGCTATGCCAGGCCGCTCCGTGGTTCGGATTCCACGATAAACAGTAGGTCCCAGAGCAAAGGCACTGGTCGTCCTACCTCTGACAAAATGGCTTAGTATATCTCCTTCGGGAGGATCCAACCAACCTTCGGGTTGTGGACTAAGTTAAGTTTATGCTAGATTACTGTTGGACTTGACGCAGTGATGTGGGCTGATATTAATGCGTGAAGCTGAAGATCAAAGTGATATTATTAATTGACTCCATAGCGCTTAAAGAACAGGTTCAGAGCGGTCCCTCTGCGGCCGACAGGTAGCATTGCCGCCAGCCATCTGGTGCAACAATTCCACTGGCGGCTGGCGGGTCAATGTGAGCCGCGTTATCTGGGGTGCGTGGCGCGGTTGCGCGCCGGGGGTCTGTGTGTGGCGCGTCGCGGCGCCGGCCGACGCCACCGTGGTGGGGGGATGGAGGGACGCTCTGCCGGTGGCGTCGGTACGCCAGTCGCCGCGCGCACCCCCTGCCGCACGGACGCGCGACGCCGCACTCCGCCACCCTGGCTAGCATCTTCCGACACCGCCGCCACCACGGCATGGCAGCCTTTCACGACAAGAAGTTCAGACGCCTCCGCAAGTTCCGCTTCTTCGGCCGCGCCAAAGTCTACCTGCTGGTCCGCTGGCCGCACCTGGTAAACTCGCTACCGGTGTGAAATTCTTTACAGTTTTGGTGTTTAGACTGGTAGTGGACTGTCTGTCGCTAGTGCATGACTAGTTGTGATTGAAATATTCCGAGTGATACCACAAAATATTTTCTGAGGTCGTCTCAAAATTGGGACAAACTTGTTGTGAAGGCATATTGTTGACATCCGACCACGCGTTCGTAGCGGACGCGATGCCAAGTCACCGGCATTTTCACTCTAATGGCCACGGACTATAGTAATTAAACCCGTTTAATATTTTATCGTAAACTTTATTCTCTATAAGCGTCAGCAATAAAACAGTTATTTTTTAGTTTCCTGGATGTTTATTTTCAACAACTCAATGTGAAAAAATTAAGAAAAGTCTCCTTTCATCAGATGTATGTTCACTGTACGACAAGCTGGGCACACCTAGGAAATGTCCTGAATCGTCAAGTTTTTAAATCACGTTATTTTCAGTGGAGCTGAGAACCAAACCAAATTCCCGTTTACGAAGTAATTATAAAATTCCAGGCTTTCATTTCACAACTTCCTGCGAACCTAAGGCACTTTATGTTTTGTGTTTATGCCCATATAATTACGTTATATTTACAAACTTCGCGGATATCAGTGATGCAGTTTTGCTGAACAGAATGTACCAGGATTCACGATACGTTCAGCCGTCTGTGTTCTCTAAAATCACATTTCAAAATCTAACCTTACATACAGCCATATTCTGAAATTGTGCAAACAAAGAGTTCTTTCAAAGTCTAATATCTCTACAACAATAATCGTAACTCTTCAAAGACAGTGATCAGGTTATGAACATATTATTATTATTTTTACTTCAGCTTTATGCCTTCTTTAATAGATATATCAGTTCATCCCTGCAAAGTGTTACGGCTGTGTCACAGTACAATGTTAAAATCGTTCTCAGCCACTAACTTATTTTTTAAATTTTTGACCTATATTTACTCCGCGCGGCTCCACGTGGGTTGTCTATAACGCACGTGGTGTTTCGTACGTTCTCTTCGTCTTTCCTGTTCTCGGTGAGTCTACATCCGAAAATTTAAGCTTCTGGTAATCAATTCTTCTTTGAACCGAAACAGGTGCAAGCAGCTGTACACAACATTGCATTGATATCATGAAACTCTTTGATTTGAATTTCGAAACGTAACTTTAAATTTTCGATTGTGAGGAAAAATATCAGAAGGGATTTTTAAATTAGTTTTAAGCATTTTACTGACTGCCTTGCTTTGGCACTTCTGTATCTTAAAGAGGTTTAATTGTTCAAGATCAACAGTAATCGAAAAAGATGTGAGTGGCAGACACCAACGTTTCCGTATTTAACCACGAGGTTAATAATGAAAAGTTTCCATCAACAACAATATTATAGCGAATGAAATAGGCAGCTTTCTGATATTATTATAAAAAAGCAGCTCTGATACGAATCTCGAAAAATGGATTATTTGCATATATAAATACACTCAAAGACATCTCCTCTCATAAGTAAACTCAGTACCAAAGAATTTTGGTACAACAAATAATTTTAATTCTTGGTGAAAAAAAAAAATCATAAAAACCAAGAAAAGAACTCATCTGTATCAACTGTATCAAAATTTTACAATTTTCTGCGACTTATGGATATGTGTTGCAATGTTTTTAAAGCAGATTAAAAATAAAACTAGGTTTGCATTGGACATTAATCGCGAAATTATAGTGTGTATGAATGTCAGGAGGCAAGATAGAAGCTGTCTAGATCACAACTAAAACTATGCTTAAATTGTATTCGTAATTTGACTTCTGACTCACTGAATGCACTCTACTTTAATTTCTTAAATTCGATTTTTTTTTCGCGAAAAAAAATTACTCGCTGTGAAAAAAGTTGAGGTTATCTCTTTCAACGACCTTGCGGTACAAAAGCTGGTTTCATCCCTGTACGCAAACAATCCACTAGTTCGGGACTACGATCTGGCTGCTGTATTTACCGAGAATTCCTTGGTACTCATTTTATAGCAAGTTGGTGGAAAGTTGGCGTTTTAGAAGCAATTCCACCTCCAGAAAGAATTTTCTTCGTCTCCCTGATTAGAAATCCCGCATCCAGTTCGCAATCAGTCTTACCCTCCTTCCCTGTTTAAATTAAGGGGAGTGTCATTGCTTGCACTGCAAGAAAGTCCTAAAATACTCAAAAGCGGGAAAATTCACCTTCGTTCACGACAGAGCAGGAAATTCAACTGTTAAAAACTTCTTCCAACCGAATACAACAAGACACGTTACAAACACTTTTTTAAAGCATTACCTACTTTACGTTTCACTGATTCTTTCGTATTTCTTAAATATAATATATTCCCCTTAGAAAGAACAAATAAAGTTGCCGTTAATTATCTTGACATTACTCATATTGTCATGCTGCACCATCTGTAAGCACGGAATTTCGCTGTTGGGATAAGTCTCTCATTCTAGATAGTGCTTGAAAACTGAATGTTCTATGTTGTCACGGAACGACGTCTACGTGCCAACGTTCGCGCTCTGGTATTTAAAACTGTTGGAGCGTGCCTTAAAAACCCGAGGTGTTCTCTCTAATAGTCTGGAAGTTAACAACGCAAAAACACTGATTCAATACGTAGTGAATCCGAAAAACTTTTGCTTACTTCAGAAACATCTGAAAACCTTTTTTAGAAATCAATTTAATTTTAAATAACACATTTGCTGTGTAAAGTGCTTTATTTTTTGGTTGGCTAACAATCTACTAAAACATAATTTTATCAGCAATTTTTTTGAGGTAGAGAAAAAATTGTAGATATGGTTTTTATAAATGAGTACACCGGAATTTCCCGTAGCAAGTATCCGTAAATGCATTATTATTTTTTACACGTTTAGAATAATAATTTCAGTGGTAAACAGTTATTATAGCTGTTGTACTACATATTGACGAATTAATATGTCTTTCATTCCCATCGCTTCTAACTAAACAATGTGTAATCCAGCACGAGAAAAAAGTGATGTAACAAAATTTATTCTTTTAAAATGCAATTCGGTCTCATTCTGAAGACGATTTAAAATCGAGTTTACTTACTTTTTATCGTCACTGTAGTTCTAACTTTCCCGACAGAAAAGCGGTAATGGGTCGTCATTTTTTATGCATGAGCTCAAATTGCGTTTATGTAGTTTCTGAATGAAAATTACGTTCAGGTTATTGCATTTTGCGCGGCTGTGGCATAAGTCCTTAAAGCAATCTGAAATTTTAAATTGTTTGAATCTATTCAGGCGTTCGAACAATCAGGACGACATAACTACATCGCAACTTAAAGTTTGGTGGAGCCGATTAGGCCATCACTTTAGTGGACATTCGTAACATTTACTTCCTTCACGGTCGGAGTACGCGACTTCCTAACTCGGTTTCTTCCATTGAAACGTACGCGTTAAGAGCACAGAATAACACAACAAAACTTACTCGGTTCTCAGATTTAATTTAAAATTTATTCAAATACCTAAGTATACATCATCTTTGTTACGAGTAATAACAGCCTGCCACTTGGTTGAAGACACTAATGAACTGCGACGGTGGTGGATTTTTTTAATAATTATGGACCTTGCCATCAGATCGAAAGAGTTAATGGTAGGTACACAATTTCAAACAATCAAGATTGCGTATTAATCACGAGGATTAAATACCAAACCTGTTTATAGAAAGTACGAAATGAGAGCATATGATACTATTGATGGTGATTCATTCGATGGATAACAAAGTAAAATTTGGAAGCCTTCTTACGGCCTTTCGCTAGAATGGGTTTCTATTGGCCGGCAACAGGTTTCACATCTCCTTCTTCAAACACACAATTCACAGCACAAAACAAAAAAACACAATAAAAATACCACCATTCATTACAGATACCAACAGACATTTTAGAACGTTTAGATAAACTGTGGAAACCAACTATCAACTGTCCCCCTTGCATCTTCATACAAGCCTAAAATTTCTTGCTTTAAGAATAAGATGATGTCCGAATCAGATGATCGATTTCATTTCACCAGTGACTTTATCTGTCGACTAATCATCAAGTTCCAACCAAAACCTGAAATCGTTTATTCGAAGGAGTTCTGAATAGTTTAACAATTTTATAACTACAGGTTATTGGATATTGTAACGACACATAATTTTGTACAATGACGCAAAAAGCCTTGTTGGAAAGTAAAGACCTTCAAATCTGTGTAAAATTTAACATTTATTAGTAATAATCATTAAGTCAACGGAGAAAATCTAAAAATTTTATAGCACCCTCAAATAAATTAGATTAGATGAGAAAGATTGGAGCGTAATTATTTCTGATTGTAAACATAAGTGTAACGAATTTTTTATAGGAAATTCTATTAGCTGCCACAGTAGTTGATATTATATTAGTTTACTATATCATGGGTATTTCATTTGATTCCAATTTCTATCGGAGCCTATATTCTAAGATCATGTACATTGTAGATCTTAAATTAGTGTTGTTATAGTTCGAAGTCTAAACTAGTGCAACCCGTTTCTGCTTTTAGAAGTGTGGTAATGTAGTAACTGAGCGGCTAGTCACCACGGCCAAAGTTTGGATTCGCCTCTGATCAACCACTCCTCGATTAGCTTTCGAAGATATGTGGCCATAAGATCAGAGTGACTACGTTCTGCCCACACTTATAGCTAGTAATGAGCAGGAATCAGCGATACAAATGAAAACATGTAGTTGAAAGAATTGAGTGACTTTAATACTTCAGCAAAAATGGGCACATAGACATACACTTGAAATAAATGAAAAACACTGCATAAACTAGCTCTCATAAAAGGCATCTGCTACTAATAAAATCCTGTCACTCGGGATATTCTTTCTCAGCCAGCCAGAGGGTGTAAACTGCATTAGCCATTACCTAATAAAATCTGCATGCCGTATGGCGACGTGGTCCATCCTTTGAATCGGCGAAACGACTGCCTCGGAGGCCGTTCTAGACTGCGCTCTCCAGAGTAGAAACGTGGTGGGGAGAAGTCAGGTGACTTCATCCTATTCGTCTAAAATCCCTGGCTAAGGGCTTTCGTAGTTACCCTGGTAGGGGGACCGCTTCCCACGGGAAGTGACTTTGCCCAACCTTGAGCTCTGCTTCGTTGGGTGGGATTACATTACATAGGCTGCAGCTTGAGAAAAATTATCCCGAACAAAAGTTAGAACATATTATAGCTAAAATCTCTCAATATGCTACACTTCCCCCCTTGGGGAAGAGTCGAACCCAGGGCTTTAGCCTAGGAGAGACTCTTACCTGGTAGTCTGCAAAATCTGGACTCAAATGCTTAAACAAAATACACAAGAAATGTTGATTAAATAAAAGTGCCTTGAAATGATTATATATCTGACTTAACACTACCTTCTATTTGTTATTATATTCAGCTTCTAGGATAACATTTTCTAAAACTACTACATGAATTGTTGGTTACATAATTTGTCGTTAATTGACTACACTAATGGATTTGACCAATTGTTTACACATTTCTAATTCTACTTGCTGTAATCTTTATCATTTTCTAACTACTACATTGCATTCAACCTTAATTCTACTTAAGCACATTATTCATATAATTTTTTTTTTCCAAAATAAAACATAGTTGAAATAATACATATATAAACTTATCAAAATTCCTTTTATCTCCGATCATGGCGAGAGATAACAGATACTTCATCATGATCTGGATCAAAAGAT